>CM047507.1:3467521-4067521 GCA_026122265.1 Ammodytes dubius
GAAACCAGAGCAGACGGTCAATATTAAAGCTAACCGCAGCAATGGATGCGTTCACTCACTTCCTCTCTGGCCCTTTGAAAACAAATGTGATAGTGACACAATATGGATCTTCATACCGTAGGCTACTTATTTTTATTTCGATATTAGCCTATAGGCTACTTGTTGGCTATTTTTCATGTATTTTCAATAACATAAATTAAGACTCACATAAAACATCTCACAAACAGTTTCCACCCTCTCTCTTTCTATTCATCCCTCCATCTCCTCACCCATTCTACCCCTTCTAGATATAATTTTCTTTCCACACCTTTCTCTATTTCTCTCACCCAAAAAAAAAATAAAATCCATCAATATTTTTGCATATGTCTGCCTTTTGTGAATAAAGATACAGAATAAATACAGATTTATTTTGGTTTCTGTAAAGAATAAGTTGTCGTGTCTGTGCTTCAAAATGTTTAGGCTATATGTCAATATAGCTGTGGGATTGTGGCAAATGTTTAGGAAGTTAATTAGCACCCGCCAGTATTGAACAGCAGAGGGCAGCATTCTCCAGTAAAATATTCAGCTCTCACCAGTGGAGTTCGTAACCCATATTATTCATCAATTGAAAAAACGTGCACCTGCTACCACTATACGTATAGCCTAATTGAGGTGAAAGTATTGATGAGATAATCTAAGGCCAACTCAGGCAATATCAAATATCAATATTTGAAAAAGGGAACCTCCTCCATGTGAACAAAGGGTCCCCTATACTTGGAGTGAATATTAGTTTTTGCAGAATAAGGTGACATATAAGCTCTGATGTTGAAGACAAAGCTTCATTTCTTTGTATTAAGTCACACCAGAGGAGCACCGTAGATTACTTTGTATGACCTAAGGGCAAGTGGAAGTCCCATAAGACGACAGGTTAAATGGTTTTAAGTCAAATTTAAAAAAGGTCACTTTGAACAAAAAGGGCATGGGTTATTGTCCCCAACATAACACACAGCAGTTAACAGTGAATCTGTCCTCCAAAATGCACTAATGCAGCCAACATAGTACATATTTTTTTTGTTGTTGTTGCATAAACCAAGATTCCATTCAAATGGACTGTGCTACTGTGCTTACAGTGTATTTCACCAAAAAAGAAAATGCTACATGCTGCAAAATATTTCACTATAGGCTCTCATTTTTACAAACAGTAGGCTAAATTCACATTCAGTCACATTACCTTCAACAGATTATAAAGGATTGCTAGATATTGATTGTACAAAGGGAATGATTTTATTTTATTGTTGCATTGTTAAGGAGAGCTTGGAACACAAACATTTCATTGCAAGATATGACTGCTTTGACTGTTACGCTGTGCATTTGACTAGTAAAGTAACTTGAACTTGATGATCTGATCTTCCAAGTAGGGGGGCAGCAGTGAAGCGTTATCCTCACATTAGTCCAGCATTTTATTTTCTCTGGTCGAGATGTTGACAAATTATTGAAAAGTTTGCAGTGTGGCAGCAAGAGAAGTTTGGTTAAAGTCTACAGAGATTTCTCTGAAACATTGGTTTTGTGTTTGGAGTGCTTGCTGAAGCTGCTGATGTCAGTGCAGTCATGAAGGATGACACCATGTCTTAAACAGCTGATGGTGGAATGTTAAATGTGAGTGTAAATTGCTGACGACAGCATATGTGCTGCTAATAGGGCGTATTATTTATTTAGTTATTTGAATAAAAAGCTGCATCCAGCCACGAGGTCTCTATCCTGCCAATAACTCCATGCAGTTTGTCTAGGCCGCTAGGGGACAGTGGGGTAAAGTGAGACACTGTTTACAGTTGCTCCCCTCTAAGCGAGCTAAAAAGATTTATCAGTCAAATTTACACATTTCCCAGGATGTTTCCTAGCAATGGAAAAGATCAGAATTTATTCAGGACGAAGGGCAGTGAACATATGATTGTTTTAGAAAAAAATGTGTCTTGTGTCTCACTTTACCCCAGCTTAGGGTTAAACTGAGACAGACCAGAGACACTATGAAACTATCTTAAACCTGCAGTGTGTAGAATTTTGGGATTTTTTTCATAGCAGAATTGGTAGAAAATAATTATAATATCCATAAGTACTTTAATTTAGTGCATAATAGCTACATTTTCTTTTAGAATTATTATTTTTTCCCATAGAAAGGGTCTCTTATATCTCCGTATTTCTCCATATCATGGACCAAGGCATGGGCGCCGCCATTTTTGGAAGTCATAGTTGGAATGTCATCAGCTCTACAGAAGCACAGAATGGAACAGTTGGCCACACTGTCCATCAGAACTACCAGTTGGAATGTTCTTGAAGAATTTCTGTTGCTTCTCTGAATGGGAGCCATAGAGACCAACTGTTGTGATGATTTCATATTACACACTGCACCTTTAACAACACATGTTGTAACAGTTAGAATCCTGACAGCTAGCTTGAAAACCAAATATTCCAGAACTAATGTCGGACTAGTAACAGAATCATGGGGTTTGGTCAATTAAGCACTTTTTGTCTAAGCACTTGAAAGTAACTCTGATCAAATACAACATATAATTCATAATGTTTTAATTAACATTCAAATGACAGATTAAAACACAGCCTGGGACTCAGAACACAAGACAAGACCCACCTGTCATTTTCCATCTTTTGAGTCTTTGATTAATATTTTTCCGCATTTGTATTATTGGGATCATTCATTGAATAAAGACATATTATTTATAGTCCAGGCAAAATAGCGTTTTTCATAGAATAAATTGTAAAATATTTTTTTTCAGCTCGGATAATCTAATTTAATTTAACATACTAAAAGTCCTAAGAAATCCTAGTTGAAGAAATATGTTTAGTTCTCATCAATCCGAGATGTGCAGCTTTCCGTTTCTATGCGGATGACAGTGTAATTTATTGTTGTGCATCCTCGCTCAGTAAGGCTTTTGTTTATATGCAAAGTGCTTTTGATCAAGTGCAGGCTCAGCTTTGTCAACTGAAGCTTGTTCTCAATGCTGATAAAACCAAACTTATGGTATTTTCAAATTCCAGAAAGATTGTGTTAAATCAGAAAATTTTAACTTCCCAAGGTAATGAAATTGAGGTTGTAACTACTTACAAATACTTGGGATTTATGATTGATGACCACATCTCGTTTAAAACTCACATACAAAATCTGGTGAAAAAACTGAAACTAAAGTTAGGTTTTTACTTTAGGAATAAGTCATGTTTCTCTCTTGAGGCCAGACGACGATTAGTCGAAGCTACCTTCTTGCCGGTTCTTGATTGATCTGTTGTACATGAATGCATCAGCTCACTGTCTACATATGTTGGACACTGTATACCATGGAGCCTTGAGGTTCATTACAAACAGCAGAGCCTTAACCCATCACTGTACACTGTACTCAAGAGTAAACTGGCCTTCTCTTTTTATGAGACGACTTAGTCACTTGTATGTTTTTATTTACAAGGCGATCTTAGGTAAACTCCCTTGTTATTTGTCATCGTATATGTCCAGAAAATGTGTCCCCCATGCATTAAGGTCTCAGGACATGGTGCTCATGACTGTTCCTCAAGCTCGTACAGAGCTGATGGTAAAACAGCTTTTAAGTTGTTTGTGCCGTCGTCATGGAATAACCTGCAGAAGCAGCTTAAGCTTCAGGACCTAGTAACTCTAAACGAATGTAAGGCTGTTGTTAAGAGTTTGAAGTTGGACTCCATCGGAAATTGTGAATGTTTTTAGTTAAGAATCTTATTTTTATGTTTTACAACTGTACTTAATATCGAACTTGTATTTTGTATTGTGTTTTATGTGTAACTGTGTTCTGCTGTCCATCTTGGCCAGGTCTCTCTTGAAAAAGAGATTTTAATCTCAATGAGACTAACCTGGTTAAATAAAGGATAAATAAAATAAATAAATGTGTGCCAATAAGGCGAGACACCAATACATCCCAATAGAGCTATTTTTTTCCTTTAGTCCTATCAAAATGAAATGATAATGATGATTAAAAAAATTGTATTACAAGTTTCTTTGAAAATTAATTTTAATATGCAAATGAGCTATACACTAATCGTACATGCCCAAACATTTTCCTTTACTCCTACCACAATAAAACTTTACATAGTAAAAGTGTACTTGAAATTTAACTTTTTCTGTATTACAAAATACTTTTTAAATGAATTTGAATATGCACATGAGCTCCACACACTTATTGAATATCCAATCATCCTACTGCCAATGGGTGATGGCGATGCTGCTTTTAGACTGGCCTCTAACCTGAAAAACTGCCTGGCTTACCTGCCAGGGGTATAACAGGTGCCTCTCATGAATTAGAGACGCAGAATCACAGCCTGAAATGGCATGGATAGAGGAGATTGTCACACACCTTGGGACCAAGTAACTCCTTTGTCTACTTTATGCACCATAAAGTGCTGCTTGAAAGTATGTGAATCCCTTGAGCCTTTATTAATTTTATTTATTTTAACCATTATTAATTAATTTTTATCAATACCAGTATTTTTTATATGAAATAACATATGTTTGTTTATCAATTTAACATTTTTCTTTTCCGGAAATCAAATGTTAAAACAGATTTAAAAATATTATTTGCCAACTTTTGTATGTGCAAAAGTTTGTGAACCCTGAGATGCATTGGTTAAATTGAGCAGGTTAACACAATCAGGCGGGCCAAATTGAGTGATGAAATGGACCAATGTAATGAGAGATCTTTAGGGAAGAAATTGGACGGCACTAGATAAAACACATATCAAACCAGGTCAGTTTAGGCTCACCAAAGTGACCCATTCAGGTCAGACTTGCCTAAAGGGAAAACAATCTCAGAGGATCTCAGGAAGAGAGTTGTGATGTTGCACATTTGTCTGGGGACAGCTATCAATTAATTTAGTTGGTTCTTGTGCCATAAACAGCTTGTGTGCATTCAGATCAGCATGATGCAACAAGAGTACTAACAAGTCTGTGTCATCACCTACTGAGACTGTGTCTTTTGTTCTGGCAGAGGCAATGGCAGTTTGGACAATGAGCACATCTGCATTGTGCTTTGCATGGTTTGTGATACACCATTTTTATCTTATAAGTTTCTTTGAAAATGAATTGTAATATGCAAATGAGCTATACAAGTTGACAGCATGAAAATTGACTTTAACATGACCTCGTTCTACCAGGTTATTATGCATTATGAACGGGAAGTGTTGAAACGGTTACGGTGTGGTCTGTGCCCACAGGAGCTTGGTTAACTATTTGGGCATTTACTCTGCACAGCTGCCAGAACAGGAAGAGGAAGACCAGCTTGTGTGTAACAATCTGAAATCACTCAGCAACGTAATGTTATTTTTTTCTTAACCGCCACTCGCTTTTGTGCTTTCTTCCCGCCAGCAGCAGATTCATGAGAAGTATCTTAGGTGAATAAATGCTTTTGAAACAGACGGACACGGTGGAAAATGTCTGTGGTGATGGGATTAAGCACCTCCTCTAACAAACATGAAACACACCAAAAGTCAATGTACACTCCAAGAGGACACAGTCAATCCTTTTCTATTAATTCTTACTTCAGTTTGGATGAAAATAATAAATTAAAGGGAGAAATTAAATTACGGACGGATACATGATTGTTTTCCTTCTTTGTTACTGCTTGGGTCTTTCATTTGACCACTGATGGAAGTTGTAAATGTGTTGTCATTCAAACTGTCACACGCTGCCACCTACAAGCTGGGTGTGTGTATGAAGTGAGATGAAGTAAGATATGAGTCAAAAATGTGAGGGGGCAGGATTTCCTTTGTATGTGATGTGTTGAGAAGGAAAAAAACATACAGCCAGTCAAGAGCCCAATACCATGTCACACTGGTAAGTGCCAACATCTCTGCCTACTTTATTTATAAAAAAAATCTTATACAGATATTCAGTCATAGTGTACAGAATGTTACTGCATGTCCTCTTAGGGTGATGCAACTGTCAAATCTGGTCTTAAAGACATTTTTAATTAAACATTTAAATCTTTTTTTTTTCTAACTGTTAAAATGATGTTGATTGTGTGTGTGGTCTACCAAGATATCAGGGTGTGCCATCTTTAGAAGAAAAAAAATGTTTGCCAGTTTCATTTCTCAAGATGCCTCATCATCAACCCTATATCAAAACAAGTTTAATAATGTACTTAACAAAAAGTGACTTTTTGTTTATAGAAACATATTTGTGCTTTTCTATAGTCAGACTGATTTGTCACCTGTAATTTTAAATGATTTGCAAAACTGTTTAAAAAGGTAGTTTAACGTTAATCTTTTGAGAAGTTACGAATGTGTAATACTGATGAGGAAATCCTAGAAAGAACAAACTTCATGCAGAGGCAGAGCTAAGTGTTATAACTGAAAGCTCTGAATACTGAGCAGTGACAGTAGAATAGAGCACATCAATTGTTTTGCCATAGTTTAAAATATAAAAAAGATTTTTCAAAGGTTTGGCCAAATTTGAAAACAATCCTAATACAATGATACAATTTTATAATTACTGCACTTTGATTATAAGAACATATGTGTTAAATATCTGATGGTCACTTGAATTTAACCTGTAACAAAATTAGCTGACAAAAACTCTCATTCTGGGAGTAAAAGGTGGAGTCAGTGATTGTGGAGAATGCTTGTTGTTAAAATCATTGTTGGTATTTTCATTAACAAAACAGCAGCATAAACTTAACTTCAGCGTAACAAAGGTTAGCAGCACAGGAAAACCAGGTCAGCAGAATGGTAGCGAGCAGAGCAGGGGCCAAGACTGAGGTTTCTCCTGCTGATGTTATGCTGTTTAGAACAGGTGAGCATGATTGAGTGAGGCAGCACACCTGCTCACTCAATCAATGGCAAATTAAAGAAGGGAAAAGAACAAACCGAGAAAACACAAAACAACCCCACACGTAACAGCTAGCTATCGGTGAGCCCCCCTTTGTTTACATACTCTTACCCTTGCATGTTTTACATGCACGTTTACAGAGTCTAAGCTGCGTATAAACATCATCATTTTTTCAGCGCACACACAGTAGGTAAACGTAGCAGATTGTGAGGAGATATTCGCTGATTTTGACAGAAAGCGATTTTAACCACAAGCACAACCTCCAGAATTGCTGACTACCTTTGGCACCTTGTTGTGCGGTATAGGACATGTTGTTAAGTTTTTAATGCCTTACCCTCTTTATATTCCCTTCAGTGAAACATCTCTTTATCTACCCTTCCTATTGGTTTAGTTCCATACCAGTGATCTCTCTACCCTTTCGAACTAGAAAACATCCCACAGCCATGAAGAAATGTGGATCCAGAGCCTTGGTCGTCCTCCTCCTCAGCTCCCTCTTACCCCTGCTCTATTACAGCCGCTTGGCCCAGAAGATCTATCTCCATACACACCCTCCAGATGTTCCTCAGAGAAACCTCAGCATCCTGCTTTGGCACTGGCCCTTCGGACGCTCCTACAGGCTGGACGGAGACAAATGCCTGGAGCTGTACAACATCAGCCGCTGTCTCCTCACCGACAACACCTCGGCACTCTCGACTGCTGACGTGGTTGTGTTCCATCACCATGAGCTGAGCAGAGGCCTTTCCAGGCTCCCCCTGCCCTGGTTACGCCCAGCTGCCCAGCACTGGGTGTGGCTGTCCATGGAGCCTCCGGTCAACAATCCAAACCTCACCCAGCTCAATGGCCTCTTCAACTGGACCATGAGCTACAGGCGTGACGCGGACATCTCCATCCCTTATGGAGAGACCGTGTTAGGAGGGGATGATGAGCCAGCAGGCTTCAGCGTCGCTCCAAATGGCTCCAAATGCCTGGTCGGCTGGGTGGTCAGCAGATATCGGCCTCACCACACTCGGTCCGGTGTTTACCAAAGTTTAAAGAAGTACATCCCCATAGAGGTGTACGGCAAGTGGAACAAGAAACCCCTTACGGACAAGAAGCTGTTGCCCACCATTGCAAACTGTCTCTTTTACCTGTCTTTTGAGAATTCCAAGGCCAAAGACTACATCAGCGAGAAGCTCTGGAGGAACGCTTTTCAAGCAGGGGTCGTACCAGTGGTTCTTGGCCCCAGCAGGGCCACCTACGAGGCCCTGGCTCCACCTCACTCCTTCATCCATGTGGAGGATTTCAAGAGCGCAGCAGATCTAGCAGTCTACCTTAAGCATTTGGCTGCAGACAGGCAGGCTTATGAAAAATACTTCGAGTGGCACCGCAATCACAGAATAAAAACCTACACTGATTGGAGAGAAAGGCTGTGTCAAATATGTGTGAAGTACCCCCGTTTACCAGCCCATAAAGTCTACCAGGACCTGCAGAGTTGGGTTGAGGCTTTGGACTTTATACCTCAGGCTTGCAGGTCACTCAAGAGTTTTGATTGGGACATGAGCTTAGCATGAGTTAGCAACTCGAAATGTGAAAAACCATAATGTGACAATTTGAAGAAGTAAAAACATGTGTTGCAGTCAGCCATGCAGTTTGGGTTAACAGAGAGGAAGAGCCCACCACAGAAACTAGTCTCAAGTGGTTTGGGTTGGCGGTGCACAGTAAGACATTTAGGAAGTAAGACTACTGTGTAACTATAAATAAGCATGTTCCAAGCCACTGATTACTGTTAACAATGAGGGGTATTTTATTATTCCCCTGAAATTTCTTAAATTAAAAAACAAGAAGAAGTTATTATAATAATAATAAATGAGTATATCTAATCACTACACTACGAGTACCAGCAATTCTTAGTGACTTTAACATCAAATGTGTTACTTGTAACTTTTGCACTCTTACACTGCCCGGCCAAAAAAAAAAGTCACCATCTGGATTGTACTAAGCAAATACACAAGAGACCTCCATCGGTCAAAAACTGCAGCGATTAATATGTTTCAGTTGGAAACAAGTTATTTAACCCTTGGTGTGGGTGCACCTTTAGACGAGATGAACCATTTTTGACACACAATTATCAAGCGGCGCGTTAAAAGTGATGGCCAGCGCATGGAACGCGTTTGGTGTGGGCGCACCTTAAAGCGGCTACGAGTAACATTTAAATATCTTTTAAACAGCCTCATGTTTCCTCCGATAATCTTAAATTACCTTTAACAGCAAACGAGACCATCAATGCAAAGAAAGACGTTTTTATATAGTTTTTATTACTGCGTTTGGTCTGGTCGCGGACTGGGTTTGGTCACATATCCGCATTGGTTGCATATTTCAGTGTGGTGCAACAACGCGATTTGAGAAGCCTATCCCTCCAGGTGAGGGAAGGGGAGCGGGAGCGGGAGCTTTGTTCTATTTCGTTCCTACTGACCGCCAGAGGCGGTGCTTTCAGCACTGGATGTTCCATCGCGCGCATGCGCAGGTCGAGATCTTATACCAAAATAGTCACCCGTGACCCTTGGGTGACCCAAGAATATGTATATATTCCGGAAGTCACTCTAGGATCTGTTCCTTCTATCTTCTCGCGGACTAGCAGGTCACACACATTGTTGTGTATATACCATTAGCTTGTCGCAAGTAGCTTTGTAACCTAAGGGTTGGGGCTTCGATTTGACTTCGTCCTCCAAAGGCTGCGACTTGCAATTTGTTCGACTTCGGCTGTGGCCGGTCAGGGGGTGAGTAAAGTGTGAAGGCTACGCGTAGCCGGCGGCTATCGCGGAAGCTAAAGGCCAGGACACACCAGTCCGACTTGTTTCTACTTGTTCCGACTACGCAAAAAATGGGGTCGGCCGTTTCAGGAAGCTCCAGGCTTCCCGTCGCGGCCAGAGAACACACCAAACTGACTGCTGACTTTCCGTACGCTCTGTTGCTTGCGCGGGACGTAATGTCTCCATAACAGCAGGCGGCGCTAATCTGTATTGTGGCCCGAAAAAATACGAAAGCCGGAAATGATGGGACAACTCTCTAGAGCATAAACATAGATAGAAATACGTATTTATATTTATGGACCATAAGAGCACAATTTTTAGCAGAGAGTGTCGAGCATGGTGCGAGCAGTCAACAAGGGTTGATGCATGTGAGTACTCTCAAAACGAAACGAACAAACACATTAAAACGATGGCTAGCTGTTGTTAGCTGTTTGTGGGTACCCGCCTCACTTCCGGGCTTCACTGATTCGCTAGCCCTCCACCAATCAAATTGCTCCAAATGAAAGACGGTCGGCCAGCCTGTCGCCGCCGATTGAACATGTTCAATCGGCGGCGACAGGCTCAAAACAAGCCGACGACCTCTACGTCGGCCGACGTTATGGCACACACCAAACAGATTCGTCTCCCGACCCCCTATCGACTCTACGACGGCGATTTTCGGGCTGGTGTGTCCTGGCCTTAATATCACCTTTCCACCTTGCTTTAATTGAGCTTGTCAATTCCGGGGGGGAATAACACGGCGACTGTGAAACCAGCCGCCGTGTTATTCCCCCCCGGGGGTTCTCACCGGTGCTTGTGTGTTTTTCGCTAAGCCCGGTTGCTAATTGTATGCTCGAATGTATTGTTTTTCTAGCATTGTTGACTGTTGCTCGGGTGCTACGTAGATCGCCCCGACCGGTTGCTTACTTCGATTTAATCGACAGCGAGCGGCTTGGGGAGAGTCCAGGCCGCCGCCACAGTATTTTGTAGCATCGCCTAGAGCGGTGCATAGGCTACTTACTTTGCTCGTCAAGTGGGCGGCTTCGGGTCAGAAGTCGCTTTCACTGTTGTATTTGAGCTGTTTCGCACCAGTCGTGTGCTCTCACCTAAGCCTTGCGTTGCATAGCTTACTTTATTTGCTAGTGCCAGTAGGTGAGCCGTGCCACACACTAGTATGCTGTTGTATACACTGTATGCTGCTGTATTGCTCGCCGGTGGGCTAATTAGTTTCCTAAATCGCTTTCACCGTGTTATTTTAGCCGTTCACACTGTTGCATGTGTGTAGGCTGCTGTAGTGTGTCGCCAGTTGGCAGCTTAGTTTCACACCTCTGTATTATTATAGCCGTGTCGCACCGTTGCACGTAGCTCGCGCCTTAGCCTGGTTGCATAGGCTACTTTATTTGCGCCAGTGAACGTCTTGGGACCCAAGTGTTGCTGTCACTGTGTTATTTAAGGCGCATTGTTGCCTGGGTGTGCTCGCCTGAGGCTCGATTGCCTAGCCTTCGTTGATTTGCTCTCCAGTGGGCGGCTGGGGTTACCTAGAGCCGCTGACACTGCCAGGGGACTACTACAGATAGAGAATAGCATTTGACTAATTCTATCTTTTTAACCCATGTATGATCATGTGTTTTATTAATTTGACACTGTCCCCTTCTTAAATAAGCTGAATGCAATTGAACTGTGTTATTTAGGGGGTTGCATTGTCGCTTGGGTGCTCTCGCCTAAAGCTCGATTGCCTAGCCTACTGTAATTATGCTCGCCAGTGGGCAGCATAGTTTTACACAACAGGTCGCATTGTTGCTTGGGTGCTCTCGCCTAAAGCTCGATTGCCTAAAGCCTACTGTAATTATGCTCGCCAGTGGGCAGCATAGTTTTACACAACAGGTCGCATTGTTGCTTGGGTGCTCTCGCCTAAAGCTCGATTGCCTAAAGCCTACTGTAATTATGCTCGCCAGTGGGCAGCATAGTTTTACACCGCCACTGTTTTATTCTAGCGGTGTCGCACCGTGGCTCGGTTGCTCTCGCCTGAAGCCCGGTTGCATACCTTTAACAGATGCATATTTTAATTGGTTCGACAATGAGCAGCTTAGGCCTCCTAAAGTCGTTGTGACGCCTTCATGGCCTCCCTACAGTGGAGTATGGCCATGACAAGTGCCCTGCAGGTCTCGGGATGAGCACCTGAGGGAAGCACTGTCAGATACACCATGCATGAACCGTAGTTTCATGCCTCAGGCACTGTGGCTTGCTAGGTAGAAGCTCTCCTACTAGCCTCCAACCAGCTCAGGGTACCAGCTGCAGTGAGTAGCCTTGTGGCTGTGCATCCTTCCTACTCAGGGGATGACATGCTGTCCACAGCTGCGTCCTGTAATGTTATACAGGTGGGCAGCTCGGCTAGAGGGTCAGTGTCCGTCCGTGACTTGCCAAGTATTGGGCTAGATGAAGCTCTGGTTTCATCTGCACCTGTGCATGCCTTTTTTCGGCGGGCCCTCAATACTCCGTTTTCTCTGGGCCTCCCTCTGAGCCTCACTTCGAAGCAGAGCTCCGTAGAGGCTTTCCAGATTTAAGGGCTCTCTCTCATCACACTAGTGACGGCAGAGCTCTGGCAGCCATGCACAATGCTGATAATTAGGGCTCGGACTGGTTAGCTCCGATTGAGCCTGCTATAGCATCCCTGGTTGTCTCCCCAGACGAGGCTCTGAGAACCGATGTGCGCTGCCCTCGGCCCCAGTGCCAGATTACATACGACCTCCTTACTAGGAGTTACGACATTGCTGCCCGTGTGGGACGTCTTGGGAATTTGCTTTCTCACATAGGCATGGCTTGGTTGCAAACCATACAGGGGTCAGGTGCTGGTCACTCAGCACGGACCCTCAGTGATGCTTCACTGCAGACTTTGCATTATGACTTAGGGAGCTAGGCAGGTTGATGCCAACTGTGCGTCCCAGTCGGAGGTGTGTCGACAGACCCTCCGTTCTCTTCCAGTGATCCCAGGCTGCACGCTTCAGGCCCCGGTGCGAAGTGTCCAGGTTGACCAGGCTAGACAGTAGTTGCACGCTGCGACGTGCGCCTCTGCCTGATTCCAGGCCGGGAACCTCTGTGGTACCCCGTGCCAATATCTTCAACCACGACCAGGTGGGCAATCAAGGGGACGGTGCTTCTCAGCACATTCTGAACAGCGCCGTAACACCGCGCTACGGTCGGCTTTTCAGGCGCCAGGAAGTCGGCGTCCAGCCTCCGCCCTTCCCCAGAGTCCCTGGGGGTGCCACTCGATGCTCGGTAGGTTCTACTCAGCCTAATTTCAGGTACCAAGGAAGTGGGGCGGGTTCGTCCCATTCTGGACTAAGAGGGCGGAATCGGTGCCTCACGGTTCTTCCTTTCCACATGCTGCGTGTTGCAGGTGGCCTCCAGTCTATCGCTCAGGCGGACTGGGTTGTGTCAATAGCCCTGAAGGACGCTACTTTCAGGTCCCTACTGCCCAATGCCACAGGTGGTCCTCCCCTTTGCATTTCTGGGCAAGGTGCATTTCAGGGTTCTTCCGTTGGGCCGTCCCTGGCTCTGCGTATATTAAACAGGGTGTGGCAGCATCCCTGTCGCCATTACAGCTCAGCAGTATGGTGTACTGCCATACCTAGCAGCCTCTTCCTTTGACTGATAAGTATGCTGACCTTGGCATCCATGAGGGTCCGACTAGGCCTTCTCAAGGTGAGTTCTCTTCAGATCTGGGCAAATGGTCTCCACTTGGACCCCAAGTGGCAGAGACGCGAGATGGTCAGGGTGTCTGGTCAGTGCCTTCGGGCCCTCAGACCCTGGAGAGAGAGGGCATCCCTGATTGCAGGGTCGCCCTTAGGGAGGAATCTCCCGGTGTGAGGTTGTAGAGACAGACGCCTCCTTGTCAGACTGGGACGCAGTCTATTAGTGCAGGACTGTCGTAGGCCAGTGGGATGCCCAGCAGAGACTGGAGCACGTTAGGCTGGAACTCCTTGCAGGGTTCTTAGCACTCAGGCTTCAACCACCAGGTGGGCACCAGATCGGAGCAGGGCCTGCGGGTTACGCAAGGGCTCCTTATGGGGGTGCTCCACCATTATCTAAGCTTTCCAGGTGTCTGGAACACAGCGATAGACCTTCTCTCTTGCCAAGGGCCACCCCCCGGGGAGTGGAGACTCCATCCGGAGGTGGTAGGCATGATTGGGACAAGTATGGCAGGGCGGTGGCATATCTCTTTGCTTCCGAAGAGAAGACCCACTGTCCCCCTTGGTTCTCCTAGAGTGGAGAGGACCAGCCCCCTAAGGCAGGAGGCTCTGGCTAATGCTTGGCCAGTCAGCCTGCTTTATGCATTTCCTCTAATTCTCTTTTTACTGGTAACACTGGACGGGGTCCAGCATTGCAGTTACAGCCTACGTTTGGTGGCTCCACATGGGCCAGGAAGGCCATGGTTCCCAGCGTTACTAAAACTCCTCAAAGGAGTCCCTTGGTGCCTTCCAGAGAGACAGGAACTTCTGTCTCAGGTGGGCATACGACATGTAGGGCACCCGAACTCGGGGCGCCTGCAGCTGGGCGTGTGGCTCCTGATAGCCAGGACCCACTGTTGACGTATTGCGACCAGTCAGAGGTCCAGACCTGTTTAGGTTCAGGGGCACTCTCCGCTATATGGCTCTATACAGACAGGTGGAAGTTGTTTGTACAGTAGTGCATGGCACATGGCGAAGTCCAAGGGACTTGCTCATTGAGAGTGATAATACACTTTCTGCAGTCTGTGTGGGCAACAGGAGAGCTGCTTCCACCCTGCGCGTTTATGTGGCTGCGATATCGGCCGCACATGCAAGGGTGGATAACCAGACGGTAGGGTCCCACTACCTAGTCAGGCAGTTACTGAAGGGAGGCCAGAGGCTTCATTCAGCCACCACGACCCCTGAGGGCACCATCATGGGACTTGCAAGTAGTCCTGAGGGCCTTAGGTCTATCCCCATTTGAGCCGCTGAGTCAGGCAGACCTGACGCGGCTGTCTATGAAGACGGCATTCATCCTTGCCATTGCGACTGCAAACGGTCGGTGAACTCCATGCCTTGTCAGTGAGCCAGGCGCGCTTGCGCTGGCATGTAGAAGGGTCAGGAGTGGTGCTCTCGCCAAATCCATCCTTCCTATCCAAACGATTGTCTCCCCACTATGTAAACCAATCGATCGAGTTGGCTGCTTTTAATCTCCTGGGCTCACCAGGGGGTGCAGGAAGAATGTCAGACCCACTGTGCCCGGTGCGGGCGCTTGGGGCATAGGTTGTGGCAATAACCAGCTTGCGTAAGACAAATAACCTCTTTGTCTGCTATGGGAGCTGCAGGAAGGGGGCTGCCCTGTCCAAACAGAGACACTCCCACTGGCTTGTGGAGGTGGTCTGTGAATGCATATAGAGCACAGGGGCTCCCCAGGCCTTGGCCGTTGAGTGCCACTCTACCAAGAGTATGGCTACATCTTGGGCTGCCTTGAAGCGGGTTCAACGTCAGGACATTTGCGCCTCAGCTACATGGTTTTCATCATGTACGTTTGCGCGGCTCTACAGAGTAAATGTTTCTGCTCCTCATCCTGTGGGATGGCGGCTGTCTTGTTGACGGCTGTAAGCCCCTAATTGATGAGTACTCTTCGTGACCTTTCTGGTATAAGTCATCCAGTGCTGAAAGCACCGCCTCTGCCGGTCAGTAGGAACGAAATAGAACGATAGTTACGTATGTAACTACGGTTCTATGAGTTCCGGATGACCGCCAGAGTTCTCTGTCACTCAGACTTCTCAGATACCACGAGAAGATCCAGTTGGAACAGATCCTAGAGTGACTTCCGGAATATATACATATTCTTGGGTCACCCAAGGGTCACGGGTGACTATTTTGGTATAAGATCTCGACCTGCGCATGCGCGCGATGGAACATCCAGTGCTGAAAGCAGTCATCCGGAACTCATAGAACCGTAGTTACATACGTAACTATCGTTTGAGACAGTTGTTTGTCGTCATAATGACTGATAACGGGGCTGAACCATCAATGAAAAAAAAGAAAATGCAATGAAGAAAAGCTAAAAGGGAGAGTGGTAGACGAGCGGGAGGGCGTTGCCAAGCAACATATACACAATGCAACTAGACTGCAGTGTTTACTCCTAAATGAATGAGCGGTAGCCTACTAAAACAAAGTTTACTTTGCCTCACCATCATCAGATGAATCGACCATTATTCATCTGAAATAGTCATTATTTACAACAACATAAACACATTACCTCATCGTGATCCATACTAACTGCCGTCTCTCGTTCATTCGCTTTCTGTGAGGACACGGAGTCTTTCAGCTCCGTGAGAGTAGTTCGGTGACACTGCATCAACTCATTGCCATCAGGTGTGTGTAGCACTGACTGGCATTATTTGATGCTGTGTCACTAACCACTCTCACGGAGCCGAAAAGAGTCCGGTGCCCTCACACTTTCAACACACGGACATGCACTATATTGCTTCCTGATTATTTGAATCTCGCACACCCGGCACAAGCTAGAAAACAGCTTCACGACAGCTGGCGTCGTAAAAATACTACCGCTTTTGTCCAAAGGGGCCGCCAAGGGACCAAGTTACTCGTAGTGGCTTTAACTGATGCAGTGTATAGCTTCTTATTTCTTAAACAACCATGTAGGAAGACATATTTTTGGAAAAGATGCAACTCTGTTTCAGAGGGGTGAAATTATTGGCCTGCATAAAACAAAGAAAACTAGTAAGGAGAAGATGAAACTACTAAAATCATGTTAAGAACTGTCCAACACATTATTAAAACCTGGATAGATAGTGGTGAACCGTCATCTTTGAGGAAGAAATGTGGTCGGAAAAAAATCTTTAGTGATCATGAGGGGAGATCACTTAAAATAATCAGGATAAAATGCTTCAATTTTCCAGGGAGCATAGAGACTGGACTCTGGAGCATTGGAAAAAGGTTGTGTGGTCTGATGAGACCAGATTGACCCTGTTCCAGAGTGATGGGTGCATCAGGGTAAGAAGAGAGGATATCAATCATGCCTAGTGCCTACTGTACAAGCCGAATATGTGCCTTAATCAAAGCTAAAAATGGTCCAAAAAGACATTTGAGTACCTTTTGATTTAGTCATTATGTTTAAGTTTAAAGGTGCTCCAAAGAACTTTCAGTTTCTGTTCATTCTTGCACCCCCTTTGGACAAATACTGTTTTTACTACGCCAACCGTTGTTCCTGGGTGAGCGTACCCATGACAAAGGCATTCAGAAAAACTATATAAACATAGCAGTCTTTGCACTGATGGTCTTTTTGCTGTTGTAATTTATGATCATCAGAGGAAAAATTTGACTGTTTCAGAAATATTAAAAAGTTCCTCGTAGCACCTTTAAATAATGTTTAAATGTACCCTGTTGGTGTAATGAAGGAGATTAGGAGTACATAAATAAATAATGAGTAATTGGTTATCAAAAATGTTTTAGTTAATATTAAGAACTTGAATAATTTCTATTGTCCTTCTTTTCTTTCTGTTTTTACCTTTAATTTACTCCACTACACTTACGCATACACAATATTACTACATGTATCAGAAAGTTATAGTTTTAAGGTTACCTTTCTCTTTAAAAAAAATATATAGTCTAGCGATGATAAAATATGATGCATTGATAAAACTATCTAAAGGCAGAAGTATTTATATAGACATTCATTTAAAATGAGTTTTAAGACTATTACAGTATGTTGATATTGTCACCATGTAAAATGAACCCTCCGAAGGTGTCGTATTGGCGTGTTCCTTTCACTTTACATACAGGTTCCACATAAAGGCCCCTCTCATCTTTAGTGATACAACTTATAACAATAAACAACATTCGGCATAATATGTACCTTTTTTTTGTTGCCTTGCAACATTAAAGGACCTGTGTACTTCTCCCACTAACTATTTAGGGCACCGCTCTGAAGGGACCATTCTAACTATAAAGCAAAGAGAATGCAGAACAGGTTGTTGGGTATTTTATATTTATATGTAATATAATATATTTGTGCTATTTATACTTCAGAAGTCAGAATTGACCTTCCATTCTCATGTCCCATTTCTGAGAATATAGTCTCAGGGGAATACATCTCTCTCTAGCCTCAACAGCATTATGATGTTGTGCCAGCAGATGGCCCTCTTCACTGCTGTTTTATTACAAGTCCAGTGCGTCACGAGCAAGGTTTTGTTGTCAAACCTATACAAACCTCCACTTTAAAGGGTCTCATTCAGGGCTGGACTGGGACAAAAAAATCGGCCCTGGCATTTTTGGCCATGGCAGCCCACCGTTTATACGATATGCGGAGGAAGGGGTGTTGCACCAAATTCTGGGCCCCTATACAGAAAGTCCTGATGGGCTCTCTGAGAGGCGGTCTTACAATACAAACATGTAAAAGCTTTGTTTGTCTATAGTCCAAAACGTATGAGTGACTGGTCCCTCTCTGAGCCAGATAACAACACAATGTTTCTATTGATGAATGACCAGATTATTACGCGTACTTGAACACAACCCCTGGTCTAATGACTCTTAATAAACATGCACACACACAGTGTTTCTCACAGGAATTTGGGAGACTGTGTCGTGGACCCTGGACCTTCTAGGGGGGTCCGGGGGAATGCTCCCCCGGAAGATTTTTTTTAAAATGTTAAAGTAAAATTCATCAATCTGGTGCACTTTGAGGAGAAAACAAAGGCTAAATCAACTGTTTCCTATGTAAGCTATTTAGTACTATTTTCTGGAATGATTCAAAGACACAGAATGACCAAAAAGCAGAAAGAAGAAAGTTTAAAAAATCCAGTCAGCTTCGGGAATTTTTTCCCTTCGTTTGTATTTTTTAATGGCCCAATATAGGCCCCTGATCTTCATAGCCCCTAAATAAAAAATGTCGGGGCCTTCAAAGATCAGGGGCCTATATTGAGCCAGTAAAATTAATATAAATCAAAAAAATAATTTATTTTTTCTTGGGTGCAGCCCCCCTCTGCCTTGGGCCCCCCCAAGCCTGTCCGCAGTCCGACGGCCCTGAACGTAAAACTGACCATCGTCAGATGCTCATAATTACTGAGTACAAGTTGAATGCGTGATAATACAACTCAATGCAGCCTCTGAATGGGCGGCCCTCTGCTGTGTGTGTGATTGGGCCAGGCCTAGCCTAGAACCAATCATAATGAGTAATGGCCTGGTAACTTTCAGGTGAAGTTGACAGCCTGCACGCACATTTATATGTCCATGGCACTCCCGAGAGGGAAGGGACCTCGGCCCTCGGCTGTGTGACTTGGCCGGGCCGGGCCGAGTCACACAGCCGAGGGTCCAAAAAAAAAAAAAAAAAAAAAAAATTTTTTTTTTTTTTTTTTTTTTTTAACCTCACCGGCCCAAAAGGCTGCCGGCCCCTCGGGCATTTGCCCGGTATGCCAGATGGCCAGTCCAGCCCTGGTCTCATTTACAGCACAACATTCATTTATTCATGTGAAATCATTTTAAATGATGCGATTAGGGAGAGATCTGTCTCTAACATCACTGCCTCCACCTAATACAATGGAGGGGAATGTAATTTAACTGTGGTGTTCCAAGCATTGCATTTTATTTTGTATTATTTATTTTTTCAAGCAATATCCTGTAAATGTCCCATGAATCAGTTTGAATTTGAAATGCTTCCAATGCTACCAAAAAAAAGAAGAAAGAAAATGTGGTGGGAATTAACCCTTCATGAAGAAAGCAAGACTCCTCAACAAGGCATGTTTCACTTCAGATTATATAAATATTTATTTCCTTTATTTCATCTCTCTGTTATATCCACATGCATGCTAAACATTGTGGTACAGATGTGTTCATTATAGATGTAGTCTCAAAACAGTCATATCAAAGATAGCCTCTAGTCACTTGTTCACCAGACCCATTCATATTTCTCAAACAGAGAAGAACGACCCAAAACAAGACAAAACCTCTGCATTAAGTTAAACTCTTAAACTTAAATTGTATCCCTCCAACAAAAGCATGTTCCTCCATTTTGATCCACAAGCTCAGTACGTTGAATTTAAAACAGTCTGTACAACACAGTTCAACGATCTGCACTGTTAATACTCCCTGGTATCTGCTGTAGATATGTATTTATGTATTTTACATATTGACAGTTTGTGTGTGTGTGTGGTGTGTGTGTGTGTGTGTGTGTGTGTGTGTGTGTGTGTGTGTGTGTGTGAAGAGAGCGGCTTTCCTGAGAGAGGTCTGCCAGAGGCCATACTTTCATCCAGGGTTCCCCCCACACTGTTTACCTGCCAAACGTCTGTCACTGGAGATGAACAAATATCCTGGCTATGTAATATAATGCAATATGGGGCAATATGATAACATATAGAAAGGGAGTTGTGCACATCAAGTATTAAGGCCAGGTGAGGGTATAGCAGCTTCAGTAAAGGAAAAAAGCAGAGAATATCAATTAGGGAGGATGCCCCAATCCAGTGTGTGCTGCTACTATTATACCTGTTCATTCATCACAACAGGCCACTAGCTAGGTATTGGGAAAGATTGGTGCATTTTTCAATTTGCACATTGGTGTCCACAGATGCCAATGTCCAAATACAATTATTTAATCATATAGTCTATGTAGCAATGTTTGTGATTGATATGATGCTTACTTTAAAAAATATATATGCCTCATCATACTGAACATATTTTATACTAATCATAACAGGTATTAGTGATCATTTTGCTTGATTGGTTGTCCTTGACATCAGCAGGTTGTTATCAATTTGATTGGAATGTTGCCTGTTCCCTTTTACTCAACCTTCATACATCTGTAATAATTTGCGGCTACTCTCTGATTTCCCCCTTAAAATCTACAAAACTGTTACAGTTCATTGAAAAAAAACCATTATGCACAATAACCAATATAATGGGTCCAATATGTTTTTCAGAACTTGGACATCACTACTTTTCAGAGATATTTGCTGTCCTTGTCACATATATTTAGGAACCCTGCAAATATATAGTCAACCAAAAGGAAAAAAAACAACAGTTCAATATTTGTCACAGGGCACTCAGGATTGTGGAGGAACATGTTTACAACACACTGAGCACAACTCTTTTTCCTGTACACTTTTATCAGAGCATATGAAGAAAACCATCGGGACGAGCAATGTCCGTCCAATACCAATTACTGTATAGATTCTGTTTCAGAGTTCCAGGTTATATATGTCCTTTTGAAATTATTCCGAAACTTGTAAAGAACTGTAAATGCATATTGGCCTCTCAGTTTTTTCACAACACAGAATTGTCTATTCATGCATAGAGGAACTAGTGGGGAGAACACAATGGCTACATAACACACTGATAAAGATTCGCGTGGTGAAGTGTGGTCATACAATCTTTAAAATCTTAAATGAGACCAAAGCCTGCAGTGAGAGGTCCGTTGAATGAAGACTGTTTACTGAGAAATAAAACATGGGTAATATTCACCAAGATCTATCAATGATAGAAAATACTTAGTTGTAAGCACAGTGGCTTCACAACAACTGTCTGTGTGATGCTGGACTGTGGATATGATATGCAGAATCAGGGTCTGTGTCCCTGACATAGGTCTATTTCACTGTTTAGAATTGTGTGAACAAAAAAAAATCGCATTCAGGCCTGTTTCAAACAAGAAAATCGGTCCAGTTATGTCCTTTAAATGTCCATGATGGTCCACTCTCCTGCTCCAAATACCTTACACTCCTCATCCCCGTCCCATTAAAACAGGGTTGGACTGAGAACACGAGTGTATGTGGAGTGTGTGGATTCAAGTATGTGTACACACACACACACACGTGCTGCATTCAGAGTGTGAATCATCTTAAATGTCCAGGTTGTTTTACTTGTGGAACCTCTGAAAGTAAAGGGTGGAGTCGTCAAACAGCGGGTTCTTCACCTCCATCTCCCCTGTCTAGAGATGGACACAGAGAGAGAGAGACACAGAGAGAGATACAGAGAGAAAGAGAGACAGAGGGAGGGAGAGAGAGACAGAGAGAACAAGTTTCTCAGGTTCACAGGTCATGATTTCTCTGCTCGGGTTGCGCGAGGAATAACATTTTGTGGATCTATAGTAAATCAAACAAAAATCCATTAAACCCATTACCTAGGACCACAGCCATCTGTGATAAGCCACATCCCCCAGATCCCCCTGAATCTAACTGGCAGCTAGATTCAAACTGGCAGTTAAGCCGCGTTTCCACCGCAGGAACTAGGGTCTAAACTGTAGTCCCCAAAACCTTTCTTACCCGAGAGAAAGCTCCTGCTCGGGGGTGGGAGGTGGGGGGGCTTTGCAAAGGTTAACAGACCAGAGCAGCCACACAGCGCACCTCACCAGCGCCACTTATCATCTCAGTCTCCCCTTTTTTTCACCAGACGATCACGTCTCTCTGCTAAAATAGATAGAGAAATAATCTGTTGAATCTGATTCACTGATTCTGTCCGAACTAAAAATGTATTAATGACGTGCAGTGCAGATACTTTTACTGCTTCTCTATACGTCATCGGCCCGATATGCATAACTTCCCCGGGACTTCAAACCCCGGTGGAAACACACACAACAACAGGCCACAGGAACCTTTAAGTCCCTGGTCGAGGAGTTCCTGGAACTCTAAGTTCCTGGTAGTTTTGGTGGAAAGGCGGCTTTAGATTCAGGACCATTTAGAGCAGACTGGGCTTTTTGGAAGGCGGGGCTTAAAGAGACAGATCTCTAAAACTGAGTGTTTCAGACCGAGGCTGAAAAGAGGAGATTCAGCAATGGCTCTGTGATAAAATATAAAAGGACACATGGAAACAGTTTCTAGTACATACCCACATTACACTGAAAATCAGCATAATATATGTGACCTTCAAGATGTTTTAATTGGTGCAGTTTAAAATGTAATGAATATGGTATTAACTTTTTGAATTAAAACACTGATTTAAGCAATGCAGAGGGTTTACTTACAGGAGCCAATCCAGGACACTCATACACTGTGAAATCTCCGTCCTCATTCTCCTCATCTGTGGACGCTCCGGAGTCAGGTATCTTTGGCTCGTCCCTGTGTCTAACACACACACACACACACACACACACACACACACACACACACACACAACACACACACACACACACACACACACACACACACACACACACACACACACACACACACACACACACACAACACACACACACACACACACACACACACACACACACACACACACACACACACACACACACACACACACACACACACACACACACACACACACACACACACACACACACACACACACACACACACACACACACACACACACACACACACACACACACTAAATATTCAGAGGATCGGAAGCAGCTGCGCAGGGTAGGGAGGGAGAGGGACCAAGGGGCAGGGCTGTGTGACAGACACACACATGCCCTAAATAGATGAGTGTGTCTGGGGCTGGGTAGGGTGACTCACTTCTCCAGGGAGAGCATCTGCTGCTTCTGGTGCTGGTAGTGGTACATCTGGGCACTGTGCGCCAGCTTCTTGTCCCCAGGCTGAGGGAGGGGCAGAAGGGGACAGGGGTCAATGAAATTCACCCGCACATCCACACACACACACACAACTCAGTTGACATTCACTCTGTAAAGCATGTGTGCGTGCTGCACAGGTTCAAACTGCTTCAAACCAAATCTTTTTAGTCTGGCTTTTATTCGTTTTTATCTGCTCATTTGCTCCGTTAAATTTTATTAGTTCGATTCTTATTGTTTTATTATTAGATTTGATCCGTTTTTAAAACTGTTTTAATAAAAACAACGTCCGGGTATTTTATTATTATTATCATCATAATTGTTCCTATTGTCTTCATTTGTGATTGTTATTTTACTGAATCTTTATTACTCTTTTGTTATATTTTATTGCTAAGCGTGCATTGGTCTCCACATCCATTTTTAGCTTTCTTTTCCATATAATGCAATCAATTTAAAGCATTTTTAATTAAATGTCACTTGTGTGAAAAGTGCTATATAAATAAAGTTTGAATCATTGAATGCTAACGGGAGATAACAGCAGGTGTCTACCTAGCCATGGTCGTAAGCACACCACTCTGGGTCCTATACAAAACTAGTCTCTGTCTGCCTTTTCTCCCGTGATTCATGTCACTTTTTCTTTTCTTCCATTTTGTGTTTCAAGTACTTGACAGTTTAGAACTGTTGACATAAATCTGTAGTGGCTATTATGGTAGTCAAGTTCATACCAAGTTAAAAAGTAATAATAATCAGCAATATGAGATTAAGTCTGTGCAGTTTGAAATGATTCCAAATATCAACCAATGCTTCATAAACATGTTGTAGCCTACAATAACTTCCCTATGGTTAACCCATTGATGACTATGGCAATCTAGGATGCATGTCCTTAATGCCTGAGGGTTTTCTGAAAAAATATTACGAATTGTCAAGTCTACCAAAACCTTAATATCTAAGCCTGTGTAGCACATAGAAACATGAAATAAAATACATTTAAAAGTTAAGGTTCACAGGTTTTATTTAAACATGCTCCCTTAGCGCTTACAAACCAACAAATATTTCTAAAAATCGTCAAAATTAGATTAATTAGAAAATGATTAAATATTGTTAATAAATAGATGCAATGTGTTGTGTGATTTTCGTCAGTAGTCTATAGTAGACCTTGATTCTGCGCACCAAACGCCACTAACTGTTCCGTCGCCGACATAGCCGGCGTATTTTTATTATTATTTTGTTTTATTTTTTTATTTTTTATTTTTTTGATTGAAGTGATTTTCGGCAAACCACACAACTTTTGGGTGGTCACGTGGTCTTAAAAAAAATCAACAAAACCCACCTCATGTGTATTTGGACCAATGACAGTGCATTCTATGCTGGGAATGCCATGAAAATTAGATAAAGTAATAATGCTGCGCGATGCAGCATCAGGCAGGAGAGCCAATGTGGCATCGCGCAGCAGCCGTCATCAATGGGTTAAATGGGGTTAAAGAGGGATCATGTGTTTCATGATTTTAGGCTTTGATAGGTCATTTCCATCGATAGAATGCCATGACATTGAAGCTATGACGCTGATGTATTTATGATACAGACTAATTCAGGTTAAATAATGTAACAAATAATGCTCCAAAAATAGGTTTTATGGCTAATTGAATCCAACCCAAACAACAGCTTATATTATTTCAAACCATTCCTAGCTATGTGTGCTGTGCCAGCCTTTCCTTTCCTTTCTCTTCTCTTTTTGCAGCTAGATTTTTATTTTTTTGTGAGAACCATGACAATAACCTGCACTGTAGCCTCCTGGATCACTCAGCTCTATCAGCTGTTGAGATGCTTAGCTGGACTAAACCATTTGGACAATTTATGTAGGGGTGAAAGCCTTCCCCATTCAATACAAATAAAAACTCATTCTCACTCAACTAATCTATTCACTTAATTAAGTTATATTCATGTAGGTGTGTATTATGTAGACAAAAAATCAAATCCATTTAAAATAAAATCTAATTTCTGGCCTTTTGAGCCCACCCCCCCTTTTTACCCCCACCACTCCTGCCCCTTTACTGTGCAAGACAGTTGGATAGAAATGTTGAAACTGAAGATATTATGATATAATGTCCTATTCACTATATTTTTTGGTTGGGAAGTTTATCTTTCCAAGTACTCAGTGTAACTTTATTTCTCTATATGCATTTTTCCACTCACCAAATTGTCTAAGGTTTGGGGTCTCATCAGTCCATATACAGGGTAGTCCACCTTTTGAGTCAGATGCACACCTTTCTGCAATCTGAAAAAAAGGGGGGGAAAAAGAGAAACACTAAGCAGATGTAGGGGAGAGTGGGGTGAGTTGTGCCAGGGGGAAGTAGTGCCACCCTTTGTTTCTAGAAAACCATAGAAGAAATTGGTGACCACCTATTTTTTTCAGAACCATCCATTTGACTAAAGAAGGGGGACACATGGAATGAGAGGTAAGCACATTTAAGCTCAACACACTGTTTTTGACTTTCAAAGTAAAATTGCTATGATCAAGGTTTTTTGATTGTTGCGTCAATTACAGACAAAACATCTCTTTGTGTTCTCGTCATTTTAACAGGCATTTTCCTAACATTTGGGAACACTAATCCACTTAATCCATAAAAAAAACTATGTCAAAAAATAATTGTCAGTGTCAGCCCTAAATTGAAATTTGGAGTCAATATTAATCCGTGTACCTTCCGTTCAATCCATATCAGTTTGGAAATCAAAACACGAAAAGTTACCTGTTTTTTTAATAATCATCCTCTCATCTACATTATATATTATACTAAAACACCTTTTTATCTATTTTTAATCACAATTCATGATCAGAATATCAAATATGAGAATACTGGCCTAAATGTTGATTTTGAAAAATACATGTTTCGCGGACGTCAGCATCGCACTGGGAACTGAGGGACACACCCTACATTATTGATAATGTTATTGATACTCGTGATCAGCTGAGGCATGAGCCCCAGTGCAGACAGCTGCATATGAAAGCATTTTTATTGGTTAGTTCCACGAGTGAAAATTGCGTCTGAGGCGATCGTCGTCTCCGTCTATCTTCTTTCCCTGTCTTCACTTCACTTGCCGAGTCAAAGTGGGCAATCGCCCAGCTTAAGGGGGCGCACGTGTGGTGTGTGTGTGTGTGTGTGGGGTGTGTGTGTGTGTGTTGTGTGTGTGTGTGTGTGTGTGTGTGTGTGTGTGTGTGTCGAGGAAAGAAGAAACTTGTCTAGGCTATATTTTGTCCACGTTTAGGCTATAGGCTATCTGAATTGAGCTTTTTGTAAAATAAGGCTCTTGGTGGTAGCCTATGACAGACAATGACATAGCAACCTTTGGCAGCCAGCCAAACTATGTTTCCCCTCTCAATAAAGATTAAACATTTGGTGGTTTGTCCCGTTTTGATCTGGATCAACAGCTGTAAGTCTGTCACTGTTTAGATCATGCCTCGTTTCCTCTGAGCAGCACAGTTCGGTTCGGCACAGTTCGGCAGGGTTATCCTACTAGATCTGCCATGGTTTCCACTACCGACAAGAGGCTTTAGCTTACTTAAAAGACGGAGATAGCCACGAACAGAAAACAGTCTATGGGTCAGAGCCATCACGTGCGCTGGCCGCGCATCGCTCGTGGCATTGTGGCAGCGGGACACAGTTTAACCCGCTGATTAATATAAATTATTATTTGGAACTTCAAAAATGAAAATGCACATTTTTTACATTTCCTGTTTGTCTCCTTTCCCATCTTCGGATGTAAAGGGCGACATGGAAAATATAAAATAAGAAATGGCAATCAATTCATGTTTTACAGACATATTTTGAATAAAATAGTCAGTTTTTTATTTTTTTTAAATGAAACAAATAATTACAAAATTAAATCAAAC
Organism: Ammodytes dubius; assembly: GCA_026122265.1. Lineage (NCBI taxonomy): Eukaryota > Metazoa > Chordata > Actinopteri > Uranoscopiformes > Ammodytidae > Ammodytes > Ammodytes dubius. The sequence continues at coordinate 3,494,532 of CM047507.1, forward strand.
AGTTTTTTTCGTTTCTCGTGTTTTGATTGAACGGAAGGTACACGGATTAATATTGAACACATATTCGATAATTGTATTTTCTCTATTCTGTATAGTCACATAATGAAACAGAACAGGTCCATTTACATAAAACTTTGAATTTTTTATCATTGTGCATTGTCCCAGTTCAATGGACCTGAAATAGATAGATAGATAGATAAAATACATTTGCATTGCTATATTGTCAAATCCTGAGGAGGGAGGGATTAGGTCTTATGCAGTGTAAAAATAGTGAAGACAGGAAGACATTGCCCTTACCTGAGCCAACAGGCTCCTGCTATCATCAAAGCCAGAGAACCAGACACGATGAAGACGCTGCTCATGACTGAAAAAAAATAGATACAGACATTGATTAGAAACCAGTGCTGCGCAGGTCTGGAGCTGGCATAGTTAGACATGATGATCCCTCACTCAAAACTATGGAAATGTGTTGGGAGCAAGGGAGCAGAGCCCTAGAAGAGAGCTGAGAACTGAGTGTTAGTGTGTTGCTTATATGGCCCTGAACCAATGGAGTGAGGCAACACTAATTGACAGTACTATTGCAGTTCTGTTCTGTAGCCTGCAACCCTGTTGTAAATTGGTGGTCAATCTCGAGTTAGAAGAAACAAACAGTGCTCACATTTTATTCAGACAACGGAGGACATTTTTACTGAACTGTTTTAAATGTTTCTTTCATGATCTTTTCATCAAGTCAAAGTCTTTTATTGTCAGTTCTGATATATGCAAGACATACGTCAGAATCCAAATGCCGTTTATCACAGCCCGCAGTTGGAACGATAAAATAAAATAAAAATATATAGAGTTAAATAAGATAAACAATATTTACATAAGATACATTCTAAATACTAAGTAGAGCAAAGAAGTTTTCTGTGCAATATAAAACAGTATATATAAAATAGAATAGAAAGTAAAAAATATAAGTTAAAATGAAATGTGCAATGTGCGATCAACTGGATGTACATGTTAAGGCATTTGCATTTGGTCCCAGCTTAAACCACTCTTATGGAACTGAATGGATAAAATGGTAAAGTCTCTGCTGATTCTGAGTGATAGGTATTGTTTCTTTTATCACATAACATGTATGGTAAAGAAATGCTTAAGGTATTTGAAACAACATGAGGTGTTTTGCTAATGTTTCCTGGGAAAAGAGTGACACAGTATATTCCTAGGAAGCTCTAATGAGTGAAACAGGAATCAACAGGTTCACAGTTGTCAAGGTAACATCACAGGTGGTGCTGCTGAGATTGTTTGTTGGCAAATCACATTGAAAGATGAATCTATCTATAAAGAACATCTGGACCACACTGTCATAATAATAATAATAATAATAATAATAATAATAATAATAATAATAATAATAATAATAATAATAATAATAATAATAATAATAATAATAATAATAATAATAATAATAATAATAACAATAATAATAATTTCATTTCATTTTCATTTAACTTTTATTTATCCTCGAGAGACCAATTGAGGGGTGACCCTCATTTTCAATGACGTCGAGTTCAAACAAATTCAAAGGAAAAACAACAATACATAAACAATATTCAACGCAAATACATCAAATACACAACAACAGGTGAAGAGAAAAACAATTGAAACATTTACACAGTGGTGAAATTTAGTGGTAGCAATTAAAATTAAATGGGTGAAAGTACAATATAGCCTAATTAAAACAGTTACAGGTAGAGTTTGGCAGATTTAAAATAGTTTGTTTAAATTGGTTAAAGGATATGAAGTTATTTAATTTAATTTGTTGCTGTAAGTTGTTCCAGGAGTCAGGGGCACTGAAGCTAAAAGCTGTCTTTCCCAGCTCAGACCGGGCTTGTGGGACATAAAGCATAAGCATGTCAGTGGAGCGGGTCTGATAAAGCCCATCTGAGATTTGCAGCAATTCCGTTAAATAACGAGGAAGCTTCCCGGTCAAGGCTTTGTAAATAAAAACATGCCAATGTGCGTCACGTCTCTCTTTAAGGGAGGACCACCCAACCTTTTCATATAAAAGACAATGGTGTGTGTCATAAGCATCTCCTGTGATGAACCTTAAAGCAGAGTGAAAAACAGAGTCCAGGAGTTTAAGACATGAATGTGATGCATGCCGGTAAACCACATCACCGTAATCAAGGACAGACATGAAAACTGCCTCAATAATCCTTTTCCTACTAAATAAAGGGAAGGTGGTTTTGTTCCTATAAAAATAGCCAATTTTTTGTCGTAGTCGACGAACAAGATTTTTTATATGAAAATTAAAAGTGAGTTTATCATCTAACCAGATGCCAAGATATTGTACTCTGTGACTCTTTCAATTAAAAATCCATTATTTGTAAAAATATTAAAATCATTCAAATTTGTAGTTCTTGCTCTGGAGAAACACATATATTTGGTTTTGTCTGTATTTAGAACCAGCCTGAGGTCCACTAGACAGTCCTGCAGGGTGTTAAAAGAGCTTTGTAGGTTCTGAATAGATTGGTGCACCGAATCGGAAATGCAATACAGTACTGTGTCGTCAGCGTATAGATGGGCGTGACAGTTTTTTAGCAATGAAACAATGTTATTTATATAAATTGTGAAAAGAACTGGACCTAAAATTGAGCCTTGTGGGACACCATTTGTAACAGTTAAAAACTCAGATTGGTATCTTCCGAGTTTAACTGACTGCTGTCTATCAGAGAGATAATCCCTAAACCAGCTACATGCAGAATGATCAAAGCCAATGTCATGCAGCCTCTGTAAAAGCAAATGGTGGTCAACAGTATCAAAGGCCTTTGAAAGATCAATAAAAAGTGCTGCACAGTGCATTTTCTTGTCTAATGCTGTAACAATGTTGTCTACAACCAAAGTCACAGCAGAGACAGTACTGTGGCCTGCCCTAAAACCAGATTGGAATGGGCTCAAAATGGAAGCACTAGTTAGAAATGTTTTTAACTGATTATTAATAAGTGATTCTAGAATTTTTGCCAGGCATGGGAGTTTGGAAATTGGCCTGTAGTTATTAAGATTATTTTTGTCACCACCTTTATGTAAAGGAATTACGTGAGCTTTTTTCCAAATTTTAGGAACTATTCCAGAGGAGATGGAAAGATTGAAAATATGGGTTATTTGTTTTGATATTATATGTGTCGAAAGCTTGATTGAAAACGGGTCCAAATTGTCCTCTCCCATGTACTTCTTGGGGTTGATGGCGAGGAGCGCATCTACAACAACACTTGTGGGGAGAAGATCAAGGCTGAAAATAGGAGTTTGAGAGACAGGCGGTACGTTACTACTGGTTGTAGAAGGTGTACAACCTCCATTTTGAAAGAGTTGACCAGCAGCTACAAAATGTTTATTAAAAGCTAAGCCAATCTCTTTTTGATCATTGAGAGTGTGACCATTTAATTTGATCTGAGTGGGAACTGTGCTAGAATTGTTTTTATTATAGTTCACAGCCTTCCAAAATAGTGCAGGGTTAGAGTAGCAGTCGGAGATTAATTCAAGGTAATATTCGGATTTGGCTTTCCTGACCATGGCTGTGCACTTATTCCTAAATTGTCTAAAAATAGTCCAATTAGTATTATCTCCAGAGCGTCTAGCTAGAGACCATGCTTTATTTCTTTATTTATAATAATAATAGGGTTAGGGTTAGGCTAACCCTATTTTGAAGTCTTCAACTGTCTCGATGTCTTACTGTACTGTGTTTAGATTTAGTCAAACTACACCACTGAATTCAAATGAAAACGTCCGAGGCACTACAGGTGAACAGGGTCAAATGTTCAATTTATACATCACAAAACTTTGTCAGTTGATTACGGACATTAAAACATTTATTTTTGGTATTTGCATCTCTAGGCTATATATAAAAAAAAAAAGGAAAATGCTGGATAAAGGAAGAGTTCAAATCTTTATATCATTTTTACAACACATTTGTGTCCAATGTGTAAAAATGCATTTATAGGATGTTTTTAACAACACAATGTCTCAGATCAGCCAACTAACAACATGTGAACAACAAATGATTCTGTAATTACCTTCAGAATAGTGTTAAGAATGATAATGGAACGTTTAGTTGATGCAACTGCTTTAGAAGTTGAGATTCCTGGAGTATTGGAAAAACAACTAATGTCGAGATAATGACCGTTAAAGATGGTTGTATAGGAGAAATATACACACAAGGTTTAGTCAAATCATTTTTATTCCCGATTAAAGCCACTACGAGTAACTTTGTGTCCGTTGGCGGCCCCTTTGGCAGCTTTACGACGCCAGCTGCCGTGAAGCTGTTTTCTAGCTCGTGCCGGACGTGCAAGATTCAAATAATCAGGAAGCAATATAGTGCATGTCCGTGTGTTGAAAGTGTGAGGGCACCGGACTCTTTTCGGCTCCGTGAGAGTGGTTAGTGACACAGCATCAACTAATGCCAGTCAGTGCTACACACACCTGATGGCAATGAGTTGATGCAGTGTCACCGAACTACTCTCACGGAGCTGAAAGATTCCGTGTCCTCACAGAAAGCGAATGAACGAGAGACGGCAGTTAGTATGGATCACGATGAGGTAATGTGTTTATGTTGTTGTAAATAATGACTATTTCAGATGAATAATGGTCATCTGATGATGGTGAGGCAAAGTAAACTTTGTTTTAGTAGGCTACCGCTCATTAATTTAGGAGTAAACCATGGACATATGGAGTAAACACTGCAGTCTAGTTCGCTCCCGTGAAATTGTGTATACGTTGCTTGGCAACGCCCTTCCGCTCGTCTACCACTCTCCCTTTTAGCTTTTCTTCATTGAATTTTCTTTTTTTTCTTTGATGGTTCAGCCCATTATCAGTCATTATGACGACAAATAACTGTCTCAAACAAGGCTCCCGCTCCCCTTCCCTCACCTGGAGGGATAGGCTTCTCAAATCGCGTTGTTGCGCCACACTGAAATCTGCGACCAATACGGATATGTGACCAAAAGAGCGTGCACGAGCGAACCGAAACTCGGACTGGGTGTGCGACCAGACCAAACGCAGTAATAAAAACTATATAAAAACGTTTTTCTTTGCACTGATGGTCTCGTTTGCTGTTAAAGGTAATTTATGATTATCAGAGGAAACATCAGGCTGTTTAAAATATATTTAAATGTTACTCGTAGCTGCTTTAAGGGTTTTTTACTGGGAGTTTTTTCTCAGCCGAGCTAAGGGTCTAAGGGCAGGGTGTCATTCTGTATGGAATGTAAAGCCCACTGAGGCAAATGTCTATTTGTGATATTTGGCTATACAAATAAAACTGAAAACTCAACATAACACAGGTAATGTGTGTGTACGAGACAGAAGGACTTACTGATGAAGACAGGGTCATTGGATGGGTATGGGAGGATGCCTGGGTCATTGAGCAGAGGGCTGCTGTGGTTTGTGGTGGTGGTGGTGTTGTTGGGTGAAGCCAGGCTGCTAGCCAGGCTGCTAGGCTGCTGTGTAGGAGACGCTCCATGGGGCAGACCAGACACCGCAGGCTGGGTGGGCTCAGGCTCAGAGACGGCCATGGACAGTGGAGCTGGGAGAAGGAATGAACAGTCATGAGTTAGCGGGAATGTGGGTCAGTGCCAGCCTAAACCCTTTCGGTGCCCTAGGCGAAATTAGCCCCTCAAAAGGAAAATGTTGGCACCCCTCAAAAGGAAAGTTCCAGTGTTATGTGTTATACCAGTGCTCAGACGAGATCAAAAATGAACAGTAAATGATAGGGTGCCCCCCCCCCCCCCTGGTATTCTGCATCCTAGGCAACTGCCTGTATTGATTGTGCCTAGAATGTGGTGAGAAATGATACCATGAGAGCTGCAGCCTTTCAAGTCAAAGTCAAAGTCAAAGTCTTTTATTGTCAGATCTGATACATGCAAGACATACGTCAGAATCCAAATGGCATTTATCTCTGGCCCACAGTGCTGTTGGAACGATTAAAAAAAAAAATATATATATATATATATATAATTATGTATATATAGAGTTGAACAAGATAAACATAAACAATATTTACATAAGATCAATTCTAAATACTGAGTAGTGCAAAGGAATTTTCTGTCCAATATAAAACAGTATATATAAAATAGAATAGAAAGTAAAAAAATAGATAAGTTAAATTGGGCGGCAGTGGCAAAGTGGTAGGGAGTTCGCCTCTGGTGTGCAGGGTCGGAGGTTCGATCCCCCGTCTCCCCGCCACATGTCGAAGTGTCCCTGGGCAAGACACTGAACCCCGAATTGCTCCCGATAGTTAGCTTAGTTAACTTAGCACCCTAGTGCTAAGCCTACCCTGCGTGGTAGCTGCTGCTATCGGTGTATGAATGTGTGTGTGACTGGGTGAATGTGTACAAAAACAATGTAAAGCGCTTTGGGTCTGTGAACAACGGAGATAAAGCGCTATATAAGTCCATTTACCATTTAAATTGAAATGTGATGAAAAATATTTATAGAGCTGCAGCGATTAATCGACGAATCGATAATAAATCGATTATTAAAATAATCGCCAAGTATTTTGATAATCGATTAATCGTTTCGAGTAATTTTTTAATAAAAAATGTCCAAATTCTCTGATTTCAGCTTCTCAAATGTGAATATTTTCTGGTTTCTTTAATCCTATTATGACAGTAAACTGAAATATCTGTGTGTTTTGGACATAACAATACATTTGAGGACAACATGGGCTTTGGAAAATGTATCAACATTTTTCAGAATTTTCTGACATTTTACGGACCAAAACACTAATCAATTAATAATCGATTAAAGCTGCAGTGTTTAATTTCAGCCGTTGGGAGCCGTTGGGATCCCAACGGCTGTTTTCGCAACGCTCTACCTGCTGCAGCTCCTCCCTCCGAACGACAGCTAAGCGCGTTCATGTGGCACCCAACGCACCTAGTGTCTCTCCCCCATCCCCGATATATTTATTCCCCTAATCAACCTTGGCCGACCCGACACAACAGTGATCATGTCCGCCACAAAAACAACAACAACACGGCCAACAATTGTGCCAAAAGACAAATTAACAGCAACTAAACGGAACAAATAGCCTTAAAACAGCATTGCAGATTCACACAACCAGCAAGGGAGCACCATACCAAACACATTTACAGCACCATTGTGTGCACGGCAGTACAAAATAAAGGCAAGTAGCCTATCCTACATTACCCTACCTGGCTGTGACGGGACCGTGGCTGGCGTAGATACACCGGTGCTTCGTTGTACTTTTCGTAAAAGTTCCCCGGACATAGCAGAACATGTTTCGGTTCATTATGGAGGTGGTGGCTGCACACAACCGGAGTGGAGCGTGCCGGTTGTAGCTTCGCTGGAGACGGGGAAGCCAGTTGGACGGCGCCGGGGGTTAGCAGCAGTCTAGCCGGCCAGCAGGTGAACACTGTCGGGTAGCGGTGTAGCAGGGAGGCGGCGTAGATAAACACCGGTGCTTCGTTGTACTTTTCGTGAAAGTTACCCGGACTTAGCAGTTATGTTTCGGTTCATTATATGGAGGTGGTGGCTGCACACAACCGGGTGAGTCAACTAATGCTATCCGACCGGTGCTAACTTGGTTTATCAGCTAAAGCACAGCCAAAGGAAGCCCATTCTCCTGGCTCACTTTCCACACGTCTTCTCCGAGCGGCTTCATACAGCAACAGCCGCCCGACTACATTTCCTCCTCGGTGTTTCTCAGTCTCTGTGTACACACTGTCCTCCCACCGTGTTAGTTGTTGGTATCCGGGGAATGGTAAATTGAGGGTTCGTTGCATAGATAGTACAGTATAGATAGTTCGTTGGTGAAGACATTGCTAATGAACGTCTCCTGTTAGCTCCTGCTAACCTGCTAACAGGAGACAGCTGGGAGGGACTGCTGCGCGAGGAGTGAGGCCGCCTGTAAGTGCTTGGAAACGGGGAAGGGACGGGCCGCGCAGGCACCCGCTGCTCGTTGTGAAGAGTCATAGCGATACGTGTTTTCACCTCAAAAAGTCGCCAAAAGTCACCAAAAACTCCAGAAAAGAAGCTAGATTTGTCGCTTGTCGCTTTTTTGGAAAAAAAGTCGCCAAAGGGGTCTGAAAAGTCGCTAAAATCTAGCGACAAAATCGCTAAGTTGGCAACACTGATTGCTATTCGCTGTCTGCCGTAGTGGTAGGACCAAACAGTAGTTTCAGACTGCTAGGGTCGTGAACGCGCACGCAACTGACGCATCAACGTCGTTGCCAAGTGAACGGACAGTCCCACAGCCAATAAGAACGCAGTATCTGAGCCTGCTCTGATTGGTCAAAATTAACATGAGCGGTGGCAATTTTGGGGGGCAGCACACAGAGGCAGGGGGGAGCAAAGTGATGAAAAAATATTTTCAGACTACTTCACCTACATATAGCTGAATGGCTATTATGACAGTTTTGCCAAATATTACAGTGAAAAAATTAGACACTGCAGCTTTAATCGAGAAAATAATTGACAGATTAATCGATTATCAAAATAATCGTTAGTTGCAGGCTTGCAGCCCTAAATATTTACAATGTGCAACATGCAATCAACTGGATGTAGGGGAGAACGGGGTAAGTAGGCACACTTTTTACTCTAGTGAGAATTGCTCATCACCAAAACATCTGTCAATAGCCATTCCTACATTAAATTGAAGCTTAAGGTGTTGGCTTGAAATGTGTGTCTCTCTTTTTTTCCAACTTATTGTAATGAAGAAGTAATTTACCATCAAAGACACTCTGACACATTGTGACAACCAACCCCATCAAGGGGTCGGTTGTCACACACTATGGGGTTGTTTGTCACAATGTTATCTTAATGGGAAAACTCTTAAAAAGAAGGCAATGAGGCAGAACCAAATTTGAAAGTTTAATTGCATTGTCAAGTTGACAAATAGGCCTACATAACTTACTGTAGCCTTGGCAGCTGGTCTAGTTTGGGATGCACTGGGTTGTTTTGATTTTGTTGCCCTTTTTTCTTTTGCTTGCTAGCTGCCTTTTCCTGCTCTATTCTTTCCTTCTCTGGGGTGTCAGTGAGGATACAGCTTGACAATTTCTTTCGTTATTGGGTTCCTTTTCTGGCTGCAGCCTTGAGATAACATGTGACAACCAACCCCCCAAAAAATTTGACGACCAACCCCAACCTGAATTTCTTGCTAGCATCAAGGCCAACAACCATCTGACAACTAATTAGCTTGCTAACAACAATCTAAACTATAGCTTACCCTTCACACTTTCTGAGGGTAACAAGTGTTTTGTTATAAACCCATTGTGTAAAAGCCTAGAAGAAAAATACTGAGAAGCAAAATATTTTGAATTTGACATGAAAAACACAAAACATCCTCTCACCTGAAATGCAGCTGTCTTCCTCCAAGGAAGTCTATGTATGTGACCTCTGATCCCAATTCTGGACCTTTTTTATATCAACATTTCAGAGCTAGCGCGCTCTGGTGGCGAGATATAACGAATGTGACATCCAACCCATGTGACAAATTACCCCGTTCTCCCCTACATGTTAAGGCATTGTGATGTGCAGGCTGAGTAATGAATAGATTAAGAGTTTCCAGTCTTACCTGTCAGCCTGGACTCAGTTCTCTGTTCAGTGATGATGGCAGAGAGGAAGTCGATCTCCTCATCCAGCACAGGGTGAGGGCTGACCTTACCTGGAGGGACACAACACCACAATCTGTCAAAGCCGTCAATCTAAACACTGCACAGGGCCAAGAGCAGTAGAACATTCCAGAGCAAAGGCTAACCATTGAGAAAACAATTGTAGGCAATGGCAGGGGCAAAGATTTGTTTTCACTTCATATTATATATATTTTCAGCCATTGACTATGCAGAACTGACATACTTGTAATCTTATGATTCACATTGTTTTGCATTATTTTAATTCTCATTTAAATTATACAGTTGAGAATTAATATTGTTCAGATAACATTTCAAGAGATATTGTTTACGTCCAAGATATTAGTTCCTACCCACCACTCTTCGCTAATTAGCAAATCACACATGCTGGTTAGCCTGCCTCCGCTGACAGTCACAAGATAAACTTTACAACATCACTAAACGGCACTGCATGTGCTTGTTGTGACTTGTTTATTTACCACGTTATGTTGAGATCTATATTTTGTTTCCCCTTTATGTCGTTTAAGAATAAAACTGTTACGGTGTGGCAGACAGGCAGGCAAGCAGGACCCAAACGCAAGACGTCGTAGCAAAAGAATAATTTATTAAGCTCAAAAAAGGCAACAAAAAAGGCCAACAGGCCAAAAGGAAAATAGGTCCAGGACCAGGAGCACAAGAAAACACAAGTACGCAGGGAACACAAAGGACAAGGACTCACCGACACAAAAAACCATAATGCACAGACAAGGAACAAAGGAACACAAGGAGTATATATACATACACACACACACAACGAGACACAGGTGTAACACATTAGGGGAGGGAGCAGTAATCAAACAAGAGGGAAGCTTGACAGGATATGGGGAGGAAAAAGACAGACATTCCAAAATAAAACAGGAAACCCGGGTAACACCAAGACAAGACAAGACAAAGACAGACCATGACAAAAACACATGTATTTGAACCAACCCATCTTATTGACAGCTAGTATCTGAGCTAAGCTAACAAGCGATGAGCGACCGTTGCCCATTTCTTCTTCAAAAATGCACTTAGTTAAAGGAATGGTTTCTGTGGCCTTGTCTTGAACCTGGGAGTGAGGCAACCAGATAATTTTTTTTAACTATTCCTTAATTTGCAAGATATTTACTGTAAAAGCTCTGTGGTACTGACTGCGAGAAATTAAAGGTGAAGAAAGCGATTTATTTATGTTCATATAAGTGTTAAATCGCTCTTTAATTCATACAGTGATCACTTACAGTGGAGGAAATAAGTATTTGATCCCTCACTGATTTTGTAAGTTTGCCCACTTACAATGAAATGAACGGTCTATAAATGTAATGCTAGGTTTATTTTAACCGTGATAGACAGAATATCAAAAAGAAAATCCAGAAAATAACATAAAAAAAAGATAGAAATTATTTTGCGTTTCGTTGAGAGAAATAAGTATTTGATCCCCTATCAAAACATTGCTTAGTACTTGGTGGAGAAACCCTTGTTGGCAAGTACAGAGGTCAGACGTGTCTTGTAGTTGATGACCAGGTTTGCACACATCTCAGGAGGATATTTGGACCACTCCTCTTTGCAGATCCTCTCCTAATATTTAAGGTTTTGAGGCTGTCACTTGAGCACAGATCTATTGGATTAAGGTCCGGAGACTGGCTAGGCCACTCCATGACCTTAACGTGTTTCTTCTTGAGCCACTCCTTTGTTGCCTTTGCTGTATTTTTAGGGTCATTGAAGTGCTGGAAGACCCATCCACGACCCATTTTTACGGACCTGGCTGAGAGAAAGAGGTTGTCACCTAGTATTTCATGGTACATGGCCCCATCCATAGTTCAGAGAAACACCACCAAAGCATAATGCTTCAACCTCCATGCTTGACCGTGGGGATGGTGTTCTTGGGGTCATAGTCAGAATTCCTCTTCCTCCAAGCATGGCGAGTCACTATGATACCAAAGAACTTGATTTTGTTCTAATCTGACCACATCACCATCTCCCAAGCATTCTCTGAGTCGTTAAGGTGTTCATTGGCAAACTTCAGACGGTTCTGTACATGCCCCTTCTTGAGCAGGGGGACCTTACGGGCACTACATGATTTCAATCCATTACGGCATAGTGTGTTACCAATGGTTTTCTTGGTGACTGTGGTCCCAGCTGCCTTGGGATCATAAACAAGCTCCTCCCGTGTAGATCTGGGCTGATCCCTCACCTTTCTCATGATCATTGACACCCCACGAGGTGAGATCTTGCATGGAGCCCCAGACCGAGGGAGATTGATGGCCATTTTGTGTTTCTTTTATTTTCAAATAATCGCACCAACAGTTGTCTCCTTCTCACCCAGCTTCTCGCCAATGGTCTTATAGACTATTAAGGCCTTGCGCAGGTCTACAATCTTGTCCCTGATGTCCTTAGACAGCTCTTTGGTCTTGCCCATGATGGAGATGTTGGAGTTTGATTTATTGACTATGTGGACAGGTGTCTTTTATACAGGTAACAAGTTGAGACAGGTGTGTTTTATAGAGGAAACTAGTTGAGATTAGGAACACTTTTTTTTAAAGCACGAGAACTAATCTGTGGGAGCCAGAATTCTTTATAATTGGTAGGGGATCAAATAATTTTTTCACTCAATGAAATGCTAAATAATTTATAACTTTTTTTTAAGTGATTTTCTGGATTTTCTTTTCGATATTCTGTCTATCACTGTTAAAATAACAGCACCCACTTTAGTTTCGGCAGTTTACGGCCCCAGAGCGCTTCTCATTGGCTGATTTGTAGAAAGGGCGGGGTTTACGGCGGGAGCTGCTCAGATCTTGCTAGCTCGGCTAACGTAATGCAAGAAGTGATCCTCATTGGTGAGTCTAATTTGTATTTATTTTTATTCTAAGTGGAATTTATAATGTAGTTTACATATTATTGTTTGAATTAGAATTTCTGCATGCGTAACTGGCGATACGTGTGTGTGTGGGTGTGGGGGGGGGCACAACCTCGCGTGGGCTCCCCGATGGAGCTGTTCACCTGTCTGTTGTGGTGAAATTGCTCTTTGGCTGTGGTATATTGTGAGTGGTGGCTTTGTATATTGATTGCTGTGTATAGGGTTTACGTTGTGTTTTTATTGTTGCCACGTTGTTGTTTCGATCTTGAGTTTTTGATATTGTGAGATCTTGAACACTGCCATTTGGTGGTGCTATTGATATAATATATGTCGTCAGATTCGCGTTTGAGTGATGGCATTATTCAGCTGCAATTTTGGTCCCCTCTGTCACTTGCTACTTTGTTTTTGTTGTGATGGTAGTAATATGTGGTATTTCTGGATTGCGTTATAAGATTTTAAATTAATGTGGTGACGTAGGGACGAGGGAGGGGACCGCTAACTGCAGTCACTGACAGGAAGTTAGCTAAACTGACCATTCCGCTTACTGAACCTTTAAAGTCACTTGTTTTGCCCGTTTGGGAATCCTGCTGCATGTCAGTGGATTTAAAACAACTACATAATAACACTACCCTCATGTAGGGCCGGTTTCACAGACATGGATTAAGCCTAGTCCTGGACTAAATGGAATTTTGAATGGAGATTGTCCATTGAAAGTACAATTTAGTCCAGAACTTGGCTTAATCCATGTCTGTGAAACCGGCCCGTAGTGTAAGAACATAAGTGCAGTCTTGCTGGTTAGTAATAACTGAACCAGAGTCTGTGTCCCCTCCACCCCCTGTGATCCTGTGCTTCACTGCAGAGCATCGTCACACCTCCTGGGCGTTTCTAACACTGATGAGTGGGTGGAAGTCCTACAGGCGTGAGCGGAGAGAGTGACGCTGTGTGTGTGTGTGTCACATGGGAGTATAGGCCAAAGTAAATTATTATCTACAGTATGTTTGAGAGTAGAGGGCAGGATCGGGTTGTAAACATGTAAAACATTTTTCATCTGTTTTCTTTTTCTTCCTACTATTTGATGTTAGTTGGCAAATAAATGTGGTGATCTGTGTGTGTGTGTGTGTGTGTGTGTGTGTAGGTGGATGGCTTGGCGCTCTACTGCTGCTTACTGTGTGTGGGTTGATGGCAGTTTGATGAAGGAGAAAGAGAAAGAGGAAAAAGGCTAATGAAAGAGAAAGAAAGAGAGAGAGAGAGAGAGAGAGAGAGAGAGAGGCTGATGTGGTTGGTGAAGCGACTGTTCCTCAGAATAGTGAATGAAAAGCGTCACCATGGCAACAAAGAGAAGGAGAGGAAGAGGAGATGAGAAACAGAGCAAGGAGAGTGTGTTGACTGTCAACAGTGGCTTTGACAATAATACAGAATATCACCCCCCATGATTAGCACTGAGGAAAAAATATATCTCTTATCTGTATATCAGGGCAGGTTTTGAGTACTTTCCACCTCAAACCTGTAAACAATGGAGGGCAATGACGCTTTGTGGAAACAGTTATTCTATTCACATATTCTATTCCAGTCTACTTATATATATATATTTATATTCCTCAATGTCTTTTTACCCTTGCACCTATTAATCTCGTTTGGTTTGTTGTGTGTATACATTTATAGTGTATTTATCTTTTTTTATGTGTTTTTTGATTAGTATGTATTTATTTGATTGTACTTGCATCGTATATATTTTGTTAAAGCACTTTGTAAACCATTGTTTTTAAAGGTGCTATATAAATAAAGATATATTATTATTATTATTATTATAATAATAATAATAATAATAATAATAATAATAATAATATAATAATAATAATAATAATAATAATAATAATAATAATAATAATAATAATAATAATAATAATAATAATAATAATAATGCTAAGGCCAAGTAAGAAGAACTGTTTTCTTCTTTGCTTGAACTGGGCCTTTCATATTGACATACAGTCTTCCATATATTTTGTTCAGCACCAATATGCAATAGGCCTATAATATGTTTTTTTTTAGATTGGATCTATTGGATAGGAGCAATATCTAGACAATCTACCAACACAAAAAAATGAAAGGATAAGGCATGAATTCATATCGTTCACATTGTCAACACATCCCATGAAAAGGCCAAAACCAACCATGTGAGGCTCTTTGCGAATGAACATGTCACCCGGGGCTACAGTGTGGCTCGCGGGTGTGTTTTAATAGCTGTTAAACTCTATGGCTCAGTGTAACACCAATACAAATACAGCCTATTCCATAGACGTTATGATGTCAAAGCAGTTCCAGTGCCTTTGAGAGGATCACAGAGATGAGAGTGGAGGCAGAGGAGCAAGAGAGAGAAAGGGGGGGCAGACTGGAGGAGTGACAGAGAGAAGATGGATGTGCGTGCCTACACACACTCACTACGACTGGCTTTACTGCAGTGGGTTGTTGGGCTGGCAGCGAGGGCAGTGACGCTGAGGGGTAAGTCCTGCATGACAGAGACTCCTGCCTTTCTGTCTGCGTGTTGGGGAAAATCCTAATGGGAAGGTGCTACAACCATTTCACATGGCAACTACAAAACACTACTGCAGGCATACAATGAAAAGCTTTTCTTTACTTAAAGACAAGTCACTGCTTCTCTAGATGCCACCAGTACTTTACACTGAATCCTTTTAAAAGATCTAAGATTTTAATAAAAACCTGGATAGATGTAAAGACCCTTATTGTTAAGTGTTGCCAGGATTCTTCTTCTTAAATTGTCTGATTTTAATCATTCAGCTCATAAAGAACGAGTGTGTAGTATTCCATCTATCATACTGAGCCAATGAGGATTATGCTGGCTGGACCAGGTGGGATGTTTACAGCCCTATCTCAGGTCCCTCCCAGTATAATTTATGTGTTGGTGAATTTCAGAAGAAAGCAGCCCTGCCCCCTGATCCATCCCACATCCACCACCAGCTCACTCTCACTTCCCAGTCCTGCAGTGTACTGCAGTATGAACTGGTTATCACTTAACCACAACTCAATATTCTATGGAAAATGCATATCATAAACACTGCCACTAACGAAATATATACGCCGGTTAAATGGTCATATTACCAGCACCACCACTTTATGCATGTTTCTGTGTAACTATTGTCCTAAGTTTCAATGATTTTCGTTGTTGCACTATTTCTTGTCTTGTATATTACCATTTACTTTTTTCTTCATGTATTTGTTTGCACCTTGGTCCATGAACTTAATACTTTAATTAACTGAAAACTCTGTTTATGGTAAATGACAATAAAGTTGAAGTTGAAGACAAGCCTTGGCAGCAGACCTTCAGTTAGATAATAGTGTTGGACATTAACTATGACACACAGCTGACTGAGATGAATGGATGCTCCCTTTACACCCACTGGGACTGTGTCAAGTCAGTTTATGTGAAGAATGTCCATGACTCATGTGAAGGATGAGACAGTAACCGTGATGATGTGTTGAGGGTTCACTCAGTTGGAGCTTTTGACACAAAGCCTGTCTTATGAATGTTTGAAAGACATTATTCTGGAGGGTCTAATTGGGTAAAAATCCTCTATTTTCTTAAATTTGAGCAAAATATGTATGATGTTTGGTAATTTAAAGCTATAGTGCGTAACTTTTTCCCCTGTAAATGAATGTCGGTTACATTCAAGTCATCGCCAAACAAGATGACACAAAGTTAATTGAGCCTATCAGCTCCACAAAACTCTCTGTGTTTCTCAGTATCGCAGCGTTTACAAACCGGTGACACACTGACTCAGAAATGATGCAGTTGTTGCTACTTCATGTAGACGCGCAGACATAGTCATCGTTATTACTCAGAATTCCTCATGGGGGTTAAAAGAAGTTATGCACCATAGCTTAAAATTCAATATATTTTTTTTATTGTATGATTTGTCTTCAAAATCCTGAGAAGCATTGAACTGGTAGTGTATATCTAGCCTGAGCACCACCTACCTTTAATGGACTGATCAGAGTGAGGGGTGTGCCTTCTCTTGACCACACAGCGGCCCTGGGAGTTCTCCAGCAGGGGGCGCAGGCAGGGCCCGCAGTGTGAGCTGCCCGGCTGGCAGAAGTGTCTTCCTGCTCGCGCACAGTCTAAACTCCGAGGGCACAGATAAGATCCTGTATAGAGAGAGACATGGCACATGAGGACTTTTACACAACTGTCTAAATGAGATACCTCCAATGTTTCTATTTTCATATTTTACAATTTCATCTTAGATTTAAAATTTCCATTGAGAAGATTGATACCACTATACAGTAAATATGTTACAGGCAGCCATATGAAGCAGCCACTGCCGTGAACAAGGGCACTTTGCAGCATGTATACTTCATATTTCACTGCATATTTCACTGCTTATCTAAGTTTTTTTTGTTGAAAAATGACTACAGCACTAACTGTTGAACTCCTGAATATTCAACATACAAAATGAATTCATGCACAGCTTTTGTCAGTTTTAAGACGTGACTAAAATGGGGTTATTTGGGTGCACCCTCCAATACACCTCTTTATAACTCCTCTCTGAGAATCACAGCAGTGTTGCATATGCAGCACCAGAGCATATCCATTGCACTTGTTGTGTTGGTCTAACAGTGCGTCCATTATGGTCTCAGTGTTTGTTACCAAGAAAAAATCTGAGGCCAACACCAGTGTTCAGAGAAAAGGACAGAGCTGGACTGGAAGTGTTTTCAATGCCACAGGGATCAGATACTTAGAGCCCACTATCAATATGAACCTTTATAAGCTTCTTCATCAGAATGGCCCTCTGGGTTACAGAACACTAGACACTCTGGTTGCCATGACTACTCCCATGGCAACTGTGGAGGTGTGACATCATCAGGGGGGTGAGTCACCAAACAGATGCACAAGTCAAGGATGGAAGCTTTGGTCTCAGGCTGCTGTGTGTCAAACAGAAAACCACAAAAGCATGGGGAAACTGTAAAGGATGCTACTTTCCTTTCACAATGTCACACTAATCTATGTTATTCTAAAAACAGCTACAGTGCAAATCCATAGAGAACAATGCATTACGCACTTATGGCAATTTTTTCTTTACAGACGTTTTAGAATTTTTTAAATGTTTCACAATTAAATGTTAAATAAATTGGACTATTTTGCAACAGGTGCATTTGTTAATGTAGTGCTCCTGGCTGCACTATGATTAATACCACAGCTGAAGGAGCTATCAAGTGACACACATCGCTGACACACATCGCACATACACACCAGGAGCAGTGGTTAATCTATGCAAAGCTTTTATACAACTGGCTGCAGAATGCACTGAGCCAATAGACTCTCCTGTTTCCCTTAGCCACAGTATATATACCACCACTGACTTTTCCACAACCAAATCCAAAGACAAAAAAAAAAAAGAGTAGAACCATGTGTGTGTTGGCAAAAGAAAGCAGATCATTACGCATAATGAAAGAATACTTTGCATCCATCTATTGCACCAAACTGAACTCAAGTGAGAGTGGCAAATGCACAAAACTACACCGTGAGAATACACCTAAATGATAATGTGAAAATGAAATACAATACATGTTGATTCTAGTACTTTGATCAATTTGACAGTCCGACATATTGAAATGGTAACACGTGTAGGACATGCCATGTACTCCCTTTCATAAACCCAAACTAATCCAACCCCCTTATCATAGGTTGGTTTTATAATTTGTGCTGCACATAACAGTACATAACAGAAATCCCTGTATTGTCATGAAACAAAGTCAGTTCTGTGTGCACCTATTTATTAGCCTGGCTCCGCCCGCCCTCCTACTTCCGGCCAAATTTCATTTTCCCTTCAGTAGTCAGTCTGGTGATGGGGTGTATCAGTGGGATCCTGCTCGACTCAGATTTCTGAGTATCCAATCAGCGAACAGAGCGAGTGGCTGAGAACGATGCCGTCGAAGTCGCGCTCCAGTTTCAGTTGAATGCTGCGTTCCTTTATACTCGGAAGAAGGAGATTTCTGACTTGGTAGTTCCGAGTTCCGACCTGTCTGTGTTCCAGTGCATCTGCTCGCGAAAGTATGGACGCATAAAACCTTTCTCGTCCAAATAACTAAACGTTAGGCTCTAACAAGTTACTGTTGCCAGGTACCGGTAGATTCATAGACTACAATATGTAGTGAAGTCGGAAATTTCCGAGTTTCCTGTCCAACTGGAACGCACCGTCAAAAGCCGGCTCATGACACACGTGACGACCAAACGTGATGCGATTGGTTGGCTAATCCAGAGTGGCACTGGGCAGATCCAATAGTTTTAAACTTCGACAGACACCCGCCTCCAAGTGAGTGAACGTTTGCCAATTACAGCACTGCCAGACCTTCTGTACAAATGAAATGAAGTAGGATGGTCTGGTAGCACCAGGCTACCTATTTATAACCCTTTCAACTGTTAACTAATACGCATTCAATCTGAGATGGTTGCAGCGCAGCTTTATCAAGGTGATGTGAATAAGGCAGCAGAATGCATTGGAGGTATTATATTTGACTTCTGTCAGCACAGTCGCAGTTTCCTGGCAACCTCTTGTTCTGTGTTTGAATGAAACACGTTCATTCTCTCCTTTCTCTTTCACTTCATATTAAAGCTATAGTGTGTAATGTCTGAGGAATTCTGAGTAATTACAACAACACTGTTGGTGAATCTACATGAGGTAAAGCCTTCGGTGATCGGACTTGGATTGTATACCTTCTGCTGTACGTCCAGGTTTTTTTCTTAGCAGAATCAACAATATGTGGTGTTACCAACTTCTTTTTGCTGCCTCCATGTGGCTAACACATCTTAACATACAGCTTTAAATTCCTGCCATCCATTTTAAGTCAAGTGTAACTTTGAATATGCATATTTGCAATTTCCCTCAGGGTAAAACAGTTTTTACATATTTGGGGGAATTGCATCTCAACTGTAGGTCTCAAATTTAGAATGTAAATAAATGGAGATACCGTATGTCTGCTCGGTCTTTGTTTTTGTGTAGTGAAGGTTTTAGGAGAGAGAAAGAGAGTCATTTGATTCTTCAGTTGCCTTTCTGCTGTTTAGTTCAGCATTAAGGCCAGGACACACCGGCCAGATAATCGCCGTTGTAGTGTCGGTAGGGGGTCGGGACACGAATCTGCTTGGTGTGTGCCGTGACGTCGGCCGACGTAGAGGTCGTCGGGCTTGTTTGGCAGCCGACCGTCTTTCATTTGGAGCAATTTGATTGGTGGAGGGCTAGCGAATCAGTGAAGCCCGGAAGTGAGGCGGGTAGCACAAACAGCTAACAACAGCTAGCCATCGTTTTAATGTGTTTGTTCGTTTCGTTTTGAGAGTACTCACATGCATCAACCCTTGTTGACTGCTCGACACCATGCTCGACACTCTCTGCTAAAAATTGTGCTCTTATGGTCCATCAATATAAATACGTATTTCTATCTATGTTTATGCTCTAGAGAGCTGTCCCATCATTTCCGGCTTTCGTATTTTTTCGGGCCACAATACAGATTAGCGCCGCCTGCTGTTATGGAGACATTACGTCCCGCGCAAGCAACAGAGCGTACGGAAAGTCAGCAGTCAGTTTGGTGTGTTCTCTGGCCGCGACGGGAAGCCTGGAGCTTCCTGAAACGGCCGACTCCATTTTTTGCGTAGTCGGAACAAGTAGAAACAAGTCGGACTGGTGTGTCCTGGCCTTTACAGGCAGTGCCAAGCCACAGCGCTGGGTTGCCATCCCAAACTGTATCGCCTACTGTGAAAATAAAAAAAACATTGCTTTTCGCATTTTTTTTAATTTATTTTTTTATAAATCGGTTTATTGTGTACATCTGGGTTACTATGAACCAGTGCCATAATTCACTTTCTGCTCGTAAATAATCATTTCAATGGTTGGTTGGCTTCATCTGCATTTATTAGTGCCCTGCCTTCTGATCTTAAGGTGCGAACACACTAGGCACTTTACACGCGTACAGACGCGTATGAAATCGGCCGTTTTTCCATAGGGAACCATTGGTTTACGCGCGTACAGGGCGCGTAAATGCGTCACTCGCGCTAAAGCAACATTTTAGCCGCGTTAGCCGCGTATGACCCGCGTATATTTTACGCGCGTATATTTTACGCGCGTATGCTACGCGAGGAGTTCAAAAAATTGAACTTTTGTTGCTCCTACGCGAGACGATTAGCCGCGTTGGCCAATCAGCGTTGAGCTTGACCCGACGTCACAGGCAGAGAGACGGACAGTGTACTGTACACAGAGGCTGATGAGACACCGAGGAGGAAAATGTATTGCAGGCAGCCGAGAAGGTGCTGTATGACAGCAGCTCGGGAATAGAAGACGTGGGGAGAGTAAACCAGGAGAATGGACTTCCTGGTTAATTCAGTAAACATGTACGGCTGTGCTTAAGCCGATAAAACAAGTTAACGCCGTATAGCATTAGTTAAATCACCCTGTTGTGTGCGGGCGGCTAGCGCCTCATATTATGAACCCAAACATCACGGCTATGTCCGGGGTACTTTCACGACAAGTACAGCGAAGCACCGGTGTTGATCCACGCCAGCCACGGTCCCCTGTCACAGCCAGGTAGGCTAATGTTGGCTACTTGGCTTTATGTTGTGCCGCCGTGCACCGATGCTGCTGTAACTGTGTTTGTTATGTAGCTGCCGTGAATATGCAATGCTGTTTTAATGCTAGGCTATTTGTGCTGTTCAGTTTGTCTTTTGGCACAGTTGTTGGCCGTGTTGTTTTTGTTTTTGTGCGGACATGTACGCTATTGTGTCGGTCGAGTCTGATCGCAGCCATGGTTGATTAGGGGAAATACAATATCGGTAGGTAGACTAGGCACGTTACGCGCGTACAACCATTTTTGACACAAAATGATCAAGCAACATTTTAGCCGCGTTACGCACGTAAATCTTACGCGTGTAAAGTGCCTAGTGTGTTCGCACCTTTACAGTTACTAGTAAATGAACGAAAACAGAGCACTACTGTTATAGAGAAAGGAGAGTGATCCAAATGTGTAGGATTGCAGATGCCTGTAACACAGTAAGTAATATTCAGAGTTGGATGGGGCATGTTAAAGACAGTAAATAAGTAAGTCAATGTAGTCCGTTGTACACAGGGCACATTGTGTATCACATCTTTTCACATATCCTTTCTCAGGTTTTCCACTTCGGAGGGGTTAGAGCACAGGGCCAGCCATAGTACAGCGCTCCTACAGTGCCACCAGTGATTAAAAGGTGAAGTAAGCGATTTAGTTATGTTAATATAAGTGTTAAATCGCTCCTTATTCATACAGTGATCACTTACAGTATATAGAGGTCGCGTTTCATAAAGCCGATCTCTCAATCACTCGCTCTGCATGTAATCGGCAAATAAACTTTTCGGGGATCCCACTACTGATAACCAATCAGAAGAGAGAATGTTACAAACCGGCACCCGTCTCACTGCCGGTGCACGTGCAGAGCGACAGATGGGTGAATGTTTATGCGCCTACAATGGCGGAGCAGGAAAAAAATACTCCCTTAAGTCTGTTTTGATAGTTTTTAATCATGTTTCATCACACTTATGGATCTGAGATGATGCTAGATAACTCGCTGCTTGAAGACCGCAGTGCATTAATGTGGTGACGTGGGGACGAGCGAGGGGACTGCTAACTGCAGTCACTGACAGGAAGTTAGCTAAACTGACCACTCTGCTTACAGCACCTTTAACACTAGTGATCAGGCTTCTGCACGTAACCATCTATTTAATAGCTTCACAATATTAAATAATTCAACATATGCAATTTAACTCTTGCTTCCAATTGTCATAATACGTGGTGTTATGAATGTTATGAAAGATCAAAACTATTCCTCAAGGTAAACATGGCTATCATGATAAGAACAGAACTACACGGGGCCAGGAGACAGGACACATCTAGTCCCTAGAACTCAACCTCAGGTGTTTATGGTTGGGTGTCTGTGAGTGAGTGAGTGAGTGAGTGAGTGAGTGAGTGAGTGAGTGAGTGAGTGAGTGAGTGAGTGATGAGTGAGTGAGTGAGTGAGTGAGTGAGTGAGTGAGTGAGTGAGGGCAGCACTGAGTCACACTGATGGAAATCTCAGGTCCGTCCCACTGATCTGTGTGTGGACATAATGGCCTTTTATGAAATCTATCCGATATCATCCAGAACTTTGAGTTTTGGGGATTCCTGTCCTGGTATGACATCATGTCTGACAGCACACAGCCTCTGGTAACAGACAGGGGCTGGCCACCTCAGCACTGACATTCCACATCAAGGTAATGTGATGGCAGCTAATCTATCAGCATGACACATGACATGACACAGCCACTCCATTTCACTACAGAACATGACGCTGAATGCTCCTGTGAGTGCGTGGCCCTGGTGGTGAGTCAGGTATGTTTTGGGGGGTGGTGTGTATATTGGAGGAATCTTAGTCAGAATATGATATTTCCATGGTTTATCATATTTATCCATGTCCATCATTTGCGTGTGTTCTTTTTATTTATTTATTTATTTATTTATTTATTTATTTATTATTATTTTAACCTTCTACAAACTGATAGATGTTTGTGAAACAGTTTAATTTATCCTCTGATGATCAGAAATGACAGCAAACGAGACCATCATTGAAAATGTTTATATGGTTATCATTATTGTGAGGGAATTTTGGGTCTTTAGTTGGGGAAAGATTGAGAGGTCATATATGCCTATCTTGTGTGTCTGTCTCTCAGACTCTAGGTCAGCCTTGGAGCCTGTTAGGAGACACTTAGGTCAGTTGTATAGATAAAGTCTCATCTCCTAAGACTCCAGGGGCCGGTTTCCCGAAGCCTTCTTAGAGCCTTCTTAACGCTACGTCATTCGTAACCCCTACGTAGAGTTCCTACTTTACGTTTCGCCCGTTTCCCGAAACGTTCTTTGCTACGAATCTCTTTCGTACGTCATACGTTGGTAAGGTTGGTCTGGAGCGCCTCAGAGCCTTCTTAGCTCTACCGTATGGATGTTTCAGCTCTCACTTGTGTCATTTAACTAATAAATCTGACTGTATTTCATATCAAACGGACACAGCGATGACTGTATTTAATAACAAACTGTTAAAAACGATCCAACTGTATAGTGTATATCGCGTATATTTAAATTAGGCTATTTGATATTTTAGCAGAATACCATTCACTCTGATTCACAAAGTGTTCAAACTATATGAACAAGTACTTTTTAGTCATCTACTGACTTGCATTAACTGAATGGATGCGATGTCAATATGAAAATACTTTATACGTGATACACTATAGCCTGCAGTCGGATCGTTTTTATCAGTCTGATAGGCTATTTAATACAGTCATCGCTGTGTCCCTTTGATAGGAAATACAGTGAGATTTATAAGTTTAATAACACAAGTGAAAGTCCCCGCGATCGCTGTGGCATCGCCAGAGATACAGACCCCCACATATCCTTCCGATAAAGCACCATGCGTAAAACGGACACAAGTGACATCTCTGTTGCGCATGGAACTGCCACACATTCATGAAGAAAATAATTGCTGGAAACAATCTTAATCTTAATCTCCTCCGCTGTTTCTATATTTTCTATATCTTTTTTTAAATCAGTAAAGGCTATGGTAGTATGTTGTCTCCGGGGCTGCAGCTGGATACTATTGAGAACCTCCGAACTGTGTCCCACACGGCTCGTCTGGCTCAGCTGACAGCAGCCGGGCAGAGTGCGTCGGATCCTCCGCCTCAAAACATGTAAACGTGTGAAAAAAGTAATTAATAATCAATTAAAGCTTACCTTAAAATAAGTGTGCCATGTTACTGTTTATTGTATTTAGGATTTTAGCTCATTTGGACGCTGTTTTGGCCGTCTTTTTCTATTGATATAGGCTATTGGCGATATTATACCTACTTTCAGTTTCTTTACTGACCCACCACGAAACGTGATTAGTGTTCTTAAAGATACTTAAATTATAAAACAAGAGGTCCAAAACACAGATGATGATTATACAAACTCATTTATGACTTTATAGTAGGCAACACTAGAAATGCACGGGTGGATTTTATTATGCAGCATATAAAGAGAACGCTGGCGCTTTAGCAATCTTTTATTCGCAAAGACTGCAATACGTTTTCTAATAAAGCCTAGTGGTGTTGTCATGCAGCTGCGCATGACATGAGCAGGAAATGGAAAATCGACCTCTGAGCAATCGATTTCAGCAGTGTACGAACGACGTAAGGAGTGTTTCTCCTAAGACACTGTTCGGGAACCACGACTACAGAGGTAAACAACTTTGGTAAGTCATAACGTAGGAGTCTTCGTAGCTCGCTAAGAGAGGACGTTATCGGGAAACCGGCCCCAGAATGTTATGGTTCACTGTGTTCAGCTCTGAACCAAAACATTGGTACGCTTGGTGCCCGAGCCGGGGAGGTGATAGAGATAGCGCGAGGTTAAAACACAACTCTAAGCATAAGTTTGGCAGAATTGAAGTGCAAGTCACGAGAGTTGCAGTCCGGTTCTCCTTGGCCAAGTCTGTAATAAATATTGCTTCATAATTCATCCAAGTCTCCTGAAATATTCTTCCACCTGAGTTGACCTCAAACCTTAAACAGAACTTCCATCACAAATTGGCGTCACAAACAGGATCTCAAGATAACATCGACCTGGTAAGTGCACTAAATTTGATTTATGCCTTACCATGTCTTTGTTTGACGAGATCAGAAAAGAATATATGTGATAGTTCTAAAACTCGGCCTCAAGAAATTAAATTGAAATTGATTACAGCAAAGTAGGTTTGATTCCTCTTTGACAAACAGATATAAAGTCCTGTTTGGTTTACACAATACAGCAAAGTAGGTTTGAATCCTCTTTGACAAACAGATATTGAGTCCTGTTTGGTTTACACAATACAGCAAAGTAGGTTTGATTCCTCTTTGACAAACAGATATAAAGTCATGTTTGGTTTACACAATACAGCAAAGTAGGTTTGAATCCTCTTTGACAAACAGATATAAAGTCCTGTTTGGTTTACACAATACAGCAAAGTAGGTTTGAATCCTCTTTGACAAACAGATATTGAGTCCTGTTTGGTTTACACGAAGAGATACAACACACTAGAATACAACAAAATAAGATAAAGCCCTCTATACAATGAAATGGGTTAACATTTAGAAAATGGAGATCTTGGATGTTGTTGCAATATTGTGCAAAGTATGTGTTTTGTATAAGTGAAATACATATGCCATATGTTAAAATTTGTGTTTGTACAAAACATTCTATCTGTGGGCCTCAACATCGGTTGCAGCCAGTCCAAAGCAGAGGATAAGTCTAAAACAAAACATATCAAAACACCGAAGAAAAGCAGTAAAAATGAGCAGACGCAGAATATGACAGAAAACGAAGAAACACACATTGAGGAAATATTTCCTGAACACACACCAGCAGGCATTGTTGGAAGAAAAAATGGCTGGGAATATGTAGTTCCTTACACATCCCTTATGTCGAAGCAGACAGGTGGAAAGTGGCCCATGGAGGGGTCCTTTGCCTCAGATAAGATGACGCTTGCTAGTTCAACTGTATATGGCCCACATGGAGATCCAGCTTGGGATTTTGGTAAAATGAGAAGATGTGTGGCAATATGGTTTAACACCGCAGAACTGTATGGAAGTGGGAATGAATGTACTGAACGTGCAAATGTGTGCAAAGGAAAGGATGATCGAGTTTCTGAAGAACTTAAAGAATTGATTAATAGATGTGTTGCATTATGTAAGTGCACGTCATGTGCCACTGCTTGAAACTACGTTGAAAACTAGAGCTGAGGAAATGGTTAAGATAAAACAGTGTCATGGATCAAACCCCACACAAAATGCTAAAGCCATGATATTCAAATGGGTGAAACGGCAGAGTACCCCCCCTCACCACAAAGTCTTGTGGCCACTCTGATAGAGGCCGGCCTACCGCTCCCGTCTTCCATGATTGATGTGCCCATTGTTTCCTCATACCCAAAAGTAACTCAGAAGATAGAAGAAGCTAAAATACAACATGTAAGTAGAAATAAAGAGGATGAATTACTTTTCATAGCAGCTGCAGTTCAAGCACTAAGGGAGATAGACTTGCATGCAGCAGGAGGGTCAGGGATCAAAAAGGGAGGAGTGAGTGTGATAGAACCAAAGTACATCAGCCGGCAGAGCAAAGCACACACTTCCCCACACTACTCACAAAACAATAACTTCAGATACAAATGGAGAAAAGGACAGTGTAACTTCTGCGGAAAAAAATGGACACTGGGCGAGAGAATGTAGAAGCCGTGCATACGAGTATAGCCGTGCACAAGAAGCCCTACCTCCACCACTACCTCCACCTCCCTCAGAGGCGAGCCCTACCTATTACAATAACGCATAGGGAGGCCATTATGAAACATAATCATACCATACAAAGTTAATTCAAGCAGCTACAATTAAACTTTATTCTACCCCTGTTGAAGACCAACTAATGCCAGTAGAAATAAATGGGTCCACAGTGTCTATTTTGGTTGATAGTGGAGCTACGATTTTTACTGTAAAAGATAGTGAAAATGTTTGCCTACCTAGAAACAGTCATATCACCACTGTAGGAGTTTCCGGTGTTCCCATGAGGGAGCCAGTGTCACGCAAAACAAACGTTTCCTTTAAAAGGGTCAGAGGTACAACATTCTTTCCTAATATCAGAGAACAGTCCAGTAAGATGGGCCGAGATTTGCTTTGTAAACTTAACGCCACTATCCATTGCACTCCTGAGGGTTTGTTCCTCACATTGCCAGATCATAAAGCTATACAAGCTGCCCAGTTTTTGGAGTCAGTAAATGAAAGTTTGTATGGTTAGGTATGGCTGGTTTTACCAAATTTTAATGTTACATGTTTGATGTGCGAAGCATTCAGAATGTTGCTAAAGAATCCCCACCATGTGCAATTGTTATTGTACAGCTACGTTTAACCCTTCAAAGAGTACAGTCCCCTCCATAAGTATCGGAACAGTGAGGCCAATTCCTCTATTTTAGCTGTAGACTAGAAACATTTGGGTTTGACACCAAAAGATGAATATGAGACAATAGCTCAACATTTCAGCTTTCATTTCCAGGTATTCACATCTGGATCTGATACACCACTGAGAAGATATCATTATTTGAAAAGGAACACCACATTTTTAGGCAAGCAAAAGTATTGGAGCAGATAGACTTTAAATAAATTAAAGTGAATAAACCGTAATATTTTGTCGCAAATACTTTGCTTGCAATAACTGCATCAAGCCTGTGACCCATTGACATCACAAAACGTTTGCATTCTTCTTTTGTAATGCTTTTCCAGGCTTTCACCGCAGCCTCATTCAGTTGCTGTTTGTTTTGGGGGGTTACTCCCTTCGGTCTCCTCTTTAGCAGGTAAAATGCATGCTCTATAGCGTTTAAGTCTGGAGATTGACTTGGCCAGTCTAAAACCTTCCATTTCTTGCCCCTGATGAACTCCTTTGTTGTTTTTGCAGTTTTTTTGGATCCTTATCTTGCTGCATGATGGAGCATCTTCCAATCAGTTTGGTTGCATCTTTCTTTAAATTGGCAGACCGAATGTTTCTGTAGACTTCTAAGTTCATTTTGCTGTTGCCATCATGTGTTACTGTGTTGTTGTCAAGATGAACCTTTACCAAAGTGATGGAAAGGCTAAAGTTTGGAGAAAGAAAGGATCTACTCATGATCCCAAACATACAGGCTCATCTGTGAAACACGGTGGAGGCAATGTCATGGCTTGGGCTTGCATGGCTTCTTCTGGGACGGGCTCATTATTCTTCATTGATGATGTAACACATGATGGCAACAGCAAAATGAACTCAGAAGTTTACAGAAACATTTTGTCTGACAATTTAAGGAAAGATGCAACCAAACTGATTGGAAGATCCTCCATCATGCAGCACGATAATGACCCAAAACACAACAAAGGAGTTAATCAGGGGAAAGAAGTAGAAGGTTTTAGACTGGCTAAGTCAATTTCCAGATTTAAACGCTATAGAGCATGCATTTTACCTGCTAAAGAGGAGACTTAAGAGAGTAAACCCCTAACACAAACAACAACTGAATGAGGCTGCGTTGAAAGCCTGGAAAAGCATCACAAAAGAAGAATGCAAAAGTTTTGTGATGGCAATGGGTCACAGGCTTGATGCGGTTATTGCAAGCAAAGTATTTGCGACAAAATAGTATGTTTTATTCACTTTAATTTATTTAAAGTCTATCTGTTCCAATACTTCTGCTCGCCTAAAAATGTGGTGTTCCTTTACAAATAATGATATCTTCTCAGTTGTGTATCGGATCCAGATGTGAATACCTGGAAATTAAAGCTGAAATGTTGAGCTATTGTCTCATATTCATCTTTTGGTGTAAAACCCAAATGTTTCCAGTCTACAGCAAAAATAAAGGAATTGGCCTCACTGTTCCGATACTTATGGAGGGGACTGTATATGCTGTTTGATGTTGAAATTGAACACTCTTATTTGCAGTGATAATATAAGACAGCTGTGAGATATGACTAGAAAGATGTTACCACCAGAGTCAGAATTGATTATCTTTGTTGAATGTTGACTATAGTTTTTGATTTTGTAAATCCAAAAGTTAAAAAGTAAAGTGCCGAAATAAATTGTTGTGCAAATTAGCTGTAATGTTGAGATCTATTAATTTGTCTTGTTCCTGCTGCCTATGCAGTGGCTCAGACACAGAGATTCTGTAGAGAGAGCTGTTGCTGAGGAACAAATTATGAGATACAGAGAAGCATTTACAGACAATACAGTGCCTAAAATTATGAGAGGAGATTGACCCTTGGACTCCTTCTGGAAAGTATCCTAAAACTAAAAGTAAGTTGCATGATCTTAAGATATTATCAATGTTGTTTTCCTTCATTTCAACTTGGTTGTAATAAACGTTTCCTTTTGACTCAGATAATTAGCTTATTGACTATTAGACATTTAAATGCACATGATTAGTGAAAGAAGCAAGGAACATTTACTTTATGATTCTACAATGTGTGCTTTATCAATTAAATAGTCTCACACACAGGAGAGAGTAACTCATTCTAAGGTTTCTTTCTACATGCAGTCACAGACGGCAGTGAGTAAAAACAATAGATAAGGTGGCAGACCTTGAGAGCAGCCATAGAAGCCTCTAAAACAGACAAGCACACGAGCTACATCTGAGTAAACACATTTCGCCACAAAATATATTTATATCAAAGAAGCTACCTTTTCAAGTTCACTTCGGATTATTTTCAGAAAGTTCTTGAGTCCAGCCATTAATGCACCACAAAGTCATGGTTTAGGTTCAACAGTGTTGTTTTTTTCATTTGCATCCAGAGAGCCAGTATCTGTTTGCATTTTGGGCGACTGTGGCTCAGGTGGTAGAGCGGGTCGGCTGATGATCAAAGGGTTGGAGGTTCGATCCCCGCCCTGCCACCTGTGTCATAGTTGTTGTGTCCTTGGGCAAGACACTTAACCCACCTTGCCCCGTGTGAATGTCGATAGTTAGCCTGCTATCGGTGTGTGAATGGTAACGTGTAAATGGGAACAGGTCTCCCTTGCAAAAGAGTCTTCGGACTCAATGGGATATACCTGTATAAATAAAAAGGTAAGAAAGAAAGAATTTAGAGCTTAAGGTAAACAAAATAAGAATAGACATGCCTGGTTCAAAGTTTTTGGTGAGAGTTGTGCAGTGTGCATGGCAGCGGTGATCGATCATCTTGAAGATCTGAATCCTCCTTCAGAAAGCTTATGAACTTATAAGATCATCTATATCAACGAAAGCTTGTCACTCTGTCTTCCAAAGACTGGCTGTGTGCAGTCACAGAACTTCTAGTGGCTAAGCTGCAGTTCTGTCTGCCTAAAGGGACAGACTTGGGACATGTTCTGTGAACTGGACAACATTGTGTGACATGCCTGAAGGTGAAATTCCTGACCAGCTTGCTCAAATTGACTGAGAAAGAGAAACACACTCTTTGGGGAATGATACAGAGACTGGATCTATATGCAATGAATGGATGCTATGCACAATGTCTTAAATGTGCACACTCAATTAGGACCTAGCCGTGGGTCTGTTGGAATATCATCAGCGTTTCAATCTCCATGTTCATGATAAAGATGGATTTGCCAACTCATCCTGATGCAGAGACAGTGAAAATGTGGCCGACATGGTGTATTATTGTCTTGACTCTCACCATTAGTCCTTGATATGCTAGGCTGTCTAAGAACAGGGGCCGTAGTTGCCATTTTTATTGGATAATCTTCTTTTATCAGACTGGCTCATGACTTTGTTGTGTATGTTCCTAATTCGGTGCTACACATATTGACCACATCTAATTAACATCATATAGTTGCTCGTCACTCAAGCTACGAGGCCATTATACTTTTCTGTTTCCTAATATGAGTGCCAAGCTCACCCTACCTGAATCTAGTTACTCTCCTTCCTTTGAGTGACACCGTAAATGGTTAAAAAGGCTAGTTCAAGTATCGTTTTGAATTACTTAGACTTGCTGCAGATACCAACACAAAATTAATTCAATTTTATCTACACTGATGGTCCTGCCTGGGGATCATCCCAAAACATACATCTATTGATAATGTTATAGGCTAATGAATTATTAGAATGCAGTACATGGTGTTTATTGTAAGACTACTGATGGTAGAGAGAACAGGTAGTCAGGAAGAGAGCAATTCTAGGTTACCTGGCCTTTTAGCTCAAAGCAGGTCAGAAAAATAAAATAAAAATAATAAAAAGATTGTCTCCATGTCTTAGCCCAGGTAGCAAATAGCCCAAACAGGTAGAAAAAGGAGGGAGGAATGAGATAATCAGGTCACAAATGTTGAATGCAGGTATTACACACCCTTGTTGATAGGGCAAGGCAAGTGTATTTATATAAAACACAATTCAGACACAAGGCCATTCAAAGTGCTCTACAGGGGCAAGATTGAAATACACAACACACATTAGAAAAGCGAATGAATAGAAATAAAACATTTAAAAGTGAATGAATAGAAATAGAATGTGTAAATAAAAATAAGACTAAGATTTAACCAAGACTTGAGTTAAAAGAGCTGAGAGTTGTAGCAGACCTAAAGGTTTCTGGGAGTTTGTTCCAGATATGTGGAGCATAAAAAAAAATAAAAAAAAACTAAAAGCTGCTTCTCCTTGTTTAGTCCTAACTCTGGGGACTGTAAGTAAACCTGTTCCAGACGACCGAAGGGCTCTGGACAGCTCATAATGTGTCAGCAGATCAGTAATGGCCCTAACCTGGCCCTAAACTATATAGGGTTTTATAAACCAGTATCAATATTTTGAAATCAATTATTTGAAAACAGGAAGCCAGACGAAAGACCTCAGAGTTGGGGTGATGTGACCTTTTAGTTTGGTCCTAGTGAGGACTCGAGCAGCAGCGTTCTGAATTAGCTGAAACTGTCTAATAGGCTTTTTGGAAGGCCTTCAAGGACACTGTTACAGTAGTCAAGTCTACTAAAGATTAATGCGTGACAAGTTTTTTCTAAATCTTGCTGAGACATAAGCCCTTAAATTCTTGATATGTTTTTAAGGTGGTAGTAGACAGACTTGTTAATTGATTTAATGTGTTTCTTGAGTTCAGGTCTGGGTCTATGACAACGCCAGGGTTTCTGGCTTGGTGTTAGTTTCTAACATAACAGATTTAAGCTGTGCACTGACTTTTAATTGTTTATCTTTGGCACCAAAGACAATTACTTCAGTTTTGTCGTTGTTTAATAGAAGAATATTTTGGCACATCCAATCATTGATATGGTCATGTAAATTTGTGTGTCGTCTGTAAAATTATAGTAGCATAATTTGTTCTTATTCATAGTCTGAGATAGTGGGAGCATGTCGATGTTAAACAGAAGAGACGCATGGTGGTCTCTGTCCTTTAAGTGGGATTCAAGCCAGTTTAGTACAGTTCCAGAAAGTCCAACAAGGTCAAATTGTGTCATTCCATTTGAATTGATTTATTGATGATGATAGATGAATGACATGCCGGAAACCAGGTACAGACCAGGTAAACATGACCACCTAGTGCCCTTATAGGGCTGTTTGTAAAACGTACAAAATGGCTTTGTGTATGTCCCTTGTTAGGGTTTAAAATATTTCCTTGTGATGACCCAAATGGGTGGAGGCATATGCTACATGAAAACAGGTTGCTAGGACGGTTGTTAAGTGTTTATTAAAAGGAGTTGATGCCCAGGTTTGGGGTACTTCCAGGGATAAACAGTGAGTGAGGTCCAGCGTTTGTGGCTGAAGTCACTCTTAGCAAATAATCCATAGTAGGTTTTGGGAGGCAGTTGCATGTACCGATCCACCCACAGAGCTTAGGTCAGGTTTAGAGAATTAACTACTGAAATCATAGAGAAACTGACCAAACAATGATGATAACTGGGCTACAATGGCCAGTTGCATTACATATTGAGTTATACACAACTTATGGAACACCAAGTGCTACTTTAGGACTAAGTCCTCATGAAGTTCTTATGGGGAGGCCCTTGTCCACAGGGATAGCCCACATTTTACTCCTCATAACACTCCTCTGCTCTGGACTGATGGGTTTATGATGTGATTTGTTAAAATGCCTAACAAAGTTTTATTTGCAGGTGTCTCAAGTAACTTTTCTGTATAATGAAATCTCTGTGGAGGTCTCTTTGTCTTTGTGTTTTTTCCTTATTCTAGCTGGAGTGGAGGTGCAAAACATCTGAGAGGATGGAAACTGACAAGCACAATCATGCTTTGCATCGGTGTAAGATCAACAAGCACACACATACAGGTTGAAGGGGCACCCCCCCTAAACTGTTCTTAAAGGAACCAACAGGAGGCCTAATATGGTGATATGCATTCTCCACATGAGAGAGTCTGCAAAGGTTACTTTTCCTACATATGTTAACCTACTGATAATTCTCAACTTCTTTTGATTTTAGGTTGATTCCTACAATGTGTTCACATTACGGTTTCATGGGTTTGCAATGGTACAGATAACATGACACTTTTATTAACAGGGACAATCATAAATGGTTTAATTTTAATTACGTCTCATTGTGTCACTGAGGTGGTTCAATCATTTCATTTTCAGTTTATGGTGTGCTTCTTTTGGTCATGGAGTGTGGTATTCTCATTACGGTTTTATGTTTTCATGATGAAATTAGTCTCAATAAAGGTAGCGTGGTCAAACTGTGTCAAATTCTTTCTCTTGTCCCTGGTATGAATTTTAACATGTGAAGGTCCATACTTATATGATGCATTTTTGAAGGTTTGATTTTCGTGTTTTTGGAAGGTGATTATGTGGAGGTTATGATGTTTTGACTGCACCCTGTACGGATTGTAGAATAATATTTATTTGTTTTGTTTAACATGTGCTGTATTAAAACATTGATTTGATATGACTGTTTAAATTGTTGCAAGGCAATATAGCCTCAACTACCTTGTGCTCATGGTCATGTCAAGCCTGACGCTGGATGGATTACAAACAAAAACAACTCGCGGCCTGCAGTCAGTCGTTTTTCTTTTTATACTGGCTCAGATGAAGACTTGCGTTTTTGGATCACAAAGACAATAACGGCATCAGCCTATAAAAAAAGAACTTTCATTATTTAATGTGTTATTCTGTTGTATTAGTTTTATTGTTTGTATTGTTTTTATGTATTAGTTTTATTGTTTACCTGTCAATGATTGATTATTGATTTATGTGTGGTTGTAATCTCTTTTCTGACAGATGTCCTGGAGCTTCTAAATTGGGGTAATCACTAAGGGTGGGTAGTTGTGTTGATCTCTTGATCAGTGAGGGAAATTTTGGATCTTTAGTTGTAATATTAATGGGAAAGATTGAGAGGTCATATATGCCTATCTTGTGTGTCTGTCTCTCAGACTCTAGGTCAGCCTTGGAGCCTGTTAGGAGACACTTAGGTCAGTTGTATAGATAAAGTCTCATCTCCTAAGACTCCAGAATGTTATGGTTCACTGTGTTCAGCTCTGAACCAAAACATTGGTACGCTTGGTGCCCGAGCCGGGGAGGTGATAGAGATAGCGCGAGGTTAAAACACAGCTCTAAGCATAAGTTTGGCAGAATTGAAGTGCAAGTCACGAGAGTTGCAGTCCGGTTCTCCTTGGCCAAGTCTGTAATAAATATTGCTTCATAATTCATCCAAGTCTCCTGAAATATTCTTCCACCTGAGTTGACCTCAAACCTTAAACAGAACTTCCATCACAATTATTGCCTTCGCTTGATTGTGTTTTCCCCGGGAACAAAACAATTTACGTAAGGCAGACGGGGAAAAGCCTGTGTTTATGAACGCTATTAAATCAAAGATTACTTTTCTTCACCATGGTCATATTACCATTATTAATCTGACATAGTCACATATAAATACACTACCTCATGCCCATGCATCCCGCCATCTCTCTTTCACTCACCACCACCGCCACTCGCTATAAGATATAAAAGGACAGCAGGTGCTAGTATTGTAAAAAAAAAAACACTAGCACATTGGTCCAAAGTGGGGCGCTACAACCAACAAAAACTGAAAGCTCCTCGTAGTTACTTTGAATAATATTTCTATTTCTTTACGTATCATTATGTTTTCAGTGTGTTGGCATGTTTTCTTATCCTGGTTATGGTGCTACATATTATGAAATAAAAAGAACAGAGGAGCCCGTCTGTGTGCCCACATGTGTGTCACAATGAAGTGTGTGGCGTTTGGATGTTCAGCCAGCTCCTCTGACATAAGGAATTTTGTTGCTGAGGACAACCAGACCACAGCCAACACTCTGCTCTGATAGAAGCCGCTGACACACCCTGAAGGCATCCTGCTCTATCACTCATTCATTCATCCAGCCCCCGGCTCAAACAGCATAATGTTGGACCAGTTACACACACACACGCACGCGCACGCGCACGCACGCACGCACGCACGCACGCACGCACGCACGGCTAAGCCAGCACTACTTCGGGGAGTCGTGTCCCCCCCCCCCCACTCTGCAGTAAAAAATGCGTTCACCTTTTATCAACATTGAATGCATCTGTCTCCTGTTACTTTCAATCTGTATTCAATTGATTTACGTTTGTCAATCTCTTAATTATGAAATCTCTTGGGTAAGGCTCTTATTTGGACCCCCCCTCCCCATGTCTAAATCATGGTTTGGCCCCTGCACGTCATAGAGTGGAAAAGCCCATAGACACATTCTGTGTTGTTTTGATACAGTCCTCCATATGCTCATATAGGCCTACACGTTCCTATAAGGATTTACATTGGTTGTGACATAAAGAATGCATCATACTAAATTATGCTGTAAATATAACTGTAGTCCTTTCTCATCGGGTTAAATCAATAATTCACATTTCCCACTAATTAATAATTATATTTAAGCTACCCTAGGCCATACAATACCATACATGTCTGTTAGGATATCAAAGATCACGAAGTAGGCCTATTATAGGCATACATTCTTTAAAACGGAATCGTTCAATGACATAAACATTAGAAAAGCTAACGGGCGCAGAAAGGTTTTAAACTGATGAATGAGCTACACACTCACTGAATTGACGATTATGAAAATGGTTGTAAATGATTTTGAGTTGTCGATCAATCTGCCAATCACTTGCTCAGCCAAACCTTTCGGACTTCATGACTTCTCTCTCCTAATTCACACAAGCAGAGTGAATTCAGATTCAAAACAGACAATCAACACTCTTTGCCCTTCACACAGCTGTAAATAATTAAGTTATTTTTCCAACTTCAATTCATCTCAGTTTTGACAGTAGGTCTAAATGGACACGAGGCAGTTTAAAAAAAAAACGTCTCCTTCCTTATTTTTGAACATTAAGTGCTGCAACTAACCATGCGTTCCAATACCAATACTTCCATACTATTTATGCCAGAAAAAGATTTATGTCCCAATACATGCAAGTCAATTGTAGTATGCTGAAAATACATAAATGCCCCACTAACTCCAATAGCATTTTGGAATATTCATCTTTATTCTTGACATTTCTTGACATAATGAAAAAAAAACGTATCTGATTTTTTTCTCTCCTGTGGCCCTAAAACTCTTCTGTACTTTAGTAGTGTAGTAAAAAGAAAGAGTAGGCTATGTGATTTGGAACGCAGGGTTATTTTTTATTAAAAATGTATGTCCACTCAATTGATTCACTGATTGGTCGATATAATGTGCACCGAAGGAAGAAAATACTCTTTAAAAAAATTAGCAATCAATTTTCAGTTGATTGAGGACTAATTCGTTTTACAAGTTAAGACACATCCAAGACAGATAGGCATAGGCCTACAGCAATTTGCACAGTAGTAGCCTACAATCACAATAGCCTATTAACACTTCTTATAGTCACAACACAAGTAGGCCTATCAAAAATGTGTCTGACATGAAAATGTGATTATTCACTGACTAGCCTACTGACTACCACTGAAACATACTGTAGGCTACTAACCACTAAATACCATAATGCAGGCAATAAAATAGCCTACCACATGAGCTCAATACGTAGGCTATTGAAGTAGAAAGCTAAACCTACACAGAGGCAACATAACAGCAACATAAGCGATCATGTTCTCACCCGAAAACAAGCATGCACAATAAGGATAAGGAGAAATACACGGCGGAGGATTGACAGGTAGCCGCGGGGTCTTACCTGTCAGGCAGGTGCTGAGCGCCAGAAGGGCCGCAAACACCGCAGCCTGGCCGAGCAGCGGGGCCCGCATCCTGGACACAGCTCCGACCGACGACCGCCGAACGAACACACGGCTGGAGAAGGAGGATGAGGCGTGGGGGAGCCGGGGCTGATCATTCCCCCATCGCCCTGGAGCTCAGGAGGAGAGGACACACACACACACACACACAGAATATAGAACGACAACGAGGAAAGAAAAAGCTGTGACGGAGAGGATTGAGTAGGCTATAGCAGCGCGGATGATCACGCCTATCCTCCGATGTATTTGCCGCAGAGAGTCTGTAGGCTACCTGCGGCTGCGACATGGATGTACACCGCTGACTGGCTCTGGCTCTGGCTCACTCACTGTGAATGGTTCTGCTGCTGATAGCGGCTGTAGTTGACACGCACGCACGCCACGCACGCACGCCACACACACACACACACACACACACACACACACACACACACACACACACACACACACACACACACACACACACACACACACACACACACACACACACACACACACACACACACACACACACACACACACACACACACACACACACACACACACATACGTAGGTTTGTGACGTCAACACGCTGCGGAGTCTCCGTGCTGCCTTCAGGTGCAGCCAAACATCAGACACGTCACACACATCTTTACCGAATGGACAGAAATGGATTGAAAAACTGAAAGGACAGGCTATTAATATCAACCTCTGTAACCATCTTTCTTTCTTTTGTGCAGTAGCCTATCCTAGCACTTGTATTATTGACTGTTTCACCAGTGACAATAGCCTATTTGAGAAATATACTGTCAGAAGTCTATTAGAAATCTCCTAATAAAATATTGCAGTCCTGTTTTTGTATGGCTGAATATGGATTTTGTAAACAAGGACCCGTCAATACCATTGATTAAAGATGGAAGAAGGTGGAGGTCTATTTGTCATTATGCACAACAATTAGCAGCATTTGTTGGCAATAACATTCTTGAGTCTCAGGCTCCCTTTATCAATACAAAGAGGCCTGTGGCTGTTGCAGGGCAAAAATATATAGTCATGCCTGAAATGATTCACACCCCTGGCAAATTTTGACTTAAACTTACTTTTATTCAACCAGCAAGTTTTTTCTTGATTGGAAATGACACAGGCTTCTCCCAGAAGATAAGAGGCATCATTCTGAAAAACATTTCTTTTTCAACTTTTATTTACATTTAAACAAAAAGTGGCATGTCCAAAATTATTCTTACCCTTCTCAATAATCAGAAAAATCCCTTATTGGCTATTACAGCAATCAAACACTTCCTATAATTGCTGACCAGCTTATTGTATGTCTCCACTAGTATTTTTGCCCATTCATCTTCAGCAATGAGCTTGAACTCTTTCAGTTTGGAGGGACTCACTGCCATCACCCTGATCTTTAGCTCCCTCCACAGATTCTCAATTGGATTTAAGTCAGGACTCTGGCTGGGCCACTGTAAACGTTAATGTGTTTGTCCACGTCCGCTAAGCATTTCTTCACCACTTTTAAGTCAAAATTTGCCAGGGGTATATGAATAATTTCGGGCATGACTATTCGAAAAAAGTAACATTCGCACACCAGTTTAATGCCTGGAAAACACTTCAATTATCAAACTGTTGTTCAAAGTTGCTCCCTTCATCAATGCAACATAATAGCAGAAATGAAAGAGAAATGTATACAGAGAAACACACAAGTGAAGACAGCCACCTGGGACCTAAATAAACACACAGATAGGCCTAGTACAAATACAATTTTAAACGTAGAGATGAAGTTAAATGTATAAATCTAGAATACAATGTAGGCTACAATAAAATATTACCAACCCATTGCACTTCTAAGTGCTCATGTAAAAAACTTAAATGTTTGATGGATGAAAATACATTTATTTTCAGATCTTTATCTAGTCCGGCAAACCGGTTTAATGCAAGTGCCCGAGGAAATGTCATAATTCATCATATTGACTTATTTTGGTGAGTATGAAATAGAGAGAGTTTGGTGCACTTTTGGGACTGAGCATCGTGCTTCAGAGTGCTGGGGGGATGGGCCACTGTAGTGGGATGCTTTATTTTGGGATACCATGTAGGGATGCACTTCCAGAGTAGTCATACATGAACATAAAGGTAAGCTATCAAGATACAGTATATACAATACAATATATTTATAATGTATATAATATATTATAATGTATAGTTATTTATAATGTTTATGAATTGCATATATTATTTATAATTGTTTATTGTTGTTCATATATTTACATATACAGCTTTTTATCATATATACTGACATGTTAATAACATAATACTAACTATCCAGGCTTAATTGATCTGTTAAGGGGTAGGACTAGATAGGCTATGTTTTTTTACTCCCTTCTACCCCCTTTCGAGCATGAAGAAAGTGTGTCTGTTTTTTTTTTTTTTTTTTTTTTTTTTCATCTACGACTATTATAACCTTGTTTTTTATTGCTTACATGTTCGAAATCAAGACAATCAATCAATCAACCAAAAACCAATTAGATTCATCATCAAATCGGAATAACTTTGTAAAACTGATGTCAAAACAGGCTTTGATAAAACATGTCTCACAGAACTGTGTTGACTTTTTTTTCCCACACTTTTTCTTTTATAACAAAGGCAACAATACAAAACACGCAAGCACAGGACCTAAAGAAATGAATTCATGAAGAATTACCATAAATGATTGTGACATATTACAGGGTCTGCAGCAGGGGCTTGGTGCCTTGTTCCAGAAGAATCCGTGTATAGTCAGCCGCGGGGAATCACTTCCTATCGATAGCGACACCATGATTGACATGATGACACCATGATTATTTGATTGATTTAAAAATAAATGCTGTAACACTAATTATTTTTTGTCCCATCAACGTTTTTTTTTGTTAATTTTTTTGACATCTTTAAACAAAAAAACAATCACAACCCATACCCCACACAATCCTTGGAAAAAAAACATAACACATACAAATAAAAAAACATAATGAAAAAAAGTACAAGATAGATATACTAAATACAGACATTACTAACAAATGGGGAGATACCTAAGCTTATTAAAATAAGAAATAAAGGGGCAGAACCTATAATCAAATTTATTAATAGAACTTAAAGAATATTATGTTTTTTGTAACACTAGTTCAAGCATTGGTTAGCCATCATCAGTCTTTCAATTGTAAAACAACATGACATTATGTGTGTTATATTTTACACTGGCTGAACTGCTGACAAACATTTACTGTATGTAAAGTTAATACAAAGCTTTTGAATGTAGCATAAACTAGCACGGAAGATTGAAGTTTAATTCAATAAAATGTGATTTCCGACAAACTGTGTGTTTTCCCATTCTACACAAGATACTTGATATGCCATGGGTTGATTGATGGTGGCACCTAGATTTTAATCTCCAAACACTGAAACAGTTTTACGTGGCTATTTTAAGAATGTGTCACTAAATCTTCCCTTGCTATGCCTTATTAGTTCCTGTCCCATGTGTGCTCAGCATTTTTTGAGCACCCCTGAAGCTCCATGCTTATTTAAATATTTGAATTGTTTTTGGTCTGTTTGTGATTTTCACAAAATAACAGTTTAACACACGCACACGCACAAACACACACCACACACACACACACACACACACACAACACACACACACACACACACACACACACACACACAACACACACACACACACACACACACACACCCAACACACACACACACACACACACACACACACACAACACACACGTTCTATCAATTAGACAGAGATTACTTAACTTGAAGGTCCTTCACTGGGGACAGATGTGAAACGGCTGAAGGCTCATCATCACGCCCATGTGGTACTGTCTGGTATTACAGCCCCGGAAAAAAATAAAAGACCAGTCTGGATTTTTCTTAACCCTTATGCCCCGTTAAAAAAAAGTTACACTGGGACCGCTTCGTACATTTTGTGTATTTTGACCTTTAAACTGCATTAAAATGATGAAAGATCAATATTTTTTCACAATGTTTTTTTCCATTTTTTTCATGAAGGGGTTGTTATTCAATTTATGTTGTGATTTAATAAATCACAAATAAAAATTAACCCTTTAGATGCCATTTTTGATCATATACCACTAACCGCTTTTTTGAAAAATACACATAAATTCAATATTCAAATATTTTTTTTAACTTTGATTATTATTAGTATCACCGGCTCACCCATCTGAATGATAGGTGAGAAAATTATATTTGGTGCATTATTACTTTTTGTTTAATGTCAGATTGAATAAAAAAGTTACACTGGGACCGTTAAGTACATTTTGTGTATTTTGACCTTTAAATTGCATTACAATTATGAAAGATCAATATTTTTTCACCATTTTTTTTTCCATATTTTTCATGAAGGGGTTGTTGTTCAATCTATGTCATGATTTAATTAATCACAATTAAAAATTAACCCTTTAGATGCCAGTTTCGATCATATACCACCAACCGCTTTTTTGAAAAATACACTAAAATTCAATATTCAAATATTTTTTTTAACTTTGATTATTATTAGTATCACCGGCTCACCCATCTGAACAATAGGTGAGAAAATGGAATTTGGGGCATTATTACTTTTTGAATAATGTCAAATTGAATAAAAAAAGTTAGATTTCTACCATTGACTTACATTATAAGAAAACTTTTTGGCAACCCGCCTTTAAATTAAAGTGAAACGTTTTTTTTGCCTCTGATTTCCCATATTACTGCAGAAAACACAATGCAATTGGGTAAAATGAAAGAGAATAGTAAAATTTACCCATTTTATCACCTCTTTTATCATCAAAATATGAATTTTTATGATGAAAACCACTCACTAAAACTACAAAATAACAGCTTTTTTTTTTTTTTTTTAGTGTGTGAGTGTGTGTGTGTGTGTGTGTGTGTATGTGTCTGTGTGTGTGTGTGTGTGTGTGTGCATGTGTAAGTGCATGTGTGTGTGTGAAAGTGTGCTTGTGTGTGTGTATGAGAGGAGAGAAATTACAAGGGGTACAGATTTGCAGCCCTAATATCGTATGACACATGCAAACACACACCCCCCCCCCCCCCCACACACACACACATACACACACAATCTTATTTTGTCATGGACATGCAGACAACAGTCCCTCCCATCCATATCCAAACACATTTGACATTTTTCTTTAGATTTGTTGTCGCAGTGGCCAGTATTCCTGAAATTTTTGAAAATTATGAAAAATCCTATTTTTTTCCAGGTTTGTGTCATGAGGCAAGTTTTCCCCCAGTAATACACCATATGAAATTCATAAATCAACTAGATAATAGTTAAAACCTAAAATGTGATGCCTTACCTTCAAAATGAATGCAAAACATTATATAAATTCTGATTTTATCTTGGCATGGCCAAGGAATCAAAAATACTGGTTGTATGGCTTTCTATGAGTTTACGAAATGGCATCTTTTTAGACAAGGATTTCAGTGTATTTGATTTGAGTACACACAGACACACTCCTGGATTTTTTTTTTAACTTCAACCATTCTGACTAAAAGATGTGTTCATTAACTACACATCAAAACAATTTTATTGTATTTTTTAATTTTTTTAACTGGTTTGCAGCCATGAATTACACAAGGATGCCAATTTGTTGTAAAGGGTCACCATAGAGGTCGGGGGGGGGGGGGGGGGGGGGCTAAAACGGGGCATTTTTTTTATTGGCCTTATTTTATTTTGTTATTTTTTACATAACCTTATCAAGTTTACAACAGAGAAATGGGAAATTACAGTCAAAAATATTTTTCACTTTAATTTTAAGGGGGGTGTCAAAAAATGTCGTTATAATGGAAGTCAATGGTACAAATCGTGTAGTTAGCGGTCCCAGTGTAACAAAAACATCTCACACAGTCAAAATGAAGTGGAAATGGATGAAACTCAGAATATCAAAACTTCATTGTAAAACACACCTCCTTACCAAATTTTATGGCTAGGGGACAATCACAGCCAAAATTATCTCAAAAATGCAACCCCAGATACACAAATCTCCACCAACGGGGCATAAGGGTTAAATCTTTATCTTTACATTTCTTATTGCAATGCTCTAAATAATAAAAACAATATCTTTGTTGTGAATTTGGTAGACATGTTGTCAGTAGTAGTATAAAATAAAACCAAAATGTTCATTCTACTCAAGCGCCTATAAATAGTAAAACAAGAGACACTGAACATTTGAAGTGGTCTTAATTTTTTCCACGGCTGTAAGTTCTGGTGTGAC
This sequence comes from Ammodytes dubius, assembly GCA_026122265.1. Classification (NCBI taxonomy): domain Eukaryota; kingdom Metazoa; phylum Chordata; class Actinopteri; order Uranoscopiformes; family Ammodytidae; genus Ammodytes; species Ammodytes dubius. The sequence goes on from CM047507.1 coordinate 3,538,023, forward strand.
GTATGTGATTGGTTTTCAAACCAATGTTAACATTCAGACGGACTGTAATTTGGCAATATCTGGTTGCTCTGACAGGACAAAGGCCCTTCCCCCTCCCATCAAACGCAGCTTCTTAAATTATTATTTTTTTTTTCATTTAACTTTTATTTATCCTCGAGAGACCAATTGAGGGGTGACCCTCATTTTCAATGACGTCGAGTTCAAACAAATTCAAAGGAAAAAAACAATACATTAACAATATTCAACGCAAATACATCAAATACACAACAATAGGTGAAGAGAAAAACAATTGAAACATTTACACAGTGATGAAGTTAAGTGGTAGCAATTAAATTAAATGGGTGAAAGTACAATATAGCCTAATTAAAACAGTTACAGGTAGAGTTTGGCAGATTTAAAATAGTTTGAATGCTCAAACTAAAATGCTCATGGTCGCAGCTAAAAAGTTGTATTAAACTGGAAGTGTCCACCGGCCGGTGACTGAGCTAAATGATTTCCTTTGCTAGAATGGAAGAAACTCGCTTTAACAAACAGAATTCACAAGACAGTTTCAGTAAGGTGTGGAAACCATTTTTGACATTGTTGGATGATACTTAACTACTTGGTTAATTTGCTCTGCTGCTCTTAGTATTTGAGTTTACTCTAGACTCTGCTTTAGCCCTAATACTGACTGATGTTAAGGTAATCCACCTGTAAGCTATGTTTTTCTTCTTTGTTTTTTGTTGTTATTGTTGTTGTTAGTGTATTGTGTGTATGTGTCTTTGTTTTATTGTTAAAAATTTTTAATTTAATAAAGTAAAAAAAAAAGACTAATAAACCTTTCTTTGGTGAATTAGGAAAATAGATGAAAGCTGTTTAAAGGATAAGTAGTAAAAACAAATGTCATTGATAGTCAGTTTGGAGTTGAACTTGAACAGAATCAAGGTGGACATTTTTGACAAGCATAATTGCATTGTATTTGCATTCTGTTTAGGTCTGCCTGTAAGCCATCCCAATGAACCAACATGCACGCTCCGGCTGCTCCCTCTCCCTTGAACATGTGTGTCCAGCTCTGCTCTGAAACTACCTGTATAACTACAAGGTCCACCACTAGGGTGGAGTGTAGAGTCCCTCAAAAAATCATTTGGTCAGTCCTCTTTTAGTCCAGGCATTATATAACCTGACCTCTCAAAAATTGCAACAGAAACCATTCCAACTGTTTTTGACTCATGAATATGTAATAAATAACATACTAAAAGTCTTAAGGAATCCAAGTGGTGGAATGTTATTTTCTAAGGGGTTTCTTAACCATACCTTTATGTCAATTTTCAGCTTCCTAAAGTACTGTTTTATGGTAGAGGGGATATGTGCAAAATTGTTAACCTTTCCAGAAAAGCTTGAAACTTGGTACACTTAGTTTGGGGCTCTGAACATTTTCAGATATTAAGCCATTGTAAAATCGAATCATGGTTGCCATGCGACCATTTTACTTTCCGCCATAGCCTAATTATGCATTTTTCATCATAACTCCTGAACCAAACATAATACCACATAACGAGTGATGTCTAACCCTATGTTTTCATGGTCAGGGATTACTATGATACTACATACAACATCAGAAACAGTTAAGGTTGGGCGCCCTTAGCTCAAAATAATCAGTTCACACAGAGACATTGTTCTTCTTTAGTATCCACTAAAGCAATCTAAAAGTTTTTTCACAATTTGCACATTTTCTATGCTACTAGTTTCTGGTATAAGATACATTTACACTAATTGACTGCACCAAATATTGCACTCTGCACATGACAAATCATTTGAAATTTTGGTGGTATTGTTGAAATAAATAACGCTTAAAAATTAACATCAACAACAAATTCTTCACACAAAAAAGAAAAAAAAGGCAGTTCTCTACATGAATAACCAAACCAACCTACCCTTCAAAACTATAAAGTTGGCCTATATTTGGTTGCAACATTTAGGCTTAGTTCATTCTGCTCTCATCACTGCAAAATTACTGAAAACATTACTGAAATCATTACAAAAAAGTTCTTAATCTTTGAACACAAATCTGTTTCTTCAGTTATTTCCAACTTCTTTGTGCCTTGTATCTTTCTTTGCATTAAGAACTTTTTAATGTCTATTTTAATTTTTAATTTTTAGAAACAATACAGAAAGCAGGACCTTGGTGGTTACAATGATTAAAACAGGATGATGCTGCTCGTCAGCTTCATTGTGGTATCACTCGGCTGGTTGGTCAATTGGCCAGGTTTCTGAAAAACTGGTCAGACCTGGTTGGTCGTGTCAACCTGAAGACTTATGTCAAAGCCTTTAGAAGGTATAGTCCCCAAAGGGAAATTCTTTTTCACAAAAATGTACGTTATGGGGAGAGAGAATTTAAACCTGTTTGTAGACTCAGGACAATGACAGAGTAACTAGCCTGTCCTGTTTATAAGAATGTAGAAGAACTACAAAAGGTACCCAACCTGTTTTTTCATGGGGTCCAAATACTTTTCACATCCACACCTAGACACAAGTAGCTTTTCTACTGCTTTTTAAATGGCCTTAAGCGGAGCCGCGGCTCTGTGTAAACACCCAACTTTGAATAGATATTGACATAGATATCTAAAAATCTAAAAATAAAGGTTATCTTGGTAGGTTCTTGGCTTCCAAAGACCATGGGCCCCCCAAGTGGCTGGGCCCTAGAAAGCTTTCACACTTTCTACCCCTTATGGGCGGCCCTGTCTGCACATACTGTAGATGTGAGCTGATTTTGTGTAGAGATTACGCCCTGATACTGCCATGAAAGGAAGCATTTCTGATATTGTTTCAAGGGGAAGTTCCCAATTCTCAGAAACTTGCAAAATATGTCTACCAATGGATTTTAAGGATTCAGTTTTGCATTTGAGAAGTCATCTTATTCTGAGAATCACATCAGAATGGCAAGCCTTCTCTGCAGACTTCGTCTATCAGCTTTGCATAGATTGACACCAGAGTTTTATAAACGATCTCCAGCAGGTATCATCTGCTGATGACATCTCTTCATCATAGTATTTTGGATCTCCTTGCAGCTAATGGGGAGTCACAACAAGTGCATCAGGCAGAATCAGGCAATTAAGGACTCTTTCAATGCAAATCCCATCCAAACATCTTCCCTGTCATAATGTGCATAACGGCTGCATAGAAAATCATTATCACTTCCTCTTCCCAGCATCAACCATGACATGCCCAATGGACCTCAACAACTAATATCAGTGTGGAAGCCCCCAAGTCACTAACCTCTGGCTCAGCTGCTTTCATAAGAAAATGCCTTCCACCAGTGGTTGATAAAATTTGATGATTGGGGTGGAATTGTGGCAGTGGGCATGTTCACATAGGAACTTACATGCGGAGTAGATGCATGTAGGGTCACTACGGCTCATATCAACCAATGGGGTAAACACAAAGGATGTTTACCCCGGGTGATTGCAATTTGCATCATACTAGACCATGCTGGCCTTTGTGAGACAAACAGGATGGCAGTTTTCCATATGAGTTCCAGGTCTGCTGTCGGGTCATATGGTTCTGATCTCTCTCTCTAACTAATAAAGGCAAAAATTACCCAAAAATAACTTGACATTTTTATCTTGAAAACATTTAATACATTTATGGCAAGAAAATTAAATCAAGTGAATATTATGACTTCATAGTTAATCATTTATTTGCACATGCATTGTACCATATCTCTTGTTAAACAAAGTTGTCGGTTGATATGGACAGTAATGAACGATTTGTGTGGATATGAAAAAAGAAAAGAGCTTCTTTCGCTAAGAACGAATCTGGGAACTTAAGAGCGCTCCAAAGAAGTACTTAGCTCCAAAGAGGCTCTTAACGAATCTGGGAAATGCGGCCATCTGACCGCTGACAGCCAGCTACGGAAATATTGAAGGAAGTTTTCCTTCATGTTGAGGTGATAGCTGACTATTATCGTCTCCCTTGCATGACATAACCTACACTTGAATGAGGACCGGATCTTGACACTCAAATTTATATATATATTTTAAACGGATTATGCAAACTGAAAATATTAAGTTTTTCTAACTTGGCATCTAATTGCGCTTTTCCACTATGGGTACGGACATACTCTTAATCCGCTTTTTGCTTTGTGATCCAGTGGAGATTTAAATACCACTCGATGTAGCTGTTTGTCATAGCAACGCCACATGAAAGCAACACCTCTTTCGCATTCCCCCGTTCGTCGGCTACCAAAGAGAGGAACGTCTGCACCGCATTAGAGTACCACAACATGTCTTTTCGGTTTGCCATATTCTTGCTCCAGAGGGCACATCATCATCATTTAGGCCTATTGTATGGAGGGGCAACCTAGGGCACTCAATCATTTTTGTTCACGTGTAAAGGGCAGCCAATAAGGCACTTTCTCTCACACCACCACAGAGGGCACTTTAGCAACACTTTTTCAACCATGGGGGCACCAGACAGGCAGAAGGGCACTAGAAGGACCAGTTGGGCAGAAGGGCACTATCAGGTCACTATCAGGGCACCAGAACGACCAGACAGGCACTATAGGGCACTCATTAAGGCACGTCATCGAATTTTCTTGTTCTAGAGGCACATCATCATAATTTATTGTATGAAGGTGCACCCTAGAGGGCACCCAATCATGTTTTGCACGTGAAAAGGGCAGCAAATAAGGCATTTCCTCTCGTTTTCACCACTCTTGAGGGCACTTTTTCAACCATTGAGCCACCCCCCCTGAGTCCGCCACTGGCTGAAAGTGTTGGCAGACTTTCACTTGTTTTCAGGCCAACTTAAGAAATGGATTGTCAATAACCAAACTGTCTTTCATTAGTTTAGTCTTTAAAGTCCTCGTTTTAATGATAGTTTTATCTCAGTGTAATTTTGAAATGGTGATTTCATGTGTGCCATATAGTGATGTGATATGTATACAGTGTAGTGTGAAAGTTTGTGAACCCCTTGAGCCTTTTGGAATTTTATTTATTTTAACCATTATTAATTCATTTTTATCAATACCAGTATTTTTATGTGAAATAACAGATGTTTGTTTATCAATTCAACATTTTTCTTTTCCAGAAATCAACTGTTAAAACAGATAAAACAAATTATTTGATAAAATGTATATGCAAAAGTTTGTGAACCCTGAGCTGCATTGCTTAAATCGAGCAAGGTAAACACAATCAGGTGGGCCAAATCGAGTGATGAAATAGACCAATGTAATGAGAGATCTTCAGGGAAGAAATTGGGCGGCACTAGATAAAACCAGGTCAGTTTAGGCCCACCAAACTGAACCCATACAGGTCAGACATGCTCAAAGGGGAAACAATCTCAGAGGATCTCAGGAATAGAGTTTTGATGTTGCACATTTGTCTGGGGACAGCTATAAATTCATATAAAAAAGTTTTAGCTCCATCGGTCCACCGTGAGGCAAATCATCTACAAATGGAGAGCTTTAATAGAGTGACTTAACATCTGCCTAGAAGTGGACTTCCTTCAACAATATCCTCAAGCGCCACAAGAAAAGGGATTTTTCAGGTAAAAGCCAACCCAAACATTACATCTGGAGATTTGCAGACCATTTGCCACCACCGTTCTTCACTTGGGAGAAGGTTCTCTTGGTGGTAGGCAGAGTTGCGTTTTTGCCCAAACATGGCGGTTTTGTTTGTGACCAAACAGTTAAATTTTGGACAAATCTGTCCACAGAAAAGACTTCAGGTATCTCCAGGTGCTCTCTGGCAAAGTTGTGACAAGCACTTTTGTTCTTTTTTGAGAGTAGAGGCTTCTTCAGCAACCCTCCCTTGAAAGCCATGTTGACTTATTCTTATTCTTCTTATTGTGGAACCATGCACATCTGTCCCATATGCTGCAAGAGAGGTCTGCAAATCACTAGATGTAATGTTTGGGTTGGCTTTTAACTGAAAAATTACTTTTTTTGTGGTGCTTATGGATATTTTTGAAGGAAGTCTACTTCTAGGCAGATATTCAGTCAATTTTAAAGCTCTCCATTTGTAGATGATTTGCCTCACGGTGGACCGATGGAGCTCAAACTTTTTTTTAATTAATTTATAGCTGTCCCCAGACAAATGTGCAGCATCACAACTCTTTTCCTGAGATCCTCTGAGATTTTTTTTGCTTTTAGCATGTCTGACCTGTATGGGTTCACTTTGGTGAGCCTAAACTGACCTGGTTTGATCTCAGTTTTATCTAGTGCCGCCCAATTTCTTCCCTAAAGATCTCTCACTACATTGGTCCATTTCATCACTCAATTTGGCCCATCTGATTGTGTTTACCTGCTCCATTTAAGCAATGCAGCTCAGGGTTCACAAACTTTTGCAGATACAACATTTGTCAAATAATTTGTTTTATCTGTTTTAACAGTTGATTTCTGGAAAAGAAAAATATTGAATTGATAAACAAACATCTGTTATTTCATATAAAAAATACTGGTATTAATAAAACTGAATTAATAATGGTTAAAATAAATAAAATTCCAAAAGGCTCAAGGGGTTCACAAACTTTCACACAGCACTGTATATACTGTATATTGTAAATTGTATTCTGTGTTGACCTGCACAGGGACTGCAGATGGAAATGAGCAAACTGCTCTGGTACAATGCCTCTTTTCTCTGTGAGATTAATGTTATTTTGTACATGGTCCCCGACAAATAAACTAAACTAAACAGCATGACCCGTTACAGATAGAATTCTGTCAATATTGCCCTTTATTTTACATTTGATGAATTGAACTATTCTGTTATGCAGGACAGGAAAAATAGTGATGTTTTCCTGTGGTGAAAACTGAGGCAGTTATGCTGGCTTGGTGAAGTCTACTACAGGTACATCAGCCTCATTTTATAATTTGGCCCTGTGCAACTTCCTGGTGGACTACAAACCTGGAAGTCTTCATCAAATTATAAATCACACTCCCCTGGGTTGTATAATAAGTAGAAAGAGGAGTGTGTGTGTATGTAAGTAATGTAATGTGTGTGTATATATATAATATAATATATATATATATATATATATATATATAATATATATATATATATATATATATATATATAATATATATATAATATATATATATATATTTAAATATATATATATATATATTTAAATATATATATATAATAAAATGGGGTTTGTTAGAGAAAACCCTCATACACCTACAATCCCTCTACTAGTAACAACAAAGACCATGAAGACAAAATTATAATAATTAACCAATAATGATTTATTATCAATAACAATAATTTGTATCACACAAGAGTAAAATAAACCTTAAAAGTACATTGGTCAAAAAAGAGAAGGGGGTGCAATAATAATAAATAAAAAGGGGGTTACGAAATCAGCGAAAAGCACTGATGAAATAATATAAAATTATGTAAAATTACAGTTTGGTAGTTCATCAATGGATACAAGTATTTATACATAATATACACAAGCTTTCTTTGTTAAGGGATAGACTAGTGTTATTCCCACACACAAAAGAAATTGTCAAGTCCTTAGACATCAGTGTGTACAATGAGACAATGAATGAATTGTAATTCAAAGTTTGAGATGGAAAGATACTTTTCCACATTCTGAAGACTTTTCTGTTGGACGATTCAATTGTTTCAATATAAATCAAACTGTATTTAAACCGACCAATGACAAAATCTTAATTGTTGAAGGTTATTGAAGGCCACATAATAGTAAGACACTCCGAAGAGCTAAATCAAGTTTATGCATTTCACCAAAGGCACCTCAGCTCTGGCACTCACACGTTTACAACACACCATTTACGAACTCAAGGTCATCCACTGTGCTCCCATGTATACCATGTTTAGAAAAATGAAGTGTGGAACTTGTGTGGACTTGAAGCTCAGCCATTGCTGATGTTTTTTATATCAGAGGCAAAGTTGAGAAAATGATAAAGAGAAAAAACTACTTAGAAATAATGCTGGCAGCACCTGAGCCCTGCTCGGTGAAACCAATCTGCTGGATGATCACTAAGCCTTAAAACTGAAAACTGATGCAGTTAAAACTGAATAAAGAGTATTTTAAAAATGTGTAGTCTGCGATGATGGAGAACGCTTGTTGTCAAAATCGGTGGATATCTCCTCACAATCCTCTACCCGTCAGTACTGTAGAGGAATGTTCTTTGATTTTGACATAAGGTCATTTTGCCAACGAGCCTTCCCCAGAATAGCTCAAAGTCCACCTTTAATCTTTGTCACAAAAAAAACAGGGCAGGCTTCAGCTTAGGGTCAGAACAGATGGAAACCACCTTCATCCCATGTGTGGGGCCTCAGAGTCACTGGCTTTGGTCTCTGCTGGGTCAATGTTCACTTGGCTCACCTCAGAGTGCTCCTCAGTGGGCTGGGGGACCACCTCCAACTCCTCTCCTAAACTGGCGGGAGACTGGAAACCGCTGTCGTCGTGTGGAGGCTCGGGGAAGTCTGGTGTTACCTCCGGAGGGCTTTCTGGAGCCGATTCTGGATCTCCACACGGGACGACAGGAAGTGGTGGTGGTGGTAAGGCCTCCTCTGACAACTCCTGGACCACGGTGGGCTGACTGTCCTCTTCCTTAACCTTCTCCTCTACGTCTGAAGCTGTTGGTTGAGTTGCTCCTGTATCTCCAGATGGGACTTCCTCTGAAGGAGGTGGTGGTAAGGCCTCCTCTGTAACCTTCTGGACCATGGGCTGGCTGTCATCATCGGTGTGAAGAGAACCTGAAAACCATAATTGGGTTAGAGTAGCCTAACTTGACAAATGACTCTGTAACAAGTCACCTATTACAGTACCACTTGAGTAAAATAACAAATGTATCTGATTTTAAAGCTATAGTGCGTAACTTCCTTTATAGAAATGTATGTCAGTCACATTCAAGCCATTGCCAATGAATTGACACAAAGTCGATTAAGCCCATCAGCTCCACAAAACTTTTAGTAAACTTCTCAGTAGAGCGTTCACAAACTTGGGGACGCCACCCCACACTGGCGCAGGAGCTCAAGAAAAGCCCCAAGACATTTTTAAGTTGTTGATTTTACTGCAGAGAAAAAACCTTGACTTATAGCAGAATGTATAGAATCAATTAACGAAGGCTTTACCTCATGTAGAGCGCCGGCCGTGTTGGTGTAATTACTCAGAATTCCTCATGGGCACACCAAAAGTTATGCACTTTAGCTTTAAAAGTATAGAGTATCAAGAACATTTGGCCCATTTCTTCCTTACCCTTCTCCTCTATGTCTGCAGAACTTTGTTGAGCTGTTTCTGGATCTCCGGATGGGACTTCTTCTGACTGAGACAGTGGTGGTGGTGGTAAGGCCTCCTCTGACACCTCCTGAACCATGGGCTGGCTGTCCTCTTCCTTAACCTTCTCCTCTACGTCTGAAGCTGTTGGTTGAGTTGTATCTCCAGATGGAACTTCCACTGAAGGAGGTGCTGGTAAGGCCTCCTCTGACACCTCCTGGACCAGGGTGGGCTGGCTGTCCTCTTCCTTAACCTTCTCCTCTACGTCTAAAGCTGGTGGTTGAGTTGCTCCTGTATCTCCAGATGGGACTTCCTCTGAAGGTGGTGGTGGTAAGGCCTCCTCTGTAACCTCCTGGACCATGGGCTGGCTATCCTCTTCCTTAACCTTCTCCTCTATGTGTGGAACACCTTTGTGAGTCTCTACCTTCAGTGGGACTTCTTTCTCCTGTGGTGCCTCTGGTCTGGCTTCCTCTTCCTTCAAGACGGAACCATTTGACAGGTCCGGAGGTTTCTCTGAAGCTTTGGGACTGGCAGATCCATTCTGCTCAGGAGAAGTTTTGCTATCGGAACTCTCCATCTTAACATCTTTGTCCTCCTCTTCTTCTTCTCCGTCCTCCTCTGGAATGTCCTGGATGCCTGACAGGCAGGACTCGTTGGGCAGGACCGGAGAGCCGTCCACCTGGATCATGGACACCACCTGCTTCATCCGCCTCCTTTTCTGGTGCTCCACACCCTCACCCTGTGCCTGAGGCCTGGTTCTCTTCGCCTGCCCTCCTCCTCCTCCTCCTCGGGGGCTCCACCGTACTCGCCGGCCCAGTCGATAGAAGGGTTTTCTCCCAGTAGGTGCAGGCTGGGGTCGCTGTTGCCCAGAACAATGCTGTCCCTGTACAGGTTGTGTCTCCTTTGGACTGCCGCCTCCTTCACAGCTGTACAAACAGAGAGAATTGCACATTGTAAATATAAATATTTTTCATCACATTGCACATTTCAATTGAACTTATCTACTTTCTATTCTATTTTATATATACTGTTTTATATTGCACAGAAAATTCCTTTGCTCTACTTAGTATTTAGAATTTATCTTATGTAAATATTGTTTATGTTTATCTTATTTAACTCTATATATTTTTTTATTTTATCTTTCCAACTGCACTGTGGGCCAGAGATAAACGCCATTTGGATTCTGATGTATGTCTTGCATGTCTTTGACTTTGAGAAAGAGCTTGGAGTGTGAGTGAGTGAGTGAGTAACTGGTGCCTGAATGATTGTTTTTCTGATTTCCTAAGACTAAAATATTCCATCTTCCAGTGAGAAATAAGCCCATAATGCAGCATACAGACACATGCAGGTTGATTTAAGTGTAGAGAACTACTGACCCATCATGATGTCCTTCATGACTGAGTGCAGCACCACCTCCTCAAAGATGTTCTCCACCAGGATGAAATGAGAGAAGTCCTCAAAGATCAGCTCCTGGAAGCGCGGCAGCTCCTAGTGTTCACAAGCAACAACAACGGTCACAACCCAGAAATATCTACATTTGAATAAACATCTCTTCAAATGCCCTCACTTCAACCTGTGACTAGTATTATATAGGAGGTCCATCAATATTTAGGAATCGTTTTTTTTACGCTCCTTCCATCTTCCCATCAGCTCTGACCAGCTTCCCTCTTCCCTGCTGAAGAAAAGCATCTCCACAGCATAATGCTGCCACCACCATGTTTCACAGTGGGGATGGTGTGAATAGGGTGATGTGCAGTGTTAGTTTTCCACCACACATTGCATTTTGCATTAATTCAAATTCAAAAACTATAATTTTGATCTCATCTGACCAGAGCACCTTCCTCCAAGCCTTGCCACAAGCAATGTGGTAGGCACAGCATAGTCAGATTAGACCAAACTTGAAGTTTTTGGTCTGAATGCATCAATGTGGTGCACTTTGAGAATAAAACTAAGGCAAAATCAACTGTGTCCATGTGAGCTATTTCGTACTTTTTTCTTGAATAATTTTTGGAAGCAGAGAATTACCAAAAAGCAGAAAGTACAGGTTTACAAAATCCATTCAGCTTTGGGAATTTTTAAAATAATTCTCTTATCCTGAAGTCCCTTCTCTATTTGAAGTCTTTGTTTTTTTTAATGACTCAATATATGCCCCTGATCTTTGTGGGCCCGAACAATGTTCTTTAAAAAAATAACTGCAATTTACTGCCACATGATAGGCCCCTGATCTCCGTACGCCCCCCTCTACGAAGATCAGGGGCTTATCATGAGCGAGTCAATAATTTATTTTTAAATAATATTTTTTGGGTTCTTCAAAGATCAGGGGCCAGTATATTGAGCTAATTTACTAGCATTTTGATCCCATGTAAATTCCAGGCAACCCCACATGGGGTCGCGACCCACAGGTTGGGAAACGCTGACTTAGAAGGATGGAGTACATTAAAGGAATACTTCACCCATAACGAACCAGCGTTCTGTCATTATAAAATTGCTATTATAACATAATGAATGAGGTTTTTCTTCCCTCAGTCTTTCCTTGGCCCAGCTGTCCTGTTAATCCTAACCTTACATTTTACTATGCATGATGTCACACTTGGGAAAATGTAGGGACAGTGAGACCATAAAACACTCTTTCTGCCTTTTCTCAGACTAGGATGAACCGATTTCTAAAAATTTTGCACATTTATAGTACATAGGATCTCAGAGTTCAATACACCTTTAGTTCTTTAAATGACTGAATATTGTTTTAGGTTTGGGTAATAAAATGTGTTTGCACTGACCGGGGCACAGGTAGGGCTGAGCTGCTTCAGCATGTAGGGGATGAAGATCTGGAGCAGAGCCTCTCGGAAGAATCTCTTCCTCACCGTGCTGCTGTCATAGTCAAATTTCTGAACCAAAGACAAAAAAAATAAAAATAAGCAAGAACAAAGAAATTATACCAGTTCTGTGACACTACATCTAAATCTCTGAATAAGTGATTATTGGACACAAGAACAAAATATAACTATAAATACATTATCTACAGAACTGTAGTTATGTAAATGAGCTTCTTCACTTTTAATGCTTCTTTTCACCTCCATTCCACTACATTTCAAATACATTTTTACACATAATTACTAAGTGTGTGTGTGTGTGTGTGTGTGTGTGTGTGTGTGTGTGTGTGTGTTTCACCTTGATGACCCGGTCCTGGCAGCGCTGGATGGTCTTACAGAGCTCCTCTGTTCCCTGGGATTCCAGACTCTGGTGAAGGATCTGCTCAAAGGTGTACACTGCATCGTCCATTTGCTGTGGGGAGAAAGAGGGTGAGAGGGAGGAGAGGGAGACAGAGAGATTTTTAATGGGGAAAACACATTATAAATAGCATGTTCTAGTTCAAGTTTTGTTTTGGTATTGATAGTATGTTTGCATGACTATTATAATGTGTAGCTCAATCTTTGCAACAAATTCAACTGGTGATTGACTGGCATGTTCAAAATGTTTTGAAATATTCATGCATTTCAAGTTTTAATATAACAATGTATACTGCCCCTAGTTGTGCTTGTCCAATGATGTACCTGAACACATACAGTATATCCTCTATTCAAAAGGTCCCACTCACTCACTGTTCCATCAGAGTTCCTGAGCCACCACTAGGGGGCACAGTATAACTAATGCTTGTCTCAGTTGAAAGTAACAGCACTTTTGAAGACAAATTAAATGATCTTCCCCCCACGGAAATTCCTCTTTCTAACCCTGTGTTCCAAATCACATACTTTTTCTTTTTACTACACTATATACTAAAGTACAGAAGAGTTTTAGGGCCACAGGAGAGACATTTTTTATTGTATTATGTCAAGAAATGTCAAGAATAAAGACGAATACTCCAAAATGCTATTGGAGTTAGTGGGGCATCCAGGTATTTTCATCATACTACATTTGACTTGCATGTATTAGGACATCCTAAATCTTTTTCTGGCATACTAAATAGTAGGGAAGCATGTGATTTGGAATGCAGGGTTAGTTCTAAGATTCATCAGCTTTAAGGCCCAACCCTAACCTGCAAGTTACACAGAGGTTCAGATGTCATTGTACCACGCCATGAGTGAGAATGTGGATTTTAGCCTGAGAGCATAATCTTTGGAATTAACAACTAAAAGAACTCCACCCAGCTAATGAAGCACCATTCCGTATTGGATAATGTAACTAAATGATTCCCTGCGGCAACGGAACTCAAATATATAATTCGCTTTTCTAATGTGTATTATGTGTTTTAATCTTGCCCATGTAAAGCACTTTGAATGGCCTTGTGTCTGAATTGTGCTATAGAAATAAACTTGCCGGGCCTTCTTAGACAATTTTCTTCTATTGCCTCTGGCTGGTATTGTAATTGTAAATCCCATACATGCTTTCACAACTGCTTTGACAAGATTAAAGTGAGAGCAAGTTATTTTGATGAGGACTTTTTTATAGATCCACACAGGCTAATTCATTTTACAACCTTCATATATGTTGACTTGACAGGATAATAATTTCCTAATGCTAGAAAAAAATATATTTGGAAGCTGAGATAAAAGCTTGCTGGTGACCTTTGAAACTGGAACATTCTACAGTTCCATGGGCAAGACTGTGTGATACCATCAAACGCTATCACTCTCCCTTTTAGCGTTTTATGTTCTTAATTGAAATGTATTATTTTCTTTGATGGTTCTGCCCCATTATCAGCCATTATGACGACAAATAACTGTCTCAAACAAGGCTCCCCTTCCCTTGCCTGGAGGGATAGGCTACTCAAAAATTGCGTTGCTGCGCTAAACTGAAATCTGCGACCAGCCTGCATGCGCAAGCCAAAAATCGGACTGGGTGTGCGACCAGACCAAAGGCATTAATAAAAACTATATAAAAACTGCTTTCTTTGCACTGATGGTCTCGTTTGCTGTTAAAGGTAATTTATGATCATCAGAGGAAAAATTAGGCTGTTTTAAAGATATTTAAAAGTTCCTCGTAGCCGCTTTAAGACTATGGACTTGAGGAAAGGCCTCACAGCTTGAGAATATGTTGTTTCTAAACAGTACTTGAACTCTGAATGACCTTGTGTTAATGTGTAGAACCCCGCCCCCACTGAGGAGGTCATGATAAGTGTTTCTCCATGGGGGCGGCGGGGGGTTGAATGCCAGAATGCCTGCCCCTTGGATCTCTCCTCTGGGGCTGTGCATGTCTGGATACATGGGAGACTAATACAATTATGTTGAGCGTGAATGTTGGGTGCCTCAACATGGACAGATTTCTCTTCAGGCATTAATACAAAGGACCAATCTGTTACACAAAGTACACCTTTCTGTTGATGCATTTGCATTTTCAGTGTTTTAAATCTTAGAACAAATGCCAGATGATAATTTAGATAACCTGATGTGTGTTTGTTCCTATTAAACCGTCTTATGCTACACTGTCTCTCAACCGCCTGATTTACCCTGTGTCTGAACTTATAGCAACAGAATAACATTGCAGGCTTTTTTTCAGGCCAACAGTTTTTTTTTAAAGGGTTGGGTCACCTAAATTACAAAACAAACAACTTTCTAACACTAATGGTATATGTCCATAGAGATAGTTTTTCTAGTATTTCTCCGGTTTTTTTGGACAACCTTTTGTGAAATCTGTGCATTGACTCCAACCCAACACAACAAAGTCGTTTCTTGTCTCTTAGAAAAATGAAATTGTATACGTTCACACTTTCCAGAAACAGTGTTCTTGTTAATGTAGATAATCCATATAAACACACACACAAGCTTGTTAAGGGAATGTTTCTTTGATAGATAGTAGTTCTTCTGAAAAAGGCTGGTGAGGCTAAATAAACTTGACTATAGAACTAGAAGAAAGCTTCTATGAATAGACATGTTTGACAGTGAATAATGAATGTGCTGCAACAAAACAATGAGTGTTTAGACCTCCAGCCACAACAAATGGGAAGTGTCTTATTGTGACGGACTGCTATCTAAACAGTGGAGACAGTGGCCCTCAGGGCAGCATCTCATATCACTCCATTTGCGCATTTTTTTTCTTTTGAGATTGTTGCCAAATGAAACCCAATACCAAGTTTGTATTATTGTTAAGGCCTCCTCTCCCCCTATCAACCCCCCCTCCCAGGGCCCTCAGCTGGTCTCCTCTCCACCCACACATCAAACCTCCACAGCCTTGATGACAGAGCCTTCTCTAGGGCAGCTCCCAGGCTCTGGAACAGCCTCCCCCAACACATCCGTGACTCTGAGTCCCTCACCATCTTCCAATCCCACGTCAAGACCCATCTCTTCTCCTCTGCCTACCCCTACATCACCCACCAACCCAAGCCCCATCAACTTTACATTTTCCTTTTGTTTGTTTACTGTTGTGCTCCTATGTAAAGCACTTTGACTGCGAGAAAAGCGCTGTATAAATTAAATATATTATTATTATTTAACCCTTTGTTATCCAGGGATGACAGACATTCTGAATGTCTAACACTGTAGAGAAGGCTTCTCTACAGTGATGACAGGGGCAGATTTACCATCAAATGACAAAAGCAGATTTTCATTTCCAGCCAGCGACTGTCAATTTGCCAAAACTGAAAGAAAACTTTTGCTTGCCAATTGCATTAGCTGTAGCTAGCAAGTTGCTTACAACTAAGCTGCAAATAGCTGTCTTTTAATGGTGTTGCCTTGCAAAAGGGTCTTCAGTTTTAATCTCATTGAATAAATCATATTATGTCCACTCTGTAATGATGAAAACTAAAATATCTGCTTTTTGGCCCGGTTACTGATCAAAGATGTAGCCTTAGTATTGAGTTATCAACACGTGTGTTTCCTGTGCAATGAGGATGATTGCTTGTATTTCATGCACATTCACTTTTGATTTGACCTCAAAATAAACCTGTATTTTAACTATGTGTCCATGTGCTGTCTAATTGTCCGAACTGATGTGTATGTATTGGGACATCCTAAATCTTTTCCTGGAATACTAAATAGTAGGGAAGTATGGGGATTGGAACTCAGGGATAGTCTCACCTCTCTCATGAGAATCTGGGCCCTCTGGACGAACACTGAGGGGCTGGACACGTCAAACCTCTGCTGGAGACCCTCCAGGCTGAGAGGCTCCACCTTCTCATAGCAGCTCTGCATCTTTACTGGGTGGAAGGCCAGCATGGAGATCTTCTCCATGTGCTGAGGAGGAAGCACGGAAAGGGGAGGGGGGGGTGATTATTTGGAATCAGAAAACAATGATATGAGGTCATTGGGGACAAATTGATTGACAAAGGGGTCCAGGGTCCAAAAGACCCGAGTTGGTAGGAGGAGGGTCAAACTTTGCACAAACGCCCACTCTGACTCGAGGATGAACCGATTAGATTTTGGAGGTCAAAGGTTAGTGTGACTTACATACCCTGCGTTCCAAATCAGGGAAAGAGTTGATGCTGATAACAGTTCAGTATGTAATTGTATAATCAATTAATTTTGCCGTTAAAAAAACAAGAGTGATAGTCCACAGTCAGTGCGTTTCCATGGGACAGCTAGATTGGATTAAGACATATACCGAACTTGCCACTCGAACAGACTGAGTCACTTGTCTGAGTATACATGGCCTTTCAAAGAATCGGATAAATGGCCGGAGCATAGCTGACTCCGCTATGCTTTCAACAAGTGGTTATAGAGCCACGTCCGGTTCCCTTCTGGCAACAACCCTACTATTCATTACGTCATCTACCCGGCAGGGATTCCGAGCAAGCGCAGAACGCAAACTCTTATGTGCGATATGCGATCCTGTTTACATGCAGAGAGAATGCAGACTATGAACAAGTTATCCAGGTGTTCTTATCTGACTTCGCTTGTCCGTTAATGTTACGATTTGTGTGCGAAGTAGATCGGATAAAGGTGTTTACATGTGAAAAGGACTTGTATTTTAAGTCCTGTTGAAGTCTTATTCGTTTATTTACCCAATTATGAGTCTGCATGTAAACGCACTGACTGAGAGCTTCTGCTTGTCTAGCTACATACCTGTGCCACTGTCTCCTTGGTGCCCTCGTTCAGGCTGTTCTTGCTCATGTCCACCATCTCTCTGAAGAAGACGTCTCGCACCTCGGAGAAGCCTCGGCTGGTGGGCTCCATCAGGGCATCCAGGATAGAGCTGATGTAGGGCTGGATGCTCACCTTCAGGAGCTTCTCAGCCTTGGGGAGAACCACCGCTATGGAGGGAGACATGACGGTTATTTGTAGGAACTTACCCTGCGTTCCAATCCCCATACTTCCCTTCTATGTAGTATGCCAGAAAAAGATTTAGGATGTCCCGATACATGCACGTCAACTGTACTACACTGAACATACATAAATGCCCCACTAACTCCAATAGCATTTTGGAGTCAGTATTTGTCTTTATTCTTTACATTTCTCGACACAATGAAATAAAAATCTTCCTTATTTGATTTTGTTTTCCTCTCCCGTGGCCCTTAAACTCTTCTGTACTTTAGTATGTAGTGTAGTTAAAAGAAAAAGTATGTGATTTGGAATGCAGGGACAGTTTCAGAAAAGGAATACTTTAACCATTCAGATCCTTACAGAAATGTTAGAATTTGGACATTTGCTGCCCCCTGCCCCCCCCCCCCCCCCTCCCACACACACACACAGTATTTTTCAGCAGATAAAAACTGTCCATTCTCCTACTAACCTACCTCTGATCTTGTTGGTGACGTGCTCCTTGGAGGTGATGATCTGGTCCATGTCTGTGCGGATGGAAGCCTCCAGAGAGGAGCCGCCCGACACACACTTCTGCAACACCGCCGAATAGTGGGCCTGGCACTCGCCCTGCACCAGGCTGTACACCGCATCACTAATCTACACACACACACACACACACACACACACACACACACATTATTATATTAAGGTGAAGTAAGCGATTTATTTATGTTAATATAAGTGTTAAAATCGCTCTTTATTTATACAGTGATCACTTAAATAGTGTGGACGTTTCACTAAGCCGATCTCTCAGTCACCCGCTCTGCATGTAATCGGCAAATAAACTTTTCGGGGATCCCACTACTGATAACTAATCAGAAGAGACAATGCTACAAACCGGCACCCGTCTCACTGCCGGTGCACGTGCAGAGCGACAGATGGGTGAATGTGTATGCGCCTACAATGGCGGAGCAGATAAAAATCCTTCCCAATGTCTGTTTTGATGGTTTTTATCATGTTTTATCACACTTACGGATCTGAGATGATGCTAGATAACTCACTGCTTGAAGACCGCAGTGCATTAATGTGGTGACGTAGGGACGAGCGAGGGGACTGCTAACTGCAGTAACTGACAAGGAGTAAGCTAAACTGACCATTCCACTTACTGAACCTTTATTGTTGATGGAAGTGTATGGAGTAGTCTCTTACCATATCCAGGTCCTCTGCCTGTCATGTAGTTTGCCTTTGAGTCGAGGGGAGATGAGCTCCCTCAGCTCAGGGAGGAGCCCCTCCATCACTAGGTTAGACAGGATCTACAGGGACAACAGGACACTCAACTCATAAGAACATACTCTAACCAACACACACACACACACACACACACCATTGCACACTTCACATTCAGTCCTAACAGACAACCACTGAGAATTGTTTTGCCTCTCTGATAAAATATCCAGAGGGGTTCCAGTCAGTGGTGTTTGTGACACATGTACTGGGTATAATATATTTTTTTCAAATTGAAACGGCATCAACAAATTTATCAAGTACAATGAAGGCTTTAGTTTAAATAAGTTCTGGGTAAAATGCTCATTTGTCGTCACCATATTTCCCATGTTTTACTATTAAAAGTCTATTCCACGGTTCATCATTGGACACTATTGTTTAGTTCAAAATGGCCAGTTTAAAATTGATTGATGCAGCAGAGCCATCTTTTTTTCCCCCCATGTTCTTATTATTCCTCTACTTCCTCAGAAACATTCTTTTGAAATGACACAGATTGAGTTTATTTTCAGACTTGTAGTGTTTATATCCAAATAGAACTAAATTAATTAAGTGACATCACTATAACACTTTGGATTGACACAATATTGGGTCACAGATACTGTGTCAAATCAAATACATCAATACCAATATGAAATGATATAATATACTTGTATGTGTAAATAAGAAACTAAATCTAAAATAATTTCTAATACCAATACTCTAATACTGATAACACTGCTCTATCACTACAACACCCAGAAAAGACAACATTTGAAATATCTTTCATATTTGCCTCACTATAGTGTAACCTGAATGTAGTATACACCTGTTGGATCGATGAAGAAGTGAGGATATGCTCATAAAAACACATCCGACTTCCTCAATCAACAGCAGAACAGTGTACAAACTGCACTGCTAAAAAAGAAGCCAGTCTGCCAAAGTGAATCACTGTAAAAAAAGTCACTTTACTCAGCTGGCAATGCTAGAGCACATTTTGGAATGCTTAGCTCATATCAGTTGATAGATACTTGGCTGTTACAGATTAGCACGTCAGTTGTTAAGGTTGTCCTACTGCATACTAGCCTGGCACCGCCCGCCTTCATACTTCCGCTCAATTTTAATTTCCCTTCAGTAGTCAGTCTGAGTCTGCGGTATATTCTTAGGTTTTCTACGGACAGATTTTTGGCGGTCCAATCAGCGAACAGAGGGAGTGGCTCAGAAGACGATGCATAACATAAAGTCACGACCAAACATTATGCGATTGGTTGGCAGATCCAGAGTGGCACTGGGCAGATCCAATAGTTTTAAACTTCAGCAGACACCCGCCTTCAAGTGAGTTAATGTTTGTCAATAGAGCGATTCCAGTCCTACTGTACAAATGAAATGAAGTATGATGGTCTGGTAGGACCAGGCTAACTGCATACATCACTAAGGGTGTATTCACACATGCTGTGTTTAGTTCGGTTGAAACGAACTCAGGTGCACTTCCACCTTCGGTGCGCATCTTTCAGACAGTGTGAATACAGCAATCGCACTCGGGGCGGACCAAACAAACGCTCCGAGACCCAGGTGAAGAGGTGGTCTCGATGCGCTTCAAAACGCACTCTGCTGCAGTTCGTTTGTGGTGTGAATTTGGCCGGACTCGATCCGACCCAATTGCAGGAAGCACTGCGCCTTTTCTTTCTTTTCTTTTTAATAAATCGCCATCAGCTTCACATTATGGGAAAGTGTTGTTGTCGCCATTGTTAGGAAGATTAGTTGTGGTTTGACCGGGAGCCCCGAGCGAAAATATTACATTTGATAATGACGCGTGCGGATCAGCGATCAGATGGAGAGGAGCGTCTCCCGTAGCCTACAGTGCCAACAGGTTCACGCTGCGCTTTGCATGAAGTGTGTGTTTTTATTGTTCTTCCCAACGGGACCGTCAATACTGTCCCCGTGTCAGTTTGGTGCTGAACTGCGCCGAACTGACACCCAGCTGATACACATCTTAATCAGCAGTGTTTCAGTTTGAGCCTATTCTTCACGCGAGCCGCGGGTCCAGCAGCAAAAATACAGTAAAATGATGTTTCACATCGTAGGCTAGAAGCCACATAACGTGGCATTGTCATAGGGCTACATATTATAACCATATGAAACAACAATCATTTTATGTTTTTCTTCTTTATTTATAGGCTAGATGTAGGCATTTTTATTATTTTTAACCCCATATTATATCAATGATAAATTCGCAGTTCTTCCTGCTTCTCTCCACCCCAGAATGTCTGTCCAATGAATGAATGACCTCAGATCACGTGTGGTTTTGCTTCGTAATGCTGGTTCACTTGCAAAAGGGGCAATATGAAAGTGGACCACACCAAAAAAAAAAATCCAAATTCTATTTGGTCTGGACCAAAGCAAGTGAACGAACGGACTTTCCATGTGTGAATACACCCTTAGTCTATAATGTGCTGCCTTTTGTGGGTGTACAGCATCCAGAAAAACCTGCTCAGTGCTGCTAGAAGTAGAGAAACTTAGGCCACGATTACATGACACTGGTCTCGCTAAAAACTTAAAGGTTTTTCCTTTACGTTTTCAAAACAAAAGTGTTCGGACGCAATCGTTTTGGTAGTACGCATGCCAAGCCAGAAGTGGGCTGTGACACCTGTAGCCTAGTAGATAGCTCCCTCGGTGCCATTCGGTGCATGTAAACAATCTGTTTACTGTAACCCAAAATGAATGCCACTAACGTTCATGAAGCTTTTGGTGTGAGCTTAGGGTTACAAGTGACCTTGAGATAACATAGGCTATGCTGCAAGTGACTGGAGCGCTGCTGGGCTTTGAAGGGGCTGTGTCAGCGCTAACTTCCCGTTTATGCTATAAAATAAAAGGCTACTCACATTTTTCCAGTGAAATGCTTTTAATGTGAAGCCACAGCCTCAGAAATGCTCTGTTTGTATCAACGGAAACTTAACTGCTACGCTCTATAGATAATGTTTTTTTTTAATGTAGAAAGCCTTGTCCCGGCATTAACGTTGGTGACCCAAGTTTATTAGTCGCTAGAAAAACCAGCAGAGCACACATCTTTCACCAGTCAAAGTGGCTGGTGGTCATAACTTACTACAACTATACTACTACTACTACTACTACTACTACTACTACTACTACTACTACTACTACTACTACTACTACTACTACTACTACTACTTTCTACTACTACTACTACTACTACTACTACTACTACTACTTACTACACTCCCACGTTTCCATTCATACAGCAATAAGAGGCTAACTATCGTATCAGGAGCAAGAATTTGGATAACTACAAAAGCAATATCCTTTTGTAGTTATTGCACCGTGGGTTGGAGAGAAACGTATTTTCGATTCCTCTGTATGTCTGGCACATATTGCAGAAATTGATAATAAAGTTGACTTGACTTAACATGCGCTGATCAATAACCACATATACACATTTCATCAATGAAATATGATGCCATTCAAACTTGTAAAGAAAAAGGCATAGCACAGTGCTAGATGGTCCTATGGCCGGCCACATGCTTACCTGTGCTGGTACACCACACATCATCTCCCAGGTGCCATAGTTCCCTTGAGCTTGGCGGTAGAGTCGCACTGCATCAGTAAAGGCTGGTGTTTGGACCTTATTCTCCTCTGACAAACCTGAGATTAAAGATTAGCTGTTAGCATGCAATCCATTGGGCAGTTTGGAAGAATCTTCCTCACAAAAACATTTGTGTTAATGTATGTGTGTGTGTGTGTGTGTGTGTGTGTGTGTGTGTGTGTGTGTGGTGGAAATGGTGTGTGAGAAAGACGGTGTAACTAAAAAAAAAACAGAGATTTTTAAACATTCCTAAAGCTGTCTATCTTAAGACCATTACATTCTGCTCCAACACAGAACAACATGTTAACACTGTGTTTAGTGAAATGCTGTCCAGCCTTATTGGACAGTGTGTGAGAATGCCAGACCTATGACAAAGCCAGGAAGTGTGTGTGTGGGGGGAGGGCAGCGGCCCCACCACAGTTTATAGTAGTAGCAGAGGCAGGAAGTCCTAATTATTTTGTCTTTAGTCTCAGATGGTATAAAGGGGATTTGAAACTAACCCTGCGGTCCGAATCGCATACTCTTTCTTTTTTCTATTTACATACTACATCCTAGCCTACCTACTTTCGCTCAAATTTCATTTTCCCTTCAGTAGTCAGTCAGTCTCCGGCCGTCCAATCAGCGAACAGAGCGAGTGGCTAAGAACGATGACGTCGAAGTCGCGCTCCAGTTTCAGCTGAATGCTGCGTTCCTTAATACTCGGGAACTCTGAGATTTCCGACTTGGTAGTTCTGAGTTCCGACCTGTCTGTGTTCCAGTGCATCTGCTCGTGAACGTATGGACGCCTACAACCTTTCTCATCCAAATAACTAAACGTTAGGCTCTAGCACGTTACCGTTGCCAGGTACCGGTAGATCCATAACTACACAATATGTAGTGAAGTCGGAAATTTCCGAGTTCCCAGTACAACTGGAACGCACCGTCAGAAGCCGGCTCATACGTCACGACCAAACCATATGCGATTGGTTGGCTGATCCTTTATCATTTATATCCTTCGCATCACCCTTTGTTTTCATATGGAGGCTCCGTCGATGTGACGTCACTTCAGGTTCACACTGGATTATGGGTCAGAATTGCCCAAATAGGATGCTGTTATCAACAGTAAAAATCTTGGCCGGATGTAGTAGGACATCGGGTATTTCTAACCATGCTAAATCTGGCCACAAGTAGGGACATACCAAATCTTTTTTCTACCATACTAAATAGTAGAAAGTATGCGATTCGGAACGCAGGGTAACTCAAAGTTAGGATTTCTATCCTCTTCCTCTATCATAGCAACCCTTAAAATAGCTTCTCCTGGGCATCACTCACACCTTATAGTTTTAGCCAAGGCTTCCTTATAAGAGTGGCTTAAGCTCTAACCAAACTACTAATCAATGCAGCTCATACTAATAATAATCACCCATTATAAATGACTTGACCGAATCCTGCTGAGAACTGTAGTATATTTAGAGATGAAGAAAAACAAAGTACATGTAACTGTGCGTGCATTTTGGATTTAGAAATGGGCAAATGTTGAAAAAAAAACAAGTTCCAACAAGCACACAGGAGAATTTAGTGATGTTGTAAGTTGTATCTTTTGACCTGCTCCCATTGACTACCAGTGTTTGAGCTAAGCTAACCTGGATGAGAGACCTTTGGCCATTTCTATATAAAAAAAATTAGAAAAGGTAAAAAGCAAAACAATCTAAATGTTGAACTATTCCTTTAAGACAGAACTTAAATGTAGAATCATGATGCCACTAGCTGCATTTTTAATTTACATACAATCTGAGTGGAAATGCCAGAAGTTTGAAGAAATTAAAAGTCAAAAGTTTGACAAAGGGAAAAGGATTTATTTTTTATTTTTTTTAACCTTTATTTATACAGGTATATCCCATTGAGACCGAAGACTCTTTTGCAAGGGAGACCTGTTTTCCTTTCCCACGTTACCATTCACACATACATTCATACACCGATAGCAGGCTAACTATCGACATTCACACGAGGCAAGGTGGGTTAAGTGTCTTGCCCAAGGACACAACAACTATGACAAGTGGCAGGGCGGGGATCGAACCTCCAACCCTTTGAACATCGGCCAACCCGCTCTCCCATTTTAAGCTGAGCTCAGGTAGTAAAGTTGGACTTCTCAAAAGAAATGAGACAGTAAATCCCCAATCAAACCTGTAATATATATTATCATATTCTAAGAGGGAAACTTTCTATTTGGTTTCTGTCAACATTGTCAAAATTGCTCAATCACCTCAAATCACCCTTTCCATTACACCACCTTTCAGATCACTGTTGGTTATACGGCCTGTAACTTGAAATACAGGTTCAGTGTCTTCACTTGGTTCCCAGCAGCATTAGTTGTTTTAGGTGGAAAAGCTCTGAAATCCCACTGAACAATACAATACAGGTACAGACACAGTGAGAGATAGCTGTGAGACATAGTGGAGCATTTAGCAGCACTATTTCTCACAGGACTTGGTTGAGACCAAATAAATGAATTATTTCTGTTATTGGTTCTGCTTCAAAACGTGGAGTCAGCGACTCTGGAGAATGCTTGTAGAAAAAATCTATTTGTCAAAATCAGTGACTATCTCCTCACGATCCGCTAACATACGTACTGTGTGTGTACTGAAAAAATACATCTGTATCATAGTATCAACACTGGATTTTTTATTCAGCACACGGCACACAGTCAAACTGGTAGTGAATCATGAGGAAATATTCACTTATTTTGACAAAGTGATTTTGACAGCATTCTCCAGAATCGCTGACAACCAAAGTAGTAGCCTCCCTTCAAAACATGAAGAAAACAAATCTCCAAGACCAAGATAGGGACACATTACAAATCTACATGTTTGCCACACGGTGTGCATGTATAAGCCTGACCCGGCCCTGCATTACACCAATACACACTGACAGAAACCCCTGTGTTGAACCAAGGAGAATGACGTGTTGACCCCGGGCTGACATGACTGTGGTCACATTGTGCAACACATCAGAGACTTGAAATGACTTCCACCCAGGGATGTTAGGAAGTTCTGTGCAGGTTTGTGTTGCCATGTGTGTGGCATACACAGAACATATGGAGTCACTCAGCCCGCCCATATGCCATACAGCTGGCCCTGTGTCATGGTTCAGGCCTGCAGCATACTATTGCTTTCCATTGCCAGGGCTCTCTTCTCTTTCTCACAGCCTCAACCACTTCCAATCTGCACTGCTGACATACCAAACGGCCAATACAAATCTACTGACGAATGTTCTGAACGTGCAACGTCACTTTACTACAACCTCACACATTTGGTTTTTCGATTTTGTGGATTTCGTTGTCATTCATTATTTTATGACTGAAAAAAGAGTTGAAGACATTCGAGTTTAAAACACCCCCCCCCCCCCCCCCTCCCCACATGATTGTATTGAAGAGAGCTGTAGAGAAGCCACATTGAAATAACAATGAGTAACTGTCAGAGCTAGACAGACTAATGGAATCTAAAGCGATTAAATACGAACAGAGAGCATGCTTCCAGTGCAGTTGAAACAATGTGCTCTTGTTAAGCCTCGCTCAGTCCCTGCCAACAGATACACGTTACTGTTTAACACAGCTCTGAGTCAAAGCTGTACTACTATACGCTTGGTGTAAAACCACAGTGTGATTCATGACGTAAAAAAATACAAAGTGTGGTTTCAAGTTGACAAAGCCTTTTATGAAAGAGTGACTGTGCCTCAATACAATCCAATTCATCCATTTTCAGTGAGAAGAAGGAAGCAGGCTTGGGTTAGTGAGGTCTGTTGAGTCTAAAGTAAAGAGTTTTCAGTGTCATAAATAGGTGTCTCTCTTCTTACCTGGCTAGATCACCATGGTAACTTAGGCTGCACGGCTAACCTGTTCGGAGGAGGTGATGTTAAGACTCTGTCCCTGCGTTCAAATCCCCATACTTCCCTACTATTTAGTATGCCAAAAAAAAAAGATTGAGGATGTCAATTGTAGTATGCTGAAAATACATAAATGCCCCACTAACTCCAATAGCATTTTGGAGTATTCGTCTTTATTCTTGACATTTCTCACATAATGAAAAAAAAAACTTTTTATCTGATTTTCTTTCTCTCTCCTGTGGCCCTAAAACTTTCTGTACTTTAGTATGTAGTGTAGAAAAAAGAAGGAGTATGTGATTTGGAATGCAGGGTGTGATTGAAATCAGCTCAAAAAAAATGAAAAAAAGTGGACTGGACCTGAATCAGCAAACTTGTTGATCCGTACATTAATGAACTGTGTGAAGCAATTGCAGCAGAGTAAACTGTAGCGTCGCGATGATGTGGCTTTTTTTTGCCACATGCATTAAGTTACAGATGCAGAAAATAAAAAGAAATACATGCAGCAGCAGTAGCGCTATTTGCAAAGTTTCTCTTTGGCTTACTGAACTACTCAATGCATTTGGAATGTTCCCTGGCCATTTTACACACACTGGTTATTACAGAGGCCTTCTATAAAATCACAGGTTGCAACATTAGTTCACTGTGGGCTTTTTCATAACAGGACTATGCATGACGTTCAGGCTACCTTGATACCAAATGCGGTGAGCTAGGTTATAATATTCTTTAGATTCTCTTTTAAAAAAAAAAAAATTGTAAAAATCTGTAAAATGTATCCGATTGTACAGTGTCCTTGAGAGTCGTGAAAGGCACCTTTAAATAAAATGATTATTATTATTATAAAAAGGTCTAGTAGATCACACCCTAATATCACAGGAGTCTCGTGGGAACATGAGGGGGATGAGATCAATGTTAAACTATTTGAGACTCATTCTTTTTTCAGGTGACAGCTAGTGTCATAAGGACATTGCTGCAGGTTGACTAAAGCTGACGTCAGAAAGATTCACAGACAGCTCAGGCTTTGTAATTAAATCATCTTATTGGTATTTATCAGACATAATATTAAGTTAAAGTAATACTTTGATGTAGATGTAGACCAAAACTAAAATGACTCCTTCATGGAGAGTGTGGATCTCAATGTAATACTTGAGTAGGAGGACTATTTTAATATGAATATATAGAACTATAAAGTGTTCAAATCAGTTCAATGCTGAATCCGCGCAGAGTTTAAAGTTGAATTGCTTCACAATGTCTGACTGAGGCAGACGCACAGAGAGAACCAGGGAAGTCCATCTTTTGACAGCTTTCCAATCTCTCCTTATTTGCAGCAACAGTTTTGCTTTCAGCTGTGAATACTTTTTGAATTCTTGCAAGACATACATCAGAATCGAAATGGCCTTTATCTCTGGCCCACAGAGCAGTGGGAACGATAAAATAAAAAACTATTATAAGATAAATTCTAAATACTAAGTAGTGCAAAGGAGTTTGCTGTGCAATACAAAACAGTATATATATACACAATAGAATAGAAAGTAAAAAGCAGATAAGTTCAATTGAAATGTGCAATGTGATGAAAAATATTTACAATGTGCAATATGCATCTGTTTATATTCTGATTTAATTTGGTTTAGCTTTTGGCAAGCAGCTAAGGCAAAGAGAGCCAGGCTCTGTTGAACTTGCTTGGTAGTTTACAGCCCTCTAGGGAGCTGTGTGTCCATGAACAACACAGGCAAACGGAGGAAAAAACAAAAACAACAACTTCTCCCACTGAATGTGTCATCTATTGGACAATGCTGGACACCATTCTCCATTCTAGTTTGTCCATATATAAAAAAAATAAGCATGTTGCACTAACAACTCGCTAGGGTTGAGTGTGTATTAGGTTTACTCTGCTTTGTCACATGACAGTAGACCGACTCAGACTTGATCATTTAAGCAATACAATATGCCTGGAATTACATATATTTAGATTGGAAAGGTATTGTATTTTGTCCCTTGCCACCTGACTTACATTACCTGTAACCAATTTATATAATTGAATTTGTTCATGAATCCAATTGTATTAAAGCCTGAGTGAATGTCTTGTTCTGTGTAATAGCTATTGTGGTATGTGGTGTGACGGCCCTATATCCAGACTGGTATGTTGCATATGATTACATTGTATGGTGGTAGTGTAAACCTTACTAAGCACAGTCTGAATCTGAGGAAACACACAGGATGTCTCTCATGCAGTTTCACTAGCTTTGTCTGTGTGTAGCCTCTCTCATACCGAACAATGTTTCCAATTGGCAAAGGAGAGATCGAACAATTAATCGGGCGGATAAAAAGGTAGACTCTGTGATTCTATGCTTGTTTACAAAAAATGGCTTTTGTCAAAATGTCTGAACATCTCCTCACGATCCGCTACCCGTCTGTACTGCTCTCAAGCCTACTCACTGGTTTGCAGTTCCGTCTGCAGTTTGCCTTATCTAACGCCTGTTTCCTTCTGACACAATTCCCAGCCTGACTCCAGCCTTCAGCTCCAGCTCACACACTTTCCCTGCGTTCCAATCCCCATACTTCCCTACTATTTAGTATGCCAGAAAAAGATTTAGGGTGTCCCAATACATGCACGTCAATTGTAGTATGCTGAAAATACATAAATGCCCCACTAACTCCGATAGCATTTTGGAGTATTTGTCTTTATTCTTGACATTTCTCCACGTAATGATAACAAAAAAAACTTCCTTATCTAATTTTTCCCCCTCCTGTGGCCCTTAAACTCTTCTGTACTTTAGTATGTAGAGTAGTAAAAAAAAGTATGTGATTTGGAACGCAGGGTAAGATTTCCCTGCCTGGATCCCCCCCGCCCCCCTTGCCCATTTGAATCTCCTTGCCTGCCAGCCCACTGTGTGTCATCCGTCCAAAAAGGGGGTTTATTAGAGGTTAGTGTACTGTTTGTGCACAAAAAAACACAGTATATGCTCTGTAAACTGGTATGATGCTAACTATGGTGCCCCCCACCTTTGTTTACATACCAGTTAACAGAGCCTAGGCTGTGTATTGACAATGGATTTATTTTTCAGCGCACACACACAGTACGTACAGATAGGTCGTGAGGTCATATTCCTGAGAAGAGTACCTGTTAATCTTCACTAAGAGCTAATGTATTAACACGCACACACACACACCACACACACACAAATACAGTCCGGCTCCCAAACAACTATTTGTCCGTTCCCTCGTACAGTACCTACAAACTGTGTCTGAGAATGTAAGTGCAGGTGTGTACTAGCAGCTGTAAGGTAATGAACCCTCTCCGTTAAAGCAAACAGAGGTTTGAATAAAGCTCCTGTTAGAATGGACACTTCCTCCTGGCTCCTACCTCTAGCACTATTAATCTTCATCTGAGCTCAGCACCATGGCAACCTGGTAAATATGTCATGGCATGATGTCATCATGCGTTTACTCTCAGCCAGTTTCACATTGACCTCTGATTGTAGCAGCCAGACAGCCAGACAGACAGCCAGCCAGCCAGCCAGACACACTCACACACACACACCTGAGAGAAGACTATGAAATCAACCTAAACCACATGAATGGAAAAAACTACATTTACTCTTCAACCGTAAAGTGATTTGTGGATTAACTAAAGTATTATGTCAGACCTAACATCTATGGCTGTCACAGTGAAGGAATTCCCCTTTTGGTGATGTGTTTACTTGTTTTACATGGATCTTTCTGGCACAGACTTTTTACAAATTGCTTTATCTAAATCATGAGCTGGTTCCTCCTTTTTAAAATTTGTCTAAAAGGTCAATATACTCCCAACAAACCAAACCCAGTGAAGTTGACCTCGGTTTAGGTACCAGTGCAGTTTCCATGTGTTTCTGTCTAAACAGGAGGCAAGGTGAGGTCACGTGAGGGGGTTGGCAGTGGCCTACCGTGCTCCACAGTTAGCGTGTTAATATTGCTGTAATTGATTTTTGCGGTTACTGCCATAGCCCAACTCACATTATAATCCAACATTATCTCAACTGTGAGGCTGGTAAGGACTGAATCAAAGCCGGTTCATACTCGAATATACAGTATACTTCTTTTTTTAAATTGTAGATCACTGTAAAAGCAGCAGGGTTGAACAAACCTTTCCAGTTTGTTGTGTTTCTTTTAGAGCCTGCTGCCGACCTTACTGACCAGCCTGATATACTGCCTCAACTGCTCATGTGCTTAATAGCAACCAACGCTCCAAAGGAATGCAGGATGCATGGCCATCAAGCACATGTGAACACACATACAGTGGGCTCCAGCTATGCAGGATGAATACAGATGGTATTCTACTTTCTCTACTAATGTTTTACCAATACATAGGTTCATAGGTTCTGATTCAAAATCCTGAATGCCAAGAAAAGCATTATCCAAAATGTTACTTTTAGGAATGTTTCCCAACATATATGGTTGCTTAAGGGCTCCATTAAGAGCTGGAATTGAACTGGTTGGCAATCTATCAAGAGATGATGCACTGAATGAAAGGAAACTGATCCTGGGTCAGAACATTTAAGACGAGAAGAGACTTGCTACATCGAGGGAACTCTTTTTGTATTGTTTTACAAAATGAAAAAATACGCAGTTGATAGCTTCAGAAGTTGAGATTTTTAGTTCAGAGTATTGAAAAAAACTAATGTTGAGGTAATGGGCCATTAAACATGGTTGAATAGGAGAAATATACAGACGCACACAGACAAGTTTTAGTCAAATAAACACCTAAATGTACATTATGGACCTTATATTTATACGTGTATAACAGAACAGACATGTTTTGGAATCAAAAACACACACAAATGTAGAAATTAAGCAATGCTTGAAAAAACACTGTTATTGCCTGCAGTGTCTTGCCTTGAAGCAGTGTATACTTTCTCATTTAAACAGTGACACGACATCAGCATTAATATAATTATCAATTCAAATACTTTAGGACTGCCAATAGACTAGTCATAGAAAAGTCTTCATAGTAAGATCATGGTGATTAGTCATTCATCAGTGAGTTTATAGAAATGTGTATGGGCGCAAATGTGCGTGTGTGGGGTGTGTGTTGCAGGACTCACCATCGTTGGTGTGTCGGACACAGTCCTGGAGGACAGCGTGCCACTTGTGCTGCTCCTTCTCCGTCACCACACAGAAGTAGTAGTGTCGGGCGTACGGGTGCCACAGGACCAGAGGGAACTGGGTGGCACACTTTAGGAAGGGTGCACTTCCAACCTTGGCTTTAACATCTGGATGGCACACACACACACACACACACACACACACACACACACACACACACACACAAGTATGAACTAAACAGCATGTTATTGTTCTAAATGCACATCCAAACTGAGCAGGACTACACTGCCATTCCACAGAAATTAAGTTGATGTGGTATAACTTCATTGATTGTTGTCAAATCAACACACACACCACCACACACACACACACACACACACTAGTATGAACTAAACAGCATGTTATTGTTCTCATACTGAAGATAGAATGTTTATTTTATGTACTAAAAGAACACTGCAACTGTTTTTAACCTGATGCCTTTTATTTATTTTTAATTTGTTTTCAATTTTTTATTTTTTTATTCATTTAAAAAAAATTAAAAGCTGTATGTATTAGCTTGTTTCTATATAGCCTGTTATGAAGTGTAATTTTAGCATTATAGTGTCAATTGTGGTGTACTTTGTTTGTATGTGTGTGTGGCCTTGTGCAAATTCTGCAACTTCTTTTCTGCTGCCTGTCTTGGCCAGGACTCCCTGTGAGAAGAGTTACTGTAACTCAATGGGACCTTCCTGGTGAATAAAGGTTAAATAAAATAAAATAAAAATAAAACATGCTCTTGTAGCGGTTCATGTAGTCTGCAGCAGGTCCCATCTTACTAATGCGTGTGGTAAAGTAAAGCATTCATCATGCTTAAGAAAATATTATTGTGAATAGCATAGCAGTCAAGTCAGTAACCTGTCATTCTTTTAAAAAAAAGCAAAGAACCTTATATTAATTATCTGAATGTAATACTCAACGTAGACTTCACCAAAGTAAAGGACAAAGATTATGAAAGAAATAAGGTTGAGTACTGGTAGCAAAGCGGCACCATTCCAAACTATTACATGACAACATTCATAACAACATAACTCAGAGTTTGACAACCACTCATAAGGATCCATTTGATACCTAAGTTACTTTATAGCGGTGGTTAAATCAAGGCTGTTCTGAGCAGCCGCGGGCAGGTTCAGACACAACCGGTTTGCTCTCATGTTTTGAAGGATAAAATATGACATTTAAGGGAGCAGCAGCCTTGGTATGGGCCTCTCTGCACTAAAACACTAGCTTTTTTTCCCTCTTTCCATTTATTATGCTACATCCAATGTTTCACTTCACCCTAAACTCCCAAACTCAAACATTATAGAGTATAGTACACAAATGCACATCCAAACTGAGCAGGACTACACTGCCATTCCACAGAAATTAAGTTGATGTGGTATAAACTTCATTGATTGTTGTCAAAATCACCTCGTGTCAAAATCAATAGAAATCTCCTCATGATCTGCCACCTGTCCGTAAAAATCTGGTATTAATACACAGCCTAGGCTCTGTAAACAGGCACGTTGCTACTAACTAGGGTGGGCCTCTTTGTTAACATATCCTTTGTTTACAGAGCCTAGGCTCCAACACTAGTTTTATTAGCAGATGGTGAGATGAGATATATTCACTGATTTCTCTTTAAAAAAGTGATTTCGACCCCAAGCATTCTCCAGAATAGCTGACTCCAGGGCTGTGTTCGAAAAGCCTCATCCTACTCATTTTGACATCAATTTGAGTGTTTGACGGTTGTGTATGCGAGTTTGTGTAGGCGAGCAATGCCCGGAAGAGTACTAACATCCGGTAAGATTTTGTGTATGGATCGATAGGATACTTTTCCTACTCAACCGCCCCACAATGCATTGCGTCTTTTTAAAAAGGCACAGAAGTTTTTTTTTAAATTCTTTATTGCTTCTGTATACTTCAGTGTAGACAGTCCGATGAACCTCGCATACACAATCGATCGTTAAGTAGACAGTATATAGTTTGGATGTTTGTTAAGCCCAGCTTAATAAACATCCTATCATTTTCCTCACCAGGCAGGCAGTTGCTGATGAGATCCAGGTATTCCTCCATGGACGTCAGCACTTTGTAGCCAGCACAGTTGATTGTTCCTTTGGGATTGAGGCGTCTGTCGTGGGACTGGAGATTAAGAAAGGCATAGCAGAAAATAATTAGCATGTTAACTAAACCAAACCAGCATCTACACTACAGCAGGCTGTGCAGTCAGTTTTCCCCCCTCACCGCTTTGTTGTTGTAGAAGTTGATGTTGTAGGAGTCTGGAACGAAGATGAAGCGGTTCCTCCATTTCTTGTTCTCCTCCAGGTACTGAAAGAGTGACCCTGAGAAGATGGACTTGTTCTCCAGAGGAACCTGGGAGCAACAACAAATAATAGAAAATCAGTTTTATTTGTATAGCCCAATATCACTCCTACCCTGCGTTCCAATCCCCATAGCGGAGCATGGGGTTATATGTCACACGGGTTGGTTGTCACAATCGTTATATCTCGGAACCAGGCGCTGTCTGTGAAATGTTGGTATGTAAATATCCAGAATTGGGATCAGAGGTCACCTACATAGTCTTCCTTGGAGTTAGACTGCTGAATTTGAGGTGAGAGGACTGTTTGTGTTTTTCATGTCAAATTGAAAATATTTAGCTCCTCAGTATTTTTCTTCTAGGCTTTTACACAATGGGTTTATAACAAAACACTTGTTACCCATAAAAAGTGTGAAGGGTAAACTATAGTTTAGATTGTGGTTAGCAAGCTAATTAGTTGTCAGATGGTTGTTGGCCTTGATGCTAGCAAGAAATTCAAGTTGGGGTTGGTCGTCACATTTTTTGGGGGGTTGGTTGTCACATGTTATCCAAAGGCTGCAGCCAGAAAAGGAACCCAATAACGAAATAAATTGTCAAGCTGTATCCTGACTGACACCCCAGAGAAGGAAGGAATAGAGCAGGAAAAGGCAGCTAACATGCAAAAGAAAAAAGGGCAACACAATTAAAACAACCCAGTGCATCCCAAAGAAAGTTATGTAGGCTTATTTGTCAACTTGACAATGCAATTAAACTTTCAAATTTAGTTCTGCTTTCTTGCCTTCTTTTTAAGATTATTCCCATTAAGATAACATTGTGACAAACAACCCTATAGTGTGTGACAACCGACCCCTTGATGGGGTTGGTTGTCACAATGTGTAAGGGTGTCTTTGATTAATAATTTCTTCTTTATTACAATAAGATATAAAAAGTGAGGGGTACACATTTCAAGCCAACACCTTAAGCTTTAGTAATGTTTAATGACTATTGAAAGATGTTTAGGTGATGAGCAATTCTCACTAGAGTAAAACGTGTGCCTACTTACCCCGTTCTCCCCTACTTCCATACTATTTAGTATGCCAGAAAAAGATTTAGGATGTCCAAATACATGCACGTCAATTGTAGTATGCTGAAAATACATAATTGCCCCACTAACACTAACCAAAAGCATTTTGGAGTATTCGTCTTTATTCTTGACATTTCTCGACATAATGAAAATAAATCTTCCTTATCTGATTTTGTTTCTCTCCTGTGGCCCCTTAAACTCTTCTGTACTTTAGTATGTAGTGTAGTAAAAAGAAACAGTATGTGATTTGGAACGCAGGGGTAAACATTTGCCTCAGTGGGCTTCACATTCAGTACACAATATGACCTCTGCCCTTAACAACACATTTCAATGTATCTTATACAACACATCTGCACACACACACATTTTCATCATCTGCACGGTGGGACACAGTGTTAGTACTGCATTAGGGCTGGGTTTCACTTTCATTTTTTCGATAGTAGTGCCAGGACAGATCTATGACGGAGTTTGGAGTGAATAGCATTTGCTACTTTACTTTGAGAAGTATTGACGTGTTTTTTCCCCTTACAATAGAAGCTATTCTTCTCAGGTGTTAAAAGTGTAAAGATAAAGAGCTGTATAAGCACTTTTTATAACAAAATGTAAAATACGTAAGATTTTTTTTAAAAACGTAATCTTTCCGATCATAGAATAAATGAATAATATTGTAACAGTAATCTTGATTATATTCAGCTATTCAGCAGTTATGTTCATGCAGTGACAACAGAACAAAATAAATAACAGAGTTTTTCATGCATGGTGCACTTCTTGCCACAGCCAAGAAAGTATTTCGGTAAAATGTACGCAGTAAAATTGTCTTAACTTTCGTATGATAGCCCATGTCTGCTTCAAGGGAAATATAAAATACTTGTCAAAACATTGATTTCTAGGGTAAAATAATAATCACGATATTGCCTGACTTGTATATATATATTTTTTTAGTCATGATGTGGGACTTGAAGCACAATTTTGACCTTTTTTTGTCAACCTTAATATTATAAATATATTAATTTTCCTGGCTAAACTTGGTCTACAGTCAAGTGCGAAAGTTTGTGAACCCCTTGAACATTTTGGAATTTTATTTATTTTTACCATTATTAATTCATTTTTATCAATACCAGTATTTTTTATATGAAATAACAGATGTTTGTTTATCAATTCAACATTTTTCTTTTCCAGAAATCAACTGTTAAAACAGATAAAACTAATTATTTGACAAATGTTGTATGTGCAAAAGTTTGTGAACCCTGAGCTGCATTGCTTAAATCGAACAAGGTAAACACAATCAGGTGGGCCAAATCGAGTGATGAAATAGACCAATGTAATGAGAGATCTTTAGGGAAGAAATTGGGTGGCACTAGATAAAACAAAGATAAAACCAGGTCAGTTTAGGCCCACCAAAGTGAACCCATACAGGTCAGACATGCTGAAAGGGAAAACAAATCTCAGAGGATCTCAGGAATAGAGTTGTGATGTTGTACATTTGTCTGGGGACAGCTATAAATTCATAAAAAAAAATTGAGCTCCATCGGTCCACCGTGAGGCAAATCATCTACAAATGGAGAGCTTTAAGAGTGACTGAACATCTGCCTAGAAGTGGACTTCCTTCAAAAATATCCTCAAGCGCCACAAGAAAAGTGATTTTTCAGGTGAAAGCCAACCCAAACATTACATCTGGAGATTTGCAGACAATTTGACACCACCATTCTTCACTTGGGAGAAGGTTCTCTTGGTGGTAGGCAGAGTTGTGTTTTTGCCCAAACATGGCGGTTTTAGTTATGATCATACAGTTACATTTTGGACTAATCTGTCCACAGAATAAGACTTCAGGTATCTCTAGGTGCTCTCTGGCAAAGTTGTGACAAGCAGTTTTGTTCTTTTTTGAGAGCAGAGGCTTCTTCAGCAACCATCCCATGAAAGCCATTTTGACTGAGTTTTCTTCTTATTGTGGAACCATGCACATCTGTCCCAGATGCTGCAAGAGAGGTCTGCAAATCACTACATGTAATGTTTGGGTTGGCTTTTAACTGAAAAATCACTTTCCTTGTGGCGTTTGAGGATATTTTTGAAGGAAGTCCACTTCTAGGCAGATGTTCAGTCACTCTTAAAGCTCTCCATTTGTACATGATTTGCCTCACGGTGGACCGATGGAGCTCAAACTTTTTTTTAAATAATCATTAGCTGTCCCCAGACAAATGTGCAGCATCACAACTCTATTCCTGAGATCCTCAGAGATGCGTTTCCCTTTTAGCATGTCTGACCTGTATGGGTTCACTTTGGTGGGCCTAAACTGACCTGGTTTTATCTCTGTTGTATCTATTGCCACCCAATTTCTTCCCTAAAGTTCTCTCACTACATTGGTCCATTTCATGACTCAATTTGGCCCATCTGATTGTGTTTACTTGCTTGATTTAAGCAATGCAGCTTAGGGTTCACAAACTTTTGCACATACAACATTTGTCAAATAATTTGTTTTATCTGTTTTAACAATTGATTTCTGGGAAAGAAAAATGTTGAATTGATAAACAAACATCTGTTATTTCATATAAAAAATACTGGTATTGATAAAAATGAATTAATAATGGTAAAAATAAATAAAATTCCAAAATGTTCAAGGGGTTCACAAACTTTCGCACTTGACTGTATATACTGTTTTCAGTTGTACATTTAAAAAAAATACATTTTAGCAGGTTGTTTAAAAAGGTTTTAATATTGAGTAAATATGCCGAATATGGAATCTGTGCTCAGTATAGGTGGAGGAGGATGTTTTACCTTGCGGTGCAGTAGCTGCGGCTGCGGTCCGGCTCCTCCCTCTACGTCAAAGCGCACTTTGTTAAAGAGAGCCACCGCATACTGCTGCTCATACAGATGGCCAAACTTCCCCATCGTCTCCCCAGTCCGAGCTGCAACACACACACACACACACACACACACACACACACGCACACACACACACACACAGAATTAGCACAGTAGTTGCACTGTTCAGAAAACGGCCCTATATTGTGGTTTTAGGTATTTCTGATATTTACACTATGAATGTAGAACGCATGTGCTATGGGAATATTTTGCTCACTGTGTGTTTTCAAATTGCGTGTCCAACTGTGAAAATAGGCTATACATTAGACATTTTAAATCAGGGTTTTATCAATGTGATTCTTAAAAGAATTGGTTATAAAGTTGGATGTTAAAGTTCGAAGTCTGAAGTTGTTAAGCATACTATATGATGTGAACACTCTTCAGATTGGCACTTTTGTGTTCCAGTTTTTCAATAATTTACTTCCCTCTTCTTTTAACAGTTTTGTTTATAACCAGGTCACAGATCCATAGTCATCAGACCAGATCTGTAGATCATCACCGTCAGTTTTACAGAACAAATCTTGGCCAGACACTGTTACTCTCCGTAAACACTCATCTTTAGTTACTTTCAAAATATATCTTAAAATGTGACTGAACCATGGACATATAAAGAAATAATAGTAATAATAATAATAATAATAATAATAATAATAATAATTTTTGGGCTGAGCGCTCCAAAAAAGTGAGTCAAGTCAAAGAACATTGCACAATTTTTATTGAAATAAAATAATTTGGGGTAAAATTAAAAAAACACAAGATAAAAAGGTATAGTCATTGGTAAAAGGATATTCCATCTGGCCTTGTTGGGAAACATGTCGAACAGTTTCATCTGCAGCAGGGCATTGTGGTTATCATTTTCGTTTTTTTTTTGCATTTGGGTAGACTCAGTAAGTATATTATTAATATTTCTGGTAACGGCATTAGGGAGGTAGCCACACACCATCATGATTCTAGATATGAATAGGGGAATGCACCAGAGAATGTCATTTGGTTTAATCAACAACTGATTCCTTAACAATGCTGAATCCTGAAGAAGCTCACAAATGATATGCTGTGTTATGTTGTTGAGATAAGAAATTCTTGGATTCAAGCTGTTTTTAAGAGATAG
Source organism: Ammodytes dubius (assembly GCA_026122265.1). Taxonomy (NCBI): domain Eukaryota; kingdom Metazoa; phylum Chordata; class Actinopteri; order Uranoscopiformes; family Ammodytidae; genus Ammodytes; species Ammodytes dubius. The sequence goes on from CM047507.1 coordinate 3,576,582, forward strand.
TTTAGAAACTTTAGAATGTTCTCCAGTGTGATTGATTGTAACTTAGCTGCTGCAGGAATTTGTATCTAACTGGATCTTTGGGAAACAAGTATCGAGGGAATGTGAGTGACCCCCTGAAAAATAAGAAGTTTGAACATACAAAAAAAAACAAAAAAACACTGCGCTTATTACATCTCCATGTAGCACTTACATGTGGCACTTTGTAGTTTAGTTTATTTGAAGCTATAGTACTTGCGGGATTCTTGTTGTTCTGAGTTTATACCTTCATGGTTGAATGCACTTAATGGAAGTCGCTTTGGATAAAAGCGTCAGCTAAATAAAAAGTAATGTAATATAATGTAACGTAACATTTGGAATAAAGAAGATTGCAAGAGAAAGTCCTGTGAGAATGTGTGTAGACTGTTGTTTTTCCTGTGATTGATCTAACCCGAGGAACAAAGGGTCTTTGCATTATGAATGCGGCCTAAACAAAAGCAGCTGTACAAGAACTTTGTCTAAAAATACAGTCTAGAATTGGACATTCTAATCCGAGAACACTCTTAATGTCATCCTTTAGTATGTAACATATGTCAAATCTGTATTGCTCATTACGCCGTGGAACACAGCCACATTGTGACACATACTGAACCGTATCAGGATAAAGACACATTTCGACCAGTCCAAAATCTGAATAGATAACAAGAACAACTCCAGAGAATGTTCTGTTTTGTAAATGGTATATTTCATCCCATCAGTGATCGTAGGAGTAAACAGTATCTCTTAAACATTAATAATAATAATTGATAGGTTTTATATAGCGCTTTATTGCCTAGGCACTCAAAGACGCTTTACAGGGTTCCTGGTTCAATTCGTTCACACACAGTCATACCGGTGGTGGTAAACTACGATAGTAGCCACAGCTGCCCAGGGGCAGACTGACGATTAGTGCACGTTCATGTTCCTCCTTTTTGGATGGGATGGCTGGGATAAGGCACGACTGTGGGTGAATGAATAGAACCTGGATCCCTGTAAAGTTGAACAGTTTAATACGTTGCTGAAGACTCACTTTTGTTGCATTGGCCTTTAACACAAGTTCAGACTTTGACACTCCTAACTTTTTTTTCATGTATCTTATATGTTATTTTATATTATATCTTGTACAGCACTTTGGTCAACTGATGGTGTTTTTAAATGTGCTATAGAAATAATTTTGACTTTGACTACAGGTTTCATAGGTGGGTGAGCCAGATAACAGTGCCAGGACTGACTCATTTTAGAACCAACAGCAGACAGTTACAATGCAATCTGCATGCTGACACACATCTTAGTCACACACAGCACTAAGCTCTGTGTGGTTATGACTACACATGAGAAATCTTGAGGGAGAGTTGTGAACCACACACACGCTTCAATCTCCTGATTTTAGGAATTGCTATAATAACATTACTTGTAGGAGTTAACATGTGGACCTTTAGCATCTTCCGTTGAAAAAAAAATGCTTTCAGCCCTGACCAGACTGTCTGACATGCTGTTTAACTTAACACTCATATGTATACCAGCAGTACTAATATTTGTGACAAGAAGCACAGCCTTTTAAAAGCTCATGTGCAGAGCTCTGGAGTTCAGTTCCATCCATCTGGAAAGACTGACAGCAAGCTGTTCTAAAGTGGCTCCATTGAAAGCCACGGTTGACATGTTTCCTTTGGTGAAGCCCCTCCATTGTGATCACATGATGATAACCAGACCGCATCAAGCCAGCTGAGGGCAATCAAAAGACCTCATTCATTTGACACAACTGAAGACAGCAGGAGATATAAATTGGTCATCCTTGGTCATCCTTATTCATCAGTCCTTGTACAAATCTAACAAGTCAGCAAAACTTTTCAATATTTCCACTGACCTCATCCACTTCCTGATAGAGAGAATCCCGATTAGAAAGATGTCATGGTCAAAACAGAGAAGTGGCTGTTAACAACAAAATGAGGATGTGCAGGAGACTTGAGTTATTTCTTACCAGGCAGCCCTGGTAGGGCCAGTTTACCAAGCCTGGGAAAAGTGGAGTGTGTGAAAGCCTGACGTTCCTCATTGTTTGAGGGTGTCTTTATTGACCATTTAGTCAAGGGCTAGTTATAGATCTGGCCATGCTTGTCTTAAGCCCTATTCAAATACGGACATGGGTTCTTTCATACAGACATTTACTCACAAACAACCCATTGAGAACTCTTTATATGTAAAAAAAAACACAATGAAATAGAGGGATAAGAAGAGAAGGACTCCTAAAGCTAAAAAGGTGGAGGTTTTACCAGATCCGAAGCATGGACAGTTTTATCACTTATCCTCCGTACAACAAAGTCTCCACAAGATCTATGACTATGCTTACAGCAGTATCACTACTCACCACCTTAAGTAAATAATAAAGACAAATGAATAAGACTGCCTACTACAATCACCTACTAAGACATACAAATCAGTACGTACTGTTCGTTTGAATATCAACTGCTGGGCCTGGCATAAACACAGCGTTACAATGATTGGAAATACATCCGACAAGGGTAATCTACCTTATATATCTGCCTGGGTCTCTAATCCTTTCTTACATTTTGGAATGGGCCATTGTATTAGCCCTTTGGAGTCTGTCACATCATTGTTTACCTTTATTTTCTAGAATGCAAAAGTAATGGACTTCACATTAGGGTATTAAGCCTACTGTTAAGGCTATATGCAACAGTTACCTTAACATGAAAACCAATTGTCCTGCAGACTCAATGCGACGCATCTTAGGTTAAACACTACAAAAAATTACAATAAAATTTTTGTAAGGAACAGACAATCAACAAACTGCAATAGAATGAAACTTTTCTACAGTTTCCCCTTCCTTTAAGTTTCATACAGAAGTCACATGACTACAGCTGATCAACTTCAGTGATATAGGAACAAGTGCTTTAGAATGAATGGAGTATTTCACATCTCTGGACTTCTTTATATGAAACTATCTGATATATTTAGAGGGTCACAGAAAACCTATTTAGTATCTGAATGTCTCAATGTGGAATTGTTAACAACTCATTAATGCTCCTGAAAGGTTGCACATGTCAGACTGTTTTATATAAGGGTTCACGATCCAAATGGTTGGCAACCACTGGTTTTAATGTGTTGTATTTAGCAACTATGTATGAAGTATTATATTTCCCTCTCAATTGTAGTGTAGTATAGCAGCAGTACATAGTAGCATGAAATGGACAGTAGAATAGAGTTGCAGTACCACCGACTTTCACTTCATTACAGTTCTTGAGTAAATCAACGTCCCACCGCTGACCTATGGGTAATGTAGTTTTCAGAGCCATCCACCACCATACCAAGCTGATGGCACATTCATGAACATAGCATACAACTGTAACATTCAAGATAGCACTAAAAAAACTACTCAACACAGTTGGGCTCACATTCCACACAAATCTTTTTTCGTGTTATGCTATGAAGTTGTTAAAACATATTAAGGAGCTGTACGAGCTGCTGTTGTTATTTGAGCGATGCCGCAGCCAACTAGCTAGACTTATTGTCCAGGGAGGCCTCTGGAGTGCTGACTGAGGCCAGCCATCAGCCATAATGATGATGAGGACTTCTCTGTTGTTGCTTTGCTAATCTAATCTAATTCAACCAACACTGTATGTCATTTACATGTCAGCTGATGGTCTTATCACTGACGTCAGCTCAACACATCTTGATCATGGAGGGCTGAGCTTGAGAAGAGGCTGATATTTTAATAGACCCACAAGACAACTCCCCCTCCTCCTTTCTCCACAGTGCCTTAACAAAAACATTCCACTGAGATAGACCCATAGGCTGACTCATAAATTTTACACAAAGTTCCCATCAGAGCTGAAGCAAGAGCAGCGGCTGTGTGCTTGTGCAAGGATCTAGGGCAAAAGCAGATTGAGTTTGAACATGTTTACTGTGGTCATTGGAGGAAAGGCCAAACATTTCTCCGGAGAAGGTTTTCAGAGGGTGTGTTAGGCAGCAGACCAACGTTAATGATCTGCTCTAGGCTTTATCCTGAGCTCAGGACCACACCACTGCTGATCCGTATGTGATGCAGGACTCAAGGATCCATCGGAAGTTCTTGCACTGTCCATATATAAATATACTGTATATAAATATACTGTACACACACACGCGCATGCAGACGTGAACAGGACAACTTATTGAAGCTCCAACCGAGCATGATAATGGGGAAGAAAGGGGGTTTAAGTGACTTTGAACGTGGCATGGTTGATGGTGCCAGACGGGCTGGTCTAAGTATTTCAGAAACTGCTGATCTACTGGGATTTTCACTCACAACCATCTCTAGGGTTTACAGAGAATGGTCCGAAAAAGGAAAATATCCAGTGAGCGGCAGTTGCGTGGACGAAAATGCCTTGTTGATGTCAGAGGTCAGAGGAGACTGGGCAGGCCAGTGCGCGATGATAGAAAGGCAACAGTAATAGTAGTAGGGTCAGAATTTGGCGTAAACAACATGAAAGCATGGATCCATCCTGCCGTGCACCATCAACATTGCCACGTTCAAAGTCACTTAAACCCCATTTCTTCCCCATTCTGATGCTCGGTTTGACTTCAGCATGTTGTCTTGACCACATCTACAGGCCTAAATGCATTGAGTTGCTGCAATGTGATTGGCTGATTTGCCATTTGTTTTTACAAGCAATTGAACAGGTGTACCTAATAAAGTACACACACGCACGCACGCGCGATTCCTGTAACAGTCCTCAGTCAACTAAATGTAAGCGCTCAGAGTAAAATACAGTAAATTGAATGATTTGGTCACAAATCCTCAGCACGTAACAATATCACAACTGTCCTTTCTGAGTTGATTATATGTTCATAAAATGAATAATACTCTTTTTGTCAGTTACTCTGAGCTACTCTCGTTAACCTGGTTGCCAGCAGTAAAAAGGATCTGTTTTTAGTTATATAATAAATCCAATAAAACCACAATATACTGCCTGCCCCACACCAAACACCACACTGCTTAACCTAATGTAACATTTAGAAGTTTGATAGAAACATGGCTCCAAATGAAGGCTTATGTTAAGGTATAAGTGTGTGTAAATAAACAACTGTTAGGGATGCATTCACGATATCAACTGAATGAGGTGATAATGTATCGTATTTAAAGACAAATCAATGTAGTGTCCAAGCAAACTATTTTATAAAAAGGCAAAAGCCCAAAACTTCCCTTCGGTGCCCACTTCAACAATAACTATTCGGGAAAAACCCTGCTCCATTTTCTCGGCTATAGTAGCAACAACATTACTAGAAATCCCGCGGAGATTTGGAAAGTACGGGCCGCCCGCGCAAACAGGGGAAGAAAAAGAATCGCGGCCGACCCCCGCGGTCCCAGAGGCTTTACCGTAGAGCGACGCGAGCCGTGCACGTCCGACAAACGATAAGTCGATCGGAGTCAGGGGGAAAGGGGCGTGGCCTGTCAAACATTGCATTTGTGAATCATGTTTTTCGCATTTGTGGCGCCCCCTATGGGTTAATCTAGACACGCTCGCAGGGACACGCTACCACATGTCTTCTGCACATATCCTGCAAGTTTCATGACGATAGGACCTACGATCAATGAGTGATGGCCAATTTGTAGATAAGCCCCGCCCCTGCGTAAACGTTTTAGTCAATGGCGGCCATGTTTTCCAAGCTATCCTACTAATATTTTTCGGAGACGTGCGTCATAGTCCCCCGGGGCTTCGTGAGACATTTGGTGTTGATAGAGTAAAAGGTGAAAAAGTTATGGATAAAACCCTGTTTTTCAGTTTATGCTAATTATCGGGAAATATTCCCTAAAGAATTTTTATGGTCCCAGAGGCTTTTTTGTAGAGCACCCTAACATACACCAGTGTGAGAAATTTCAAGTCAATCGGAGTTACGGCGTGCGGGGCGTGGCCTCTCAAACTTTCTTCAGTCGGGGATTAATAACAGCGCCCCCTAGCGGAAATTAGAAAAAAATTCCTTGGAGCGCAATTGTAGAGCACCATGAGCTGTACATGTGTAATCAATTTCAAGTCAATCGGAGTCGGGTGACTTTTGTGGCGCCCCCTATGGGTTAATCGCGATAAGCTTCGAGGGACATGCTACCACATGACTTCTGCACATACCCAGCAAGTTTGATGATGAAAGGACCTATGGTTAAGGAGTTATGGCCAATTAGTGGATAGGCCCCGCCCCTGTGGCGCCCCCTATGGGTTAATCTCGATAAGCTTCGATGGACATGCTACCACATGACTTCTGCACATACCCAGCAAGTTTGATGATGATAGGACCTACGGTTAAGGAGTTATGGCCAACGTGTTTTTAAGCCCCGCCCCTGCGTAAACATTTTGGTCAATGGTGGCCATGTTTTTCAAGTTGTCCTACTAATGTTTTACGGGTATGTTTATTGTAGTCCCCCGGGGCTTCACGAGAAATTTGGTGTTGATACAGTCAAATTTCGGAAAGTTGTGGATAACACGCTGTTTTTCAGTTTATGCTAATTAGCGGGAAATATTCCCAGAAGACTTTTTATGGTCCCAGAGGCTTTTTTGTAGAGCACCCTAACATACACCTGTGTGAGAAATTTCAAGTCAATCGGAGTTACGGCGTGCGGGGCGTGGCCTGTCAAAGTTCGTTCAGTCGGGACTTCATTACAGCGCCCCTAGCGGAAATTCAAAAAACTGTATAATAGCACACCCCGCGGGGTGGGGACGCACGTTGTGCGAAATTTTTGAGTTTCTACGTGCAACGGTGTGTGGAGGAGAAGCAGCTAGAAAATGTGAGGCAGAATAAGAAGAAGAAGAAGAAGTCAGAAGTCAGAAGAATAAGTATGGTGGAGAGTAATAATTACGGCTCCCCAGTTACACTGGGGACGGGGACCCGTACTTAATAAGACAATAACCTATTGTCAAAAAACAATCTTGACTGATTTCTATGGGCCTACAATCTTTAGTTTCTTAAATGACAATATGAAATGTCCTGAGCAGGAAAACCTATTTTAGGTGGACTGGGCTGTCTGATATGAAAGTCGGTATCTGAATTATGGTGCAGGGTACTGTAAATTATGAATTCTATTTCATGATCTTGATAAAAGGTCAGAATTCTGGATAACTGAACTTGATGGTAAGTTATAACAACTCTCTTTTCTCTGGGTTTGACTTTGGGGTAACCTCACCAGAAAAACATATGGCTCAGTTTCATGAGATCATTTAATGCTTTACCTCCAACAAACGTGTGTGTGTGTGTGTTGTGTGTGTGTGTGTGTTTGCGTTTGCGTGTGTGTCTGTGCGTGTGTGCCCGTGCGTATCTGCGTGTTTGTGTGCGGTGTGTGTGCATGCGTGCGTTGCAGGGTCCCATCAGCAGGTATTTCCGCTATGTGAACCTGTTTAGAACAAGGCCGTCTGTGCTGAGCGGGTGGGGTGTGTGTGTTGAAGGTGAGAGTGCCACACCTCGCCCAGGCCACAGAGCGTTTGCCTGTTGATCACCTATAACACTCCCTCCAGAGCCTGACCATTTAACACAGCCAGGGCTGAAAACACTCTGTTAGGATTTCCTGTTTCCTGGCCCCCTCACCCACTGACCATGTTTCTATAGAGGGGACTACAAAAAGAAACTCTTTTTAAAGTGGCAAAATGGATATTTATTCTTAGGGATTCCTGTCAGGAAAAAATATTGAAACTTGACTATATTATTGAAATAATGATTTAAAAGTGTTTTGTTCCTTTTGGGGATACCTCTAAACTTACACCCCTTACCAGTAATTATTGTAAAAAATAAAATAATAATATTAACAATAACAATAATAATAATAATAATAACTACAAAATTCCCGTCCAAAATTTTGAGTGTGGCTGAAACTTTGCACGGGAGTGAATGTGTGAACAATGCAATTCCTGCAGAAAAGCGTGTGAATGCTGGATGCTGAAAAGCTGACACTAAACTGGATTGTTGAAAGTAGTTGAATGATAAGAGTATAAAATACAGGAATGGGATTGAAAAGTTGAATGATGTTGCATGTAAAATAATTTGAATTCAATAAAAAAACAATGAATTAAGTTTGTATCTGAAAATATGAGTGAATGATTATTAAAAGGTAAACTGGATAGCTGAAAAGAAAGTTCCTATATTTATGAACAACATAAAACACCGAAAATCTCCTGAAAGAATTAACCTTGACAAATATATTTAAGGCATCTGATTCAAATATATAATTAATAAAACCCACATCACAATTAAACAGATTAAACTTCCCGAGATACATCAAACTGCATTCTATCAGAGGAGGATGACACTGACTGGTTGATCTTCACAAATAAAAAAGGAGCAGCTTCTCCAAGTGTATGTGTACAGCCTGACATGTGTGAGTTCATGCCAATTTCTAAAAGAAAAAAAAATTGTTTTTCTGGTTAATATGAAAGACCACTGAGTTTATCTTTATTATACTTAATACTATTCTTAGTTTGTATATTTATTGTGTTAATCAACTAGTATGTTTTTCTATTCCTTCTATCAATTGTATTCGTATCATCGGATGTTGGATTACTGATTGATGGTTAGCCCTGAATTGTTAATGCTTTACCTCCAACAAAAGTGTGTGTGCGCGTGTGCGTGCGTGCGTGTGTGTGTGTGGTTTTTTTTTTCTTCTATGGTTTGATTTTGTGTTGGTGGAATAACAAAAATAAATAAATGATAAAAAAAGAGGAAATGAGAGGTTAATCATGTGATCTTGGTCAGTTCCATCCTCTCTACACACCCCCACATCTCCCTCCAGAGCTGACCTCATGGTGAGGTTAAGAGGGAAGTGGGAACACACACATGACCCAGTACAGGGACTCCCAGTTATTCTTATCAGAGTTACAAGGCAATAATAGTAAGGCTTATCTGACTGTGTGATGACAACCAGATAGGTGTGGCTTATCCATCAGCTTTTCATAAATCACTCTCTGAAGTACAATGGCACCTTGTGATAAAGCAATCATTCAACATGAATTACTCAACAAATCATGGGAAACACAATTTTTTTTTTACCCATTCTATTTCTGGCACAGTGGTTTATCAACTTCTCTCAATGCATCAGGAAAAGGGCTAAATGAGTGAACAACATGTGGATGTGTAGTAAACTATGGCCTTCAATGAGAAATCTAGACAGCTCTGTTGAAGCCAGCCAGGCACTGGGCTTGTCTTGGCTGCAGAGAGACTGTGTGACGCTGGCTGTGCAGCTCAAGGCCTAGAGGACACACACACACACACACACACACACACACACACTTTTTTTTCATGCATTCCTCGGATTCCAGATGTGATACGTGTATGTTCGTCTAACTCCAAATTGGCTAACTCGCTAAGATTAAAAATAAAAGATGACCTAGCCTGGCCTGTGACATAGCTTTCTCTCTATTTCTTCCAGAGAAGTAGCCTCTAGTCAGCTGTATGTGTTTTAAAAACCTCATGAAGAAATCACAGTGAAGCCAATTGAGCACAGAAAGGTCATTGGGTCTGCAGGATCGAAGGAAGGCCATTAGTTGAAATGGGATAAAGAACTTATTTCCCCATATGATATTGAGAATTGTTAGTATGTAAAAGTTAACCCCCCCCCCCCCCCCCCCCCCTGGGCAAAATTCATCTTTGGGGCTCTGTTGAACCCCCAGTTCATCCCTCTGTGTATTGTACTATAATCCTGTTGCGTTTACATTACCATAAGTTACATTGCAGACATGGCAACTTTGTAATATTTTGACCAGATGCTTTTCACTCTACTAATAATTCAAACATACAGTAAACAAGGGACCTTTGGGGCCAACATTCTGCTACCAATATTGTCCAGGAAGTAAATCAACTATTTGGGATGGGACTCTGGTACTTTTTTTTGCAACAAACCAAAATATATCCAAAGCATCATCATGTATTGATTGATGTTTTACCAATGTATAGTGTTCATTAATATCTCTTTGACGAAATATCTGAATTGAATCACATTTTTCCCTTTTGCATTTGAGAAGTTAGAACTTATTTTGCTTATTGAAAACAACAAGAGGAGTTCACAGGGAAGACGGCAGCTAAATGCTCAATTTTAGCAAGGCATCAAACAAACAAACAAACAAACAATGACCATGGTGACATTTAGCAGGTTCCATGTCTAGCATGGAGACATGGAACCTGGTGGTTCGTACTCGTTTGCGGACCAGAGGTGACCGATCCTTCCAGGCTGTTGCTCCCAAGCTCTGGAACGATCTTCCCATCTCTCTGCGTTCAATAGTCTGTTGACGCATTCAAACGTCAACTAAAAACCCATTTATTTGTGCAGGATTTTGCCTAATTTGTTCTTGGGGCTGCTATGTTTTATCACTGTATTGTAATTGGCCTTTTAAATGTATGTATATGTTTAATCTGTTGTTGCTTCCCATTGTGAAGCGCTTTGTGACCCTGGTCTGCGAGGGGCGCTATATAAATAAAGTTTACTTACTTACTTACTAGCATGGCTACCATAAAAATTGCCTAATCGTTCACCAATTAGACACACAAAGTGCAACTGAAGCTGATTTTTATTGTCATTTGTTGTTCAGTGTATTTGGTCATAAACAACATAAAACTTCCTGTGAGTCAGAATGACAAGAGGCTTAGATTAGCATATCCAGTTCTCTCCTCAACACAATGCACTGTACCTTATCGGCTACAGTCAACTCTGCTCAATATCTGTGTGTCTTCACTTACAGTATAAATTAACAAGTTTCAACAGGCCAAATAACAAGGGCAAACGCTCATTTAGAAGAGCTGGAGTTGATAAGGGTGAAGCAGCCTCTATCTCTTCAGGGTTATTTCACATCATTATTGTGTCTGCCAGTCACTGTCTATAGAAAGTGACAAAGCTTAACAATATGCATAAAAGGGCTATATAATTCATATTTATGTCTGTTACTAAAAAGGAGAACAAAGTCCAAAAGCTGATGAAAGTGAATGGACCTGACTGAGTTAATCAGCTGTGATTAAGTCAACAGACAGGGTGGGGCTGGAGGGTGTGGCTCCAACCTTTTCCCATATTAATCAAGCTACCCGTCAACTGTTTCCACCTCATTAGACCACATTTACACTGAAACCTGAGCTGATTTTCAAGTGTGGTATAGCCCAACACAGCCACAATGATTGATCGTTGATTGATTAGATTAATCAATTTAGTTTTACAATATAAACTTGTTCATTGCCTGACACATTCAGAAATTTCAATAAAACAACAACATGTTGAGAGTTAGGAGATTGTGAGAAGTTTGTAAACACACAACCCTTGTGTAGACAACACATGTATTGACTAATCAAGATAATAATCGGTTGATAAAATATAAAAATAATAGTTATTTGCAGCTCTAATTATGATGATTGTCAATTAAAACATTCCAAACCTTCTCTATTGTTTTATTGTGGTGGGACTTTTTTTTTTTTTTTTTTTCAATTTTCTGACATTTTTACAGTTTCGTAAATAAAACAACAAAATAATAGGTAGATTGATAGATAACAAAATGAATCATTAGTTGCAGAACTAAAATCCAAACACACCATATAACCATATAGGCTACTAGAGAACACAACGTGTATATTAACTTATATTCAGACTTAAATTGTAACAAATCTATACTTCCTGGAAACGAGCATGATACTTAAGTGATACTGTAGCATACAAGAAGAAACAGCTGGAATCAAAGCTGTAGCTACTGCATATGTTATGTCAAGGGTGCACATGCTTTTCCTGAAGATTTGAGGACTTAAATGCAATGTATATGTTACAATTAGCTTTGGTTGATTTGTTCAAAGAGAGATTAGATATTTTTTTAATAGTGCCAGTGGCCTACTTTGTGAAAAATAAAGAAGCTAAGCTTTTGGACAGGCGCACAGGGAAAAGTCACATTAACCGTGTTATAACGGGGACCAAACTGACAGAAGAGATGAATGAAACAATCACAGACAGTATCCTAGTGTTTTCAAAGTGTTTTTAGGTGATTATCTGCAGGGTGGGGAGGGGATTGATCAGAATTCTGACCCTGTGTTCCTATCCCCTCTGCTTACATCCAGACAAAACTCGACTTTAATGCAACAGTAGCTCAATATTGATAACGCGGGCGATTACAGCAAGATACAAGTAGCCTAACCTTTAGTCTATTAAATAGACTAAAGGTTACTTGTAAAAGCGCCAGCAGTCACACTCACGGCATGGCAAACAAACAAAACAAAAAAACACTCCTTGGCATTTCCCTTAAATCATGTAGAACCTTTCCCGTAGAGCGAAATTTCTGACAGTCAGTGATCACTGCGTAAAAACGCACACGTGCCAAAACAGCACGCACCAAACAAACGTCCATAAAACGCGCCTCTCACCTGTGATAATCTCCCGCTTGGCTTCATCCAGGTGACTGGAAATCACGTCCCCCATGGTGGATGAAACTCAAGAGTCCCCTATTGAGTCCACTGGTGTACGAAAGGGTCTTTAAGACAAACGTAGGAATTGAGTTGAGAGAGAGACGTTGACTCCAGTATTTGGCCCCCTCACCTCCTCTCCAACATAACCTGAACGGACTGAAGTTAATAGAAGAGACGTCGGTGATAAAAACCAGGGACAGGGAGGTATAGAGGGAAGGAGAAAAAGTTACTGCCAAGTAACAAACTGACGGCTATTTCCCAGCGAGACACACCCTCTTTAAAGTAACAGGAGAACTCCCACCGGCGGTGCGTTCAAATCACCTGGAGAAAAATGGCACACACGAGCTTCAGAAAAGAACATACTACCTCCGTAGCTAGAATTTAAGATATAGGCCTATTGTAATGAGTCTCTCACAAACTGGTCTAATACCTTGTTCTTCTTCTTTTTTTTTGCTCTATGAATTATGTTTTCAGTTAACTGTGCAGTGTGCTACTGTGCTGACCTCGCCTACTTTTTGTAGGCTTATTATAGCATAGCCTAATAATTTCCTAACATGTAGGCCTATATTGGTTCTTATGTCCGACGCAATGGAATTGTATTGGTAAAGAAGAGTAATATTAAACATTTTAGCAGATGGACCATAAAAAAATCTATTTAAGAGATGATTGGAACACGTGGCACACAAGGAAAACAACTGAATTAGAGAACCCATCTGTACAGTTATTTCCATGCGGTTTCAGTCAATCAAGGTTGGTGAGTTTTAGAAGACGCGCATCACAACCATCCGTTTTCTTTGTTTGCCCTTCAACCACAACTGCATGCAGTAATGTGGCGATGCTGCAGCTCCAACCCTACTGATGACTTAAAAGTATAAGCTATTTCAAGTCAGTGCATTAATAAAAAATACAATTTAAGTGCATCGATACAGTTCTCAAAAGTTCCCAGCAAACGACAGACGTGTTAGCACATTATGTTCTGGTTCGTTCTCCTGAAGTCATTTATCAGACTTCTCCAGGAGGAATATGCTAGCTGGGCCAATCCGCCTGCCTTTTATAATTTAGCTAGAGTAGAGAAGACTGTGTTTCACATCAACACACACGTAGCCTACGTGCGTATTTCATTAGAAAAAGAAACATGGTGGAAACTTAACATGCCATATAGAAACAGCGTGGACACAAGTTTGTGATTAAGTTTGTTCTCATTTCTTTTCTCCTCCTCTCACTTGAAGAGCTGCTGCCATTTACTTGTCCTCTGCTGCCCTCTCATGGACACAAAACACTACACTCAAAGACCCTACTACTCGCTCGTAGCTCGCACTCATACTGCAAGCGCTCTTTGACGACGTCATACGCACGAGACACAAACAAACCTTCGCAGATAGCTAGCGTTTATAACAGGAGTATGATAGCTAGCATTAAATGTAGTCGCTCTCAACCATGACTGGCTATCTTATGAGGGTAACTGTAGCGTTTCGAGGGTGACAATGATTTCGGTCAGCTACATTCTGTTGTGTGGACAGTTCCTGTTGCTGTTGACGGTGATTCTGTTACAATGTCTGGAAGGAATTCACTCCCAGAACTCCACCTCCACCACGGAGACTCCCAATGCGTCCACTGGCCCCGGGGCTACATCGCTCCCGTTCAGCGAGCAGCTCCCCAGACGGTGAAATATGAAATACCGGCGGAAAGTACGAATAATAATACAGAGCCGTTTGAATACAGACCCCCGTCACCAGTCGTCCTCTGCAGCTACCTGTGAGTTACACCGCTTTGTTGTCGTTAGCTTGTTAGCTCACCGAAAGCTCTAGTGACTAGAATTATGTCAGGTCATTCTCACATATTACTTGGCTGTACATCAATAATACAGTAACAAAGGTAGCGCTGTTTGACCAACAGTTCTTAGAATATAACCGTGAAAACTAGGCCAAATAAAACGTGCCAGTCTTTCACTTCCTCGGTGTTTGAACATCTGTGAGCAGTTGTTATGGACCTGCATTTTTGCTTAGGGCTACTATACTATTTTGTTCCTGCGTTGGCAACATGTAGGCTAGTCTATGACGAATTTGCTGTAAGGTAGAAATTATTATCAATATGCCTTAAATCAAGCTCTAACTGGTTTACATTACTGCGAGTGGGTTTGGCGGACTGTGTATTAGTCATCTTCACATCACCTTTGTGGCTTTAATACATTCTTCACTGTCTGTCTGCCCTTCTAGACCGGAGGAGTTTATATACTGTCAGGACCCAGTGGATCATGCAGGCAACCTCAGTGCCTATCTGGAGATGGGCCATGGCTGTGTTGGGGTAAGTGTTGGTTAAAAACAACAACATATCATGCCATTAATTAATTGGCAATTCATTTATTTACTGCTTTTTTCCTTTCAGTGGGGTGGCCAGACTCAAAAAGACGTGAACCACACACCAGTTATTTGTACCGCACTGGGCGATATAGAGTGTGCCGGACCAAGAGAATTCCTCAGAGGAAACGTACCCTGCATCAAGTAAGACACAACACTATATATCTACTAACGCCAAAACATGGCGGCAACTTCATGAAGCATAGTGTTAATGAGTTGACTATTACAATGGAAATACAGACCTTTAAATAATCTGACTTTTCCTTGTCATTAGTTTAGTTTAGTTTATTTGTTTATAGTTTCGTGGACAGTCCCCTTTAAGAAGGAGCAGCTTTAGCCTATTTGGCTAATTTCCAGCTGTAGTCCCCGGCCAGTTGACAGTAGGCAACCTACAATACATAACAGTAAAAAAAAATACATTACATTTATAATTACAGCAGGCCTGAGCAAGAAGGGGAAAAAGACAAACAAACATATTGCACACAGTTGGAGCAAGAACAAACAGGCAGGCACAGATGATGGCAAAGATATCAAGGCAGTTCATGCAACAACAACACAAACACACAGGAGACAAGGGAAAATAGGCCACAAAGATCACATTGAAAGTACATAGGGCAGAACATGCAGGCAGGTAGCAGAGATGGAGCGGCAGCAACAAAGACACATCACGTCTGACAGAAATTAATGTGTGCAGTTATAGTTGTCGGACAGCCATGTTTTAAGATGTGCTGTAAAGGTGGAATATGTATGTATATCATTGACAGTGGTAGGCAGTGAATTCCAATTTTGTATTGCCCTAACAGAAAAAGATTGTTGACCAAATGTGCTTTTTCTAAATGGGATTAGAAGGTCACCCCGTGTGGTGCTTCTGGTGATCTGATTGCTGCTGTTACGTTGGATTATGAATGACTTTAAAGGAGGAGGAGCGGTGTTATGCAGAATTTTGAAAACCAGGCAGATGTTTTTATATTTGATTACATCTTCCCAGCTCAGCAGTTTACGGTTATTTAATATAGTACAATGATGTGAGCTGTTAGGCTTCTGGTCCAACACTTTGAGTGTTCTCTTGTAAAGAGTTGCTAATGGCTTCAATGACAACCTGTTAGTTTGTCCCCAGCTTGTCATACAGTATGTAAGATGTGACATAATCATGGCATCCATGTAAAGTTTGGCAACATTAAAAGTTAGGGAATTTCTAATATATTTAAAATTGGCTAGGCTAAACTTGACCCTGTTGCACACCTTCTTAATGTGTGCTTTAAAAGAAAGAGTAGAATCAATGATAATGCCCAGATACTTAAATTGTGGCACAATACTTATGTTTTGACCTGATATTGTTATGTTCGACACAATTTTACATTGTCTTTTGGTAAAAAACATTCCTACGGTTTTATTAACATTAAGTTGGAGGCAGGAATGGTTTAGCCAATTAGTGATCTGGTCCATAGCTGTGGTGAGTTTAGCAGCAGCCAGATCTTTGTTTTTGGCATGCACATATACTACAGTGTCGTCTGCATACATTTGTATTTTGATATCAGGGCAAACCAACGGCAGATCATTAATATACAGACTGAACAAAAGCGGGCCAAGTATCGATCCTTGTGGTACCCCAGTGCATAAATTAAGAGCTGGTGAACGTTGATTGTTCACAAAAACATGTTGACTTCTACCAGTTAAATATGACTCAATCCATTTGAGTGTTAAAGGTGAGAAGTTAAAAGCAGACAGTTTGGCAATAAGGACCTGATGGTTGACTGATTATAGAGCATGCTTATGAAAAGGGGGAGTTATTATCAGCTCACTTTAGTAAAACAACTGTATTTGTATATGTGTACATCTGGGACATGAGATGGTGTAATCCACTGATAAAGAATAAATGAATTGGCATGGTGCTGCAGACCTCGGCTTGAGCCTAAGAATCCACCCCGTTATGTGTCACCTTGATGGTCAACATAGTGCTGGATAGATGATAGTTATGTAGCATAGTCCAAGTTAGGCTACATGGTAGTGCCAGCGGAAAGGTCTTGAGCTCAATAATTCAGTGGGCTGTTTCTTCAGAAACTGTGTTTGTGTGAGAAATAGGCCTGGAGGGGTCGTACTCTCATTAGCAAAGGGAAAGTTGAAACTGATGTTGGCACTGGAGGAAAAGGCTGTAGAGTCACCAGAATCAATAGCTTACTTTCTGTAGGGGGCAGGATCCAATTCATACCAGTTCAGCCATGAGGCTTTGAGATGGGGTTGGCCACAGAAAAAATTAGGAAGCAGACAGTTTGGAAATGGCATGCCCTTTGCGACTTGGTTGTGATAAAATTGTCAGAACATTGTAAATGTCTTAAGATTCGTGCACTGGTTTTAAAGCTAAAGTCTAGCCTGGAGCTGTTAACTTATTCCAATGAGATATGAGAGAGAAACCAATCAATCAGGTGTGATCCCTGTCTGTCACATATTTCTATGGACCATTAAAAATGTTTTGGGATACATTTATTGATGAATTTTATGGTCCTAAGGTTGATGCTATCCGTTCATTTGAATTTGTTCAAATGTATGGGGATTGAGTGATGATTGAGACAGGAACTGATCCTGCTGCTGTAGTTGAAGGATCTCACCACTAGAGGACAATGTTTACAAATGTATAGAAGCTCCACTTTCCTCTTTTTGATTGCCATATTTTCACAGTACACCATGGCTGCGTTCCGAATAGCATACTCTTTCTTTTTTCTATTCTACATACTACATCTGACGATAAAAATAATCTATTTAGGATGCAGTAGGCATACTATTGGGACATACTTTTACTAATTTTTCTCATCATAACATCGCGCCTTGATCTTGCCTCTTGCTTTTATATCCGTTGCATCCCTGTTCGTTTTGACATGGAGGCTCCGTCGGGGTACTTCTAACTAGGGGTGTGCGGAGACGTCATTATCTGTATCTGTATCTGTTCAACCAACAAAATTATCTGTATCTGTATCCGGATACACAACAAGAAGTGGGCGTGGCGTATACCGGAAGTTTCTTTTACATTAGCCTTCATTAAAGGAAGTCACACCTACATTGATTTTCTAAACTAATATTCATTGTCAATGCAATTGTTGTCCCTTCAAAGCATCACATTGATGTAATGTTGACATATACAGTCCCCTCCATAAGTATCGGAACGGTGAGGCCAATTCCTTTATTTTTGCTGTAGACTGGAAACATTTGGGTTTTACACCAAAAGATGAATATGAGACAATAGCTCAACATTTCAGCTTTCATTTCCAGGTATTCACATCTGGATCCGATACACAACTGAGAAGATATCATTATTTGTAAAGGAACACCACATGTTTAGGCGAGCAGAAGTATTGGAACAGATAGACTTTAAATAAATTAAAGTGAATAAAACATACTATTTTGTCGCAAATCCTTTGCTTGCAATAACCGCATCAAGCCTGTGACCCATTGACATCACAAAACTTTTGCATTCTTCTTTTGTGATGCTTTCCCAGGCTTTCACCGCAGCCTCATTCAGTTGCTGTTTGTGTTGGGGGTTACTATCTTAAGTCTCCTCTTTAGCAGGTAAAATGCATGCTCTATAGCGTGTAAGTCTGGAGATTGACTTAGCCAGTCTAAAACCTTCCACTTCTTGCCCCTGATTAACTCCTTTGTTGTGTTTTGGGTCATTATCTTGCTGCATGATGGAGGATCTTCCAATCAGATTGGTTGCATATTTCCTTAAATTTTTTTCCAGACAAAATGTTTCTGTAAACTTCTGAGTTCATTTAGCTGTTGCCATCATGTGTTACATCATCAATGAAGAATAATGAGCCCGTCCCAGAAGAAGCCATGCAAGCCCAAGCCATGACAACTGCTCCAGGGGCGCTGTACTGCGGCTGACCCTGCGCTCTGACCCCTCCGAAGTGTGGTAACTTGAGAGGGATATGCGAAAAGACAAATTTCAATGTGCCTCGTGTACAACTGACAAATAAAGATAACTTAACATTGCCTCCACCGTGTTTCACAGATGAGCCTGTATGTTTGGGATCATGAGTAGATCCTTTCTTTCTCCAAACTTTAGCCTTTCCATCACTTTGGTAAAGGTTCATCTTGACAACAACACAGTAACACATGATGGCAACAGAAGTGTACAGAAACATTCGGTCTGCCAATTTAAAGAAAGATGCAACCAAACTGATTGGAAGATGCTCCATCATGCAGCAAGATAATGATCCAAAAAAACTGCAAAAACAACAAAGGAGTTCATCAGGGGCAAGACATGGAAGGTTTTAGACTGGCCAAGTCAATCTCCAGACTTAAACGCTATAGAGCATGCATTTTACCTGCTAAAGAGGAGACCGAAGGGAGTAACCCCCCAAAACAAACAGCAACTGAATGAGGCTGTGGTGAAAGCCTGGAAAAGCATCACAAAAGAAGAATGCAAACGTTTTGTGATGTCAATGGGTCACAGGCTTGATGCAGTTATTGCAAGCAAAGTATTTGCGACAAAATATTACGGTTTATTCACTTTAATTTATTTAAAGTCTATCTGTTCCAATACTTTTGCTCGCCTAAAAATGTGGTGTTCCTTTTCAAATAATGATATCTTCTCAGTTGTGTATCAGATCCAGATGTGAATACCTGGAAATGAAAGCTGAAATGTTGAGCTATTGTCTCATATTCATCTTTTGGTGTCAAACCCAAATGTTTCCAGTCTACAGCAAAAATAAAGGAATTGGCCTCACTGTTCCGATACTATTGGAGGGGACTGTAAGTCAAAAAGTCAGATATATTTTTATCTCTCTCTCTCTCTTCTTTGCTCTCAGAATACAAAGAAATTCAGGGAACGAAAATATTGATAAATAACAGCCCAAATCTGTGCATAGGCTACTCACTGTTAGTAAATGAGGGCCAGTGTTTTACTTTTAACTTAATTAAGGCCCTTTAACTGGGGGAAATACAACTGTATTTCATGATTTTTTTGTATCTCTATCTCTCCCCCCTCCCTCTTTTTTTACATTTGTTTTACTAAACTAAGATTTAGGAACAATATGTATCAACGTACCAATCTCATAAACCCTAAATAATATGTTAGCCTTTCCACAAAGCCACATGTGATTTTAATGTGTCAAGTTTGCAGTTTCCGATTTTATTGTATAGGTCCTGAAGTAGGCCTAGCCGTATACGCATTGATTGACAGCTGAAAAAGAACAGGTCCTAAGCATCAGTTTGATGGAAACGTTGTGGTGTTTGAAAGAGTTTAAGCAGTAGGCCTAGTGAATGTAAATACACTGGGGAAGGGCTGACGGTGACTCGGGGTGCAGCATATTCCATCGGTTCGTCTCTTCTCCGCCACGGCAGCGGGTTACGAGGAAACTCACATAAAAACGGCAGCGAATGCGATCGGTAGAACCCTCTATTCAGGGAAAGGGCGAACGCGCTGCGTTTATCAGTGTATAAAAAGAGAGAGACCGCGGGTCACGGGACGCGCCCAGTCCTCTCATGTCCACCGCAGAACAGCTGTTCGTGTCATTCTACCTGTTGTGTCATTGAGGCGGAACGCGCTGCGTCAATTAGGCGCATAATATAAAAATAAATAAAAAATCCCCGAATAATAACGGGACTATTCGGAAATTATCCGTATCCGTATCTAACTCATTATCCGTGCTTATCCGAATACATTTCGGATTCGGGCTCATCCCTACTTCTAACCATCCTACATCTGACCACAAGAATCGGGACATCCTAAATCTTTTTTTCTACCATACTAAATAGTAGAAAGTATGCGATTCGGAACGCAGGGTGTGTTTTCCTAGCATCTCTTTGCATTCACCAGCATATGAGGTTCATTTCTGTAGGAACTGCATAGAGATCAGACATTCAACAGCGTTTAAATGACATTTCTCATAATTTTCTTTATTTGCACAACAGTTTTCTATATTTCATTCCAGCTGACTTGACATTTTTTTCTTGTTGTTGTTTTTTGTGTGTTTTTCACAGATATACGGGGCACTATTTCATCACCACGCTGCTGTACTCGTTCTTCCTGGGCTGTTTCGGGGTGGACCGTTTCTGCCTGGGCCACACGGGCACCGCGGTGGGCAAGCTGCTCACCCTGGGAGGCCTGGGCATCTGGTGGTTCGTGGACCTGATCCTGCTCATCACCGGAGGCCTCATGCCAAGCGACTACAGCAACTGGTGCACCTACTACTGACCCCAGGAACACGCATACATGGTAAATAGACTTCACTTATAAAGCACTTTTTAGCCAATTGTCTCAGCCCCAACGCGATTTACATTTCTTACCACATTCACCCAGACACTCATACACCGATGGCAGTAGCTGCCATGCAAGGCGCCCTCTGAACCAACAGGATCAATTTGGGGTTCAGTGTCTTGCCCAGAGACACTTCGACATGGCGGGGGATCGAACCTCCGACCCTGCACTCCAGAGGCGACCTCCCTACCTACTTCGCCACTGCCGCCCCAATCAGTCACATGTTGAGAATTCCAGTGATGTGTTTGCAGCCTGCCCATGGTTCTGAATCTGTGTGCTGGCTTTTCCATAGGGGAGAGTGGAGTCCAGGGACCTCCTGAGGACCTCCCTACAAGGGTTCCCAGGAACTCCAGGACGGAAAACAAGCGTTGATTTAATTTCATTCTAATTTCACATCCCCCCATTTTGAGAATGCATAAGAAATAACTTATTCTCCTCCATAAGCTTTCACCAGAGCAACCATGATAACAGTACCTGCTTTTTTTGCTTTTTTTTTACTAAATTGTCAGCTTGTCACTTATCACACCCTGTAGTTCAGCGCATACGGTCTGGATCAAGGCAACTAGAGTGAGTGATGCATGGTTGGCATTTGGTTCTGCTTCACGTTGACACTTGACTGACAGGTTGACAGTTTTCACTCACAAATGAAGGGGAGATCACTTGACAGATGTGTTACCATGGTTACCAACTGATTAGCATAAATCACTTCCTTGTGACAGTTGACACTCAGTCAAGATATTTTATAGTAGTCTGTCTGTCTTGTGCCTTTCATTCAGTGCATTTAGACTGTGTTAAAGCTGTCAATTGATCTGTGCTACACACATAACAACTGGACCACCTGAAGAGGATCTTAGTTAGTGTAAAAGCAAAGTAAACCAGAGAGTCTTGTTGATATGACACACATGGTCCAGTGTCAGTTAATGCTAGCAATATATATCACACAAGTCATTTCTTCAGGAGCTCTTTGTGGCTCCAGATACCATAAAGAAGCTCAGTAAAGTACAGCAAGACTTACTGTCATTTTTCAACATTGTATTCCCCAACGTGGTCTCTAGTAGAAATACGACCCCAGTCTGACACCTAAATGTCAAGCCTGTCGTTCCATGCTTTATGCTTACAGCCCCTTGGTTTATTTGTACAAAGCATGAACCCTTCCCAGAGCTATACAGGTTAACCTATGATGGCTATTCACCAACAAATTAACTGAACTACAGGTGAAAGGCAACTTAAATCCTGCAAAAAAAAAGCGCCACAAAATGTTCTTTAAGTAAAATAAAAAGTATAGCATCTCGGGATCTGTGGCCCCCAGTTCTGGAATTGTCTGTCATGTCATAGGAAGTTTGGAGATTGATGCATATCTGGTAACATTATAAAAAAAATGTGATTGAGTCTCGATGTTACATTGTAAGTCTACGTATCTGTAACTCCAGTACTATTCCTATCCCCATATCCTGTTCACACACACTGTAGGTTCACAAAGCCTATTGGTACACCAACAATAACTTGCATAATCTTGCATACCGTCCCAAGAATCTTCCATTCCAGTTAAACAGTGAGCAATGATCTTATAAGTATGTTTCATTTTCCCCCCCAAGGCAAGATGGACAGTGTTCTCATAAGTCAACGTTGACAAGCTCATGATTTTAGTGCTTTTCAGTTTTTTGACTGAAATGTTTCGAAACATGCCAGGCAGTAAATTCCTCTTTTTCGAGGGAGTCCTGGCCAAGAGGCAGCAACAAGTTACATGCATACACATACACTCACAACATAGAAACAGAAATTAAAATGATAAAAAAAACAATTACAAGTGAATTCAAATTTAGAAGGAACATCTACAAGTAAAGGAGGTGGTCTCAAGTGCTCTCAGCTTGGATTTAGCTTTCCCCTCAAAGAAGACGAAAGAAAGAAAAGCCCTACTTTGCATTCAGGTGTGGAGACTTGACCTTGTTCAAATGTCTCAAAACTAAAACAAATGTTCCAAGTCTTCATTGACTTTCTCTGTGCGAGGCTAAGGTCTCACATTAAATATTCAAATCCCCATCTTTCACTTTGTTAAATTCCTCATCTTTACCTGAACGGAAGGTTTATGTGCTCGTTCATAGATGGATCAGGTTTCATTACTGAGTGATCCATAAAAAGCCTTTTTGAGGTCGTAAAAAGTTGCAGAAGACGTGATCGTCAACGTGTCAACTCTTCTCACGCAGCAGCAAGAAGCGGCAATATATTTTCAGCAGGCTCAACATCTTTTTTTGAATGGGGAAAGCATTAAGACACGGCTTTACATGTGTAAATGTTCCACTTAATAGCCAGTGTGGCAATTTAATATGCTGTTTAACACACCTGTCGAATATATACATAAAGAGTTTTTTCAAACATCCATACATCTTTGATTTAATCTGAATGTAATTATACGCTCTATTTCCTTCTCAAATCTAAAGCCAACTCTGCAGAATTGCTCTAAATCAGCATGTAATGATCCTTAAACATGCTGTGTGAATGCCTCCTTTTAATATTCTGGAGTCTCTTGGCTTTGTATTATACTGTATATAATATTGATCTCCCAAACAGACAGACTTTCTATTGGGAAAGGGTTTTTATATTCTGTAACTTTAATCCACTCCATTTATTTATTAGCTATGAATGCTGTATGTGTTGAGTGAGAGAAAAAAAAAGGAAAATATTCCAGGTAAATTTCCGCCTGGTCTTCTGTTGATTTGACAATGTTTCCTTTTCAAATGTTCTTTATTGGCCGGGTTCTCCTTAAAATAAAAAAGTGCTTAAAGCTGTACTACGTTACAATGTAACAGGAATGTGTGGTCTCTTTTTTAATGCTCTTGATATTTCTAGATAATTGTCTGAATAGTTCTCCAAAAGTGTTTTTGTTTTTTATGGTATGGAGGATTCAGTAAACCCAAGTTGTCAATCAATCAACTGTCTTTATCTTGTCAATCCACACTTCAGCATCTGTATCTACCTTAAAATAACTGAATAGATAGTCTTGACTATTAAAAAGGACCATAAGTCTAGCCAGACCATTTCAGTGGTTTGAAGGAGAAGTTGATGGTACTTGCTCTACTCTGCTCCTGCTCTGACTCAAGGAAGTCAGAGCAAGGTTTAAAAATGCAGGGGAGTGGCTCAAGGCTATGCTAATGGGTGCTAGCATATCGCACCCCAATATGTGCCAAGTTAAGGATAATTATGCAATAAAAAATTATTTATTATTAAACAAAAAACATTGCGTATGACAATGTTGCCCTGAGAGAATGATTATTACTGTAGTTCAAATATTGTTTAGCTGTATTTAAACAATGAAAAAATGGTGATGACACATTGTCTGATACTAATGTTAGTCAAGTTTGGAAAGTGACTGTAATGAATCTGTCTAACACAGATATTAATTTGAACAAGATTGTAAAACTATTGACATAGTAACAGTGATGATAATGGCCGCTGCAAGCAATCCCTCTCCTGAGACACTTTGTAACACTTTAAATGGTTCAATCTTTATTGTTCCGTCTTCATCTTAAAAGTATCATTTCATTCATGTACACAGTTGATATTCACCAATATCAAAGAAATACATCAAATGCAATGCAATGCATGCGTATACTATATATATACCAAACACACACAGGATCAGTATGTTAACACTGGCCAAATATCAAGTAATATCTGTTGAAATAATTTTTTGAAGTATACATACAGATTGATAGAAGTGGGTAAGTTCCCTTAAGATCCTTGTTGGCTCAACTATAGTATCGCCAGGCTTCAGCGTTTTTCAGTGTATTAGACTGTAAACCATTCACTTTACCATGCAACCATGCAATTTACATGGTTTCACCTGGAAAATGAATCAGTGGTGCCCTCCAGAGACTGAGAGTTCTTAGTAAATATTCCAAATATTCACTGCCCTTAAAGAAATACAGTCAGGAATTGTTAAAAAATATCATAGGCTAGGCAAAGTAAATTTAACATGTACAAAGGAAGTTAATTTGACAGCGCATGTACGCATATCATTTGACTTTATGATTAGATTATCACATGTAATGCAGTACAAAGTGTGCAGTGTGTCAAATGTTTTATGTAACAGTAAATATGCACAGAGCTTATGAATGTAGCCATTAGTTGCTACAGATAGCAACACATGGCGGGGTTCCCACTGTGCATCTTCTGAATATTTTGAATGATGATACAAGGCCAGCCCACGGCTTTAAAAGTTCCCCTGTGAAATTAATCTTTCAAAATGTCAGATATTTATACCACTGCTGACACTGCTAATTCTGTCATGTTTTCCTCTGTTGATTTCAGACAGTGGAACTTGCTCATGCAGTTTGGGGACATCTCTCTGGTTATTGTCCATCATTGTATATGGGTAGAGGCATACATCTTGGAGATGGATTTATTTGACGTGGGGAAACAAAGCCATTTGTCTATCTATATGGATTTGGGTATCCCGCCCTTTAAGCAACCGTTTGTGATATCCATTGCAGGATTCCCCCCGTGACTGTGACTGTTGCGCCGACTTTGTTGTTGTTGTAATTACTCAGACTTCCTCATGTGGGCGCCAGAAGTTACGCACTATAACTTTTAAGGCCTATGTTTCTTTTGATTGCTGACCTGTTTAGTCATGGTACTTGTATTAGTCCGTTTCTTGGGGAATGATAGTTAGCAAAACGTCCTGGTGGTTTCGTCTCACCCGCACTGAGAGCGCGGTGCCGCTCTGGACAGCTTTGCTCAAGTCCTGCATGGTGCGGACTGGCCGTCCGTCGATGGCTACGATGACATCGCGCTCCATCATGCCAGCGCTGTGGAGAAAAAACAGTGCCATACATTAGGGTTGCTGAAAATTCCCGGAATTGACCCTTTTCAATTCCCGGGAAAAAAGAGCCTCCTCCCGGGAGATCCCGGGAATTCCCGTTAAACCGGAAGTGCCTTTTTAATACTTTATTTTGTGCCCACGTACTCGGCCGAGTGGTTTATTGGGCACGTTATAGCCTCATAAGCCCAGGGCAGACTGGATGCTAGCTCTAGAATGAACTAAGGGCATTAAAAGTGAAGTCATCTAAAGGCGTTTTCAGACGGGAGGAGACGTTCTGTCTACAGGTGCACTCGGCTCCGCGAGGAAACGCCGTGCGGTAACCATGGAAACAACTTTTGTTTACAACCCTGTGTCGCTGCTGTTAAATATCTACTCATATTGTTAACATTTGTTTAGTTAATAAGTGGATTAGTTATTCAGTTTGGTTTGGTTTAAATGTCTACTTTGTGGATTAGGTCTAGGTTTCACTTTAGTGTTTGGTGGAAGGAACGGGGCGAACAGCGATGCTCCAGCTGTTTCATCTCATTAGATTCATGTCGCTACAAGAGAAAGCAGCAAAAGAAACAGGCTGCTTTATGTTCATCATACAATCTTGACTTGAATACAGAAGAATGGTGAATATCACCATCTCATTGAGGAGAGAAAAGTAAAACACTGTTCAGCTGTGCCAGGCTGCCAGCGTGTGTGTGTGTGTGTGTGTGTGAGAGAGAGGAGCACAGACGTGCCAGTTTAGTTGTAGTGCGGCCGCTTGTCGCTCCGTCTGTAGAACTGCGGACTCTCTCTCTCCACTCGCATGTCAATAGCTGCGTTACAGACGTAACAAAAGTTTAGTGCGGCCGCTTGTCGCCACGTCTGTAGAACGGTAGTGCGTCTCTCTCACTCGCATGTCATTGAAAATGTATTACCAGACACGTCAAAAGCCTCCCTTCTGAAAAGGCCATGATGGCGAGAGTATATTTTATTAGTAAAGGCCACTATTAATGAATTAAAATAATTAAAAAAAAAAAAAAACGGGGAGACGGGTCCCGTGGCCAATTCCCGGTACTCCCGGACTGACTCATTTCGCGGGAATCCCGAAATCCCGGGACCCGTCCAGCAACCCTACCATACATCACTCACACATACAGCCTCAGTGGAACAGTGTTCATTTCATCCCACACCCTAAGGAAAACATCCTTGACCTTTAGACGAGTGTGTGCCTGTGTCGGTTTTTCTTTCCCACTTTAAGACACAAAGGAAGCAATGGGAGTCGTTGTGGTCATGGCATTCTCATATGCACTTCACTGCACTGCTTGACATTTACATTTGAGCTTTCTACTCTACGCTGATGATCTGATGCAGACTGGTGCTGACAAAACACGCAACTCCATAGAGTGAAGACTACATAGTGTGGCAGCAGTGAGGGGGTTGCAAGGAGTCGACTTCTCAGCCTTACTGTGGTAAATTGACATCCATTGCTGTACTGGATGTATGTTAAGCCTCCAGTGGTCTAGTTCGGTGAGGTGCATTTCAACACACATTTTATTTACATTTCCACTGTCAAATGTTGGAAAGTGTACCAAAATAAGCGAGTGGTGTGCACTTATTTTTTCACCCTTTTGTTGGGGTACCAAGCTACACAATGCAGTCTGTTGATTGGTCAACACAATCATTTGCGCGTGAGAGGTAAACCGCTGTATGTTATCACAGCAGTGAAGAGGCTTGTGTTTAAAGAAAAATGTCAGCATGCATCTTTGCTTTAGTGTGTGCCGTTTTACCTGTTCATTGAGTTAATCCACGGGCTACACTGGGTCCCACCGTGCCAAGGCTCTGACCAATAGACTGTATATACTCTGACAGCGGATATCGCTGTATCCGGCATAAACCCCGCCTACCAAGTAAGGATAATGTCGGCTGCCATGCCGAACTGTGCCGTGCCGAAAACCAAACTTTGGTGCTCAGTGGAAACAAGGCATTAGACTATCGCTGTGTGTTGTTCAGAGCTTCAGGCTTCACTGTTACTGGTGCTGGCGTTGCACTATTGGGAATATAGAGATTCTAAAGAGTCAGAGAGAGTTCCTGTCTTCAACTAGAGAACGATATCAGAGATTTGCCTGTGGGAAGCACAAGTATAATGAGCAACCAGAGCACAGTTCAATATGCAGCCTTGCCAACTGCAGGGATGCTTTCATTCCACGCCTCAGAAAATATATCCAGAGGCCTCTGAATGCTGGTTCACAGCAATCGCCTGAACAAGCTCTTGCTGAGCATCACACTGATTACCTCCAGGTAAGGCTTTACAATAGACAAGAACACTTAGTGCTTTGGTATCTTTCTTTGAAACTTACATCAATGGGTAACAAACACGTTTAATCTTTTTAACTATATAACGTCTCGTATACAAAAGCTGACAATTTAGGTAGCCGTGGGGTGGGTCAATACCATTGCCATGAGCATGGTTCTGTTAAGTGTTATTATATGATTGCGCCCTTACTCTGAAGGGACAACGTGATGATGTCATCAGGGAAACTGTAAACAATGGAAGGGTAACTTTGGAATACTGTCCTGAGCAAATGATTGCCGATGTGTTGACAAAGCCAGCCACCAAGCTAAAGCTAAATAAGTTTGCTCATGATATGTTTGGCACTTAAAAGTGCAGAGTATATTTGTGTGTAAAGCCAAAGAGGGAAACCTTGTTATTGTTCTGTTTTTGAGGTAACCCAGTGAGCTAAGTACGAGTGGGGGTGTTAAGTGTTATTATATGATTGCGCCCTTACTCTGAAGGGACAACGTGATGATGTCACTATGTTCTAGGGAAGTAACGCGCAGGTCAAACTGTCACGTTGTATATTGTCGTTGAACTGACTGGACAGTAGTCAATCACGTATTCAGGAGAATAAATACGCCATAAAGGCTAAAGAAAATCTACCGCTTAGCTTATTATCCACAGAGACGAGGAGTCACCACTCCATCTCAGCTTTACAGTGTCAATTATTATCTATCACCATTATCTAATTACTTATATATGACTTGCAAACAAGTAATAAATGAACATTATTATAAAGGGTTAACGATTTGGAGAGACAGAGCTGAAATGTGGCAAAGAGGGGACGACATGCAGAGGCCTGAGCCTCTAGGGGGGGGCGCTCTAAACACTTTGCCATGACAGTTCTCTGCTTGAATATTCTATAAAAACAATGAATGTTGCCATGGAGACAGTTTGATATGACCAAACCCGCACAGTCCACTGTCAGAAAGCCATACTAACGTCCTACTCATACTCATTTTGATGTCAGGTTGAGTATGTGATGGTTGGGTATGCGAGTTTGGGTAGGCGAGAAATGCCCGGATGAGTAGGCTACTAACTTCCGGGAAGATTTTGGGTATGGATCGATTGGATACTTTTCCTACTCAACCGCACCATAATGCTTTGCGTCTTTCAAACAACAAGGAAGGTTTTTTTAAATTCTTTATTTACAATTCTGCATTTCCTGCACAACACAGGACTGTATGAACTAGTTCAATATCTAACCTGTGGAGGGCGGTAATACGCTAAACAGCGTCTAAACGGCCAGAATCTTATAAGAAGAAGAAAAATTCTTTATTGCTTGAGTATACTTCAGTGTGAACGTTTCGACCCACCTCACATACACAATCGATCTTTAAGTAGACAGTATGTAGTATATACAATCATATGAAAAAGTTTGGGAACCCCTCTCAGCCGGCATTATAATTGACTCTGCTTTCACAAAAAAAATATAAAAGTGGTATGTCTTTAAATGGACTGTCTGCCCCCCCACTCCCTATTGGACACCCCTCTGTGACATAATTGCATTCCATACACCTCCATAACTATGAACTGGACTTTGCATCGCTGCACAACACTCAACAACCCTACCACCATCAGATGTATATATTTATTTATTGCACTAAGCACCTTATGGGTTATGGAAATCTATGGGGTATTTATGATTTATGACATATAGGAGTAGTTACTATGTGTAAAATACTGGGTGATTGATTGATTAATAATTATGTAAATAATAATACAACTAAAATGTATGCCTGTTTGTTTGCTCTGACAACGTTTCGTTGTTACTTGTAACAATGACAAAATAAAACTGAACTGAACTGAACTGTCTTTAATTTACCAGGAACAGCTAAGTACTGGGATGTTTTCCAAACAAAGATTTTTTGAAAAGCAGTATTTGGTTGTATGAAATAAAATAAAATGTGAAAAACTGGCTGTGCAAAAATATGGGTACCCTTGTGGTTTTGTTGATTTTAATGCCTGTAACAGCATGTAAAACTGATGACTTTAAACACAAAGTTGGTTGGATTATGTTGTTAAGCCTTGAACCTCATATAATTGTCTGTTTAATCATGAGAAAATGTATTTTAGGTGCCTAAATGCAAGTTGCACTTCTCTTTGACTCTCTGCTGAAGTGAGACAGAATGGGATCATCAAAACAGCTCCCAAAAGATCTTAAAAACAAAGATTATTCATTGTCATGGTTTAGGGGAAGGCTACAAGAAGCTTTCCCAAAGGTTTCAATTGTCAATTTCTACTGTAAGGAACGTTGTCAGGGAATGGAAGAACACAGGCACAGTTGCAGTTAAACCCAGGTCTAGCAGACCAAGAAAAGTACAAGAGCAGCATATGCGGCGGATTGTGAGAATGGTTGCACACAACCCAAAGATCACCTCCAAAGACCTGCAAGAACATCTGGCTGCAGATTGTGTATCTGTACATGGTTCTACAATTCAGTGCAATTATGCCGGCTGAGAAACTTTTTCATATGATTGTAGATGTTGAGTATGTAGGAGGGAGGACGTTAGTATGGCTTTCCGAACACAGCCATAATTTCAAGCCCCAGCAGACAGCTGTCTTCAAATGAAAACTGCTAATAAACCGACAACCCAGCACCAAGCGATGGACAGACAAAGTGAGGGACCAGCCGGTGAACTCAGTGGCAAACCCATGTGAAAATGATGCAACTTTGGCTGCTAAATCTAATGTCCACAAGCTAACTAGTGGCTAACTGTTTCTGCCTTCTGTGTGGTGCAGGGCAGTTGGTGTACAATGGATCGTTAGAGCCCATATATTATAATTGGCCCCTTCTTGTATAATTACGAGCTTTAATGCAATGAGGTTTCATAAAATATAGTAGAAGACATAGTGGTTCAACTCTTACCTGGATGCAGCTGTTCCAGGTATGACCTCATAGACGTAAACCCCTGAGCTCACATCTGGAATTTCACCATCACGCTCCTGCAGTTCGCGGATGAAACTAGACGAGCAGAGGCAAAGATGGATCAGAGAAATTGAGAGACCGTTCTATTCTAACTGGACTCAATTCAAAATGTTCTTCAAAGAGACACATGCCAATCTGCAGCCTGAGAACTGCAGGATGTTAAAAGGTGAACTAGATAGCTGAGTGGATCCAGGTGAGGTTTTCTAAATACAGCCGCGGAAAAAATGAAGAGACCAGTCTGGATTTTTCTTCAATCTTCATCTCTACATTACTTCATAGAAATGCTCTTAATGACAATATTTTTATTGTGAATTTGGTAGAAATGTTGTCAGTAGTTTATAAAATAAAACCAAAATGTGCATTCTACTCAAACATATCCCTATAAATAGTAGAACAAGAGACACTGAACATTTGGAGTGGTCTCTTAATTTTTTCCACGGCTGTGTGTAATATTAATATTTCCATGTGCATTTTCCAAACAAAAAATGAATCACATGTTTGCATGTTGGCAATTGTGGTATTGATTGATATCATGTTTTCCAATAAAAAAAAATAATACAGTCAACCTCACATATCTCAACAGCTATTTGGATGGATACCATGCTATTTTGGAATGACATTAGTGTCCTCCACAGAATGGACTATAACATATGTTGCTGATCCTCTGCCCTTCACCTCATGCCACTGACTTGCTTTTTTAAATAAGGATCGATTGGCAGTAACACTTATAATACATTCCATCGGACACTAGGTAAAATGTATATACAGTATACAAATATATAATCCTCAAAATATTGATACTTTGGGCCCAATTTGGGCATTTTCACTTAGGGGTGTACTCACTTTTGTTGCCAGCACTTTAGACATTAATGGCTGTGTGTTGAGTTATTTTGAGGGGACAGTAAATTTACACTGTTATATAAGCTGTAGACTGACAACTTTACATTGTATCAAAGTGTCATTTCTTCAGTGTTGTCCCATGAAAAGATCAAATTAAATGAATAATGAAATATTTGAAGAAATGTGAGGGGTGTACTCACTTTTGTGAGATACTATATTGCTAAATTGAACAATTGGATTTTGGAAACAAGATGTTCTGATGTTTACTTACGATGGTGAGAGCTGCAGCATCCGGGCACCTATGTATTTTGTTTTCTGTGCTGTGTTTCCTAAAGGGAAATAAATGAACCAATCAATGCACGAGTTACAGTATTTTAACAAATGAATGAATGACTATTCTATAGTAATGCACCAGAGACTGTCCCTGCGTTCCAATCCACATACTTCCATACTATTTAGTAAGCAAGAAAAGATTTAGGATGTCCCAATACATGCACCTCAATTGTAGTATGCTGAAAATACATAAATGCCCCACTAACTCCAATAGCATTTTGGAGTATTCACCTTTATTCTTGAATCTTGACATTTCTCGACATCATGAATAAAAAATCTTCCTTATCTGATTTTTTTTTCTCTCCTGTGGCCCTAAAACTCTTCTGTACTTTAGTCTGTAGTGTAGTAAAAAGAGTATGTGATTTGGAACACAGGGCATGAATACATCCAATAACATTAGATCACCGCTCACACCGTTGACTTGTCTGTTGTAGGACTAGGCGAGGAACTGGCGTATTCTGTCTGCGGGGATCGCAAAAGAGATTCCTGCCGTCACTTTCAGAGTATTCATGCCGATCACGTCTCCATCCTTTTTGAACACAGAAAGGAAAGAAAGCAATGAGATTTTGGCCTAAAGTGTTTTCATTGATTGTGTCACTTCGCTACTGTACACGAAGAGACAAAACAGAGCTTACATTATCCCACTATATAAGTCATTGTCTATTAAGGTTCATTTTACCTTGGATAAAAAAACAGCCATCCTGCTTATTTCAGTCACTTATTTATGTTTTATGGCGAAAGAAAAATTTGAAAAAATGCACAGTGATTACGGCAACTCTGGCCAAGAGCTGGATTTTACGGTAAGGAAGCTTGGCGGCAGCAACCTTGATAAATGAATGTATCATTTGTATGATTTTATTCCACAGTAGTAATGTAAAGGCCTCCATAATCATGACTGTGAGGGAAGCTTAATGTTGAATATGAGGGAGCAGACTGAGGACTTTGGGTATTAAATAAAACAAAATCGTGACCTTAGTCCTCACCGGCATAAATAATACAAGAGAGAATCACCTACATAGCCCCACAATGGCGGTGGCATTATCTACTCTTCATATGATAACAGCATTCTAAATCCTCTTACCAAGTTGATGAGCGGCCCACCAGAGTTCCCGTGCTGTGAATCGACAGAGCAACGAGACATGTTTCTTAGTCATTGTTGATTAGTCAAGATTGAGCAAATGAAATGCAGAACCCAAGACAGTAAAATGATTGTTAGCAATAGCATAGGCCGGTAAGCTGTTTCAAGGTATACTGCGGTGTGAAAAAGTAACGGTTTTAGAACCACTATCTTCCGTCATACCATTCTCAGGTATTAGCCCCCCCCCCTTGCCCCCCACACACAGGATGTTAACAAACAAGTTTATTCCCACATCATAACTTTTTGTGGCATTTTTTTTTTGCTTTTTATTAGACAGTTTGGAGAGACACAGATGAAATGTGTCAGAGAGGGGAATGACATGCAGAGAATGACTTGGGCTGGATTCCAACCCGAAGAACTGAGCCTCACTGGGAAGTATTCTATATACTGCTTAAAAATAAAAAGATTGTGTTCAGCCGAAATTGTCTTTTGTTGTTTTTAACCCAGACATTTGAAAAATAACACATTTGAGAGCTGTGATACACCGCAATAGCGTGATACAGCGTTATTTTGTCTTAAAGTTACCATATGTACAGTGAGAATATCCTACCGGCACTATGCCTAGTTTGCGATGCTAAAGGTGGTGGTCTTACTGACATTGATCATGGCGTCAGTTTGGATGTATTCCATGTCGGAGTCCTTGAAGCCCAGCTCCAGGCCCTTTCTCTGGGCAGTGCTGACGATGCCGGTGGTCACAGTGTTCTGCAGGGAGAAGGGGCTTCCCACCGCCACCACAAACTCCCCGGGGCGCAGGTCAGAGGAGTGGCCCAGAGCCAGCACAGCCAGGGGACTCTGCAGCAAACGCACAGAGAGACAGCACCACATTCAGACCCCATAATCCACTTTCGACTTGCACACGTCGATTATTTTGATTTGGGCCACTGATTTTCTTTTACACTTATTCAGCAGGGATTACTTGACTTTTTTATATGACATTTCGAAATTTGCTTTTGCTTATTAAGTCCGTCTGCAGTTGCCCTGTGTAGTCACTCTCACTGATTATAGTGGGAATGTATCCTTTACGGCTTGCAGCTACAGTATGTGCTGCTTATTTGCTCAGTGTGGCAAGGGTCACCATTGGTTGGTACGGAAGACTACAAGTTTGAAAATAATAACAAAGAATAAAATGACTTTCTATTGTGAGCCTGACAGTAATACAGGACTGCAGCGCTAAACCGGTGCGGTGTGCCATTAACACGGTTCACTTCAAACAATAAAAATGGCTTCTGCCCGCAGCTTTGCCTGAAGAGAATTGATTGTGAAACCTGAAGTTCTAAAATACTGTGGTTTTGATGTACTTGACTTTTCAGTCTAACATACTGTATGTTCTTGAGTTTTCTATAGTTCCCATCCACCCACTTTTCTCTGGAGGTATAGGTTTTATTCTTCATTGCTACTTCTCAGGCTGAAAGCATGGTAATGACAGGTGCTCTGCTTCAATCTCTGCATGTGTTCCTTAGACCAAGCATTATGCAGGAAATAAGTGATTATTTCTTAACATCAATCTATGTGATTTCACCATGCGATTTATCAAGTATGAACTACGCCTTTGCATGTCTCTGCTTGCCTCCCCCTCATTTCAGACTGAGGCCATTTGGAGGTTGGATAGTAATACTCAGTCACATTTATAGCCACATCTCCCGGGGGCGTCGAGCCTTATGAGAAATTTACCTTTTAGGCAACTTTTAGAGCTCCTTCTACGAGGAATGTAACAAGAAAGAGAGATATAGCGTGGTAAAGCTGTCACTGCTCCCTAGTTGTTTTAAGACAAATTTCCTTCACCAGTTGTTTACTCCTGGTGATCCCGAGGTGTTCTTGCATTCGGATCACTACTAAAAATGTTAATCCTGATGATTCATGCTGACTTGATGCAGTCGGGAGTGGAGTACCTTTTACAATACAAAACAGCTGGCAAAAAAGTAAAAAGAAAAAAACTTGCAGATCCTTCGAATTTACTAGACATGAACAATTAGTCAGTGGAGGTGCCATTCTGATATGGTAGTACCATTTTATAAAAGTGGCATGCCACTAATATTAATGGTATTTACCATTCCCTACTGGCCCCTACCGTTTTTCCACTGACATGCCACTCATATCCTGTGGTATTTGCCAGTTCATACTGGCAAACACCACTCGATCCAGCTGCAGAATCATTTTGATACCAACAAATATATGATTGGCAATACATGATGGAAGCATACATTAACAATGTCAAAAGTGTGAAAACTAAAATTCAAGTAAAATAAGTAAGAAACAATTGAATGAAGATGGAGGTTTTTAATGATTTTATGCCAATTTTATGCTTTGTAAGGTACTATTATTAGTATAAATGGCAGGTGACAATGGCACACAAATAATACAAAAAGGTTTATGACACTGAATCAGTGTTAAACGATAGGAACCTGTAGGCCTACTTTGATAAAATATAGTGAAACAATTCTAAATGCCTAGTCGAGAAATTCAAAGAAACAGTCCAGGCGAGACGCGAACTCGGGTCTACTGTTTCAAAAACGAACTCCCTACCAGCTGAGCTAAGCGAGCACTTAATGAAAGTGTCACCCCTGCTATATATAGCAACCTGCCTCTGTAGTCAGGGCTAATTCTCTGTTATCGAGCTGCTCAGGAGGCTATGCTAACTACCGTGACCGGAGCAAGTCCGACTGTTTTATAAAGCATCTGTCATTTCAAAAGCAACAACAAACAGATCGCACATATCCTTACAACGGAAAGGACCAGAGACATGAATAAATCCATTTAATTACGGCGTTATGTTGTTATATAGTGTGAATAAAGACCAACTATATTTAGCTTTACCTGCCTCTGCCGTAAAGGCAATACCTGTCGTGAAATTATAGGGGGGAGGCGGGGCGTGCCGGTCGCAGAATACCACTTTTGGACTGGCATTACCGTTACGGAACGGCTCAAGCCATGGTATGGCAGTGGTCGCCGTGGTACTGCCAAATGCCGGAAAACGATCTCGGCGTCTCTCAGACTTATGGTGACGTATGATTATATATATTTTGAAGCAGTGAAAGTGCAGCCTGGGCCTGGCCAGGGGGAGGAGTAGGGAGGGGGGGCACAATCGCGCCTGAGCACGGCGCACGGATCAACTCACATCAAAGTGTGAGTGTGCCCTTTAGACCCCTCTGGGAGCTGGGAGGAGGAAACAGTGGATACTCACTTCTGGTTTGATTTTTATGAGTGCGATGTCAATTTTCTGGTCCACGTCCTTCACTGTAGCTTCGTACTGTGAACCACTTTTCAGTTCCACTTTGATTCGCTGCTTGTTGGCGAGTACGTGAGCATTGGTGATGATCCAGCCGTCCTCCGACACTACAAACCCAGAGCCGCTGGACACAAGGACCACCTCCCCAGAGAATGGTACTCTGGAAAGAGGGGGGGGGGGGGCGTGATGGGGAATAGACCCTGTGTTCCAAATCACATACTTTTTCTTTTTACTACACTACATACTAAAGTACAGAAGAGTTTTAGATCGATCCACAGGAGAGAAAAAAAAATCAGATAAGGAAGTTTTTTTTTCATTAGGTCGAGAAATTTCAAGAATAAAGACGAATACTCCAAAATGCTATTGGAGTTAGTGGGGCATTTATGTATTTTCAGCATACTACAATTAACGTGCATGTATTGGGACGTCCTAAATCTTTTTCTGGCATACTAAATAGTATGGAAGTATGGGAATTGGACCGCAGGGATAATGTTGTACCGGTAGAAGCATGACTGTTTAAATGTGTTCATTTTCTTTGCTTTCAGTTAGTTCATTTTTACCTTTGGAAAAGCTCCAGATGCACCACAGCTGGAGCGATCTTGTCCACCACGTCTGCAATGAAGTTGAACTTGTAGCGCATACTTCCGGGACGTTGCAGTCCTGTGAGGAAAAGAGGATAATAGATGACAATTAACTCAAACAATTCAATTGTTGTTATTCTATGGATGGCAGTCTGCAATGACGTAGGCTACGGACATCATTTCTTCTTTAACAACACAAGGCAAGGCAAGGCAAGTTTATTTCTATAGTACAATTCAGACACAAGGCCATTCAAAGTGCTTTACAGGGGCAAGATTAAAATACATAAAACACATTAGAAAAAAGTGAATGAATAGAAATAAAACATTTAAAAGCTAATGAATAGAAATAAAACATTTATACAATTGCAGGTTAAAATGGAAACAGAAAAGTATTCAGACTTGATTTAAAAGAACTGAGAGTTGCAGCAGACCTCAAGTTTTCTGGGAGTTTGTTCCAGATATGTGGAGCATAAAAACTGAAAGCGGCTTCTCCGTGATGAATGGTCAACAATCTTTACAGGTGTTTGTCTGTATTTAAACTTGCTGTGTGTGGGCACCACTTTTTGTATCACCTAAGGGCAACACATTCTCCTCCCATGATAACATCACCTACGTTCTCCTCCCCTGCTCTCAGAAAAACACTGCCGAAAGCCAGACCCCACTCTGACTCATGCTGTTTACAGAGTTGCACAAATGAACTTGTCTCTGCAGAAACCTTGCCTTTATATGCAAAGAGCGACTGTGGCAGAGCTCAAACTATTTTGGCCTGTCAAGAGAGCTCTACCAACAAATCAACATCATGCTTCCCGTCGGCAGGGATTTAGCTTTGACTATCCTCTCAATTACCCTGTATGGCTCTGTGCGTCCTTGTGCCTTTGTGGATCATCCATCAGATTTATAGCACTAACTTGGCATGTCATGTTATCTGTTATTGAGTCTCTATATTGTAAAACGTGTAAAAAGTGTAACTCTGCTTAAAACACAAGACCACCAACTAGATTATAGGCTATTTCAAAAAGAGTAACATGTTTCTTTAAACCTTTAACGGTCTTCTTAACCATAGAAAGAGCACATTTTTAGTTGTGATATCATATAATAATATTTGAAACATTTGTTTTACATAATAATAATAATGCCTCTTTATTCAGCTGGGGAATTGAGAGGGCTTGGTTTGCAGAATACTGTTTCCCAAAGCTTTTGACAAATAAGAATGAACAAGGCAAGGCTTTTAACTTAAATACTGAATGCATGTAACAAACATAAGCAGTTTTTGGCGAGCCTTTGGCGAATAATCAAAAATCAAAAGATTACCGACAGACAGAATAGTTGGTATGGCAACGTTCTTGGCCTGTCTGGTTCCAGTTTCCCTAGTTACTGAGCAGCACTGGGCTGGTCATGAAATATCTTGACACATATACAGGTGAAACTCGAAAAATTAGAATATCGTGCAAAAGTGTTATTTATTTCAGTAATTCAACTTTAAAGGTGAAAATAATATATTATATAGACTCATTACATGCAAAGTGAGATATGTGAAGCCTTATTTGTTATAATTGTGATTATTATGGCTTACAGTTTATAAAAACCCCAAATTCAAAATCTCAGAAAATTAGAATATTACATAAAATCAATAAAAAAATGTTTTTAAATACAGAAATGTTGGCCCTCTAGAAAGTATAATCATGCATACGTACTAGGTACTTTGTTTGGGCCCCTTTTGCACGAATTCTTGCCTCAATGCGGCATGGGATGGATGCTATCAGTCTGTAGCACTGTTGAGGTGTTATGGAAGCCCATGTTGCTTTGATAGTGGCCTTCAGCTCGTCTGTATTGTTGGGTCTGGTGTGTATCATCTTCCTCTTGACAATAGTCCATAGTTTCTCTATGGAGTTCAGGTCAGGAGAGTTGTCTGGCCATTCATACACAGTAATACCATGGTCAGTCAACCAGTTACCAGTGGTTTATGGTACTGTGGGCAGGTGCCAAGTCTAGCTGGAAATGGAAATTGTCATCACCATAACGTTTGTCAACAGACAGAAGCATGAAGTGCTCAAAAACCTTCTAGTAGATGGCTGTGGTGACTTTGGACTTGATAACACAGTGGACCAACAGCAGCAGATGACATGATACCTCAAATCATCACTGATCCAAATTAAATGTTGCGTTTCATTTGGAAATCAAGGTAGTCTAGAGGAAGAGTGGAGGGGCACAAAATCCAAGGGCTTGAAGACCACTGTCAAGTTTCAACAGTCAGTGATGATTTGAGGCACCATGTCATCTGATGGTGTTGGTCCACTGTGTTATCAAGTCCAAAGTCACCACAGCTGTCTAG
This sequence comes from Ammodytes dubius, assembly GCA_026122265.1. Classification (NCBI taxonomy): domain Eukaryota; kingdom Metazoa; phylum Chordata; class Actinopteri; order Uranoscopiformes; family Ammodytidae; genus Ammodytes; species Ammodytes dubius. The sequence goes on from CM047507.1 coordinate 3,616,112, forward strand.
CAGGAGATTTTAGAGCACTTCATGCTCCTGTCTGTTGACAAGCTTTATGGAGATGCTGAATTACTTTTTCCAGCAAGACTTGACACCTGTCCACAGTGCCAAAACCACAAGTAACTGGTTGACTGACCATGGTATTACTGTGTTAATTGGCCAGACAACTCTCCTGACCTGAACCCAATAGAGAAACTATGGAGTATTGTCAAGAGGCAGATGAGACACACCAGACCCAACAATACAGACGAGCTGAAGGCCTCTATCAAAGCAACCTGGGCTTCCATAACACCTCAGCAGTGCCACAGGCTGATAGCGTCCATGCCACCCGCATTGAGGCAATCATTTGTGCAAAAGGGGCCCAAACCAAGTACTTAGTACATATGCATGATTATACTTTCTAGAGGGCCGACATTTCTGTATTTAAAATATTTTTTTTATTGATTTTATGTAATATTCTAATTTTCCGAGATTTTGAATTTGGGGTTTTCACAAGCTGTAAGCCATAATAATCACAATTATAACAAATAAAGGCTTCACATATCTCACTTTGCATGTAATGAGTCTATATAATATATTTTGTTTCACCTTTCAAGTTGAATTACTGAAATAAATGAACTTTTGCACGATATTCTAATTTTTCGAGTTTCACCTGTATAGTCCTCATTTAACTTTCTCTACACATATAGCAACAGTTCAGTCTTCCCATTTGAAAAAAACAAAACATGTTTTTTTTTTTTTACCCTTAGAGTGTTGTTTCATCCAATTGATTATAAGTGGTATGTGTTGGTCAAATTCTGCGTGACTACTAGATGCTGTATCACCATATATTAGTACAGATAGGTTTATTATTGCGACGCCGCGCCTCCTGTGACCCTGGGCAGTGATCACCTTGACAAAGACATTTTCTGGGGTAAACACTGAGCGCCAATACAGTACATTCTAACACATGTAGGGGAGAACGGGGTAATTTGTCACACGGGTTGGTTGTCACAATCGTTATATCTCGGAACCAGAAGGCTCTGTCTATGAAATTTTGGTATGTAAATATCCAGAATTGGGATCAGAGGTCACCTACGTAGTCTTCCTTGGAGTAGGCCTGCTGAATTTGAGGTGAGACGACTGTTTGTGTTTTTTATGTCAAATTGAAAATATTTAGCTCCTCAGTATTTTTCTTCTAGGCTTTTACACAATGGGTTTATAACCTTACAAAGTGTGAAGGGTAAACTATATTTTAGATTGTGGTTAGCAAGCTAATTAGTTGTCAGATGGTTGTTGGCCTTGATGCTAGCAAGAAATTCAAGTTGGGGTTGGTCGTCATATTTTTTGGGGGGTTGGTTGTCACATGTTATCTCAAGGCTGCAGCCAGAAAAGGAACCCAATAACGAAAGAAATTGTTAAGTTGTATCCTCACTGACACCTCAGAGAAGGAAAGAATAGAGCAGGAAAAGGCAGCTAGCATGCAAAAGAAAAAAGGGATACAAAATTAAAACAACCCAGTGCATCCCAAACTAGACAAGCTGCCAAGGCTACAGTAAGTTATGTAGGCCTATTTGTCAACTTGACAATGCAATTAAACTTTCAAATTTAGTTCTACTTGCTTGCCTTCTTTTTAAGATTATTCCCATTAAGATAACATTGTGACAAACAACCCCATAGTGTTTGACAACCGACCCCTTGATGGGGTTGGTCGTCACAATGTGTAAGGGTGTCTTTGATGATTAATGTCTTCTTTATTACAATAAGATAGAAAAAGTGAGGGGTACATATTTCAAGCCAACACCTTAAGCTTCAATTTAATGTAGGAATGACTATTGAAAGATGTTTAGGTGATAAGCAATTCTCACTAGAGTAAAAAGTGTGCCTACTTACCCCGTTCTCCCCTAATCAGCATGCATTATGAAACCTCATTAAATTTTATTTTTTTTAAGAATCAATATTGTGCCAGAGCCCTGGTGGCAGCTGTTACTTTATAAGTATTAACAGTGTGGGGGTTTTGCTGACGGAATTTATCATTGTAAATAACGTAAGTATTAACCTGCATTGGTGTCATTTAACAAATGGATCTTGATTTGATTTACATGGACATAGAACACACTAGCCTACACGTTATGTATTGGACATATACACACAGAGTAATTGTAAAAACAAAGTGACAATGTACATTATGTTTTCATATTTGTTACATGTTTAAACTAGCTTTAAACTGGGCTGTCTTTAGTTGTCTGTAGTTGTGAACATGAAGTTGTAAAGCAGTGAAATAGTGGTGGTCCAAAATTGGCTTTAACACTTCTTTCCTTCACTGTTGCTGAACATTGGCAGTGGACATAAATTGCAAGGTGCGCAAAATTGTCCATTATTAAAGTAATTTCAAAGCAAACTGGGCTGCATGTCCTCTTAGAAATGACTGGTGCCTTTTTAGATGACCGCTACAAGACAGAAAACACAAGAGATTCGTTCCCATTTGGAAAAGGTCCTGCATGTTGTTGAGACACTAATGGACTGTTGGGCTGTCAGGCAGCTGATTTTCTGCTTTCCCTGAGGTGAGAGAGCAATTTTTAAAGGAATAGTTAATCCCTTTGGGGGCAGATGCTTTTCACTGTTTTGCTGAGAGGTATATTAAAAGATTGATACCACTTTCTGAATACTAAGCTATGATGACCAGCTGCCAGTTAACTTAGCTTAGCTTAGCATAACTGTACATGGTTTGAAGCAATGATGGGCGATGATTATTTGCCATCCTGACTATGTTTTACAGCAAAGGCCTATGCAGTCCCAAGCACATCAGACCACCACTGCTTCATATGTTGAGTCATGCCACTTTGTGATTAGTCATGTTGCCTGTTAGTTGAGCATTAATGTTGTCTTAGCATTGACATCTCTATTTGCAATGTAAAACAAATATTTCTAGAATAAATTAGGATGCCTGTTTGTCATGTGAACAAACCAGGTCGATCCAACTAGGTGGAACTATTCAAAGATTTACACATTGGCTTCACTCCAATAAAAAAACATGTTAACAAGGAAGTTTCTGTTTCTTATTACTTACTATTATTTTATATGTTATGCCCGCCCCCTCTACATCATATGTCTGTGAGCATTTGCATATCTATTGCATGCATCTTTTTTTGTGCATACAGTATATGCTTGAATAGGAGGGACATGGGAAGTTGAATGACGGCTGCTGCGGTATTAAAACTGCACTTTGTAACGTTGGGTGTGTCAGAGAAGTGAAACATTTTCTAAGGTATATTCTCATAACTGAATAAACAAACTTTCCTCACAGGAAAATGTGATCCCTGTTTGAAGTTAGAAAGCTTCCTGAAAAGTTACTGTTCACCTGTTGTTGTTTGCAGCAGCAGGGCCCACAGTTTGGTTCACAAACGATAGTTACGTATGTAACTACGGTTCTATGAGTTCCGGATGACCGCCAGAGGCGGTGCTTATAGCACTGGATTTTCCATTGCGCGCATGCGCAGGTCGAGATCTTTATACCAACAAAGTCACCTGTGACACCCGGGTGACTCCGGGAATGTCTATATATTCCGGAAGTCACCAGAGGTTCTGTTCCACTGGATCTTCTCGCGGTGTCTGAGAAGTCTGAGTGACAGAGAACTCTGGCGGTCATCCGGAACTCATAGAACCGTAGTTACATACGTAACTATCGTTCTATTTCGTTCCTACTGACCGCCAGAGGCGGTGCTTTGTAGCACTGGATGACTTATACCAGAAAGGTCACGAAGAGTACTCATCAATTAAGGGCTTGCAGCCATCAACAAGACAGCTGTCATTCCACCGGATGAGGTGCAGCAACATTTACTCTGTAGAGCCGCGCAACGTACATGATGAAGACCATGTAGCCGTGGCGCAAATGTCCTGCCGTGAAATCCGCTTCAAGGCAGCCCATGATGTAGCCATACTCCTGGTAGAGTGGCACTCAACGGCCAAGGCATGGGGAGCCCCTGTGCTCTATATGCATACAAGACCACATCCACAAGTCAGTGGGAGTGTCTCTGTTTGGACAGGGCAGCCCCCTCCCTGCGGCTCCCATAGCAGACAAAAAGGTATTTGTCTTACGCAAGCTGGTTGTTGCCACAACCTATGCCCTAAGCGCCCGCACCGGGCACAGTGGGTCTGACATTCTCTCTGCACCCCCTGGTGAGCCCAGGGGATTGAAAGCAGCCAACTCGATCGATTGGTTTACATGGTGGGGAGACAATCGTTTGGATAGGAAGGATGGAGTTGGCGAGAGCACCACTCCTGACCCTTCTACATGCCAGCGCAAGCACGCCTGGCTTACTGACAAGGCATGGAGTTCACCGACCGATTGCAGTCGCAATGGCAAGGAGGAATGCCGTCTTCATAGACAGCCGCGTCAGGTCTGCCTGACTCAGCGGCCCAAATGGGGGTAGTCCTAAGGCCCTCAGGACTACTTGCAAGTCCCCTGATGGTGCCCTCAGGGGTCACGGTGGCTGAATGAAGCCTCTGGCCTCCCTTCAGAAACTGCCTGACTAGGTAGTGGGACCCTACCGTCTGGTTATCCACCCCTGCATGTGCGGCCGATATCACAGCCACATAGACGCACAGGGTGGAAGCAGCTCTCCTGTTGCCCACACAGACTGCAGAAAGTGTGGTATCACTATCACTGAGCAAGTCCATGGGACTTTGCCATGTGCCATGCACCGCTGTGAAAACGGCTTCCACCTGTTTGCATAGCGCCATGTAGTGGAGAGTGCCCCTGAAGTCAAAAAGGTATGGACCTCTGACTGGTCGCAATACGTCAACAGTGGGTCCTGGCTACCAGGAGCCCCACGCACAGCTGCAGGCGCCCCGAGTTCGGGTGCCACATGTGTCCGCCTACCTGAGACAGAAGGTCCTGTCTCCCTGGAAGGCACCAAGGCTCTCCTTGAGGAGTTTAGTAACGCTGGGATCCATGGCCTTCCTGGCCAATGTGGAGCCCCCAAACGTAGGCTGTAACTGCAATGCTGGACCCCATCCAGTGTTGTCAGTAACAAAAGAATTGTAGGAAATGCATAAAGCAGGCTGACTGGCCAAGCATTAGCCAGAGCATCCTGCCTTAGGGGACTGGTCCTCTCCATCTAGGAGGACCCAGGGGGACAGTGGGTCATCTCTTCGGAAGCAAAGAGATACGCCACTGCCCTGCCATACTTGTCCCAATCATGCCCACCACCTCCGGATGGAGTCTCCACTCCCCGGGGGTGGCCCTTTTCTATCGCTGTGTTCCGGACACCTGGAACTTGGACAGCTTAGATAATGATAATTAGATAATGTTGAGGTCAGCATACTTATCAATCGAAGGAAGAGGCTGTACTCCAGCAGCCTCCATTGCATGAAGTGCTGTAGTAGCTGCTGAACGGTAGCTACGCGCTACGGAGAAAGGCAGGCTCGCATGGCCGCCGACTCGAGCACCAGCTGAGCTGTAATGGTGGCAGGGATGCTGCCACACACTGTTTAATATATGCAGAGCCAGGGACGGCCCAACGGAAGAACCCTGACTGGTACACCTTGCCCAGAAATGCAAAGGGGAGGACCACCTGTGACATTGGGCAGTAGGGACTTGAAAGTAGCATCTTTCAGGCTAACACAACCCAGTCCGCCTGAGCGATAGACTGGAGGACCCCTGCAACACGCAACATGGGGAAAGGAAGAATCGTGAGGCACTGATTCCGCCGTCTTAGCCCAGAACGGGGCGACCCCGCCCCACCTCCTGGTACCTGAGCTTCGGTTGAGTAGAACCTACCGAGCATCGAGTAGCACCCCCAAGGACTCTGGGGGAGGGCGGAGACTGGACGCCGACCTCCTGGCGCCTGAAATGCAGCTGTAGCGCAGTGTTACGGCGCTGTACAGAATGTGCTGAGAAGCACTGGCCCCTTGATTGTCCACCTGAACGTGGTTGAAGCTATTGGCACGGGGTACCACAGAGGTTCCCGGCCTGGAATCAGGCAGAGGTGCACGTCGCAGCATGCAACTACTGTCTAGCCTGGTCAACCTGAACACTTTGCTCTGGGACCTGAAGAGCAGCTGGCCGAACGTCTGGCCTGGGATCACTGGAGAGAACGGAGGGTCTGTCGACACACCTCCGACTGGGACGACTGCGCCAGCCAACCTTGGCGGCGCGCCACGTCACAGCTGATCAACCTGCCTAGCCCTTTTCTTGTGAAGCGACCTTGGGTACCTTGAAAGGCGCTATATAAATTCAAATTATTATTAGCTCCCTAAGTCATAATGCAAAGTCTGCAGTGAAGCATCACTGAGGGTCCATGCTGAGTGACCAGCACCTGACCCCTGTATGGTTTGCGACCGAGCCAGGACTGTGTGAGAAAGCAAATTCCCAGATGGCCCCCACAGGCAGCAATGTCGTAACTCCTAGTAAGGAGGTCGCCTGAAATCCGGCACTGGGGCCGAGGGCAGCGCACATCGGCTCTCAGAGCCTCGTCTGGGGAGACAACCAGGGATGCTATAGCAGGCTCAATCGGAGCTAACCAGTCCGAGCCCTAACTATCAGCATTGTGCATGGCTGCCAGAGCTCTACTGTCACTAGTGTGATGGGAGAGAGCCCTTAAATCTGGCCAGCATCTACGGAGCCCAGCGGAATAAGGCTCAGAGGGAGGCACACAGAAACGGAGGATTGAGGGCCTGCCGAAAGAAGGCATTCGTGGGTGCAGATGAAACCAGAGCTTCATCTAACCCCATACTTGGCGAGTCACGGACAGACACTGACTTCCTAGCCGAGCTGCCCACCTGTAAGAGACTACAGGACGCAGCTGTGGACAGCATGTCATCCCCCGAGTAGGAAGGATGCACAGCCGCAAGGTTATTCACTGCACTGGTACCATGAACTGGTTGGAGGCTAGTAGAAGAGCCTCTACCTAGCAACCTAAGTGCCTGAGACATGAAACTACAGTTCATGCATGGGTTATCTGACAGCGCTTCCCTCAGGTGCTCAACCCTGAGACCTGCAGGGCACTTGTCATGGCCCTGTATGGAGGTCATGAAGGCGTAAGCTGGCCACTGTTGAGCCAACGAAATATGCGTCTGACTACACAATTATGGGCGCTTGACATAATGGCAACCTTAATTACCCTATCTCAGTAACTAATTAGAAAATAGCAAATTAGTTAGTAGGCTATGCAGCCGGGCTCTAGGCGAGAGCACCGAGCACCGGTGTGCAGCCCAAAATTAACCCCTTGAAGGCGACTCTGCTACCCGCAAGCCGCCTACTGGAGGCAAACTAACGCAGGCTTAGGCAATCGCGCCCTAGGCGAGCACCCGAGCACGACGCCCCTGCAAAACGATAAATGAAGTACGCAACTGGCCTAGGCGACACAGCACCCAAGCAGCAGTGCAGCAAAGCTAGCAAATACCGCGGCGGCGGCTACTGCCCACGCCGCTCACTGATAATCAAAGTAAGCACCCGGCCCCGGCGAACTCACCACCCAAGCACAGCGCAACAGCTAGCAGAATAAATTAGAACTTACCGTGGCGGCGCTATCCCAGCCGCTCACTGGCAACTAATCAAGTAGCAACTGGCCTAGGCGACACAGCACCCAAGCAGCAGTGCAGCAAAGCTAGCAAAAAGAAATTAGAATTTACCGTGGCGGCGTTAAGCCCAGCCGCTCACTGGCAACTAATCAAGTAGCAACTGGCCTAGGCGACACAGCACCCAAGCAGCAGTGCAGCAAAGCTAGCAAAAAGAAATTAGAACTTACCGTGGCGGCGCTAACCCCAGCCGCTCACTGGCAACTAATCAAGTAGCAACTGGCCTAGGCGACACAGCACCCAAGCAGCAGTGCAGCAAAGCTAGCAAAAAGAAATTAGAACTTACCGTGGCGGCGCTAACCCCAGCCGCTCACTGGCAACTAATCAAGTAGCAACTGGCCTAGGCGACACAGCACCCAAGCAGCAGTGCAGCAAAGCTAGCAAAAAAAAATTAGAACTTACCGTGGCGGCGTTAAGCCCAGCCGCTCACTGGCAACTAATCAAGTAGCAACTGGCCTAGGCGACACAGCACCCAAGCAACAATGCGACCTGTTGTGTAAAACTATGCTGCCCACTGGCGAGCATAATTACAGTAGGCTTTAGGCAATCGAGCTTTAGGCGAGAGCACCCAAGCAACAATGCGACCTGTTGTGTAAAACTATGCTGCCACTGGCGAGCATAATTACAGTAGGCTTTAGGCAATCGAGCTTTAGGCGAGAGCACCCAAGCAGCAATGCGACCTGTCTAATAGTACATTGGCAGTGTAACCCTGCCGCCCACTGGCGAGCAAGTTACAGTAGGTTAGGCAATCGAGCTCTGGGCGGGAGCACCCAAGCAACAACGCGACCTGTCGAGCCAATTAAAATGTGTAATCCGACACAGTTCAATTGAATTTAGTTTACTTAAGACGGGGACAGTGCAAATCAATAAACCACACGGTCATACATGGGTTAAAAAAATGCTAGAATTAGCCAATGCTATTCTCCATCTGCAGTCCCCTGGCAGTGTCAGCGGCTCTTGGTAACCCCAGCCGCCCACTGGAGAGCCAATCAACGAAGGCTATAGGCAATTGAGCCTTGGGCGAGAGCACCCAAGCAATAATGCGCCTTAATAACACAGTGACGGCAACGACGTTCACTGTCGAGCAGATTAAGTAGCCTATGCAGTCAGGCTAAGGCGTGAGCTACCGTGCAACATGGCTCTTATAACACAGCAGCACAGACACGACACCCGTGCTGTGAACTAAGCTGCCAACTGGCGCCACACTACAGCAGCCTACACACGAGCAACAGTGTGACACGGCTAAAATAACGCGGTGAAGGCGATTTAGGAAACTAATTCGTCCACCGGCGAGCAATACAGCAGCATACAGTGTATACAACAGCATACTAGTGTGTGGCACGGCTCACCCACTGGTACAGCAAAGAAGTAAACTATGCAACGCAAGGCTTAGGTGAGAGCACACGATTGGTGCGACACAGCTCACTACAACAGTGAAAGAGACTTCTGACCGAAGCTGCCCACCTGACGAGCAAATTGAGTAGCCTATCAAGCCGCTCGCTGTCGATTAAATCAAGTAAGCACCGGTCGGGGCGAACGTAGCACCCGATCAACAGTGCAACAATGCTAGAAAGACAATACCTTCGAGCATACAATTAGCAACCGGCTTAGCGAAACACACAAGCAACGGTGCGAACGAAGAATAACACGGCGACTGTGAACCCAGCCGCCGCCTGATCTAATCAAAGCAAGGTGGAAAGGTGATATTAGCTTCCGCGGTAGCCCCGGGCTACGCGTAGCCTTCACACTACTCACCCTGACCGGCCGTAGCCAAGTCTAACGAATTGCTGTCGCAGCCCTTGGTGGTCGAAGTCAAATCGAAGCACCAACCCTCAGGGTACGAGCTACTTGCGACAAGCTAGTGGTATATTAGCACACAACAATGTGTGCGACCTGCTCCGCGAGAAAATAGAAGGAACAGAACCTCTGGTGACTTCCGGAATATATAGACATTCCCGGAGTCACCCGGGTGTCACAGGTGACTTTGTTGGTATAAAGATCTCGACCTGCGCATGCGCGCAATGGAAAATCCAGTGCTATAAGCACCGCCTCTGGCGGTCAGTAGGAACGAAATAGAACATATTCTAGTCTTACATTTGGATCCAGGTTCCTCACAATAATTTTGTTTTGATTTATGATGACATAATTATTCAACACTAAGAATTAGATGTAGAGTAAATATGTTTTGTAAACTAACTGCAGGCTCTGAAAAAAATGTAGACAAATCCCCCTCAACTGAAACAGTATAGTGCACCTTTAAATACACATTATTAAAATTGCACAGGATGGGAAAAATGAGGAGGATATATTTGCACAGAGGGTGTAGTAGTGCTAGGATTCCCCTTAGGAGAATTAAACACCATTATTGGAGAATTTGTGAGCACATTTTCTCCCCTATCAAGAAACATGCAGAACACGGCATGCACCATATATCAAGCTTTCTGGGATGACACATTCTCCAGATACATATCGTTTAAACGAGTTGGGGTTTAGTGCCACACAGCCCAGGGATATATGAACATGTGTTGAACCTTAATTTGTTCGAGGAATGTTTTACAGAGCACAGCTGAGGCTTAAAAAGGAAAGACAGCAGTTTCTTCTTCCATAACACACTGTACACAATTGAAGCAGCAGATGCCCATATAGTCTCTAGAACGGGTCAAGCATATCTTACATTCCCCACAATGCCACTCAATGGCCTCTTTTATTAACACCATATCTACCTTACATGTATGTCAAACTCTCACATCGTTAGCCTCATAGCATTATTGCCTCATATTTACTCTACTCTACTTTTAATCTACATCTACTCTATTCTACATCTACTCTACTCTACATCTACTTTACCATAACCCTTAAAATATGACTTAGGCAATTATGCTATGAGGCTGACGACATGCTTTTTGTTGAAAATGTGTGTAGTTTCTTAGGACAAGCTGAGATGAGACCTGACATACATTAGCTCCTTGAAAGCCATATAAGATGTTTAACTATTTAACTGCCAAATGGTTTGTTTTTATATGGCATTGTACATTTTGTAAATATCAGAGTTTTTTATAAATACAAATAATTTGAATGTGCATTATGACAATTAAGAGCAGTTGAAAAAAGGGTGGGAATACATAAGCTTTGGCTTCCCTCTATTCTCCAGGCTGAGTATAGTACGCCTCTGACTTTTAACTGACTTTATGTGGAAAATTGGTGCGGCCGTTCTGGGCCTTTAACTCAGCTTCTTCACCTGCGCTCCCACCCTACACACAACACCCGTTCTGCCCCCCTCATTCTGTTAAATGCTCCTGGGGCATACTCCTCCCTGGGCCGTTCCTCCTTCCAGTTTGCGGCCGCTGACAGCTGGAACCGACTTCAAAAATCCCTACAGTTACACTCCTTTACCTCTGTTAGACTCTTCAAACAGGCCCTAACAACATGTATAAAGCACGCCTGTAGCTGCTCAGTCTAAGCTCATCGTGATCTAGTACATTTATCTATTGCTATGCTGTATGTTACTGCTGTTTGTCTAACTTCTGTTGCTATGTTGAATATGTTATTGTTGTCTATGTGTGATTTTACTGGCTATAGTTCAGTGTTGTCTTGTTCTCTCCCTCTCCCCTTTCCCCCCAGGAGGTCATTCACCTCCTACCAGGCCATTGCTTAAATAAGACATTGTTTCTTAGCAATTTTTGCCTGTTTAAATAAAGGTTGATGATGATGATGATGATGATGATGATGATGATGATGATGATGATGATGATGATGATGATGATGATGATGATGATGATGATGATGATCTGACAACCATTCAGACTCCTACTCTAAGACCTCTGTTCATTCTTTTAACAGCCTACTGTATATACAGTAGCTATCTGATGAAAGCAGCAGGAATAGTATCAGTATCACTATGTTTGATATTTTTACCATTCACTTATTGCCAAGGTTCTTGATGATGTTCAGATTCAGTTAACAGCTGACTAATTAACATATTTGATCTCATATGTGATAATTGGGCTACTGTTGCGTCTAACATGTTGGCAGCACATTGATGTAGTGGGTCAATAGGGAATTCATTTTTTTTAAACAGTCTACAGACAAGCAAGTAGTAACAGTGTTAAATGCATACAGATAGGGTTTAACATGCATTTTCCAAGGCACCCTACAGGGTAATACAACATGGTATTTAGTACTGATGAACTCGGGTCCTGAGGGTAAATATGTTTACGCTGTAGCCTAATAAAATAAGGATTTTGTTATTTGCAAAAAGAAGAAAAAAACGCACAAGTGACAGCATAATAACATTTCTATCACTCTTTTTCATTAATTTCATTTTTCTATTTATTCGAATGTGTTTATTTTTTATGTTGGTTTTAATTTTTCGCCTTGGTTGGGGGTTGTACACATATTTTCTTTGTTAAAATGTTCATGTTTACATTTTGTAGCCTAAAACTCTGTAGGCTAAATCAATGATTTAAAAAACTGTATATAGGCCTAATAACAGTAGCCTAGGCGCCTAAGTAGCCTAGCATTCTTATTAATAATATTGATCAACAAGTTGTCTGAAATAAAGCTTATTTTATTGTTAATGTCAACAGAAATAACTTGAATAAATAAACGAAACAAGGACAGAGAGATATAAAAGTGAATCACAATAGCCTACTCACCTGAGTCGCACCAACCCCTCTGGGTCATGATGACCGCGGGGCTGCTGCTGTGACCGTGCTCTGCCCTCCTGTTCTCTGCCGTCAGGCGGCAGATGCTGGGGTACGTCCTGCCGTCGCTGCCGCACACCGGGCCGGAGACGGCGCACACACACGACGACATTTGGAGCCCCGCGAGCTTCTTCTGCAGCGGGCCAGAGTCGCACCTCAGCCCGTCACCACAGGGGAGACCACCGCCAACACCGCTTACCTCCGCACAGACATCCCCCTCATCTGCCGCACACACCACGCAGCAGCCGCATGCTTCCTTGGTCCGGCCGTAGTTACAGGCCTGCGGAGGGACGCTGGGGCACTGCGAAGCATCACAAACTTGCGGACACCTTTGTCTTTCTCTCAGCAGACCCGTGTGAACGGCAGAGCTGATGAGGGTGAAGTAGTAAGCCAACAACTTCATCTTCATGTCACATTAATCTTCCTCTTATCTGAATCTCTGTGGGCGTCTCTGATGTTAATTATGTCTGCTTTTGCATAGATGGAGTTCATCCAAGTAGGCTATATATTCATCCACACTAAATCCCCTTGCTGCAGTTTTCATTGACTATAGTAGCCTACTAATAGGGCTGGCTGAGGGCCACAGCTAATAGTCGAGTAGCAGCAGGCTGCTTCTGGAGTTATGCAACCACTATGGAATACAGCTGCATCAGGATTTGCATAGGTTATAGTTCATGTTTTGATGTGAAGACCTTAAGGCAATGTGTGGCCACAGTCTCTACCTGCAAGTTCATGTAGAGACTGCACCTGATGATTAGCAGTGCCAGGGGGAGAAGAGAACTGCACATGTTAATTCAACTGCATGTTGCTGGTACTATAGAGATTAAAGTAGTTAGCCTACATTACTTTTTTTTAACCTATTTTGCAGAAACTGAAACTACAAACTTCAAAAAAGGCTTGATAAACACACTATTCTATAGAGAAAGTGTAGTGCTTTTTCTGAACTTTGCATTGCACTCGAGATTCAAGTGGGCTTCTTGACAATAGGTAAGCTCTACCTCACTCTGCCCCCGATCTTCTTTGCTTGGACGTATAGACGCCATAATTACCTGTCTGCTCTGGTTATGACTGAGAGAATAGCCATCTACATGGACGTTGGAAGTAGGGGTGCGGGGGGTGCGGCCGCACCCCCCCTCACCACCGCCTGCACCCCCTCTCCGCCCCCCTACACTTTGCCCTGTGCTCCCGCGATTGCTCTGTAAACAATCTCATAGCCTAAGTCTTCTCTTTCCCATCTCCTGCTCCCTCACATCAACTTGACAGAGCATAACACTATAATATATAGTTTATAGGCTATACAGTATACAATGTAGGCTAGATTACATATGCCCGTCGCATTTCTTCACCGTGCCCAGGACGAGATTACGGTTGTGCCCCGCCTTCCCATGCGCATTTCGGTAGGTGAGAGTGCTGAGGGGCGCGCACTAATGAGCATTAGGTTATCATTAAAAATCCAGTCTGCTAAGCGCCCTGCCACAGGGGGGAGAGAGAAAGAGAGAGAGAGAGAGACGCGCTGACAGGATGCAACGTTCACCTGCGCACCTGCTCCTCCAAGGTGTGTGCCGGTATCGTGCCAAGTTACCGCTGATAAGAATTGTGTCCCCGCCGGCCGGTGAGCGCGCATGCATCAAGTAAAGGCGAACATATTAACACTTCATAAGGTCGTAAAAAAGTCGGGTCGTCTTATATTCGGGGTCTAGTATTCGGCGTCCAGTAATGGACTGCCCGTTACCAGAGCGGTCATTCAGCTTCAGGGCCTGTGTCCAACTTGTGTTTATTTTATTTTTTCGGGTGGAACAGTCATTATGTTGCGAGTCAACGTATCAGAGGCAGGAATCGGCTGTGCGATGGACTTTTACTGTGGCTTGCACTGCTGAGGAGAGATTGCCAACTGCGCTGTCCTTTTACGCACCAGCAGGGCCGCCGTAATGTTAAGATTTCATAATTTGCTTCAATGCCCTTATGATAATAAGAATGAGAGGCTTCATTAAAACGCTGTCCATGCGCTGTCTATGCGGTCGTTGTGATTGTAACTTTGTCGGCTGTAAACTGAAACTAACGGATATCGCGGAAGCTTTCCCCTCGACAACGTGACGTGCACTGCCCCGGTTATCATTCACCGATCACAGCGCCGGGGCTCAAGAATACAAATGTAGGCTATGCAGAAAAGGAACAAATTGGTGAATAAAAATTCACCAGAATGCAGGAAATTAAGCATTTAATGCTCAAAAAATTCTGGGGGAGTACCCCCAGACCCCCACTGTCACAATTGTTGTCATAACCCAATGTTTAATCAAAACCTACATCGTTCAAATTCAGGATATAAAAAAAAGGCTATAGGATACTTTGGAAAATTCATAAATGTTATTTGCTTTTATAGTTCGTTTTAATAGCTATTTTAGATATAAGTAGGCTATTTTATCATGGTTATAGATTGCTCATTTTACCAGTAGCCTACTGCTTTGTCTGATAGCGCTGCACCTCGGCCAATTTACAGCACCCCCCCTCAGAAAGTAGTTCCAACGTCCCTGGCCATCTATTGATCAGAGGCTGCTATCTCTCTCGCCTAAATGACACCTGTTGGAGGGCAGTGCCCTCGTTTGGTCTGCTGATGGAATTCATTGACTAACCGTCATCTTTAACCCTCATCCTACCAACCTGGTCCATATCACATGGACTACTGACGGGGTCCCGGTATGACTGTGTGTGAATGAATGGAACCTGGAACCCTGTAAAGCGCTTTGAGGTTGATTAAAAGCGCTATATAAATCCGATCCATAACCTGTTGGTAGTACAGCACAGCAGGGTTTCTTTTAACAAGGAGCTTTTAATAAGAAATTTGCCAAGTAAACATTTTTAGTTAAATTGAACTATGCATTCCAACAGACTCATTTCATATCTAACAACACTGAAAAACCGTAGATCAATGATATATGGCTGATATTGGCCCACTGATATGATGGATGGTGCACTTAGATTTATTAGGCATCATGTTGATTATACTGTAGAACTGATCAATACTCTGGTCATACATAGGGAGCCTTTTTTAGGAACTGATTAATCACTGAATGTGATTAGGTTTATGACGTCAATTCTCCTGTTGTGCATTAGCCTAGACTTTCTCCAATATAAAGAGAGACCTGTGGCAGTAGTTCCAAGATAAAGAGATACATTGTTCAGTATGTACATATTGTGTTATTGGATTATTGCTACTGTTGCATGAATGTTTAAGTAGAATGTAGAGTTGTTCTCCCTAGGTGGAGCTAGTTTTAGCAATTTTAGACATCACTGGGCAATTTCATCTGTAACAATGCATCGCATATTATGAGCTTAAAGGTCACCTGTTGTGCAAAATGCACCATTTCATGGTTTATCAACAATATAAATATGTGTCCACGGTGTAGATACTCCCAAATTAGAGGAAAATAAACCATCTCTCTCAATACTGTGTCAGATTTCCCCCCATATAATGTCACTAGGGTAGAAGTGCGTAATTTCTGTGGCCCCCATGAGAAATTCTGAGTAATTACAACACTGTCAGTGCATTCACAAGGTTTTTTTCATACCTTCTGCTGTACGTCAAGGTTTTTTCTTTGCAGTAGAATCAACAACTGAAACATGTTTTGAGCGCTTCTTGGGATTTTCAGCCATTGCACCATTGTCAGGGGGAAGACACTAGTTTGTAAATGCTGCCATACTGAGAAATACAGAGAGAGTGTTGTGGAGCTGATATCAACCGAGTTCGGCAATGGCCTGGAATGTAACCGTCATTCATTAGCATGAAAGAGTTACGCACTGTAGCTTTAGTCAACTTTTAAGAGCCTCAATATTATTCTCGCTTGTGATGGCAAAGCAATGATATGGTGTGTGGCAGATTGGCTGCTCAATGTTTTTTTAGAGGACTCCATGCATGTGTTGATTGCAAACGACATGGATTGTCCATCTGTGTATTTATCTTTCCATCACTGTGGTTAATGACAGTGTGATTGCACGCGGTGGGAGTCCGCTCAGTATTCTGCTCAATAAGAGAGATCTTGATAATAGCTTCAATCGCTTGTGACATGCAGCCAGGCTCAGTTTGGCTGTGTGTGTATCCATGACACACACTGTAATGTGTTTCAGTGTGGAGCTCTTTGATACCACTCACTGTGATGTTGAAGTCATCACAGGAAATTATGAAAAAAAATGAAAAGGGGATGGTTGAAAATTCAACTGACACTTAAGTAATTTATTTGTCTCCAAATATTAATTTGAACAATTTTAACATTAACATTTTATTAAATTAAATTTAATATGCTTAGTGATCTTGAATTGGCCATGCAACCTGAAGCCTACCCAATGTTAATCTCTTTGCCAATAGTGTGCATTGGAAAGGCTATACATTTTGGATTTAAAGAAGGTGATGTAGAGAAATAAGACATTACTTTTTAATCTAACCTTTTAGTATGTAGATCTGAAAACGTGTTATCCCCTTTAGCTCTGTGGTAGTGCCATCATTTCATTTTCAAACATCTTGCAAAACAACCTGGGAACATAATGCTTTAATGCCTTTGCGGTAGTTGTAATAAGGAGGATGTCAATTTTTTCCACTAAAATGTTAAACAAATTCTCTTTTTGTCAGATTGGAGAAGATATGTTTTCATCCAAATGTAGAGTTACTTTTTTGAATACGTGTATGATAACGGAGCCTACATTGTGGCAGGTCATTTTGGCATGTTCTGTATAGGACTTGGAGAATGACTGTCCATCGGTGGTGTACTGATACAAATGTTTAACTGTATTAATTAAACAATCAAATTCATTTATCATAACAGTTTTGTATTATTCTTTAATGTCAGCTCTTGGAACATCTATCTCAGATGTCCCTCAGGGGGCTCACTCTGTGATAGGACATTGCACGGGTTGATTAAAACATATGGAGGAGCGTTTGCTTTTTAATGAGGTCCTGATGATAATGCTAACAGTTTGGGTAAAAGTAATGATACTGGCATTACAAAATGCCTCACCCCTTTGGCTGGAGTTCAGTCACATGGCGTTATGTGATGTGTTGACTGCCTTCCAGGGTCCATTATGTGCTGATGGAGAGCAGATGAAGTACAGAGTATAGCATCTGGCTCCTTCTGCCTGGGAACAAGCCTTTATTTGTCTTGAGGACAGTTTCCGTCAAACATCATTCTGGTTTGAAAGAGGAAAATTAAAACAGGGTCGAATTGAAAAATCCAAATGAAACTACACCTTGTGTTAGTCTTGAGTGACTGCTTGTTGCAAAATTCATTTCTTAGAATGTATTTGCTATTATTATGTGCTATTATATATAATGTGTTTCTGCAGCACTTAAGAATATTGTGTGATGGTGAGGACTGTTCGACATGGACCTTTCAAAGCATGACCCACGTCACATTTCTCCTGCATAATGGCCAAAGTGACACACAATAATGACAGTCTGTGAAAGAATTCAATTTCCTGATTATTTTGTTATGATTGTAATTACAGCCATGTCCCACCGGTAAATGGATTACATTTAACAGAGTGCCCTTACATCACACGCAAAAGAAATGACCTGACATTTCCATAATAGCTGACTATAACTGCATGGGTCGTTTTTTTTTTTCTTTTACATTTATAGCAGGCTGTCATTTGGTGGGGCTGCTCCCTCGGCATACAAATCCATTATTTCCCCCGGAAAAACTCATAATTCATAAGCTCATTACAGATGGGTGTGAATTAAAGAGGGCTGCGCCACGCAGTTCCCTTTGTGCCATTTCCTGATCGGGAGGGGGGGGCGGCCTACTTTTTTCTTGAAAGTCAGAACAGTTTGAAAAAGCTTATTTTTCTTCCAACTTTCAGAGCGTCTTTCATTGACTTTGAAAGAGTCGCATTGTCCGCGGGTGATGGAAAGTTCACATCGCACAAAAGTGCTTGTTCACAGGGTGTGTTTCTGCACACTCTCCTTAAAGCTGCAGTTGATAGTTTTTTCACTGTAATATTTGGCAAAACTGTCATAATAGCCATTCAGCTATATGTAGGTGAAGTGGTCTGAAAATATTTTTTTATCACTTTGCTCCCCCCTGCCTCTGTGTGCTGCCCCCCAAAATTGCCACCGCTCATGTTAATTTTGACCAATCAGAGCGAGGTCAGATTCTCCGTTCTTATTGGCTGTGGGACCTTGGCAACGACGTTGATGCGTCAGTTGCGTGAGCGTTCACGACCCTAGCAGTCTGACACTAGCCTACTGTTTGGTACTAGGCTACTACGGCGGACAGCGAGTAGCAATGTCTTCACAAACGAACCCTCAATTTACCATTCCCAGGATACCGACAACTAACACCGCCTAAGACAGCAAAAAAACGAGGAAAGACGAATGTTGAAAAGTTAACTGCTAAAAGGGAGACGGAGAGAGCTCGAAAAAAAGTACACCGGCCATGTCTTCTTGCCCTATCACAGTCAAGACCTCTCCGACTGCGACCTCGTCCCCTTCCTCTGCCCCTAGGCTGCCTGCCGCTAGCAGCAGGACGTCCGCTGGCCCTATATCCCTCGTCCTGTGCTCAGTGTTGCCAACTCAAAGCGATTTTGTCGCTATATTTAGTGACTTTTCAGCCCCACTGGCGAATTTTTTTTCAAAAAGCGACAAGCAACAAATCTAGCTTTTTTTTCTGGTGTTATTGGTGACTTTTTTCGCCAAAGCAAGTATCACCTCTTCTCAACGAGCAGCGGAGCATGAGAGGCAGCCGTCTGAGAGTCCTCGCTGCGGCAGGCGGACACCCCCGCTCTGTTACTTTTGCAGCTGCTGTAAGCTAGTTAGGTAAGAATTAAGATTTTAGCACAACATGTATGTTGTGATTAAATATCCAATGTCGTGTAGTTTCTTACATGTAATCACCTCTCGACAGGTACTGCGCGGTAGCTTGTAGAGGAGGACTACAGAGGTAGAGCGTTGGGAAAAACTTGGGATGGAACGCTGAAACTCTCAACTGCAGCTTAAGCTGATGGATATTGGGAGAAATAGCAGTTGGATGAGATTTGAATTCAAATACCTCAACCGCTCGACTTGTTCTAATTTGGTCCCTCCCCTATGGTCCCAACAGGACGGTCCCAACAGCCAATAAGAACAGAGAATGGTATTTTTTTTAAATTTTTTTTTTAGAATCGGAGCCTCGCTCTGATTGGTCAAAGTGTACCGCTCATGTTAATTTTGACCAATCAGAAATCACATACCCCAGCTTAAACCGTGACTCGTGGCCCTGCTTGCTATAAGCCAGAGCTGTGCACCGTGATATTGGTGTGCTGGCTGCTATACTGCTGGTCTCTGGGAAATGAGCTGAGGGAGTTTAATATTGACTTTGGTGCCAGTAGGGGGCAGAAGCGTTCCATATTTCATGCTCAGTGCAATCTAGTGCGTCCCATCCAATTTGGGGCAGAAGGTGCAGCAGAATGTCTAGAAGCTCCAGTGCATGTGTACTGTGTAGGCCCAGCCATCATCTGTTCTGTGTTGGCCCCGCCCAGATGCACTGAGCAGTCTGCTGCTGCTGCTCCCAAGGTCAAGCCATCTGAGGACCGCAGTGCAGCTCCTCTTCCACTGATGATGACTACCGCACTAATTGGATATGTGGGATGTTTGCCTTTTGCGAAACGCTAGAAAAATAAACTGAAGCAAAATCACAGCCCCTATGACTATGTGATATCCAGCGTTTTTAAAGGGCTCCCATGTGGCTATTGTCAGAGCTTGGGGGGCTGTTTGTGTGTGTGTGTGTGTGGGGAGAACTCTCCATATCCTCTTTCATTAGCCTTGTCTGCTGTTGTGGATGAGATGTAATGTGGTGGCAAAGTGCATCTCAACAGCCCCCCCCCCCCTTCTCAGACGGTATAGCTGTCAGAAACACCGCCCCGGGCAAACAAGCTTAGTCATGGATATTGACTTTGCTCCTTCACTCTTCTATTGTGCGCTGATTGATGGCGCGTAATCTATTAAGAGGATTTGGCACGAAGTTTGAAATTGAGGGCAGAGAAAGTGTCTGAGTCTGAGCATTAGCTTTTTCTTAATGTCAGGAAATGCTGGTCGGAAAAAATACAGACAAGAACAAGAGGTGAGGGCAACTAGAGTGTTGATCTGGGAGAAGTCATTAGCCGTGGAAGCTGTTTAGTAGCAACAACACACACAGTCTGTTTTTCTAAGATAGGCCTTTTCATACAACCTCTTAACACTGGGATGGACAGAGGAGACTTTCTGAATCAACACCAAGCCAAATAATATATACTGGCAGACATCTTTAAATTGTCTTGTATTATTATACACATCATATCATTCAAAATCTTCTTTCAGTTTGAACTGCTGGAAATGACTTTGCACACACAAATCTAATGTGTGTATAAATGGAAGAGATTTCTCTCACATTCGGACTTTCAAATACTATTGTTTGCTAAAAGCAGCTAAGAACAGAGGTATTTAATAACATATATTAAACATACTATATACAGTAGCCTATAACCATATCGAGACATACAAAGTGACTTTCTATTTTTTATGTCCTAATTTGTTGTAATATTTTTTGGAAGACAAACTCGGAAGCTCCGTTTTCTCTCCCAATCTATTACTAGAACGGCAGAAGCAAATCATGTAGGTGACATTTCTGTTTTTCACCGGAGGCAACCAAGGTGTGTGGTGGTGGCTACTTTTATATCTGGCAGCTCGACTGAGACACAGCAGGGCCACAAAAAGATATACTGGCCTTGTATCTCACAGCTTGCCTTCTGGAAATTTCCAAGAAAAACAGTGAAGCCATTTACAGAGAATTTATATCCGAAATCATTTTGATCGGACAAGTCTGAGAGAAGATTCATCTTTGTTGTCCTGCTTCTTATTGGATTCCACTTTGTTTTATGTGGAGGGGGGGTTTCTGAAGCTGTTGGCTTTTTCCAGAGTCCGCTGGCCGTTTGAGAGAGAAGAGAGAGATGCACTGTAATGATTTGGCGTCACAATTACCCACAGGGGAGTGGGCAGCTGGGGAAGGACAGCAGTGTGTGTTTCAGTGTGTGGACATGGGGGTGAATGTCAGGCAGATGTAGAGGGAAAGACATCAAAAAAGTGCAGCTGAATGACTTGTTATTTACACTCTTTCATGCCACCCCCCCCCCCCCCCCAGAGGCTTTAAGGACATCTCCAACTTTTGGGCACCTGATCTGTGGCAGCCAGACGGGGAATCAATACTTTGATTTATATTGTTATACAATGAAATAAACAATTTGCAAAGTTTCACTTTTTAATTCCATCTCAAAGTTTCTATCAGGCATTAAATGTGTCTCTGTGCATTCAAACAGCTGTTTAAACTTTGGCCAATGTAGGATGTGACATTTCTTTTTTGAAAAAAGTGATCAAAATGAGTTTCATCTAAATACTTATGCTCACATTGAGATTAGCTAAGTTTTGGAGGTTCTCCTTGATGATCAATAGTAACTGACTGATCTTGCTGACACTAGATCATACTACTACATACTACATCCAACGATAAAAAGAATCTAGTTAGGATGCAGTAGGCATACTATTGGGACATACTTTAATCTCTTATTTCATCATAACATTGCGCCTTGATCTTGCCTCTTGCTTTTATATCGTCGCATCCCCGATTGCTTTCATATGGAGGCTTCGTCGATGTGACGTCACTTCACGTGCGCACTGGATTGTGGGTCAGAATCGCCCAAATAGGATGCAGTTTTCAACACTAACAATCTTGGCCGCATGAAGTAGGACATCCGGGTACTTCTAACCATCCTAAATCTGGCCACAAGAATCGGGACATCCTAAATCTTTTTTATACATACTATATTGTAGAAAGTATGCGATTCGGAACGCAACCCAAGTTTAATCGATATGTCATGGTCTGTCTTTGTCTTGTCTTGTTTTGGTGGTTCCCTGTGTTTCCTGTTTTATTTTGGTACGTCTGTCTTGTTCCTCCCCATGTCCTGTCAAGTTTCCCTCCTGTGTGATTACTGCTCCCTTCCCTAATGTGTCCCACCTGTTCCTCGTTGTCTACCTGTCTTGTGTGTGTGTATTTAACTCCCTGTGTGTCATTGTTCCATGTCTTTGCATTGTGCATGTTGGTGAGTTCTCTGTGGCCCTCTTGCCTTCCCTGTATTTTTGCATTTTTGCTTTTCTTGTATTTTGGAGCTAAATAAATAAATCATTTTCTTGAACGGTCTGCGTCTGGGTCCCCCCTGCCTGCCTGCTAACCACCCCGTAACACAATAAGGCTCATGAGCAGTTGCTAACACTACACACACAGGTCTGATTTTTGACTAAGTGATTTTGACAACAAACATTCTACCTTTAGAGTGCACTGCAGCAAACCCTGAGGCAGAGCATTCCAGGCTTTAGGGCCGACCACACTGAAGGCCCTGTCCTCTATGTCTGGTGGTGGGAGTTTACACTACAGGTGAAACTCGAAAAATTAGAATGTCGTGCAAAAGTTCATTTATTTCAGTAATTCAACCTAAATGGTGAAACTAATATATTATATAGACTCATTACATTCAAAGTGAGATATTCCAAGCCTTTATTTGTTATAATTGTGATTATTATGGCTTACAGCTTATGAAAACCCCAAATTCAAAATCTCAGAAAATTAGAATATTACATAAAATCAATAAAAAAAGGATTTTAAATACAGAAATGTCGGCCCTCTAGAAAGTATAATCAAAGCAACCTGGGCTTCCATAACACCTCAGCAGTGCCACAGACTGATAGCATCCATGCCACGCCGTATTGAGGCAAGAATTCGTGCAAAAGGGGCCCAAACCAAGTACTTAGTACATATGCATGATTATACTTTCTAGAGGGCCGACATTTCTGTATTTAAAAACCTTTTTTTATTGATTTTATGAAATATTCTAATTTTCTGAGATTTTGAATTTGGGGTTTTTATAAACTGTAAGCCATACTAATCACAATTATAACAAATAAAGGCTTCACATATCTCACTTTGCATGTAATGAGTCTGTATAAGATATTATTTTCACCTTTAAAGTTGAATTACTGAAATAAATGAACTTTTGCACGATATTCTAATTTTTCGAGTTTCACCTGTAAGTGGGTACCAGAAGGAACGTAGTGGACGAGTAGAAGTGCAGGGATGAGGAAGGTTTGGACTATAGGGAGGTGCCAAGCCAGGAAGAGATTTTAAATGAGAAGTATAGGACTTTAACATCGATGGAGCCAGTGTAGTTGAGTGGAGTGTAGGAGTGATGTGTTCCCAGTACCGTGTGTGACGTGTAAATACTAGCAGCAGAGTTCTGAACATGCTGTAATGGTTGTAAAGCACGGGGGTGAACCCTGGGCATTGCAGTAGTCCAGTTTGGATGTGTTGAAGGCATGAATGAGGCTTTCAACTTTAGAGACTGAAATACATGGGCTATTTTTGTGTGACAACGCAGTATCCCACACATCAACAGCATCACAAAAAGTGTACACGGTGGGCTATTCTGTTATTGACTTTGATTATTATGTATAATTCATGATAAGGAGTTACAAAATGAGTTGCGATAAAGCTCTACCCAATATTTGAATTTAATTAATTGCTCTCTTAATCATATTACAACAACAACAAAATGTGTGGTTTTTCTAAACTATACCGAACCTTAAATAATAAGAGATGCTGCTGGTTGAAGGCCAGAGTCACCTTCATAAGACCACTTGTCTAACAGAAAGGGCTTTGATATATTTTGTATATGCAAATAAGGTAATTTATTTTAGTGTAAAAATGTGGGAGCATCTGCAAAAAGTCTAAGAAATAGCTGCTGGGCAGATGCTTTCAATCGTTTTTTTGGAGTATTATTTGCTTTTACCTTGACCCTGGTAGAGAGGGCACTCACACCGCAATCTGTCTCTAACTACCATCTGTCATCAAGTCTATCCGTACATTCAACCCCAGGATTCTCAGTGCTTTGCCTTGCACCAAACTGTGCAGCACTACTATACCTTGGATCAATCCATCCACTGATCTCCAATCTCCCTCACAGGAAATGTGTACAGTGTCAAAGGCTGTCTATCATAGCGTTCCTATCACTCTGAAACAGTCTCTCATAGTAAATGGTCTTCATGTAATTCATTCCACGTTGTAATTACAAATGGCATATTGAATTTCTCTGAAATTTTGGCAGTTAATATTATAGAACGGCCTCAAAACCCAACACCTATGGATACACTTACATAATTTTGTGTTGTGATTTTATTTGAATTATTGCATGATAAATTCATGTCAGATAAATTTAAAAAAAAAAGCTAGGGCTGTTCCCGATTCTGAATCTGAACCTTCGGATATGTGAAAACGGAGCATTTGGAAATACATATAATGATGTGTATTTTAATTATGTAATAATGTTTGATTTGTTTTCATTGAAGCATTTTAAAACGGTCAATATGACACAGAGGTTTAAGAGACAAGCAGAACATTATGGCCTCTCTTTGAATCAGAGCAACAAGCTATATAACAGGGACGTGTCCTCCTGTGTGTGTGTGTCACCAGTTTTACCAGAGAAGCTGTGAATGCTTTTCAGACCAGAGCCTAACAGGCAGTAGGGAGGGGGCTCTGCTGGAGGCTTTAGCACAGGATACAATGTCATGAATATTTCATGGTTCATACCTTTAACTTTTTTACTGCTCTCTGTCTGTGTATCCTGCCGGTTTCTCCAGTCACATGCAAAGTGCATATGCACAAGAGGGGAAGTGCTTGACAGCTGCTTTGTATGGGGACATCATAAGGACAACCCAAGTCTGCCTCAGCATGACATGGCTATACGGCGGGGGGACTTGATGCAGAGAACGCTATCCTGCAAATTCCACGTGCTGTTTATCAGGACTAAAAAAGGCAAATAGCAGCTCTTCACAAAACACAGAAAGAGAAACAGTATAGAGCATGGTTGAATGTATGTTTGAGTGTCCTCCTCCAGCTCTGTTAAGGGAGAAACACAACACACTGAGCTCAGCGTAGTGAGAATCTAAACTTCCAAGACTAAGGTTCTAAGGTTCGTTTGGATGCTTCAAAAAGCCTCAACCTATTTCAGAGAAAAAAAAATGAATGTCAGTTCAGGTTCAGATCACATCTCCGGTTAGGGGGAAATCTTTTTCTAAGGCTTTGATGCATGGAGCCTTTGAACATGTGCATATAGCTTGATATCTAATTAGTCAATGTTGGCTTCTTGTACCGTTCACCTTGAAGATATCTGGGGTCTGTGTGCACGCGCAAAGCCAGTCATATGTAAATGTAACACATGCCACGTGAAGTCATGAGTAAACATGTTAGCACTTCTGTTATACACTTCTTCAACATACTGTAAATTATCTTGAATGTACTGACACTTACCCTGTGGACGTCTGTAACGTGCACACTAGTATTGTGGCTATGATCAGGTTTTTTTAAAGGTCCTGACCTATACTATGGATGCGTTGCGCATGTAATAATCATATTTTTTTGGAACAGAACACGTTGCATAAATGATCAAACTTGATACACAACTGCAAACAGATGGTCAGAAACATGGGGATATGAATAAGCAGCTTGTTCATTTTCCATCTAAAAATGAAGCTTAAAAACCATAGTAATGTAGTGCTGCACATGTAAATACAACTCATTATCCAGAGAGCCATGTCTAATCCATGGCATTTTACATTTACACCTGGATGAATTCCAATCACAATGCGATGTTCTTACACCTGGGTTAAGAGGATTTTTCGTCATATCCATGGTTACATATCACATATTAATGCCAATTTTAAATAGGGTTTATTTCTATATGGCCTATATGATATTTCCTTGATAGTTTCACCACTGATCTTTTAACGTTCAGGAAGCTGCATTATGATCCTTAACTCAAGTGAAAGCCAAACTGTCCTTGCTGATGTCTGCTCCTTCCTGCGAACTGACAGGCAAGTCATGCAATGTTATTTTAGCTTCCCATCATTGGTATTGCATGCTTTCGTTGCTGCGTTCCCACACGTCAGCACACTTTACTTAATGAGTAGGCCTACAATGTGGTTATTGGTGGGGGGGGGGGGTGCTATGAAAATAAGACCTGAACTGAAATGATTCTTTGAGCTGAGATGAATGGTATTTTTCGGTAGTGTGTGAAAAAAAGCATGAGTTTTGTAGTGCTAATAACAATGTGAAAACCTGTGGAAAAGTATTTTGCAGTGTTCATCAGATGCACGGTACCAAGGACATTAACCATCCTTCCCCCTCGACCCTGAATGCAGCACGAGACAGCAGCTGAGCAGATGCCATCTCTTTTGGCGGACCGTATATATCCTTTTCTGCATGTCCCCCTCATTAATGATTAGCCCGTGATGATGCAGAAGGCTTTAATCACGAGAGAGCAACAGATTGTGATTGATGGGTTGGCGTGTCTGCTGAGACGTGGGTTGTAGGAGACAGGAATGGCACAGACATTCTCCTCAGCAGATGGTGGATGATATAGAGCAGCAGCCCCACACTAGATAGGTTAATTAGCGCGCTAAGTAAAAAATGTGTTGGATTTGGCACCTTGTCTGCAACTCGCTATGATATTTCCCTCATATGGTCCACCGCTTATCTTTCAACGTCCGGGGAGCCGCAAGACGATTCCTTCCTTCTGTCTGTTCAATCCAGAGCCAAACACTAGCAGGTGATGTCCTCCCAACATATAGGAAACACAGAAAAGTACTATGACAATATAATACCGTCACTGTCCAAAACATGAAAAATACAGGGACATCAATTTTAGGTCATATTGCCCATGCCTTGCTGTGGGCCGCTGGCCGCCTACCAAAGATACTTTCCACCATGCCCAACAACTTTGTTTTACAGTATGAAGCTTACTATGATTTTAGCTGCTTTTAATACTTTTTTCTACATGCATGGTTCTACAGGGTTAAACCTACTAACCTCTTTTGTATCAGACTCATTGGCCTGGGTAACAAATGTTATACATGTGAATCCTTTTGTCAATTCAGATCAAGGAGGGATTTAGAAGAATAACTACAATTTGACTGGAGGAAGGATTGATGTACATAATTGACACCAGCAATGACACCGGTCAATGATCAAATTCCTTTGTGATTTTCTCTACTTACGACATCTATTGCAGTATGTCCGTCCTGGGAGAGGGATCCCTTACTTTGTCGACTCTCCCTGAGATTTCTTCAATTTTTTTAATCCCGGTAAAGGGTTTTTACTGGGAGTTTTTTCTCAGCCGAGCTAAGGGTGTAAGGGCATGGTGTCATATGTATCATATTGTATCATATTGTATGAAATGTAAAGCCCACTGAGACAAATGTATTTGTGATTCTGGGCTATACAAATAAAACTGATTTGATATGATTTGATAACCAGCACCTATTGCCCTGATGACGTCCAGGGGAGGTGGCATGGGGATCAAGCGGAGGCCTTTCCTGGACAAGGTGTTTTTGTTCAAAATTATGCTTCACAGTTTATTTAGTTTTTTACTTGTCTCTAAATAGAATTGTCTTGTTTGACTGCAGGAATATGGCTGCAGTGATGCCACCCAACACATAATGAAGATCCTGGTGGTTGGACAGGAGGATCCAGTGGGTGTACCCATCCTTCTTTATGGCAAAGCGACGTTGCCAGGTTTGCCCCAAACACTGTTTCAGAAACGTTTATAAGAAGTGGGAGGATTAAACTGTTACCAAAAGTAAAAGCTTTAAAGGTGAAGTTGCTATCTTTAATGAAAACACCATTGGCAAGTACTTTACAACCTGTTTTGCTGCTACACCCCAACTCAGTTTTCCCTCTTCAAGTGACTAACAACAAGTTGCACTGACACTGTGAGCTCCACTGGACCCTCTGATCATATACAGAAGCTCTTCTTTATATGGACCTTCCACTGTTCAAACACAGTCTACTGCAAGTCTGTGTCAATATGGAGAAAAACCTCTGAGGAATGTTTCCAACACCTTGTTGAAAGTATGTCATGAAGAATGAAGGCAGTTCAGAAGGCCAAAGGAGGTCCAATCCGTTAGCAAGGAGTACCTAATAAGGTGGCCGGTGAGTGTATCTTTAAAAATGTACACCCAAACACTATATTTTTAAATAGTAGACAAGAGGGGTCTTGGGGTGAACTGTCCCTTTATCCTGAATAAGCATTATTAGTGAGAAATATAGTTTGATACAACAAATTGATTGAAAATGTCTACAGAAAACAATTAATTCAATCTACTTAGTTACTTCATAATAGTAAATAAGTACGATTTACTTCATATTTTGATAATGGCAACATTGCTATGAACAAATTAAGTGAACTTTACTTGATTAGTTAAATGATATAACGTATAACTTCAATATATCTAAGTAACATTTACTTAATATTTTCACAAATGTTATGTTTAGTACAAATAAGTCAATTTTACTAGACACTGACAAGTGAGATACACTGCAATCTCCCAATACACAGAATAGTCACACACTCAAATAACTTGTTGGACCATCTTTAGCTTTGATTACGCCACCCATTCGCCGTAACACATTTTGATAAGCTTTATTTGGCACATTAGGTTGCTTAGAACCTAGACCTGACCAACTGAAGCGACCCCAGATCCTATTGTACACTGCCACACAGGCTTGTACTGTAGGCACTAGGCATGATGGGAGCATCACTTCATCCACCTCTCTTCGTACCCTGATGCACCCATCACTCTGGAACAGGGTCAATCTGGTCTCATCAGACCACACAACCTTTTTCCATTGCTCCAGAGTCCAGTCTGTATGCTCCCTGGCACATTGAAGCATTTTATCCTGATAAGCCCCACTGATAAGTGGTTGTCTTGAGGCTACACAGCAGTAAAGTCCATATCCCTTAAATTCTCTTTGGTGCTTTGGAAATGTGGTACTCACGGCCAGTTCTTGGCGGCAGTGCGAGTGGTAGAGCTCGCTTGTGTGCAGGTCGAGGTCGTCCCGTTCCCCGCACATGTCAAATGTCTGGGCAGACCTGACCCCATGCTCCGTAGTAGTTAGACCGTAGTGCTAAGCACCTGCGTGTAGCTGTGCATCGGTGTATGATTGTGTGGACTGGTGATGGTACAAAAAAAAATGTAAGCGCTCTGAGTCTGTGAATAGGAGAATAGCGCTATACAGTCCATTTACATTTACATTCATGGCCTGGCGAATTTGATTAGGGCCTCCATGTATCAATTTTAAATGTGTTTTTATTGCAAGTGTTATTTTTAGTTATTGTAGCAAAGAAAAGTAAACTACATTAACTACAATTTAGAACTCCAGAAAATGATTTTAGTCAAAGTTGTTTCTCAAGTTTATAAGTCAGGTAGTCTATGTGTATTTGTTGACTAAATGAACCCTAACACCCCAGACACCTTCCTATACATCCAGAATACCTATGACGGGACTAAGGAAAATCATGCAAAACGCCATAAAATCTCACAGATTGACCCTAAAATTGGATGGAGATATTTTTGTGTGTGTTTTAAAGCATGTTTATTATTTGTGTTATCTATAATAATTGGAATAAAAGCAGTTATTTATTCTTTTTTTCTTTTCTTTTTTTCTCCAAATATTATGTAAAATACTGTCCTATGCTACTGTATGTGCGGTGCTAAGTATGCAAATATGTACATATGTACACAAGATTCATCTGTCTCTTCAAGTCAGTCTTCCAAGGTTACAATCTTTTTTTAACCAAAATCTAATCTAATCATAAGGACAGGAACAACAATTATACTTTAGTTGCCAGGAGATCATTTTGTCTAACTATGTTTAACATCCATCTTCCTCATTTATTGGTAAAAGCAATAATCTAGCAAGAAAAAATTAAGTCTGTTCATCATACACAAGTTGAGTCAAGTTCACGCCTTCTAATGCAGTCCAAAATGTATCCAAAAGGGCTTTACATTTTAAATGACATACTGTACACACATTATTAGACCCTTAGACAAGAATAAGTCACAAGTCCATTTATGGATCATATAGCCTGGCACTGCCCAACTACCTACTTCCGCTCAATTTTCATTTCACTTCAGTAGTCAGTCTGGGGCTGCGGTATATTCATGGGTTCTTGCTCAGCCAGATTTTTGGCGGTCCAATCAGCGAACAGAGGGAGTGGCTGAGAACGATGACGTTGAGGTTGTGCGCCAGTTTCAGTTGTAGTCAGAGGAAGACAATGGATAAGGATATGAGAGAAGCTATTTAGTCTGGTGTGGCAACGCTGCAGAATATCGATAAATTAAAGCCGGAGCAAGAACAAGCTTTGCTGAATTTTGTTGGCCGGTCTCGGCGCATGACATACGTCACGACCAAACGTTATGCGATTGGTTGGCAGACCCAGAGTGGCACTGGGCAGATCCAATCATTTTAAACTTCAACAGACACCCGCCCCCAAGTGAGTGAACGTTTGTCAATTGAGCAGTTCCAGACCTTCTGTACAAATGAAATGAAGTAAAGTGGTCTGGTGGGACCAGACTATGGATCATAGTATTTTCTTTGAAAATATGTATGGTGCAGGGACAGCATGAGTGGCACTGTATATACAATTTCCTGTGTACTTTGGAGTGTTAAAAATTTCAGAATGTTTGTTTAACACTTGCGTTCCTTCCTCGAGAACATCTGATTTTGCTTAACATTAGCAATTCTACCGCTTAAGGCAGACACAGAGACAGTTTTTTAAACGCCATGTTTGGCACTAACGTAGCATCAGTAGCATCTGTTAGGTTTGCAGAGTATATAGCGTGTTCTGGGTTGTTGTTTTCTGCGGTGTAACTTTCTCTGCCGTGCCCCCGCTGGCATCCCATCAAACCCTGCCAGAGCCACTGCTGCCTTCCTGCTGCTGCACGCTGTCTGCTCCTATAAAAAACACATTTGCCGAAGGTGAGCAAGCAACAATCAAACTAAAATTGACCCTCTTTGCTGCTGAATAGTGAGTAGCTCTAAAGCAATCCCAGCATAAGGTATTTCATTAAGATGTGCTTATTTCCTTAATGCCTGTTGGCAACTTGGTATCACCGCCTTCCAAATTTGCATACAAATATAAAATAATTTAATTGGGTGTATTGTAGTGGGGGGATTCATTATGAGCAGTTTAGCATATACAGACCTAAACATAGTCAGACTGTATTAGGGCATTGCTTTCATCAAAAGATGGGTCTCTGTTAATGTCGACCACAGGAGTCCAAACACGGACCTGAATAACAGATTATTATTAGAGGCTTATAGTTTGATGGTGCTTCTAAGGCACTTCAAAAATTTACTTGAGTCTGATGTAAACAACATGCTCTTTGTTCAAAGGATATCAGAGAAGCAGAAACAGTTTCAAAGAGGTGAATAATGCAAGATACAGAGGATGATCTGAGGCCGCACCAAACTCAAAACATATTCCACTGTGTGCTGCGGGATGTGCGCCCTCAGTTCAAGATGCCCTATTTGTTTGGTTTTCAAAAGTTGTATTTCTTCTTTAAAAGAAAAAATAAATAAGTGTAACCGGGTTGAGCCCTTTGTTGTTGAAACCATCAAAAAGACAAGATGTAATAAGAATAGTACACGACCCCACCATGGACGTCGATTTGGCTAAACAAGTGGGGGGGACAAACAGGCATTCTGGAGTGCATTTTCAAAAGTGGGGGGGACAATGAGGAAACATCTTTTTTTTCTCTTTAGTGCAGGTAATGAACGGTTCTGAAAGACGGCATACCCGCTCACTAACGAATAAAATGTATACAAAACACTGATGACTTCTTGATAAACAACATCGTCAGTATCCATGTGCCGCGACACAAACTGCTGTTAGTGTCCGCTACATTTACAGTCATTAGTGGGCATAGAGGATGGTAATCCCTACAGTTTACACTTCACAACGGGACACTTAAAGCCACTCGCCGTTGTCTCCAGTGACGTGCGGTGAGGTCAGTGAGTGGGTAGGCACTGAGTTCTGAAAGCCAGATTTCTCTAAACCTATATATTGTTAAATCAAAAACAATAAACAACAAACAGGCACGCACGGCCGATTTCAAATAAATTCCTCCCTTTCTTTCTTTCTTTCTTTCTCTCTCTCACTCACTCACTCACTCACACACACACACACACACACAGACGGGACGTATATGAAATGTCACGACGGTAACTTCAGGTTTGCCCGTAGCCTACTGTAGTTTGGTCTAAATGATTAAACATCGCATCCATCGACTTAACGGACCCGTCCCTCACACCGAGGGCCGAAAAAACGTAAGGCAACAAGTCAAACCTTCGCCGATTCAAACTACCGGTACTACTTCTATTCAACTTAAAAATAAAAGACAGCATTCATCATTATGTAGGACTACAGCATAACTGATGGCAACTCCACTCCATAAACTTTATCTTAATAGATAAAGTACCAGTAGTGTATGCCCCATGGACCTGTCCAGCATCAGAATGTAACCATTTATCCACATTGCAGAGCTTAGGTTTGTCCGTCAGTAACAATGAAAACACAACTGCTCAATTGAATATAAAATGCAGAATGGATTGCACTCGGTATCAATTCATCCAACTTTATTATTAAATAAACCCCAAAAAAGTTTCTGACTCACCAATCTGACTCCCTGGCTGTAGAAATAAACAAGACGACAGTAATCCAGTGACAGTCTGACTGACAGCACAGCTAGCTAGCATCCTTCCGTTCATGTAGGCTACCTGTCCGTTTGAAATGCTCGAACATTGTTTGTCCCTGCTGTTGCTGCTGTACACCGTCCAAGGCTGGCGCAGGCCTTTCTCTTGCTATTCATTCTGTTCCTTTTAAAATTATAATCCAATTTGTTAAAATTCCTCCAGTCTGAAATATCTGCGGGCACGGACAGGGCAGCTGCAATGTTGACTTAAAAATCCGCGGGGGTAACGCGACGTGATATGAGCATTGCCAACGTAATGACGTTGGCCTAAGCTGCGTAAATGTCTAGTAATATCTCGATTTTAATTGGTCCATGAATGATATGTAACGTAAAGGCTTATGTGGCATACCATTTACGTAAAAAAGGCACAAAGAATTATGCTTATTTGCGTACATGTTAAATAATACAGAATCAAGTGCGCATGCGCGAAAACTTTTTTTTTCTTGCCGTCCACAATGAATAGGCTTTGCCGTACACAATGAATGGGAAACAGCAAAGGCACAATCTTTTTTTTGGCGTAATTTACTAACTGCCACGTTTCTAATCAAAACGTCTACACTTTTTTAAAGTAATCGCGGAGAGAGAGAGAGAGAGAGAGAGAGAGAGAGAGAGAGAGAGAGAGAGAGAGAGAGAGAGACCTTGACGCTGTGTTTTAATACGGCTGGACGCACTCCATGTCCGGCTTAAAAAGTGGGGGGGACAAAATGAGTCTTGACGAAAAGTGGGGGGTACATGTACCCCCCATACCCCCCGTAATCGACGTCTATGGACCCCACCCATGGCTCTGTGGACCCCATCCGTGTCTGATTTCAGAGCTAACAAACGTGATTGAAGTCGGCAACATATAAAGTGGAAGCAGGTTTGAAAATGACTTCTAGTAGAACATGTCTAATGAAATATTAAGGAAGGACATTCACAGGTCAAGTACAAGTCATGCAGAAGTTTTCATGGTGGTTATGTATTACAAAAGTTAATGATTATTTTATGCCAGAAGCAAAGGTGAAGTGGTGAGAATATTGTATGCAAGTGCTGCAAACTTTTTCTGAACCCCTGTTCACACATACAGACAGCAGAAGTGGTTGGCTCTCAATTGCTTCTCATTCACAAGAAGCTCACAGGTGCATTTAGGTGTTCTACAAAACACAGGGAAGGTATTTTCACATATCCCACATAACTCCACTCTTTATCATGGCTATGTTGTTTTGTTTCATTTTGTTTCTTATGTTAATATTTTTCATTAGCTAGTTTTAACTATATTTACTTCTTTTAACTGCATTGTTGCTTCTTTTTTATTAACTGTACATTGTCCTTGAGTGTTGAAAGGCCCCATTAATAATATGATGATTACTGACCACTTATAAACAGGTAGGGCAGCAGGTTTGGTTGTGACACACACACACACACAGCTAATGGAGGATATCAATATACTTTAAAAGCCTTAGTCCTTGATTTGCCGCAATTTGCGTAATAAGTCTTCCGGTCCAATTTGGACACACATACATATAAATCACATCCATTGGAAGCAACTTTTCTTGCCGCAGTCTTTTTTTGCATTACCTGGGTGGATGCATTGAGCCTTCAAGTTCCCAATCAGCTAAAGAGGCATTTGGAAAGATGTGTGAAGCCGGAAGAGAACCTTTGTTTGATCTGAGTGTTCAGAGCGCTTGTCAGTGCACCTTCTCTTGGCTCTGAAATAGATAAAGGAGACAACACTCCCCGTGACAACTAGCAGGTAGTTGAGCAGTTGCATGGAGCGAAAGAAGTCAACGCATGCAGATCCTGACAGCACTGATGAACAGCTACATGTGTTATGCCACAGGGCAAATCTCAGGCTCTTCAGGAGATACTTGTTGTGTGAGTGCCTTAGATGTTAGAAATTAGAAAGGGGAGAAATGGGGGGAAACAAACTTTCATCTCAGTTTATGTCTGTCAGCTCTGTCAGGCTGACTTCCTTTCACTGCTTATGTAATGGATGAAACATGAATGTACTTATAGATCCATCCAATCAACTGATTTCTTATGTCAGACCGATCACGTTTTAACAAACTAACCCTGCGTTCCAAATCACATACTTTTTCTCTTTAATACACTACATACTAAAGTACAGAAGAGTTTAATATTTCCCTTTGGACGTTTACACAAAATCTCTGCTCACCCTGAAGGACGAGGTCATAGTGTTCACTCGTTTGTAACGGCCTTTTCTCCAAAACACTGAGAACAAGAATACATTTGAGTCTCTCTGGTGCAATCGCAACAAAACCTCTGTTCCCTCTGTCTTGATATCCGTGTGTGGAATTTTGACAGCGACAATCAACCAATGCATCTGCAGGGACGTCAGCGATTGAAATGTACAGTACGTCATGTAAATACCGTCCAGTGAACTCATCATTTTCTGTTTTATACAGTATGTACTGTATTATTTGTATTTCATTATTGGATGTGTTGGTTGTTTTCAGTGCTGTACTTAATTATCAAGCTTATACAAATTATTTTTGAAGCCTGAATGAGTTGCGTTATCCATCACAATGAACATATTGGAATAGTTCGACATGGGATATACTCTTATTCACATTCAGGAGACACTTCGCTTAGCTTAGGACATTGACTGGAAAAAGGAGA
Source organism: Ammodytes dubius (assembly GCA_026122265.1). NCBI lineage: Eukaryota > Metazoa > Chordata > Actinopteri > Uranoscopiformes > Ammodytidae > Ammodytes > Ammodytes dubius. The sequence goes on from CM047507.1 coordinate 3,651,620, forward strand.
GACAGCTAGCAGGCTAGCACCTCTAAAGCTCACATTCATTCAACCTTTATTTATACTCAAGAGATCATTGGGGGGTGACCCTCATTTGCAATGACATCAATTCCAAGTTAACATGTTAACATTTTATTTCTAATTTTTGCAGATTAAACACTAGACTTTTGTCTTTTCTTGAGCCAAGATGCTCTTAATTAATTAATGACCTTTAATGACCTTTTGCAGCAGAATTTATAAAATCCATGTGCGATCACCGAAGACTTACCTCATGTAGATGCACTGACAGTGTTGTTGTATTTTCCTCAGAAATCCTCGTGGGCGCGACATAACTTACACACTACAGCTTTAAAGAATCATCACATCTCAGATTGTCTAAAAGTCAGAATGCAGTATTCATTGCAGCCGGGGGGCCGACAGCTGAAATTGCAGCCGACTTTAATAGCAGCATATAGTCAAAAAAGATCCACTCATCAAAGTCATTGGTCTGTGGTGTGCTGCTGAGCTCGGTGTCGTCTGACTGTCGCCTGGATGGGGGTTGATGATATTCTTGGGCACAAGCCTGGGTCACGGATCAATACCAGCGCCCACTGAATCTCCTTCGATGAATCAGCAGCAGCTCTCAGGGATGTATTACTTTGCTCGGCATAGGGCATGTGTGTGTGTGTGTGTGTGTGTGTGTGTGTGTGTGTGTGTGTGTGTGTGTGTGTGTGTGTGTGTGTGTGAAGCTGATGAGTAGGGGTGGACACACAACAAATTATCTTTTTTGGGGTGACCAGACACTGGAGGAATAAAGGCCAGCCATGGGGGTGCCTGGGCCATAACCTCCCCTCTCTGTTACACATGGCATATTTTAAAGTTGTTCCTAATCCCTCCTGTTTAATGACCAGACATTGGTCTAAATTACAAGGGGGTGGGTTATTGATAGGTTATTTGTCAAGCTGCCATGTGGGGATTGGTTTTTGTATTCCGCAGGGAACACTATGTTACTGACCCTGGATCTGAACACTCCCAATGCCACAAAGGGGGTGTCACCAAAGCCTGGGAATTCATTTGGGAAGAGAAACAATATGACAGAGAAGGTTTGCAGTTGGACCTGGTACCAGAGTTATCAACCTAGTCTCACAGTTAAATGTGTAATAGCTACGTTGGTCCACAGCGCAAAATGTAGAGGTTTCACAATAAAGGCCTTGAAATTGTGAATTAGCTACATTTGTTCCCCCTATTCATTTTTAATGGACAGCGTACACACATTTCTCACTAACAATGTTATCAAAAACCCATTTAATAGCATATACATCTTAAAAATCATCAGAATAAAAGCTGTGGCAATGGTGGTCACAGCTCGGATTTCGTTTCGGCCGGGAGGACTTGAAAGTAACATGACATGTACGCTGTCCATTAGAAATGAACAGGGGGAACAAATGTAGCTAATTCATAATTTCAAGGCCTTTATTGTGAAACCTCTACATTTTGCACTGTGGACCAACGTAGCTATTACACATTTAATTGTGAGACTGGGTTGGAGTTATGGTATACCTAACCCAAATGTATTTGCTCAGTATTCAAAGTAAGCTAAATAAAAGATCCTGGTATTTGGAGGAGGGTCTTAGGCTACCTGTATTGTGGGGATATGTCAGGCTATTTCTCTTCTTGCTTTGCTTATCTACTGTTATGCACTGTACTGCCAGATGAGTGGATAACATAAAAAGTTATTTAAAAAAACGGCAGATAATTAGTGGGCTAAGAATTGCTGGGCAAATACAGTAGCTGGCAAAAGTATTCATATTCGTATTCATTGGGATTGTATGTGATAGACCAGCACAAAGTGTTTTGAAAATGATACAAGGTTCACGTGTATCATTTGTGGCGTGCAAAAGTATTCATATTTTGAGGCAACTCAGAGTTTGTTCGCTCCGAGTTAGTGGAAACTCTGGGTTTTCCGTTTCAGGTAGCAGGTTCAGCGCAACATACGCCGTGGGTCTAACCTGCTGGATAGGTGATTTGACCTACTCTGAGTTTGTTTTCACTTTACGCAGCAGCTCCGACTGAAGAAAGAGTGTCACTGCCACAACGCGTCCCTTACAGTTTAAAGCAAAATCACTCCATAAAATCTTCATCGGGATGTTTTTATCATTTCCTGATAATTTTACGTTTGATCGATCATTTATCTAATCAGTAGGCCTAGCATAGTTCTCAGCCCTCGTGTCGTTCATATAGGCGGCCACCTTACACATCATAAACATGCTCTACATTCAGATTAATAAACCTATTGTATTGTATCATTTTTTTTTTATTAACAGGAGTTTTTTAACGTCTGTGCCACTGAGCGGATTTCTGTCAGGTTGAAATATAATTCTTTGGCTGCAAGCAATCATTACTGTTCACTTGTGCGATCCCAAAGTCACAGACGAGCCTCGTTAAATAGCCTAATATGAATATAGAGATTATATAATAATTTAAACTGTGATCACTTGAGGAAGATGGATTTGGTAATACATCAATCAGGCTCGTCAATGGAAACTGTCACCTAATTTGTCTGACGTTAATGTCTTTCACTCACCATTAAAGAAGCGACAGTCTGTTTACTGCACAGTAGGCTATTATAGCTTGCCTACATAATACAGCGAATATAAAACACTGATGATATGCCGCGCCAGCTTATTACTTTTGCTGCTGCTAATATGCGTAACTTTTTAAAATAGACTATTGCTTCTCACACGGAAGCGTAATAATTATTTTCACAAAAAATGTTTGTCCCGTAATTTTCTGAATTGCCAAGGTGATTGGATCAGTTATGAGATAATGTCCCCGTTAATTCATCTCCATACCATAAGCTCATTTGTTAATATTTCTAACTCTAGTGGGAGGAGCGGGTACGTTTTTTTTTTGAGAAGTGGAGAAGTGGGAGGATCAAGCATTTGTTTCTCCTGTTTCCATGGTGAATCATGTTATCAGCGATACATTGATGATGGTTTTTACGCACGCGCTCAACCCAGAGTGAACACGCTCAGAGTTGATTGACCCAACGCTGATCCACTGTTCTGAAACCCAAAACCCAGAGTTGCTCATAAACCCTGCAACTCAGAACGCAGGAATAAACTCAGAGTTTGTAAACCCTGCTTCCCGAAATACCCCCCTGGGCAGGCTAGGCTGAGAAGCCTATAAACAGCCCTGACAGATTGGCTCACTCTGTATCCTGGCCTGCAGACTGACATTTTGTATGGTAAATGGACTTATATAGCGCTTTATCTCAGTTGTTCACAGACCCAAAGCGCTTTACATTGTTTTGTACACATTCACCCAGTCACACACACATAGCAGCAGCTACCACGCAGGGTAGGCTTAGCACTAGGGTGCAAAGTTAACTAAGCTAACTATCGGAGCAATTTGGGGTTCAGTGTCTTGCCCAGGGACACTTCGACATGTGGCGGGAGACGTGGGATCGAACCTCCGACCCTCCACACCAGAGGTGAACTCCCTACCACTTCGCCACTGCCGCCCCCCATTTGTATCATTTGTGTTTAGTTGTAGCACTTATACATTTACTCACATACACTCCTCCACATGCACACATACAATGCAAACATACTGGGGCCTATTTCAGGAAGCAGGGTTCACAAACTCTGACTTCAACCTCGACTCCGAATTGACCTACTCTGGGTTATCGGTTTCAGAACAGCGGATGAGCGTTGGGTCAGTCAACTCTGAGTCTGCTCATTCTGGCTTTCACTGGAGTGAGAAAATCTTAATGAATGCACAATGGGCCTATGGTACGGAGAATAATTAACAGGGATATTATATCAGAAAATGTTTCTTCTCAAGAGAATAATTTGGCACTGATTTTAAATATTCCTCGTTTAAATGAAAAACATTCAAATAAGAAATGTCCACCGTCGGCACTGAGCAGAGCAGTTTGCCCACATTTCCCACTTTGCACATGCTCTGTGGATGTGGCCCTATGTGTTTAATTCAATACTTTGTGTGGTCTCCCTCTTGTTGTTGCACACTTTTGAGCCAGGTTGAAACAAAGGAAAAAGACGAATCAGACAATATTCATGGGTCTGCTAGGAATAACTCCAGTGATAATAATTATTGTCAGTAAGCCTTGCAAAGCCTAAAGCACAGAACATCTTAAATATTTCCTCTACACGCAACATTTACCCTGATCAGACACATCCACCTTCAATTGAAACATATACCTTGTCTTTTTGCATGGCACATACGCAATGAGACATAAAACGGCTTAGAGATAGAAATCCTTTTTCAGAATCCATATCCATCACTGTCTGCCCTGGCCTCTTTTCATCACAGAGCGCTCAGGGCAATGGTGAAATTCTACTTGAATTTCACAGACTCATATTCCCCATTGATTTCTTCAGAGCCCACACGCTTGATAGAGTGCAGCGCTTTGGAAGTGTTGAGCACTGCAACGGTTTACATAATTACATTTTCATTACTATTGTGATTGTTGTTGCTTTGTTGTGGTTTAAAAAGCTGCATTGTATCAGAAATATCCAAAAAACCATTCTAGTCTGTATGTTTAGGTCATATCTCAATGACAACACTGAGGGGGGGTGAATCTTTTTGGACTACGCCAGTTTTTAAACTATTGGAGGTTAAAATGTATGAATAATTAGGGGCGCGGCCTCTTGAGTGACAGTTAGCCGCACACTGGCCATCACTTCGCCTCGAAGGTATACGTCAGTTAGATGGGCGTATCTCCCTCCCCCCAACGTCATATCACCGCCTTTTTCGGTAAGAGGAAATTTGGCGGTGTAAAATTCTGACAAGATGGCGACACGCATAGGCCAGGACGGTTGGATGCAGTTGAAATAACTGAGGTCAGCCCGGATGCTACACCCACTTAATATACTAACTATGATAAACACACCACCACATACTCCAGAGGGGCAGAAATGATCATTGAAAGGGATTATTTTTATGGGACTCGATAATAAATTTTTTCCATAACATTTTTGCATAGTATGCCTTTAAGTCTTTGATGTTTCAAGGACAGCAGCATACTATCAACCAATGAAGTTTAGTTGCGCAGCAGGTGAAGTTTTCCTGTTTCTCTTATTTCATTGAGACGTAGAGAATTCTAGTACACCTCGGAATTGGATATATCTGTGCTCTGAAAGTAAAAACCCCCTTTAACACATATACCGTCTGGTTAAAAACACCTAATGGCTATGTACCTTGTATTATCTGGCTCTGGAGTTGTTGTTTGGTGCATATGTTTTCCTTTTCAGATAACTGCCTATAGCAGATGGGCTGATGTCATGCTGAGACATTCGCAGCAGCTGCAAAGAAACATTTCCAGGTGCGGAAATTATCATGTTTTTTTTTTTCGTCGCTCAGTATCAAAACTGAAATAAACAATGAGGAATGCAAGCAGAAGTCTTTAAAACAAGATGTTAAAAGTTCAATTTCTCTTCACACGTTAGACCCATAGAACACAGACACAAGCCTGATACTTAAGGCCTGTACATACAGTACATACACTTTTGAACGAAGAGAAGGTCATGGCTTCTATCTGGGGTTTGAGGTTTGTTTGTAAGAAATGTGCTGAACCTGTCACGAACTGAAGGAGCAACATTTATTCCAAGAGTTTCCATTATTATTATATATTCAATGGCAGAGTTTTTCCCCTAAGAAACGTATGTTCTATATACCACACAGTGTCCTTCTTACACAATGTGAACATATAAAGAGAAGGATGTTGGACATAAAATTGTATAAAGACTCACTCTTGCTTTATTTTTCTCACAGTGCCATTTCTGATTCAACTCTTCTTGCCCTGTCTGAAATGCTCGATCTAAAAGCCTGTTACTTTAAGCCCCGTCTTCTAAAAAGCCCAGTCTGTTCTGATTGGCCAATTCCATATGGCTGACTGATTAGATTCAGGGGTGTTTGGAGGTGTGGCTTACCACAGGTTGAGGTTGTGCTTAGCTGTGGAGAAGTTGTTCTCATACTTGATTTGTAACGGTTTTGGAAGGTACTGAAGCTGTCTTCCCGATAGTGAAGTCAGATCTGAAAAATGATTTGGATTGTTTAAGTCTAAAGACTTGTTGGGCTAGGTGGAGGATTTTGATTTGATTCTGGTAAATATTAGAAGACTGAATGTGTCCTGTGTCCAGCCTTTCATGTCAGTGGGGGCCAATTCTATAGTGTTGCATAAAAAGAAGGTAACGTTACCTAGAAAAGTCAGGTAATCTGCCGTCTCTGTCTGAGCTAGTGCAGCTTGCTCACTAGCAGTGGCAATTTTGGTTAGGAAACTCTGGTGGGGCCATGCAGGAAAATCTTATAACTAGGGCTGTCAAATTAACGCGTTAATTTCGATTAATTAATCACAGAATTTACGCGATTAAAAAAATTAACGCAGATTAATCGCACTTCTATAATGCCCTTTGACCCGGTGCAAAAGTGGTGCGCAGCTGCACCGAGCTGCACCTGTAGCTTGCATACACGGCCCGCACGGGTGAAAGGGATAAAAGTAAAGAGAGAAGCAGGGGAAAGGGCGGGGCCGAGGGCTCTATGGACGGTTTATGGGATGCTTCGGGCAAATAAGCATGAAGGTAGGAAGACATCTTACTTTATTCTCCGCAGCGTCTGTGCATTATTGATTTAGTGGGTGCAACAATGTAGGTTCAAAAGTATCTCTCAATCTTCCTCCGTGTGTACAATTTTGTTTGCTAGCTGTCTCGTCTCCCGCGTAAACGGACACCCGCCCCGTGTGTGTGTGTCAATATTTTTGCCTATGAGTACGACGATGGGGAATGAATCGGCATAGGCATCTGTGGCAGTGCAGCGCTGTCTGTTGTGGAGACAGAAGTTACGAGAGACGGAGAGCGAGAGAGCCAGTGAGAGAGAGAGAGAGAGAGAGAGAGAGAACAAACTGTAGCAGGCTATACAGCTGTTTATAAACAAGTATAAAAGTGTCATAAAAGTATGCGATTAATTTAGATTAATTAATCACAGAGCCTGTAATTAATTAGATTCATTTTTTTAATCGCTTGACAGCCCTACTTATAACGCAATCCAGAAATACCACATATTACTACCATCACAACAAAAACAAAGTAGCAAGTGACAGAGGGGACCAAAATTGCGGCTGAATAATGCCATCACTCAAACGCGAATCTGACGACATATTAGGCTATTATATCAATATCATATATTAGGCTATTATATCAAATGGCAGTGTTCAAGATCTCACAGTATCAAAAACTCAAGATCGAAACAACAACGTGGCAACAATAAAAACACAACGGCGCACACCTATACACAGCAATCAATATACAAAGCCACCACTCACAATATACCACAGCCAAAGAGCAATTTCAGCACCATAGACTGGTGAACAGCTCCATCGGGAGCCCACGTGAGGTTGTGCCCCCCACACACACACACACGTATCGCCAGTTACGCATGCAGAAATTCTAATTCAAACAATAATATGTAAACTACATTAAATTCCACTTAGAATAAAAAATATTACAAATTAGACTCACCAATGAGGATCACTTCTTGAACAGAAATGACGTTCTGCGGTCCTTCATTTGCTCAAACCTCTCGGTGACTTTGCTGTTAAAATCCAACAGTCCGTGGATGAGTTCACTTTCAATAGAAAGCATCGCCAGGGCGTTCAGTCTCTGCTCTCCCATTGTGTTCCGTGTAAACATTTTGATTCTTTTAAGAGTGGAGAAGTTTCTCTCAGATTCAGCGCTTGTCATCGGTGTGGTGATGATGATTTGCAGAAGCGACACTGTTTCAGACAAGGCCTCCTGGAGGTTGTTTTCATGAATGGACTTCAGTAATGACAGTGCGGTATTGTTGCCATTGCTGAGCTCACTGTGCTGGTAGAGGGACTTCAACTCTGTTTTCAGCTTCAACTTGTTGTTTATTGTCCATAGTTTGAAAGCACAATCCAGTTCAGCCTCTGGAAAGGCTTGCACAAACTTGGGGAAAAGTGTGCAGTCGATGAGTTTTGCTGCAATCAAATGGTCATTTTTAGCGAACCTGTCCTCCACTTGACTGATCGTGGTGTCGCAGGTTTCTTTCAGTACTGCAGCCGTGTTGGTTGTTTTCCTCCTCTTATTTCCCTCCGCTCCACTTTCTTGCGCAATCACATCCGCTCGTTCCCTGAGACGCCCTACGTTCTTCTGGAAGACGTCTATGGCCCGGTTGATGCCAGCTGCATCGATGTCTCTTTTTTGCAGTACACTGTATAAACTGTCCACTTCTGGCATTAGCTTTGAAAAAAACTCCAAGAAGTGTAGAAATCTCGGTTCCTGCAGGTGCATGGACAGACCAAAGGCCTCACTGATGGTTACCCTGTCCCATCCCTCTTGTGTGCGAATGTTGTTCAAACACTCAAGTATCTCCTCACGGCGTTCCCAAACAGCATAAACTGTCCTGCTTTTAAAATTCCATCGCGTGACTGGAGGTCTGGGGATGCGCTTATGTGACGTCTCGGCAAGAGCAGCTGTTCTCTTTGGTGAGTTGGAGAAAAATGTGGCGAATGCTGACAAATCAGCAAAAAATTAGCCTGGTCCAACCAGACCATCGTACTTCATTTCATTTGTACAGAAGGTCTGGCAGTGCTGTAATTGGCAAACGTTCACTCACTTGGAGGCGGGTGTCTGTCGAAGTTTAAAACTATTGGATCTGCCCAGTGCCACTCTGGATTAGCCAACCAATCGCATCACGTTTGGTCGTCACGTGTGTCATGAGCCGGCTTTTGACGGTGCGTTCCAGTTGGACAGGAAACTCGGAAATTTCCGACTTCACTACATATTGTAGTCTATGAATCTAGCAACAGTAACTTGTTAGAGCCTAACGTTTAGTTATTTGGACGAGAAAGGTTTTAGGCGTCCATACTTTCGCGAGCAGATGCACTGGAACACAGACAGGTCGGAACTCGGAACTACCAAGTCGGAAATCTCCTTCTTCCGAGTATAAAGGAACGCAGCATTCAACTGAGCCACTCGCTGTTCGCTGATTGGACACTCAGAAATCTGATTCGAGCAGGATCCCACTGATACACCCCATCACCAGACTGACTACTGAAGGGAAAATGAAATTTGGGCGGAAGTAGGTAGGCGGGCGGAGCCAGGCTAGCAAAAAATACCTTCAGCTTGGAAATTCTTGCTGAGCAGATCTGCTGAAGTATGAGGTTAAGTTGATGTACGTAACAGTGCACAAAATGCGCATTTGGATAGCGCTCCTTGACAAGAGCCTGAACCCCGCGCACACTTCCACTCATGACTGCCGCTCCATCATATGTTTGGGCGATGAGCTTGTTACCCAGGTTCAGGGACTCAAGAGATGCCTTTATAACATTTGCTAAACCAGCACCCGTTATGTCCTTCACCTCGATAAATTCCCAAAACCTCTCTGTCACTGTGTTGTTTACCATGTAGCGCAGCACGATGACCATCTGTGAATTGCAGGACACATCCGTGGTCTCATCAGCCTGCACGGCTACAAAAGGTGCATTTGCCAACTGTTGAGAAATCTCGTCTTTGTAGACACTGTACATGCACTCCAAAAGTTCATTTTGAATTATTGCTGAAGTGCCCTTGAAATAGGGTTGAGCATCGTAGAGGCGCCTCAGCCTGGAGTCTCCCTCGCACATTGTTTTAAAAATGCACCTGAAAATGCCGGGGTTTAACGAGCCAGCCGACTCATCATGTCCACGCAGGGCAATTTTGCACTTGCCACAAAGTTTTATAAAGGTTATAATTCTCTCAAGAACATACCTGTTTTCTTCGGTCTGCCGGTTGTGCTGATCAATGCCACGTCGGTATGCACTGTCAAGCTGAGATGCAACATTTGCTTTCCCCAAAAGACCTAGCTTGATGGCATTATCCACATGAGACGCACAGCTTTCGTGTTTTACCAGCCTTTCTGACAGATGTTTTAAATCTTTAAATCCAGTGGTTGTCCAGACGGTTTCCCCTCCAAAGAGCAGACATGGAAAGCAGTAGAGCGCCTTTTTTGACGAGCTCCCGGTAAGCCAAGTGTTCCGCTTAAACCACTCCTGGTTGAACGATCTAGTCTTGTCCTTTCCCTCTTGAATAATGTTTAAATCCGTCAGGCGATGTGGTCCCAAACGTTTTATCTCCAACTTCTGTTCAAGTGGTGAAGTGCTAAATCGCACAGTAGACAGAAACTCAACATGATTCATCATCAATTAATGAATGAATGAAACGTCAATTTGTTATTACTGTAAAAGTATTACTCCGTTAGCTAGCTAGCAAGATCTGATCAGCTCCCGCCGTAAACCCCGCCCTTTCTACAAATCAGCCAATGAGAAGCGCTCTGGGGCCCTAAACTTCTAGCCCCACGGTCGATACTAAAGCGGGCGCTGCGCGCGTGCATGCTCGTGCAACAGCTCCACAGTCCGCTACACTGTAGCAGGGCCATCTCGGCTGGGCCCCACCGAGCGGAACAGACGAGACTGATCAACTAACTATTTCACACACAACTACTACACTACAAAAAGTAAGACAATTGCGTTCATCGAATTAAAACGCGGACATGTAATTAATTATTAACAATTAATTTATTATTAACTTATGCTCAATGACATTTTTGACAAAAAAAAAAAAAGTTTAGAATCCTGCCCTGCATGGCAGCGCTCTCTGGCCCCTAATGCAAATACGCTACTGCTCACTAGGTAGAAGGAAACAGGGGAGAGATAACACTTTCATGGGATATTTTACTTTATAAATCATCTCAGTAGTAGTGTGCACTCCAGTGCAATGCCAGTGGGGTGATTTTTAACAGTGACTTGACTTTTGAAGAGGCATGAGAGGAGTTTCTGCTTTCTGTAGTTAAGAAGTAAATCGAGAATCAAGTTCTTTTTTCACTTACCTGGCTCCTCCTGTGCTACTTCAGGACCAGACAGACACTTTCAAATGTATGGCACCTTCAGCAGCATGGCAAATAGATCAAAGACTTGTGATACAGTATCTGCACTAGTCAGTAGATATAGATTTTGCTGACCAGACTGAGAGGAAATGTCCACTCCCTGATTATTTGCTGGTAGATAGTTCCTGGAGAGTTTTTGTGATTCTCCCCCCCCCCTCAACTTGCTCTAATTACTTCCAAAAAGGGTCAGTGTAAAAGAGTAAGCCAATCATGACACTTCTCTTCAAATGAATGATTGACATTGACAGCCATACTGGTTAGATGTTTCATTGGTACATCTTAAATTAACTTACCTTCTCAAACAGTGGCTACAAAGATCCATTGAATTCTTGTTAGTTGGCAAGTGAGTCCTGTGTTACAAAAAAAGCCAACAAGAACTGTTGTTTGCCTCAGTGCAACTATACACAGCAAATACGTCGGTGTTAAATGGTGGGTGTTGGTGTTAAATATAGAGTGTTGGTGTTGTATTAACACGCTGGGGACAAATGACACTGCTTGTAATTTTTTGAGAAGATTAAGTTGTCAAATCTGGGTGTTGTTTACATCGTGTTACAAGTGTTAATTCAACAAACAATGAGTGTTACCTTTAACACTGAAATCTAACACCAACACCACAATAATGTTAAATTAACCCTGAAAAGTGTGGAACAGTGTTGAAATGTGAAAAGAAGTGTTAGATTAACAAAAAATGAGTGTTACCTGTTTAACATTTTTAAAAGTGTTACTTTAACACTGTTGAGTGTGGACACATATAGACACTTTGCTGGTGTTAAATTTGACACCCTGGGTGTTAAATTAACACTCACGAATTTGCTGTGTACTTATGCTGCATGGTTATCATATCATGGATTCAGGCAGAATATTATTCATGTATTGTACTGTATGAGACCACAATGTTCAAGTATTAACTCATCTAGATGATACGGATGAGAATGAAAAATAACACGTGTGGCATTGAAAAAATAAATTATTGATATGAAACCCTTGCATTATCATTATTCGATTACTCCTCTCTGCTCATAAATGTGTTGTTTTAATCAATCTGATGGCAATCTAGTCTAACGGTCAGAAACTTTAAGATGATGTCTTTTTTATGTGTGCATACTTTATTTTGTTGTACGTTTTATCAAGTTCCGTTCGTAGCTGAAAATGAGTTCACCCTAGTAAGTCTCAGTAATGATCCAGCTTTCCAAAGAAAGGCTGAAGACATGAAAAGTCCTGTGCAAAAAAGCAAGCAAATTCAGTTGTCCATGAACAGAGGACAGCGGCCATGCAGTCAAATGTAATACTTATTAAACAGCAGTTTTGAATCTATTAATCAGTTTTTGTTCTCGCCATTCTAGATACAGGAGCTACAATTCTTTTGCACTACTTGCCGTCTGATTATTTGTCAAAAATGTGAGAACACAGATTTCACACTTTGTGAGCCACTAAGAGGCAGCTTTGAGAAAACTCGGTGAGCTGTTGACGCAGTAATAAAAATCAGTCCAGGGGGCTGATACAAAAATACAATTTGATGGCGCTGGTTTGGAATCCTATCTCCTTTTAGTTTATTTTTCAGCAAGTTTGAAAAAACCTTTCAGTATTTTTATTCATTTTTACGAATGCTTGACTAAATCTTTAAATGCAAGGCACGTTCACATGTCTCTGATTTTCATTCATTTTCAATATCCCTGAAGGAACATTCCAAAGGGATCAATAATCTATCTATCTATCTATCTATCTATCTATCTATCTATCTATCTATCTATCTATCTATCTATCTATCTATCTATCTATCTATCTATCTATCTATCTATCTATCTATCTATCTATCTATCTATCTATCTATCTATCTATCTATCTATCTATCTATGCCATTCATCTTTCATAATATTTTATATCCATGTTGGCATTTCCCATACGTAACCTGAAAGTGTCAGAGAATCCTTCCTCTGTTAATCCACTAACTCATTACTGATGCACAACTACAGCTCAAACCCAGCTTGAGTGCCTTATAGCAGCTGCTTCATTTGTCTTCACATCACACATCCCATCCATTTGCTGCGCGATGACAGATACTCCCTCGTTATTTTGCATTGATTGCTGTTGTAGCAACTCAAACAGTCACTCCGCTTGCCTTTACTCTGCGCTCGATATAATGTTGCTGCTGCCACGCCATTCACATTTAATTAACCTGCTCAACCCCAGATGTGAATCAATACAGAGGGCAGGAAATCCAGCAGCATTTGGCTAAGCTATACAACAATCATTCCCTCAAACATGGTCAGTTTTACAGATGGTTATGCGGATCAGGCTGGGTCAGAGCAGGCTTATTAAGACTGAACCATCGACACTCACCTCACACTCTCGATGGGATTCTAAAATTATCGTGGCTCTTGAACACTGTATGGATTTGCTCCATGCAAAATAGGAGCCTGTCAAAAAGTATTGCTCATAGCTAGTTACACCTACCAAGGGGGTCCCATGGAAAAAGTATGCAAAATGGGCACTGTGCTATAGCCTTACAAGTTTCAAACCAAAAGCTGCCAACAAGTTGTTTCGTGAGGCTAGCATGTTATGAAGCTGATGGCCCCTTGTATGTCTCGGGTTTCTTTAAGGTGAAATCAGCTTTAATATAATCTGAAACATGTTTTTTCAAATTCTCAGTGTGTTGCTTACAAGCAAATCTACAGTCAAGAGTTTACCATTTTTCAGTTCAATCTGTCGTCAGTGAAATGTGTCTTTGTAATGAAAAGATGTTTTTGCATATTCTAAATCTCTGGATATAATAATTTTTTTTAAAGAATATTGAGCTTCTAGAAAGACATATTGGTTATACAGCTGTTTGCTCCTGGAGTTCTAGCTGCCAAACATGCTCAGTTAAAATTCTGGCTGCATATTGTGTGTGGGTGTTTAAATGAGTGGTATAATGGCGTACGGGAGTGATGAGAGCAGAGCTGCTTTGGCTTTGGAAAGATCGGTGCTCCTTAAACTCACAATTGCTTCTTTTGGTTGATAAATTCATTATTGTGTTCATACTATGGTTGAATGGAAACCTGCTGAATCCTGTGGAGACCTTCCTGCCAAAGCAGAATCACACTGACCTCTTCTATGGCAGGGTGTCACACTGATGTAGGTTTACACTCCAACCAAGCAAGAGCACACCTGATCCAGCTAAATCAGCCATGTGAAGACAGGTCAAGCTGATTGAATAAGTCCAGTAAGGTGTGTTTCTGCCTGGTTGGAATGACACCAGCATGGTTCCACGGATCTTCCATGTATCAGTTTGAAACCCCTTTTCCAGGCTCGCCGATGGCCAATTTAAATTTGCTCCGCATACTTTTCTGGACACGAACCATTGGAGCTCATTAACTATGTCGGGAAAAATTCGGAGCTATCAATAATCAATCAATCGTAGTATCTGATATGGGCGGGCGTAACCTGATGATGACAGTGCTGCGCATGCACCATTGATGTTGTGATAGTAAACAACAAAGATGGCTGCTGATACATTGTTAAACAGCTTTGGCCTCGACACGGAATGATCTGGAAGACGGCGCTCAAGTCTTTCCTTAGCAACAAAGATGAATTTGCTGTTTTGCCGACCGACAACGACAAAAGTTGAATTTACCAGTGAGTTAGCCCTGCTGGTTGCTAAACGAACGGGACTGAATACGTCACCCTTTTTTTTAGGTTTCTGTAGAAAAACTCTCTCGAATCCGGGAAAACTAAAGAACATGTTTTAAGCAGTCTGTGAACTCATCCAGCGAGTATAAAGACTGAAGGTTGGGGTTACTTATTCCTAGGCCTCAGGTTTAAGCATTTTGGTACCTCCTGACATGGCAAACGCCGAGATGGAATGGCAATGATGAGAGTATTGCGTCCTGTATTAAAACGGTCCAAATGCATTCTCATTCAATCAAAAAGGGTTTTTGGTCTTATCAGCAAGCAGTATTTGCATTCAAACCAGCCAATGAGATGCTCTTCCTCCTTGAGAAAAGAAAGCTTTGAAGCCTGTGTAACTAAGATATGACACATCAGGGGGCCTGGGCCCTGCAATGTCTGGCTTGAACTTTAATGGTGGCTTCAAATAGAGTATCATCTGAACTTGCAGAGACTTAGGGACTATCCCATCCTAAATGAGTTTATGACCTCCACAGGGGTCTGGGATGGTTGATTCTACAAAGACACTTATGTAAACATGTGTTAGACTTTAGTACCTCGGAATGCACTATGGCATCAGCATTAACACATTACAAATGAGACACTCAGTGTAGGCACAACAGGGGTGATGTGGCCCATTTCTTTCCTGCTTAAAATTTCACATCAGTCGATATCATTATTGATTTCCTTCAAGTTTAAAGCTATAGTGTTACATTCGGTTACATTCAAGCACTTGCCATAAGAGTTGACACAAAGTTGATTAATAAGCCTATCAGCTCCACAAACAACCTCTCTCTAGGGTCTGGCCAAGAGCAATAGACCTTCCCAACTCAAGGGAAGGCACCAACGCATGCACTTCAAATGCCACTGCATGCAATTGGATAGCACTACGACCAACCAGAAATCAAATCAAATCAGTTTTATTTGTATAGCCCAAAAATCACAAATACATTCGTCTCAGTGGGCTTTACATTTCATACAATATGATATATGATACAAAATGATACAATATGACACCCTGCCCTTAGACCCTTAGCTCGGCTGAGAAAAAACTCCCAGTAAAAACCCTTTACCGGGAATAAAAAATTGAAGAAATCTCAGGGAGAGTCGACAGAGTAAGGGATCCCTCTCCTAGGACGGACATGCTGCAATAGATGTCATAAGTAGAGAAAATCACGAAGGAATTTGATCATTGTCCAGGGGATTACATGGTAATACTAAGTAAAGTGCGAATAGTGTGGATGCAGGAAGACTTCAGATGCTGCCAGAGGATCCACACCGTCTCGTCTCCACCAGGGAAAACTAAGGTTTCCATCGCCGGGATTACATCCCACGTCTCCAGGTGGCGTCCTTAACCACTGCAACATCTTTCACGTTGATGGTCCATTCTCAGATGAAACCGGAGGGGGGACCAGATCCACACCGTCTCGTCACGACCAGGAAAAACTGGAAGAGGACAGACAGGCAACCAATGAGCAATGCAAAAATGAATTTAAAGATTGAACAAGCAAGCGAGTGGAAAGAGTACTATCCTGATGTGAAGCAATAGCAGGCGGGGAGCATCCGATCCTAGGACAGCTGATTCCACACAGAACTCGGAGTCAGTCGAGTAGCATAGAGAGTGCTTGGTAGACAGAGGGAGAGAACCCCCGGGGCAACGCTCAACCAATCATGGAAGATAGACAGAAGAGAACAAATGTCAGAGAAACGTTATCAGTTATGCAATTAGCGTCGGCAGGACAATTTTTAGTGGGAGGACAGCCGGTACTCAGGCCCAGACAAACCGAGACCGAGGCAGCTCCTCAGGCTGTTAATAATAACGCTATAACAGTGTTTAAACAATATGAACACAATTAACATTAAAATTACATTGATTACACTCTACCGTTCCCCACCGACACACAATCGGCGCCAGCCCCCCAGACCCAGAGCCTGCCCCCCAGCACCCCGCCCCCAGAGAGCACACCCCAGTGCGGCACTAGTCCCGAGGAGGACCGGGGCCATAGATAGAGAATAGAGTATAAAATAGGGAAATAGCCAAATGCACCGCTGCCACTAGGAGCAACCAAAGCCGAAAACCCCGGAGGGGCGGCCCGTACAGCCCCACTCGGGCCCGCCGGACCGGCCATGCCCAGCCCACGAGGCAAGGCCAGAGGTGCCAGGCACAAAGGGCGCGACGCATCCGCCGCCGCCATCGGCACACCCAGAGCTAGGAAGGGCCGGAGGAGCACCGACGCCGGGCAGCGAAACACAGACGCCAACAGCGACGCCACAGAGCGGACCGCCAGGCAGGGAAAAATGATTAAAACAGTTTAAAAACAGTTAAAACAGTTAAAACGCAAATTGCATAGATTGCTTCTATCCGCCCGCGTCAAACGATTAAAAACATCGCAGTACCCACCTACCAGTGCAACAATTACACAATCTGCACCCGATGCCCCATTTCCACCCCACCCAACGGTCCAGTCAGGCAGTAGCACGGCGCCACTGCAGACGCCTTGAACAAGGTGACGTATTGAGCCCCGTTCGATTAGCTGCCACTTCTGTTAAATTAAACGTTTTCCGAGGTCGGTCGCCAAAACAGAACATTTCTCTTTCTTGCTAATGAAATATTTATGTGCCGTCTTTCAAATCGTTAAGTGTCGAGTCCGAAGCCGTTTCAAACTCAAACAATGTATCCGCAGCCATGCACAGCACTGTCGTCACCTGGTTCCGTCCACCAAAATGAATAACAACTAATGCCCAAGTAAATTGCTCCCAATAGTCAGCTTGCTGTCTGTGTGTGGATGTTAACGCTGTAATTGGAACAGGTCACCCTTGAACACTGGGATTTACCTGTATAAATAAAGGTAAAAAAACTAAAAACTAAAAATTTCTTTTATTATAAATGAAGTATAGCTTCAAAAGTATACTTAAAAAGCTTAAGTACCAAATAAGTTGTACTGTTTTGGTTTGCAAATGAGATAAGAAACACACTAAAATTATCTTGAAGCACTGCTTAAGTATTACTCTAGTGCAACTTAAGTTGTTTCAATTTAACACAACTTAAAGTATATTGCTCATAAACACACTTAAATATTTTAAGAATACTTTTTAATTTTTAAAAATCACTTGGGTTTCTTAATTGGGATGTCTGGTTCATCTGACTTAGCAGCGGCTATTCACATATCGCTCGAGGGTCGGGGGCCACTGAACGATGACGCTGAAATATAAGCCAGTTTGGAGGCGGGGCCAGCCTGCTTCGGCCCTACTCAAAAGAAGGTCCATCCTGAGCGTGGCACAGGTAAAGTAGTTATGGAAAACAAAATTGGCGCGGCTTGGGTTCGGGGCGGCCTAAAGTGCCATTGGAAAAATGCCACAGGTATGTTGTTGCTCAGCGTTAACTGCATAGTTTAATCATGGTCTCAAGCTTTCTTCCTGTCTGTGCATCAACTAAACTTGCTTTCACAGAAATCACATGTTCTGTGGGTTTGCCATTTTGCGAAGTGATTGTTGCTTCTTCTCAGAGTAACATTCTCTGTGAAGAGACCACTTTGGCCCCTTTGTTGAATCCCATCTGCAGTGGTCAAAGGAAACTTGACCCCGATGCAGGTGGCCACATTTCTTGTTCCCCCGAAATGAAAGACTTTCAGCAATTGAAAAAATATCAAATTATATGACAAATCCAAACCCGGTTTTTTAACCTTTTGGTGATGTCACAGCTGTAAGTGTCCTTTTGTAATCCGATTAACCAGGAACCAAGTTAATCAGAAAGTTTGAAAACATGTTTTCAGAAAGGTGGAGGATGTTTATTTTCTCATACTTTGGGAATCTCTTGTCACACTGGGGACCCATATTATTGTTGAAAAACCATGAAAAAGTGCATTTCGTATGATACGTGACCTTTAATGCCTGCGATCACATCATTTATGTGTAAAATCATCATTTCTCAACTGCCTCCAGATGACGGAGAAACACGTGGTTTGATGAATCTAAGAAAAAGCAGCTGCACAAGCTGTAACTGTCATGTCCAGTTCCTTAGGAGACATAACCTTAAAGGTGATGTAAGCGATTTATTTATGTTAATATAAGTGTTAAATCGCTCTTTATTCATACAGTGATCACTGATATAGTGTGCGCGTTTCATAAAGCCGATCTCTCAGTCACCTGCTCTGCATGTAATCGGCAAATAAACTTTTCATGGATTCCACTACTGATAACCAATCAGAACAGAGAATGTTACAAACAGGCACCCGTCTCACTGCCGGTGCACGTGCAGAGCGACAGATGGTGAATGTGTATGCGCCTACAATGGCGGAGAAGGTAAAAATCCTTCCCAATGTCAGTTTTGTCACACTTACGGATCTGAGATGATGCTAGATAACTCGCTGCTTGAAGACCGCAGTGCATTAATGTGGTGACGTGGGGACGAGCGAGGGGACTGCTAACTGCAGTCACTGACAGGAAGTTAGCTAAACTGACTATTCCACCTACTGAACCTTTAACAATATAGCCACTCACTCTATTAACAGTTTAGTTTGAGACTTGAAACTGACTAGAAATGGCTTAAAGCTGCAAACATCTTCCTTCGGGCCAACAGACTATATGATTGATGCAGAATCACAGTGGGGGATTCTGCCTTGGTGAAAAGCACAACTGATTTTGTGGCTATATTTAACAAGACTTGTGGAGGGGACTGTTTAAAGATACACTTTTCTGACGTGACTGAGAGAAACACATTATCCCTGTGCTCTTGCTTTTGAAAAGGTTTATTTTAAGTGAAAATGATACAGTTGAGCGGTTATTGGGGAAGGAAATTGATGCCCTGGGTGGCACACCGCATGGAAGAACAGCATGTTCTGACCATAAATAGTCTACCCTACATTATTGTCCCATGGGCTCACGACTAAGGGGGCCATGATATTTGAACCGCAGGGGGCATTTTCAGTCTGATCTTAAAAGATTATTTTACATTAAGAGAGTATGGTTCCATAAAAACAAGTGACACATCACACATATTCAGAAACTAACTGAAACTCAGTTTGATTTTATAAATATCTTAAAGGTGGAGCCGACTACAGTTATTTAATATTGTGCTTTCATAGAGTTGGAGGACTCAAAAGAGAGCAATACAACATTAAAACATTCAATCGTCAAGATTATAAAATACGTGGCTCTTGATAAAAAAACAAAACAAAAAAACAGGGAGATACAGGCCTGCTTTGTAGTGAGACCATTTCTTTTTATATCAGAATACTTTATTCCTGTTATTTGACATTAATTAGTATCGAATTATTAAAAATGTGTGTCTAATTGGTGAGACGCTGGATTCAAAGTTTAATTTGAATTTTCTTTACTCTCAACAAATGTGCCCCTCTATATATATATATAAGTGTTAATAATAACATAATAAACATGTTGACAGTGCGATTATAAGACTTTTATAAGCACTTATAAGACACTTCTTAACTATTAATTGATCGCTTAATATCATTAATAAAAGTCTAATGAGTTTCTGATAGCTGTTAATAAAAGCGTAACAAACCTATTTATTGAGTCTTACTAACTTGCCTATTATGTCATTGTTAAACCTTTACTAAGCATTGTTTGTTGCTTTATGAAGGTAACCACATCTTTATTAATCAATTAATAACAGTTAACTATGCTCTATGAACAATGCTTATTAAGGTTAATAAGTCCTTTATTAAACACTTAATAACAGTTAATAAGTACTATATCTTGTCAAGGAGGATACAATGAGAATTAGAAAAACGACATGTAAATACAATGTTAGAGCGGTGAAGGTATTTGATTAGCTGTAATGTTTTTCTTGTTGAAGTACCTTCAAAAATGAGTTTTCTGAGTTTGGTTTGCAGCGCCATATTTTAGTTGGCTAAAGTCACTGATTTTCATCCCTCTTTCCAAAATGTTGTCTTTTGGCATCTAGCATAATGAGTGCATAATATATTTGTTTTTGCTTTGAAGTGATTCTTTCACCTCTATGTGTGCGCACACATGTTGAGTGAGTGTTAAAATGAGATGCCTCGAGAACATAGTATATTTTTCACAATCTATGATGAATATGACTCGTATGATCGGTTTTGTGCCTCAAATCAGATCCTTAAAGGGCTTTTATTTTGAAGGTAGTTGTAAAACCGGAAGTTCCGTGTATGCAAGTCGCTGATGGCTTGACGCCAGCTTGACGGCCATGCTTGACAAAGTGTTTCACGAAAGTAAGGAGAACATGTCGGAGTCGTCAGCACGGTCAGCACCCCAAACCAGGTCTCTGAAAAATAAGAGGGTGAGGTCCGAACTGGAGGATGACTCTTCTGTTAAGTTTAAGAATGTAATGCTATAGTAACGTTAGCTGGTTCTAGCTTGCTAGTTGTTTGCCTAGCTTACATTACTTTCTTTCAGAAGCTTTGGTGAGCTTCTTTTTTGAGCTAACGTTTAGCTTACACTATCATAAAAACTGCAACCAAACGTATCTATTAACAGTTGTGTCATGCTAGCTTGTCAGGAAGGGCAAAGTAATGCTGAATGGTTATTTCTGTGCTGACCCAGATGCTGCCCAAATTGCCCCAACTGCCAAACTGGGTCTACAGAAATATAAACATGAGCTGGCCAGGTATAAATTAGAATGCCAGGATGTAAAAATAAAAGACCTGACAACGGAGAGAGATTTCTTGAAGGGACAACTATCTGAATGAAAGAAAATATTTACTTTTTTCCAACAATTGCCACCATTACAGACTAAATTTACTTTGATACTGCACCCCTTTTTGCAGATGCCATGTCCAAATCGCTTAAATGCTTAGTATAACCTGTCTGTTATCTGTCTAATTGTGATCAATGTTTCTTTGTGTTGTCTTTATACAGTAACAAGAAAGACCAGCCTGACTCAACCTTCCCCTGGGGCTCAAGTCCGTTGTCATCTGACTCCTCTGACTCCTCCTCAGACGATGGGAAGAGGAAGTATAACAGAAGTCAGCATTATACTGTTGCAGAGGGGGCCAGCAGAAGAAGGCTTTTTTTTTTTTTAAATGATCTATTTCTGAATTGTATTACTTGATTTTATTTCAATACATTTTAAACTTTTAAGACTGACCAATTTTCTTACTATTTTGTTGACACAATCGGGGAACGGTGGGACTTGAAAATATTCCCACCTCCAAAGTGGGGAATGACAAAACAAGTTTGAGAACCACTGGGTTAGCATCTATATAGTTGTATGTGGTTTTCTGCTTGTCCTATCTGCAACAGTATAATGCTGACTTCTGATACAGCAACGTCTCGCCCAAATTCCTCTAGTGAGGATTGCCATCTCCATAAGGTTACAGATTCAATATGCAGAAGCAACTCATACAACCCCACGTCGTTTTATATTGTTTTACCTACAACAGAGTTTTTTTTATTATTGTTTGATGGAAGTTTTTTTTGCTCTACTCGTTTAATTGTTTTGTTGTTCTTATTCATTTAATATTTTAAATTAATAGTCTTAATCATTGGACACTTGAATTGATGTCAGGCAGCATTTTTATTTTACAAAGGTATTTATTTTTTTACATTTAGTAAAATGTTGTTCATGAAAGTTCTGGGAAACAAACAAACATGTTTACAATTGCACAGTTAAGTGTTTTTTTTTCTTTAAAAGTAAGTTTTTGTGCTTCACCTCTGTAACATTGTATTTACATGTAGTTTTTTTTAATTCACATTGTATCCACCTTGACAAGATATAGTACTTATTAACTGTTAAAAAGTGTATGTTAAAGGATTTATTAACCTTAATAAGCATTGTTCTCGCTTTAGATCCAGTACCTTCAAAATGCATTATTACCTGTTTAATAAAGGACTTATTAACCTTAATAAACATTGTTCTCGCTTTAGATCAGGTACCTTCAAAATGCATTATTACCTGTTTAATAAAGGACTTATTGGCCTTAATAAGAATTGTTCTCGCTTTAGATCCAGTACCTTCAAAATGCATTATTACCTGTTTAATAAAGGACTTATTGGCCTTAATAAGCATTGTTCTCGCTTTAGATCAGGTACCTTCAAAATGCATTATTACCTGTTTAATAAAGGACTTATTAACCTTAATAAGCATTGTTCTTAGAGCATAGAAATGCATTATTACCTGTTTAATAAAGGACTTATTAACCTTAATAAGCATCGTTCTTAGAACATAGTTAACTGCTAATAAACAAATAATAAAGGTGTGTTCACCTTCATAAAGCAACAAACAATCCTTAGTAAAGGTTTAACTATGACATAATAGGTAAGTTAGTAAGACTCAATACATGGGTTTGTAACGCTTTTATTAACAGCTATCAGAAACTCATGAGACTTTCATTAATGCTATTAAGCAATCAATAAATAGTTAAGTTTCTCATAAGTGCTTATAAAAGTCTTATAATCACACAGTAAACATGTTTATTGTGTTATTATTAACACTTAAATATAGTCTTATTAACACAAACTGATGTTAATAAGCATCTTATAAGGTCCTTATTACCTATTAACTAAGGCTTATAACAAGAACCTTAATATAAAGCGTTACCCATAGCGGTGCTGGTTTTGTCTTCAATCCCTTGAGAACTATAGCTCGCAACATTATTCCATTCATTTTAGAGACGGCCTCCGGCAATGGCGGTAGCTATGTCCCGTTTGGTTGCAAAAAAAGAAGAAGATTTCACATAGGAAGCATTGAGCTGATAGCCCTGGCATCCATCTGGGCTGACAGATCCTAGAGCACCCAAACTCCTCCAAAACAGCACCAGATATGTCAATAACATCGTCGGAACAGCTTTTGGGGATTATCGCTTAAAGCAGAGAAGAGATACACTGCTCTCTTGATCAGTATTTCATGTGCATACTGTGTGTGTGTGTGTGTGTGTGTGTGTGTGTGTGTGTGTGTGTGTGTGTGTGTGTGTGTGTGTGTGTGTGTGTGTGTGTGTGTGTGTGTGTGTGTGTGTGTGTGTGTGTGTGTGTGTGTGTGTGTGTGTGTGTGTGGAGAGTATAGGACTGTAGTGTTATTACACAGCCCATGAAATGAAGCCCCATCATTCTTCAGATGTGTAATTAGACTCTAAAATGCATCACCTCAAAGTCTGGCAATTTGTAAGATGATTGAGCTCCTATGCTTTGTTTTGCAAGGATACAGTTGTGGATGTTACTGTAGTCGAAGATTGCTTGCCTGCGACTGAACTGTAGCAGCTATATATGCGTGGATCATTTGTGCCGTGATGGAGCACGTGAATATGTCAGCATGACAGGTGACCCGCGCACACAAGCTCTCTCTCTCCACTCAATCAAGGGGGTTGAGGTAATTCATTCTGGGTCATAATTCACTCCAGGTTGCTTTTAATGGTCTAACGTCTACCGCAACGGAAACGACGACACAGTGGGTGCTTTTATTTTTTCATCTCTTTATACTTTCTGTAGGGGATGAAGCCTCCATATATGACTTAGGCTGG
Source organism: Ammodytes dubius (assembly GCA_026122265.1). NCBI lineage: Eukaryota > Metazoa > Chordata > Actinopteri > Uranoscopiformes > Ammodytidae > Ammodytes > Ammodytes dubius. The sequence continues at coordinate 3,675,652 of CM047507.1, forward strand.
CTGACTGAATGTAGATAAATTGCTTGGGGGGGAGAAGAATGGCCCAGCCCTCCTCACAAAGGCTGGTTTGATAGAGGATCTATCTTTTTCCCTGCTTCCCCCCAGCAGCTGCCAGGGAAATGAGACCTTGAGAGGGGCTGGAGAATTTTCACATTTTGTCATGTTCATTGTTTGCTCCTTCATATTTCCCTGCGTGCAAGTTTAATGGCAATGGCACATCCGCTGACAAGATAACAAGGGGAGCGCGGCTGTTTTAAAGATGAAAAATGAGCTTGTATTTCTTTCTCTTTTTTGCATCTTCTCGATATAATTAATGTTGATGTAATCTTAGAATCCTTTTTTTTTATTCAGTTTATGCCACTTTCCAGAAATAGTCTGCTGCCATACATACCGTGATTTAAAAGCAGGGACAATTATGAATAATGAGCATCTTTACTGAGGGGATATATCGTGTTGATCTTCTAAATCATGTGAGATGTATAATCATCGTCAATAATATGTCTAACCAATTATCTGCAGTTTTCTGCACATGCTTTGATTACTGTACATTCGTGCCTAAATATAGTAGAAATGTAGGGGAGAACGGGGTAATTTGTCACATTCGTTATATCTCGCCACCAGAGCACGCTAGCTCTGAAATGTTGATATAAAAAAGGTCCAGAATTGGGATCAGTGGTCACATACATAGACTTCCTTGGAGGAAGACAGCTGCATTTCAGGTGAGAGGATGTTTTGTGTTTTTCATGTCAAATTCAAAATATTTTGCTTCTCAGTATTTTTCTTCTAGGCTTTTACACAATGGGTTTATAACAAAACACTTGTTACCCTCAGAAAGTGTGAAGGGTAAGCTATAGTTTAGATTGTTGTTAGCAAGCTAATTAGTTGTCAGATGGTTGTTGGCCTTGATGCTAGCAAGACATTCAGGTTGGGGTTGGTCGTCAAATTTTTTGGGGGGTTGGTTGTCACATGTTATCTCAAGGCTGCAGCCAGAAAAGGAACCCAATAACGAAATAAATTGTCAAGCTGTATCCTCACTGACACCCCAGAGAAGGAAAGAATAGAGCAGGAAAAGGCAGCTAGCAAGCAAAAGAAAAAATGGCAACAAAATCAAAACAACCCAGTGCATCCCAAACTAGACCAGCTGCCAAGGCTACAGTAAGTTATGTAGGCCTATTTGTCAACTTGACAATGCAATTAAACTTTCAAATTTGGTTCTGCCTCATTGCCTTCTTTTTAAGATTTTTCCCATTAAGATAACATTGTGACAAACAACCCCATAGTGTGTGACAACCGACCCCTTGATGGGGTTGGTTGTCACAATGTGTCAGAGTGTCTTTGATGGTAAATTACTTTCATTACAATAAGTTGGAAAAAAAGAGAGACACACATTTCAAGCCAACACCTTAAGCTTCAATTTAATGTAGGAATGGCTATTGACAGATGTTTTGGTGATGAGCAATTCTCACTAGAGTAAAAAGTGTGCCTACTTACCCCGTTCTCCCCTACTGTATGTAGGTCATATTCATACGCTTATTTGATGATATTATTGATTAAATCAAACAAAAAAGTAAGAAACTGACACAATGATTAGTTTTTTTCCCATTAGGGAGCAGCACAACGAGCTTAAAAGACACCATTGACATTATCACCTCATGTAAAGCAAGTTTATGTATATAGCACAATTCAGACACAAGGCAATTCAAAATGCTTTACATACTGCTACGTCCAGATCGTCTGGTAAGGGAAGCAACATCAAACCAGGTGAACATTTGTTATGCCTAAACAGAAAGTGCGGTGAGGAACAAAATCAGAGCGAATGGGTGCTGTGCAAATCAATAAACAAATATAACTAAAAGAGCACTTTTAAAGCATGAGCCACAATTAAAGGTGAAGTAAGCGATTTATTTATGTTAATAAAGGTGTTACATCACTCTTAATTCATACAGTGATCACTTATAGTGTGCGCTTTTCATAAAGCCCATCTCTCAGTCACCCGCTCTGCATGTAATCGGCAAATACACTTTTCGGGTATCCCACTACTGATAACCAATCAGAAGAGAGAACGCTACAAACCGGCACCCGTCTCACTGCCGGTGCGTGTGCAGAGCGACATATGGGTGAATATGTATGCCCCTACACTGGTGGAGCAGGTAAAAATCCTTCCCAATGTCTGTTTTGATGGTTTTTATCATGTTTTATCACACTTACGGATCTGAGATGAAGCTAGATAACTCGCTGCTTGAAGATCGCAGTGCATTAATGTGGTGACGTAGGGACGAGCGAGGGGACTGCTAACTGCAGTCACTGACAGGAAGTTAGTTAAAAGAAACATTCCGCTTACTGAACCTTTAATTATCTAATAGAAACCAAAGGAAAACAACAGCTTACCGTTTCAACAGCCAAACAACACACAAAGAAAACAGCACCCCTCAAACCTTGTGAAACAGACAAATCTTATACGTGTGCAAACGAAATCAGTAAACTAAAACCTAGCCCTGCGAGGTAAGTCTCTTAGACTTTTACAAATACAAATATAAATCACACACAGCTAAGCATGAAGGCGAGCTGCTCTCATACATCTCTCGAGTTATTAGCTGCTCCACTACTGTCGGCCCGGGCAAGCATTTGAAGGCAAGGCAAGGCAAGTTTATTTATATAACACAATTCAGACACAAGGCCACTCAAAGTGCTTTACAGGGGCAAGATTAGAATACATAAAACACATTATAAAACATTTAAAAGCGAATAAAAGAAGCAAATAAAATAAAAAATTGCAGGTTAAAATGGAAACAAAAAAGTCTTCAGACTCGATTTAAAAGAACTGAGAGTTGCAGCAGACCTCAAGTTCTCTGGGAGTTTGTTCCAGATTCTTGGTGCATAATAACTAAAAGCTGCTTCTCCTTGACTAGTCCTAACTCTAGGGACTGTAAGTAGACCTGTCCCAGACGACCTAAGGGCTCTGGACGGTTCATAACGTATCAGCAGATCAGTTATGTATTTTGGCCCTAAACCATTTAGTGCTTTATAAACCAACATCAGTATTTTGAAATCAATTCTTTGAGTGACTGGAAGCCAGTGTAAAGACCTCAGAACTGGGGTAATGTGATCCACTTTTTTGGTCCTAGTGAGGACTCGAGCAGCAGCGTTCTGAATTAGCTGAAGCTGCCTGATAGATTTTTTTGGAAGGCCTGCAAATACACTATTGAAGACAGAGCCACTGGATTGCTTGCTCCCGATTGGCTTGCCAGGGTACAGTTGCCGTCCAATTGCGGACGCACCACGAGACAGCTGTGGGCGGAGCTTGCAGGGAGAGACTGCTACAAACATACATAAATACACACCCTATGCTGAAGATTGATCTTGGCATTCATGTGTGCTGTACAGACAATATTTTAGCTGCAGATTTCTTGAATGTACTTGATACTTTTAACCTTTCACATGACACATGTTTGACACTGTGGCTCCTTTAAGATTGAGAAAACACAAAACTAAATATCAGCCCCCTGGATATCAAATGATGTCGGATTATCAAAACAGTTGTGTCGTAGAGCTGAACGGGGATGGAGGTGCAATAGACAGCCTGCAGACTTGCGAACTCTGACAGACATAATGAACAAATGTAATCAAGCAGTGAAAATGGCAATAAACAAGTATTATAGCAACCTCATTAAAGCCCCTATCTCACTGGGCTGTGACTGTTGGCGACCAGTTGGTGACACAAAATTGCGTCAAAATATGCCAATTTGCGACAATTTTCACTTGCAGTCTCACTGAGTTGCTACTTACGACACGTTTGCGAATGTCCTTGCCGGGAGGTCGCATTTATGTCTCACGAACGTCTGGCGAGTGTCGCACGAACGGAATATCAGTCTCATTTTTGTCTCAAAGCAGTCGCAATTTAGTTTCATATGTCGCCAAGACACTCGCCAAACCCTCGCAAAGTTGTCTCACACTTCTTGCACTTTCTGACTCGCGGAGAATAAATTGAGAAGGGTTTGCGACGTGTGCGACACACCTGCGACGACTCAGAGACTATTTTGGAACTGATTTGTCGCACACTTTTTTTGAACATGTTCAAAATTCATGGACAAGACAGCGCGGCTCTGCGACTCATGCGAGGAAATTGAGACCTCCGCGAACGTTTGGAGACAGTTTAGAGACTCGTTTGCGAATGCAGTCTCCAACTTGTCGCAAACGTCACAGCCCAGTGAGATAGGGGCTTTACAATCATACAATCCAATCCAATCCTCCTGCTGTCCACCTCCTGCTATTATTATTGAAACATCAGCTGAGAAATGTCACCAGTTTAAATCTTTCTTCTCAAACAAAATACAAAAACATCAGAGACAATATTTCATCTGCTGTCCAGACTGTCATTGAACCCTCTCCTCCTATAGCATCAACTTTACCTTAACTTATTTCAATAAACTAACAATAAGAAAAAATGGGAAAACCTACTCTCTGATCCCCAAACCACCACGCAGAGACGTTTTCCGAAGTATTAATAATCAATGTATTTATACCAAACAATAACAAAATCCAACTTAAAGCTTCAAGGTGAGCTGATGCCAAAAACTAAAAGGTGCTGACAAATGGTCTGGGATACGACTTAATACAAACTTCACTGCTGCACTCAATAGGATGCCACATGCTGACTGTGCAAGACCAACAGATTTTCCTGAAAGGGAAAAAGATGAGTATAGTTTCTGAACTGAGTCTCAAAGCGGGTTTTATAGCCACAACATATTAATGTTAAACTAGCCCTAGCTAACGAGTTATAGAAGAAGTTGTTGGTTTAAAAGGAGCAATTCTCCAGCAAGACAATAGTAGGATTGGCATACACCATCCGATATACGTATAAATGGGAAGGCCGGCCGTCAACGGGGTAACAACTGTACAGCTTTCCCGGGCCCAGGAGGGGTGGGTGGCACAGGGAGACACTCTAAGAAAAAAATTAAAAATAAACGTATCTTACAAGAAAAGAGAAAAACAGGAAGACGCTGCTTTACTTACTGTTACTAAAAAAACGACCCCAACGAAGACATTCTCATCCCGCTTCTGTGCTGCAGCATGTGATGCAACATTTTGAGTTTGTTGGGCTAGGATTTGATGGTGATGAGTGTTCTATAATCTGCTTCACATACACACAGGTCGGCTGGTACACAGATCACAGGTTTATACGGGGTCATTGTTTTTAATAAAGCAGCCATTATTAAATAAACCTGAGCTCCATCATAACTGTTTTTCCTATATATGAACACAACCCACTTCCTGTAGATTTCCCCCATAATATAATTCAATACCTATTCAATATTAAAACTGCGAGCAGTGATGACCGGCCTCGGCGCTCCGGGTGACCGCACGAGAGGACGCGCCGCGGCCTCCTCCCCTTCGGAGCGCGCGGCGCAGCAATACCTGTCGCCGGAAGGGTGGAAATTGCCGCAACGCGCTCGATATGGTACGGATGCGAGGACGTCCTCGGGCCTGGGCTCTTACCAGGCGGGTGAAGTTTGGAGCGCATGGGACAGTGCAGAGCGAAATTACGGCGACTTCCTGTTTCGTGGCGATGATGCCGAGAAACTATCAAGGCCACGGAGCCGATAGAACCGGCTTCCCGTGTTATCATTGTCTCTAGACCTCCCTGAGCTGCTTTGAGGTTGATTTGATCATGTGCGTAGGACTTGGAGGTAAATAACCAACATCAACATTTGCTTTGCCCAGCAGGTGGCGCTCTCACTTTATATCAATATTAGCGTGTGGGCTTCCTCAGGCCTTGGGTCTCATTAACCATAAAAACATTTGGAGAAGATGAGAGAGTATGGTGGAGTTTGGCCAACTTCCAGTTTTTTTGGCAAATACGTCAAAATAAAAGACTTCCTGTTGATTTAGGGGCGGGCGTCAAGAGGCTTTTTTGTTTGTACTGGGATTGTACATTGCTGTATGAAATTGTGTGGTTTAAGTATAACACAGCCTGAGTTATGATCAATCAAAGGGTTCATGAGGTTCATTTTTGATGTTTTTTGGCGAATGAGGCGGTGCTGCAAGACGATCAGCTCGAGCCGACAGCTGAGCGACAGCGGGAGTCAGTCTAAAGTCAGATGATCACCTAGAAGTAAAAAAGAAAAATTATAAAACAAAGATCTCTCTGCCTCTCTCTGTCTATCAGACTGCCTGTCTTTCTCTCTCTCTCTATTGCACGCTCAGTCACTCCGACAACATCGTCTAAACAATTTTAAAAATTGACGTTGTCCCCCCCATATGATTCAGTTAACCGTGTACATGAAGAAATTGCAGTCCTGTAACCGTTAAGACATTTTTGTAAATGTTCACACCCCTAATCCAGACTACATACAACATCTCAGCAGCTTTTGAGTAGGTAGTGTGTTCACAAGTGTGCTTTTGACATTGTCTATTTTCCAACAATGCGATTCACAAAGGACATGGAGGAGCTGCTCACAGCTGCTCATAATGATAAGTTATTGTGGTTGAAACATCTCAAGGAACAAAATGGCATGAAATCAATGTCAAAATAAAGAATTGTATTTCTGAGGAAAAAAGTTCCTATACATCACTGTAAGCATTTATAGTTCTCTTAAAGGTTCAGTATGGTCAGTTTAGCTAACTTCCTGTCAGTGACTGACTGCAGTTAGCAGTCCCCTCCCTCGTCCCCACGTCACCACATTAATGCACTGCGGTCTTCGAGCAGTGATTTATCTAGCATCATCTCAGATCCATAAGTGTGATAAAACATGATAAAAACCATCAAAACAGATATTGGGAAGGATTTTACCTGCTCCGCCATTGTAGGCGCATACACATTCACCCATCTGTCGCTCTGCACGTGCACTGCCAGTGAGACGCGTGCCGGTTTGTAGCGTTCTCTCTTCTGATTGGTTACCAGTATTGGGATCCCATAAAAGTTTATTTGCAGATTACATGCAGAACGTGTGACTGAGAGATTGGCTTTATGAAACGCGCACACTATATAATGATCACTGTATGAATAAAGAGCGATTTAACACTTACTGTATATTATCATAAATAAATCGCTTACTTCACCTTTAAAGACATGCAGGTACCGTACATGCATAAGCCACTGATTAACTCACGTATGCACCCCGCTGCACCTAACTACAGTACATATGTGCCTGCGCATAATTGCCCACAGTGCAGACATTATGAACCTGCATGTTCCCATGGGTATATTACAAGATGATATTGTAAATTAAGTTCTCATTATTAGCTATGTTGACTGCACATATCTATGAGCAATTGATCATTTCAGTGGTTCAACCCTTAGGCAATAGCTCAATAAGAAAGAGGTTTAGATACACCATGAATTGTTTAACATGAGTGTATTAAATATGTATCGGTAATGATTGACAATATACAGTTTATGCTTGCATACATGAAGGCCTATGCACGACTACAAATGCTGATGTATTCATGACCGCACATGTATGGTAAAGATCTGTACCATACTGTTTTTCGGCATAGATTATCATTTGTAATCATCATTTTTAATCTGTAAAAATCTGTTTTGACTATTTTGCCTCTTTCGATAATATTACGTTTACAGTGGAATATCCCTGAAGACAACCGAAAGAAGAAAGAAGGACAGAATTCAACTAACAAATATGTCAAATTAAATAAACACATTTATTCTGGTGTTTTGATGTTTTATCTAATATAAGAGGGGGAAGTATCCTCTAGTTTGAGTAGTATCCTCTTAAATGAATTGTTCTATAGCCATCGCTGGCTCCGAGCTGAGATCAAGTCTAGAAGAAAACATGGCCTTCGTATCTCAAAGGGCTGCGGTGCCGTGCCTTTGCCTTAAGGACGGGCCCGAACATTCTAATGTTGCCATTACTCAAAGCAAAGCGTGCTACTTGACTAAATACATTAATCGAATCGGCAAGAAATGGAAGCAATTGTTCTAAAGAGCCATTTAGCAATCCAGGGGGGAATCTCCTTAAACATATTATTTTCTGTGGGTTTGGTGTGATAATGCATATCTGTGAGATATTAGTGTGTTAGAGGAGTAGGCTGGATGTGCAGAGCTGGGGAGATATTGCTCTAAGATTACTTTTTTCACTGACAATTGGATGGTGTGTTTGCCTGGTAGCCTGAGTGTACATTCCCCACCCCCCCTCTCCTTCAGAACAAATACAAAACCTTTCAAACATCTTATCTTTGTGTCCACAGGGTTCGCGGTATTACGGCTAAATGCCAAACAATCCCCGCTTTTCAAAATTCAATTCTGCTCATCTGCCACTAAGGTCAGACTAAAACACGTAACAATATCTCAAATTGCAATCCATAAAAAGAAACAGGTTGAAGCAGCGAGCGTGGCAGTTTTTTTCTTGGAGGAGAGATCAGATGGGTGTTTGAATAGGGCATATGCATGAGCGTACGCGCTAGTCACTTAAAACAGCGCACATAAACGTAATCCTGTTTGCCTTTGCGTTCCCCGGAGAACTCAGCCGAGAATACAATTCACCTCTCAGCAGCAGCAGACACGGACGAGTACAATGATTTGATTTTTTGATTTGATTCAATTTATTTCAGACATATCAAAAAAAAAAATAATAATTAAAAGCATGAACATACAATGAAAAAATATGTTCAAATGATTTCACAAAATAAATAAAAATAAACAAAAAAACATATTGAATTGATATGCCTGAAAAGGAGTAGGAAAAAGTATAAACTTATTTAATCCTACCCCTTTTCCACAGCTCAATAATTTATATTTGTTATATTAGCTTCCTGTGTTCTTTATAATACTTTCTACAAATCTATACAATTTGTTATACTATATTTGATACAATCCATACAAATATACAACTTGATACTATCATTTTTTTATATTTATACAATCCATATATACATACATCTATACAACAATGGAGATGCAGAGGTCAGGCCTATGAAGAAACAACAGTGTTTGACAGGTGTCTCTCTGCCACGGTTTGTGTCAATGTGGGGCCTGCCTTCGCTATGCTAACATTGTTGCTCATTATAAATACAGAGTTGTTGTCATACAGTGCATCTTTACAGACAGGCCTGTTCATGTTGGCTTTTGGCATTAACCTATACTTGCAAGGGGTAAGGCTGCTACATCTGTATTATTTTCTACAATAAACTCCTCAATTTAAATTGAAAGCCATTTCTGGTGATACTTCATAATGATGTTAATTTATAGGTGATTCATAAGTCATTAGATGATGATGAACCAATCATTTACAAAACAGTAATATGTATGTGTAGATGATTAAGAAGTGATATGTTAACAAATCTATAAAGCTATCAGTAAATCAAAGTCACAATTGTTTCTACTGTATAGTACATTTAAAAACAACATCAGTTGACCAAAGTGCTGTATAAGATACAATATACAAAATAACATATTTAGGGGAGAGTGGCTTGAGTTGTGCCAGTGGGGAAGTTGTGCCACCCCTTGTTTCTAGAAAACCGTGGAAGAAATTGGAAATGTGACCATATATTTAAGAAGAGCCATCCATACAAGGAATAAGATATAAGCACTCAAAACACAGTTTTTTGCCTTTCAAAGTAAAAATTCCATGATCAAGGTTTTTTGATTATTGTGTCTGAACAATTATAGACAAGTTTGAAAACATTTGACACATGTTTTAGTGCTTTAGTATGCTACACTTTGAGTCTATACAGTTAGCACGATGTCAGCCCTAAACTGCTGCATCATGCTAATTATCCAGAATTCTGGGGTTGGAGTGATTTGTGCCGAAGGGCCTAGGTGAGTCATAAGTAAGTAAAATGTATTTATAAAAGCACATTTATAACAGCCCAAAGTGCTGTACATAGTGCATTCAGTAGGTAAACAATGAAGGTAAAATAACAATAACAACTAGAACTGCAAGGAGTTGTGAACGGGAGCCAAGCCTCCCACGCGACTTGGGAACGGGCGTCGTCGTCCGCGGCGCCGGCACCTCGCTTCACGGAATCCAGGGATGTAAAGTGTTTGCCCCTCCCCCCCTTATTACAAAGGAAAAAGAGATGATCCGGGGGCCCCCCAAAATTGAGGTTTCTTAAAGTCCATGATAATCATTACATTACAAAAATATATAAATGAGTTATGAACAGGCCCATCGTTATTTTTTCTTAATTGTGTAACCTATAACTCAATTCGGGCTAATTAGATGTTTCCCCCAATTATATCTTACCCGGCTTTCTCAAGCTGTTTTTGAATGGCGATTCATAATGGCAAGCGGAGCGTGCGGCAGCCAAGGGGCCCACCCAATCAAAAGTGAAGAATTTTTATTTTATTTTTTTCAGCCAATTAAAATATATCTATTTACTATACCAGGACCATTCCTAGCTTCTGATTAGGTGGGCATGGCAACAGCCCGCCTCCAAATTCACCCATCACCAGTTTTTCTTTGGTCACCTGTCAATCACGTCCACAGAGCGCAGTCTCTCCTTTGCAAAGGCAGTTAGTAGGATACTCTGCAACTTTTTTCACAGTTAACCTGTTCTTTCTGTTAGTAAATGCTGTTCACAAAAACTCATCACTACAGCAAATTTGCCAAAAAGCAGTCGTAGCGATATGGCAGGGGCAAAAAAATTCCGCTTGCGCCCTATGCGCGAGCATCTTGGTGTTTTTATTTGGGGGTGGGGGGCCTCACCGACAATTTAAGCTTAAGACACCCAAAAGCTTAGCAGCGGCCCTGTTGTTACCCTAGCAAATGACCACATGGACAGTTTATTGGTATTTTTTTTTAATTTTCCCTGTTCAAATGTGAATGTGTAGGGAAGTGAGGGAAAAGTCAATATGTAAATGTGTGCTTATTTATGTTGCATAGAATACGCTATACTACTGAGATACAATTAGTGTTGAAATATGCGGTTTTAAACCAAAGGGAAAAAAGGGCAGTTGGCACACCATAGAAAAAACTTTTTATTACATGGGATAAAAATAAAACAGGATAAACCAATATTGATTTCTCTGTGGTGCAATGGTGTTTGCTGCCTGGCACAGGACGAGGTAAGTGTGTGTGTGAGTGTGTGTGTGTGTGTGCGCGCGTGCTAGTGTGTGCGTGCGGCGTGTGTGTGTGTGTACTTAACTGCCATTGCTTAACTTTGAAAAAGAACCTCTGTTAAAAAAAAGTTGCAACAATGTTTCCTTTCACTTTAGTTCCCTTGAGTTTTGAAATCTTTCAGCCTGAAATTACTGCTACATTGATTGTTTCTGAGGCAACAGTACAGGGTATGCTGCAGAGATTCATACAAAAACCAAGTCGTTTTCACAAGTCAGACCAGGTTTGGTGTGAAGACCATCATCTTTTTCTATGAAGAACCTCTTCCCCATCCAAGATCCAGTGCAAAGATGGAGGCATGTGTTCTTTACCATTTTTTATATTTCACCTTTATTTAGTTATTAAGAATACGTTCTTATTTTTAATTGTGGCCTGCTTAGCGACAGTATCCATTGAAAACAGATACAATGCAATAGACATAAAATACCATTTAAAAAGACACTAGCTCAGACATGTGAAAAGGCAAAACTTACTATGGATGTGTTCGGAAAGCCATACTTATGTCCTACTCAATACTCATTTTGACTTCAATTTGAGTATATGGCGGTGTGGGTATGCGAGTTTGGGTATGCGAGAAATGCACAGATGAATACTAACTTCCGGGAAGATTTTGGGTATAGATCTATTGGATATTTTCCCTACTCAACCGCCCCACAATGCATTACATCTTTTCAAACGACAAGGAAGGTTTTTTTTTTATTCTTTATTTACAATTCTGCATTTCCAGGACTGTACGTACAAATCTAGTTCTATATCTAACCTGTGGAGGGCGGTAATACGTTAAACTGCGTCTAAATGGCCAGAATCTTATGAGAAGAAGAAGAAATTCTTTACTGCTTGAGTATACTTCAGTGTGAATGTTTCGACGCACCTCGCATACACAATCGATCTTTGAGTAGACAGCATGTAGTATATAGATGTTGAGTATGTAGGAGGGAGGACGCAATTATGACTTTCCGAACACAACCTATAAGATCACTATGCCCCCTCTGGAATGCCAGGGCTGGAACAAAGTGGATCCCCAAATTCTGCACAAAGACACAGAGGATACGCTGAATTGCAAACTGTTACGCTAAGAGACAAAACGTATTTGGACATTTTTCCTCTCAAAGAACACATTTTAACTACAGTAGCAGTTAAAAATTATTAATCTGTATGAGACAATCCATTTAATTAAGATGAATGATGAATGACATTCAGTTTTCTGATTAATGGAAACCCAAATTGTTCAATACTGACTACACAATACATTATGGAATGAATAATCACGTGAATAACTGTGGAAATAATATAATAAATGAAATGATAATTGTTGAAATTGTTTAACAGATTACAGCAGCACCGGCACTGGCGTCACCGGGACTCGGTTTGGTCCGCGCTTGTACTTAATCATCTCACCCAATGTGTAAGTACTCATTAATAATTGTGATAAAAATGGTTGCAATTGTCTGCAAACCGCAAAGGTTGCTAAGCAGCCACACAGAACAAATGACACTGTACAGAGTACTGCTCATTACCATAAACACATTTTATAAAAGACACAGTCCTTGGGCAGGACAGTAACACATTTTAAAAACGAAATAAGGCCTGAAATGCATTTTAATATACTCATAGCTACTAGTGCAGTGCCCGTAGGAAGCAGGTATTAGCTTATGCATGCTTAAAGTGGCCACAAGGAACTTTGGCGGCTGGCAGCCCCTTTGGACAAAAGCGGTAGTATTTTTATGACGCCAGCTGTCGTAAAGCTGTTTTTTTAGCTCGTGCTGGCCGGAGCGATTGTCAAATGATTAGGATGCAGTATAGTGCATGTCCGTGTTGAAAGTGTGAGGGCACGGAATCTTTTCGGCTCTGTGAGAGTGGTTAGTGACACAGCATCAACTAATGCCAGTCAGTGCCACACACACCTGATTGCAATCAGTTGATGCAGTGTCACTAACCACTCTCACGGAGCTGAAAGATTCCGTGTCCTCACAGAAAGCGAATGAACGAGAGACAAGGGTATGGATCACGATGAGAAAAATTGACTGCGACAAAAAATTGGCTATTTGTATAGGAACAAAACCACCTTATTTAGTAGGAAACAGATTATTGAGGCAGTTTTCATGTCTGTCCTTGATTACGGTGATGTGGTTTACCAGCATGCATCACATTCATGTCTTAAACTCCTGGGGCAGAAAAACCTTGCGTCAACCCAGGTGAAATGTGCCATGTGATAAGTGTATAGAGTTTTGAAAAGTAACTACAGTTTGGTCCACATGAACTGCTGCTGTGCAGACTGTTGTTCCAATTTTTGCACATGAAGCTCCAGTTGTGCCCACTGTTGTTTAGCAATGGAAAAAAACTTCCTTTCCAAAAGCATTTTTCTGCTGGTCCCTAGACACTGATAAGAGTGGCCCAAGCCTAACCTTCGAATATACTTTTTAGTCATTGACTAGAACCTTCACCTTCACCAGATAACATTAGCTTGTCTATATGCTTGCAATGCCGCCATGGACCGTCACACTGCTGTTGCATTACAAATCACCCCCCTCTGTGTGTGTGAGTCAGCTCCGGATGAGTTTCCCCCCCATACACCTGTAAGTCCCATAAGACCCATATGTGTACAAGTGTTATTGGAAGAGACAATGACATTTTAAACAAATTGTCACCTAATCTCTTTCGGTAAGGGCAGCACTTGGGTAGGTGAACTTGGAACTTAGAGGGGAGATAGCTTTTTTGAAATGTCACCCGCGATGAAAAATAACAATGGTTTTCCAGATAAAGGGAAATATGCTCCCGGTTCCCAAGGGCTTGACACAGTCTGGCTCTGTCACAAAATGAAATGAAGTAACTGCATCACAGCTCCATAACTTGTGAGATTCATTCTCGGGCTCTCTCTCGGCCATGGATCTTTTGATTATTTTGTTATTTGATTTCATTTGATAAAGACCCCTTGCTACTTTAATGTAATGCCTCTTCATTTTCACACCAACGATATGTCTTTCCTTGATTTTGGAGAGATCCATAACAACAAAAAATAATCATCGTCTCTACAGTGATGAATTGGTGTGTGTGTGTGTTGCACATGTGTGTGTGTGTGTCTGTGTGATGTACAGCATGGCCAGGCCAGACAGTTACGGATGCACAATAAGAGGGATGAGAGGGTCCACACACTGGTAAGCAGCCTTACTCTGGGAGCTACAGTATATAGAGGAGCTGGGCTGGTAATCTACTTCAAAAAGTGGTTTGCATCATTGGGAGGAGAGACATGCAGAGTTAAAAGCAGGAACAAATCCCCCCGTCCAAAATGTGCACTGCTGTTCGCCTGGCCAGTGACTGACAGTCGTTTGCGGTGAAATACTGGGCTCCAGGCACTGCCAGAAGGGATAAAACCTCCACTGATTCTGATCCAATTTGTGTGGGTGTGTGTGTAGGCAGGGGGGGCGGGTTACAGACTTTCATTGACAGGCATTCATTGAAAAAGACAACAGTTTTGGAATTGACATTCTGCAAGGTGCTCTTGAAGTGTACAGGCGGGGCAGTGTTGGATTTGGGGGGGGGGGGGATCGATGGTGTTTGTTGGCACACACACACAAACACTCACCAGACAACAGCCCTCCAGGCCAGAGCTGATTGTGGAACCTTGTGCGGAAGATGAAACTCAGCCCTCTAATCCAGGGGTCCAGTGTAAAGCCAGTGCCATCCGAGGGCTCTGCTTGCACATGTCAGCGCGGCCACGTGCTCCCGCGTTAATTGGGATAGAAAGAGAGCTCTGGGTGGGCGATAGTGCTGGTTTGTGATTTTCAGAACTGAGAAAAATTATTTTGCTGTTTCCACTGCGACTGATGCAATCCTGGTCCCATTTCTCACTCATTTTACACATATGCAAACCCACGACTCCCTTCCCTGTCTGTAATTATTGCAAAAATGATGTAACATAAGAGAAGGCCTTGGGGTGTACAGTTTGTATGCTGTATGTAAGTAGCCTATGTAATGGGGAAACATCCTTTGCATGCTACGCTGTTATTGCTATGCCAGCGGGCTTATAGGCCTACAGTTAGCTTTACTGCTTCAGACCCACGAGCTAACACTCCTCCCGGCTAAATAAGCAGCGGAGTAATCACAACCATCTGTACCTCCAGTGCATTTGAAAGTGCAGTTTAGACATATTGGAAAAACCCCAAAGATCATCAGGTTTGATGAATATTCCAATGCCATAAGCAGGGCTGTACGCTTATTTTTTAAAGTGGTAGCACTGCTGCTAGCAAGCAAAAAAATTCAGTAGCACAAAAATAAATTTGGTAGCACAAAAAGTATGATCGAAAATGTGCATGACCCTAACCCTTGCATTTAGCTCTAATTACCTTTGAGCATGTCATCTTGGTTTTATTTGAGATTCTCAATGAATATGATATCCTAGTGTGCAGTAATAATTGTAGAAAAATGAATAGGGTGCACTGATTGCAATTTAGACAAAAGAGTCTAACCTGCCAATGGCAATTTTTTTGCTGATTCAGAATTATTTCCCCCCCCATAGAACTATAAAAATAATGTCTATACCTATATATTTTTATAAACATATTATTATATTAGGCTAATAATAACAAACATTTTTAGAACATTTTATTCTTTTAATGAAAACCATACTTTAAAACATTGAACATATAGCCTATTAAATAAATTAGTAAACATATGTATACAATTTAGGCCAAGTTAAATAGGTTGTGTCAATCTTTGTTTAAATCATAGATAGTTAGGCTACTGCTGTTGCCTGCAGGGCTGTGAAGCGCTAACTTCCTGTTCTTACCTGCTTCAAAATAAAAGTCAACTCGCATTTGGCTAGTAACCGACTTTTATTGTGAAGGCGAACAGGAAATGTTCTGTTTGCACACACGCTAACTTGACTGCGTTAATGTAAAGAGAGCCATCTCTTTCCTGTTTTTAACCGTTGGTAAAGTTAGACGCTAATAGCACAAGCACAGATCACGAGCACACATCTTTCACCAGCCAAAGTGGAGGGTAGACTTAATAACTTACTCGCCTAAGACTACATTCACCCGCATTTGGAGTGTTAATGTAGAGCCCTCTAAGCAGTATTGTGCATAGCTCCTCTGTGTCTCAAACAGACAGCATCTGCTCATTAGTACTCGTGCGACTGGACTTGTATTCATCATCGCACGTGATCAATTTCAGTAGCAAATGCGATCAAAACTGTCGCACTGTACAGCCCTGCATAAGGATGGATTGGATTTATATATCGCTTTTCAAGGCGCTCAAAACGCTTTACAGGGTTCCATGTTCCATTCATTCACACACAGTCATACTGGTGGTGTTAAACTACGATAGTAACCACAGCTGCCCTGGGGCAGACTGACGGAAGCGTGGCTGCCATTCAGCGCCTCCGGCCCCTCCGGCCCCTCCGGCCACCACCTCAAACGTACAGCAGCCATACACATTCACACGAGGCAAGGTGGATGAAGTGTATTGCCCAAGGACACAACAATCATGACACAGGTGGCAGAGCAGGGATCAAACCGCCAACCCTTGGATCATTGGCCAACCCTCTCTACCACCTGAGCCACGGTCGCCCCATAGCCTTCAAGTTGTCAAGATCGTTCCTGAAATGCGGTCCTACAGTGCCTTTACAGTAATAGAATGTATATTTGTTCGATCCCCGCCCAGCCACTTGTGTCATGGTTGTTGTGTCCTTGGGCAAGACACTTCAGCCACCTTGCCTCGTGTGAATGTCGATAGTAGGGGAGAACGGGGTAATTTGTCACACGGGTTGGTTGTCACAATCGTTATATCTCGGAACCAGAAGGCGCTGTCTGTGAAATTTTGGTATGTAAATATCCAGAATTGGGATAAGAGGTCACCTACATAGTCTTCCCTGGAGTTAGACAGCTGAATTTGAGGTGAGAGGACTGTTTGTGTTTTTCATGTCAAATTGAAAATATTTAGCTCCTCAGTATTTTTCTTCTAGGCTTTTACAGAACTAGTGCAGTGCCCGTAGGAAGCAGTTTAACAAAGAAACATATTAGACAGTACATTTGGCTGCTATCAGTGATGGCTAATTTTACACTGTTAAAGGTTATTATCAGTAAGTTACTTTGTAGAAGTTGGCTATAGAGTAGGGCAACATTCCTTAGTGTATTGTGTAAAGATAACCACAAACTAATTCCATGTGATTTGTTAAGTGAAATGGAACACAAAATGTGTTAATTAATTAAGTGTTGAATCCTAAAGAAGAATCGAGCTGTACAGGTGTTACCTATAGAATCTGATATTATGGTACCTTGCAAACTGCCATCCATACTGCACAATGCACTCAAACTTACAATCAGTTGCCTATATAGTAAATGGCTGCACTGTGTATAAAAGGAAGCTATGCTGCACGCCATGACAACATTGTCAACCCCATTACCATTAGGCTACTATTATGTATTTGAAAGATAAGACAGAGTTTGGATAACTGTCAATTAACGTTACTGTGTCAGTAGCAGTCAGCTGTGTGTGTGTGTGTGTGTGTGTGGGGCGGGGGCGGGGGGGGGGACTTGTGTCCGCGCGGGGTGTCAATTAACGTTAACGTGTCAGTAGCAGGCAGCAGTGTGTGTGTGTTTGGGGGGGGGGGGGCTCGTGTGCGCGCACGCGCGCTCGGTGTGTGGGAGCGGACTTGTGTGTGCGCGCTCGGGCTTTCAGTTTAGATTTTAAACGGATATAAAACATTTTGTGGAAGCATCCGAGACCGTGCTGTATTATTACAGTGAAAATAGCGTGAAGTGCAGTCTTTACCACTAAAGCGGACAGGTGGAGCAGATGAGGAGTTAATGAGGAGTTGTTGAGGAAGTAAGGCTGTGTCGGTGTGCTGTGTGTGTGTGTGATCCCGCTCGTCAGAGGGAGGCGGGGTTTAGTCGGCTCTGTGCGCAGTCTTTACCACTAAAGCGGACAGGTGGAGCAGATATAAATATGATAACTTCTACAACTTCAAAATGAAGGATGAAGGATGCACACCTTCGTGCTGTGTTTAAGCAATATCCCGAAGCTCATGCCGATCTGACCAAAACTCAGAGAGATATGTGAGCCACAGACACACAGACAGACACACACACAGACACACACACAGACACACAGACAGACGTTTCTTGCTTTATAGATAGATGGGTTTATAACAAAACACTTGTTACCCATAAAAAGTGTGAAGGGTAAACTATAGTTTAGATTGTGGTTAGCAAGCTAATTAGTTGTCAGATGGTTGTTGGCATTGATGCTAGCAAAAAATTCAAGTTGGGGTTGGTCGTCACATTTTTGGGGGGGTTGCTTGTCACAAGTTATCGAAAGGCTACAGCCAGAAAAGGAACCCAATAACGAAATAAATTGTCAAGCTGTATCCTCACTGACACCCAGAGAAGGCAAGAATAGAGCAGGAAAAGGCAGCTAGCATGCAAAGGAAAAAAGGGCAACAAAATCAAAACAACCCAGTGCATCCCAAACTAGACAAGCTGCCAAGGCTACAGTAAGTTATATAGGCCTATTTGTCAACTTGACAATGCAATTGCATTTTCAAATTTAGTTTTACTTTCTTTCCTTCTTTTCAAGATTATTCCCATTAAGATAACATTGTGACAAACAACCCCATAGTGTATGACAACCGACCCCTTGATGGGGTTGATTGTTACAATGTGTTAGGGTGTCTTTGATGAGTAATTTCTTCTTTATTACAATAAGATAGAAAAAGTGAGGGGTACACATTTCAAGCCAACACTTTAAGCTTCAATGTAAAGTAGGAATGACTATCGAAAGATGTTTAGGTGATGAGCAATTCTCAGTAGAGTAAAAAGTGTGCCTACTTACCCCGTTCTCCCCTAAGCCTGCTATCGGTGTATGAATGTTTGTGTGAATGGCAATGTCGGAATGGGAAAAGGTCTCCCTGGCAAAAGAGTCTTCGGTCTCAATGGGATTTACCTGTATAAATGAAAGGCGTGAGTTCACAGTCACTGTTGGTGGACTAGCCAATAATGAAACCCACCAGCCTACAAGTAGAGGTGCAACATCTGCATTGTTCCTCACTGTCCCCCTACTCAACTGGAAGGGATTCATCTGGAAGGGAAGTTTAATTCCTGCTGGTCAAGCAATTCTACCATCCAGTTTATTCAAAAAACAAATTACTGTCACTCTCATAAAGTAAGTAAGTAAGTAAGTAAGTAAGTAAGTAAGTACGTTTTTATTTATATAGCGCCCTTCACAGACCAGGGTCACGAGGCGCTTCACAATCTTACATATCTTATCACATTTTATACACACACTCAAACACCGAAGGCAGCATAAACTGTCCTATACCCACAAAAACGTGTTTGTCTTGTGAATGTGAGAGTTATTTTTCTGCCATACTAAATAGCAGGGACGCGTGGGTATTGGAACGCAGCCCATGTGCATTTGTCCTTTATCCTACATATCTATTGCTCCATTATGAATGAAAACGTGCTAAAAGTGATAACACGCTGCGTACATTCACACACATCTCCCATGTGGGACGTCATCTCCCACTTCGGAGAGTAGCTTCATGGATACTATCTCATTCCATCCTATGTTATAAATTGTTAAAGTGTGTGCTGCGGTGAAGCGAGCCCCAGTCCCCAGAGAGACTGTGGCCCAGACAGATGATGGGGGGTGGGGTGTGTGAACTGCTACCCTGCCTGCCTACATGTCTGCCTGTCCGCCTGCCTCCCTTCCTGCCCGTCTGCCTGCCTGCTTGCCTGCTTGCCTGTCTGCCTACCTGCCTGGGAAATTCAAGTGTGTCTCAGTGTGGAGGTGACATGCTTGATCCCGAACACTGTCCCCCTTCTCCTCAGGGCTTCCCGACCTGATTGATGGAAGCTGTCGTGTTCTTAACAGATCTATTTTTCTTCTGCCTGCTTTCGTATGCGAAGACCTCAACTGTAAACAAACATGCTTGTTGAGTAACAGTGTACCAACCCCCCGCCATTGCCCCCCCCCCCCCACCCCCCATACGTACCCACCACCTTTTTTTTGTTGTCATTGAAAAAAATGCACCAGAGCGTCAATGCACTTTCAGCAGTAAGTGGGTGCCTAACAGTAAAAGTCAGGCTTCTGTTGTTTTTTTATATACAAATGTGTGCTGCATACATCATTGCCCGGCACAGGTCCAGCACAGCAGTAAATGTTAATAGGGAGAGCCTTGGCTTTTAAGTAGAAAAGGTCCCCGGCTGCTCTGCTATAGGGAAATGGCCATTTGATCTAAAAAAAAACTCCCTGCTTCTCTTCTCCCCCATTTGGCTCAAATTAGTGTAGTGGTTGGAGCTCTATTAAATGGAGGACAGAGAATGAAGATTTGATAAAGCCTAGTGTCTCTCGACAGAGCTATATGTTTTATGGATGTGCACGGCTGCAGCTGAATTTTCCCAGCAGCTTCTGCTCACTGTCTCTGTGTGTGTTTTATTCATGACAGACCGATGTTTGGCTGTTTTGCTTGCTACTAACCCCCCCCCCCCCACACACACACACCCTTTTATTTATTTTTTTACAAGGGTTTTAATCTCTCCATAGTTGAATGGTAGCATAAAACCTGTTCAATTGGTGCACACACTCAGGCTGTTTACAGGTCCTGCTTTCATTAATGAAAACCACTGCAAGATCATCAGGAGGGAAGACTCTGCACAGATTAATTTGGGAAACGCTGCACTGATGAACAACAGTTACAGTGTATGTTTATGTACAGACATTAAATGTATAGTAATATACAGATTCAGACTTAGACAACTTTATATTTACCCAAAGGGGCAGTTCAATTGTAGCCTTTCATCCATCATAACACAGTCAACCATCTATAACATCACAGGAAACAAATTAAAGGTGAAGTAAGCGATTTATTTATGTTAATATAAGTGTTAAATCGCTTTTTATTCATACAGTGATCACTTATATAGTGTGTACATTTCATAAAGCCGATCTCTCAGTCACCCGCTCTGCATGTAATCGGCATGATAAAAACCATCAAAACAGACATTGGGAAGGATTTTTACCTGCTCCGCCATTGTAAGCGCATAAACATTCACCCCTCTATCGCTCTCTGCGCGTGCACCTGCAGTGAGACGTGCCGGTTTGTAGCCTTCTCTCTTCTGATTGGATATCAGGTTGTGGGATACCCGAAAAGTTTATTTGCCGATAACATGCAGTTGGCAGCCCCTTTGGACCAAAGCGGTTGTATTTTTACGACGCCAGCTGTCATAAAGCTGTTTTCTAGCGCGTGCCGGCCGAGCGAGTGTCAAATAATTAGAACGCAGTATAATGCATGTCCGTGCGTTGAAAGTGTGAGGGCACGGAATCTTTTCAGCTCCGTGAGAGTGGTTAGACTCGGCATCAACTAATGCCAGTCAGTGCCACACACACCTGATTGCAATGAGTTGATGCAGGTTCACTAACCACTCTCACGGAGCTGAAATATTACGTGTCCTCACAGAAAGCGAGAGACGGCAGTTAGTATGGATCACGATGAGGTAATGTGTTTATGTTGTTGTAAATAATGACTATTTCAGATGAATAATGGTAATGTGATGATGGTGAAGCAAAGTAAACTTTGTTTTAGTAGGCTACCGCTCATTCATTTAGGAGTAAACCATGGACATATGGAGTAAACACTGCAGTCTAGTTCGCTCCCGTGAAATTGTGTACACGTTGCTTGGCAACGCCATCCTCCCGCCCGTATATCACTCTCCCTTTTAGCTTTTCTTCATTGCATTTTCTTTTTTTCTTTGATGGTTCAGCCCCGTTATCAGTCATTATGACGACAAATAACTGTGTCAAACAAGGCTACCGCTCCCCTTCCCTCACCTGGAGGGATAGGCTTCTCAAATCACGTTGCAGCGCTACACTGAAATCTGCGACAAATACGAATATGTGACCATAGAGCCTGCAAGAGCGAACCAAAAATCGGACTGGGTGTGCGACCAGACCAAATGTCTTTCTTTGCACTGATGGTCTCATTTGCTGTTAAAGGTAATTAATGATTATCAGAGGAAACATGAGGCTGTTTTAAAGATATTTAAAAGTTACTCGTAGTGGCTTTAACATAAATATATCACTCACTTCACCTTTAACAGTAATTTGAAATAACTAAAGTTTGTGTTCAGCAGCTAGATTGCGGAATGAATAAAGGACTTTGGATAAAAGTTAGTTCTCGTTAGTGGCACATTATAATGTTGCCCTAAAGGCGTTAAAGAGACATAATGTAAGCAAGACATACAGTGCTGTGTGAAAGTTTGTGAACCCCTTGAGCCTTTTGGAATTTTATTTATTTTAACCATTATTAATTCATTTTTATCAATACCAGTATTTTTTATATGAAATAACAGATGTTTGTTTATCAATTCAACATTTTTCTTTTCCAGAAATCAACTGTTAAAACAGATAAAACAAATTATTTGACAAATGTTGTATCTGCAAAAGTTTGTGAACCCTGAGCTGCATTGCTTAAATGAAGCAGGTAAACACAATCAGATGGGCCAAATTGAGTCATGAAATTGACCAATGTAGTTAGAGATCTTTAGGGAAGAAATTGGGCGGCACTAGATAAAACAAAGATAAAACCAGGTCAGTTTAGGCCCACCAAACTGAACCCATACAGGTCAGACATGCTAAAAGCAAAAACAATCTCAGAGGATCTCAGGAATAGAGTTGTGATGCTGCACATTTGTCTGGGGACATCTATAAATTAATTTAAAAAAAGTTTGAGCTCCATCGGTCCACCATGAGGCAAATCATCTACAAATGGAGAGCTTTAAGAGTGACTGAATATCTGCCTAGAAGTAGACTTCCTTCAAAAATATCCATAAGCACCACAAAAAAAGTTATTTTCAGTTAAAAGCCAACCCAAACATTACATCTAGTGATTTGCAGACCTCTCTTGCAGCATCTGGGACAGATGTGCATGGTTCCACAATAAGAATAAGAATAAGTCAACATGGCTTTCAAGGGAGGGTTGCTGAAGAAGCCTCTACTCTCAAAAAAGAACACAAGTGCTTGTCACAACTTTGCCAGAGAGCACCTGGAGATACCTGAAGTATTTTCTGTGGACAGATTTGTCCAAAATTAACTGTTTGGTCACAACCAAAACCGCCATGTTTGGGCAAAAACGCAACTCTGCCTACCACCAAGAGAACCTTCTCCCAAGTGAAGAACGGTGGTGGCAAATGGTCTGCAAATCTCCAGATGTAATGTTGGGTTGGCTTTTACCTGAAAAATCATTTTCTTGTGGCGCTTGAGGATATTTTTGAAGGAAGACCACTTCTAGGCAGATGTTAAGTCACTCTTAAAGCTCTCCATTTGTAGATGATTTGCCTCACGGTGGACCGATGGAGCTCAAACTTTTTTATATGAATTTATAGCTGTCCCCAGACAAATGTGCAACATAAAAACTCTATTCCTGAGATCCTCTGAGATTTTTTTTCGCTTTTAGCATGTCTGACCTGTATGGGTTCAGTTTGGTGGGCCTAAACTGACCTGGTTTTATCTCTGTTTTATCTAGTGCCACCCAATATCTTCCCTAAAGATCTCTCATTACATTGGTTTATTTCATCACTCGATTTGGCCCACCTGATTGTGTTTACCTTGCTCGATTTAAGCAATGCAGCTCAGGGTTCACAAACTTTTGCACATACAACATTTGTCAAATAATTTGTTTTATCTGTTTTAACAGTTGATTTCTGGAAAAGAAAAATGTTGAATTGATAAACAAACGTCTGTTATTTCATATAAAAAATACTGGTATTGATAAAAATGAATTAATAATGGTTAAAATAAATAAAATTCCAAAAGGCTCAAGGGGTTCACAAACTTTCACACTACACTGTATACTGCATTCCAATACCCATACTTCCCTGCTATTAAGTATGGTAGAAAAAGATTTGGTCAAACACAGCATGCTGAAATATACCCAGATGCCCCACTTCACCCGGTGGTCAATATTTATTGTGGAAATCAGCATGCTTTTTTGGGCTGTTATGACCATTTTTTTAACCCATGAATCACTATGCAACGGACATTACGTCACCTCCGTGTGTAAACAAACAGCGATGCGACAGATAAAAAAGCAAGAAGCAAGTTCAAGGCGCGATGTTATGATGAAATAAATAAAAAAACCCAATTGTATGTCTACTGCATGCTAACTACATTATTCTTATGATCAGCGGTAGTATGTTGAATAGAAAACAGAAAGAGGCTGGACACCCCCATTGTAGAAATACACCTCGCAGTGTTGCTAAGGGAGCGACAGGAGGAAGGACACACTACATAATTAGCAGCTCTCTCTCTGTATGGCAACATATTGTTTCCTTCTGTCATCAGTGTTTATTTAGCACTAAGTGCTGGAAAAACAGTGTTAATGTTGGATCATCAATGTCTCTGTTGACCCTGTGAGAAGACTGGATGTGACCAAAGGGAAAAAACGTCTTAGCTTTGAAAGTTACAAGTAACAGTACCAACAGAGAATTGATCTAAAACACAGATTCAGGTCTGCTGTAATTAAACAATGTTTGCTCATTTTGTTGGATTTGTTGGTTTTTACTAAAAAAAAAGTAAAAACCAAACAAATGTTTTTTTTCAGTGAATGTTGCAGGCATGTTGTCATGATCTGTATGGTCTTGTCTTGTTTTGGTGGTGTCCCTGTGTTTCCTGTTTTATTTTGGTATGTCTGTCTTGTTTCTCCCCATGTCCAGTCAAGTTTCCCTCCTGTGTGATTACTGGCCCCGCCCTAATGTGGTCCACCTGTTCCTCGTTGCCTAACCTGTCTTGTATGTAAGTCCTTGGGCCTATCCGAATAGTCCAATCTCCTAACCTATAAGCCTCCTTTCCTATACCTTAACCCCTAAACGTCATCGGGGTTAAGGAGATATGAAAGGTGCTTCCTATCGAACATAGGAAAAGACAGCACTGTTTCAAATGAATTCGACTCCACTTTTCCTAACCGACGTCATTGCGCGACGGCGAGTATTGCTGACGTGAGTCACTAGCGTGAAACTACACTATTCTCCGAATAGACTACAACAAGCGCTCGTTTGATCCATGCGTTCTTTTCATATTGATTTTAATCAGGTTGTCGCCAACAGAGTGGGAATCACTCCCATATATCCCAATTCACATGTGGAATAAAAAGAGGCTACACTTATGTTGATGTTGAAATGAACTGCCCCCAGTAACTTCATTAAATGTGAAGTTGGTATTTTATTTTCTTATGGTATGAAAATAACTATTATGATGTTGGTCTTTTATGAGTTCTTTATTATCTTAATGGGGGAGGGGAGGGGGATATTTTGTTTTACCCGAGTTAAATCTTCCTCTCTTCTCTTCTCCTCTCCTCTCTTCTGTTTTACCTCTCGTTCGTATTCGTGTAGAGTCGGTAAACTCCGGCGGTGGCCTGTTGCTTTAAATCTTGCCGCCGTAAAGGATTATGGGATACCACTATCTCCTTTCCTTTCGCATAGGTTGGTCCGGAGTAACCTATGCTAAAGGAGGGTTAAAGGATGAATCAAGGCTCCTTTCCTATGCCTTTCCTAAGCATTTTGAGAATTCGGATCACCTATCCGCCGAGCACTTCCGGTTCATCTCGATAGGAAAGGAAATTTCCTATGCAAAAAAGACTATTCGGATTGGCCCCTTGTGTTTCATTGTTCCTTGTCTGAGCATTATGGTTGTTGGTGAGTCTCGTCCTCTGTGTGCTCTGTGTTCTATGTACTCTCTGTACTCCTTGCCTGTTGGCCAATCTTTGTAATTTTTTAGGAGAATAAATGATCCCTTACCTGAAACTGTCTGCATGTGGTTTCTACTTGCCTGCCTGCTGCAAACCCTGACAGATGTTCATTTATTCATTTGAGGAAAAAAGCATTATTCTCCTTTCAAGATGTTTTTGTTAAAAGTTGCTGTATATACTTTACCTGTTAAGACTCTCTTTCTCTTCTTTCCTGGTACTTGGTTCCTTATTTGGGACTTTGTACGTATACAATGCCTGGAAGGGTACACTGCCTTGAGGCCGAAGTCAGGGAACAAAAGACTGTCAGTGAATACCACAAGTCATATGATAGATTGCAACATGGCTAGCAGCAGCTTTCTCTGCAAGACCGATACACATCTCAGCTTAATTAGGTGGTAGACCCCCTGTCTACCACTTAATTAAGCTGAGATGTGAGCCCTTAGCTCAGTTGGTAGGGCGTCCCCCCCATGGGCCTCGGCCAGCAGCGGACCCGGGTTCGATTCCAGCCCGCGGTCGTTCTCTGCATGTCACTCCCATCTCTTAAAAAAAAAAAAAAAATTAGGTAGTAGACACACCCTGCGTTCCGAGTCGCATACTATTTAGTATATAGAAAAAAAGATTTAGGATGTCCCGATTCCTGTGGCCAGATTTAGGATGGTTAGAAGTACCCGGATGTCCTACTTATCCGGCCAAGATTGTTAGTGTTAAACTGCATCCTATTTGGCGATTCTGACCCACAATCCGGTGCGCACGTGAAGCGACGTCACATCGACGAAGCCTCCATATGCCACTTGTGTCCCACCTTGCCTCGTGTGAATGTCGATAGTAAGCCTGCTATCGGTGTATGAATGTGTGTGTGAATGGTAACGTGGGAATGGGAACAGGTCTCCCTGGCAAAAGAGTCTCCGGTCTCAATGGGATTTACCTGTATAAATAAAGTTAAAAGAATTAAAAAAAAAAAATAATAATAAATAATAATAATAATATAATAATAATAATAATAAATAATAATAATAATAATAATAATAATAATGGTGTAAAGAATAGCATGACTACAAATTTCATAATTTGCCAGATCGCTGAGGGTACAAAAGTGAATTGGCTTTTCTTTCTTTGTTTAGAAAGACCTCTGACGTCACATGTCTTCCATAGTTCCCAGCCCCTGCATACAGTTCAGTGTACCATGCTGAAAGAAACCATGGTGAGTACTTTTACACTTTCTAACATGAATGCTGATCATCATTTAAACAATGATATTGCCACTTTCAGTGCAGTAAAGTTTTCTTTCACCTCTGGGTAAAATTGCCACTGAATAAGTTAATAAGATGATAGTTATGACAATCCCAATGACATAAGAAGTTGGTTTAAAACTAATGTGTTAGGACATAATGCCACACATACATTTTTCAAAAAAGTTGAAATTTCACATCTGAAACCCAATTAAGACCTTGATTCAAAAATAGAAATGTTTTGATGCAGCCGTGAATGATTGCACGCCACACTTCATTTCAGGGCCAATACATTTTCTGCTGACAAATAATAAAACAACCTCTCACCTCTATAACCTCAAATGAGACACACCATTCTTTCATAGAGGGAAACAGGATGGCTTGTGTCTTCTGAGCTCAATATGTTCTGTATATTTAGTCCTCGCGATATGTCGTAGCCCACCATCAGCATATTATCATTCGCCTAAATGTGAGCTCTGCCAAAAAACTGGTTTATCTGCAAATACATGTTGGTGGTTCAATATTTGAAACCCCCATTGATGTGTGTTTATTTTATTTATTTAAACCTTTATTTCTCCAGATTAAACATTAAGAACAGTTTCTTATTTACAATATTGATCTGGTCCAAGAGGCCCCACTAGGAGTAAAGGTACAAATAACAAATACACAAGCATGACTCACTTAGACAAATATAAAACGGATATACAAATGCACAGCCTATGTACAGTAACAAAATAGAAAACACAAATGCACTAAAAACTAGTCGGGACGGGCGTAGAGGTCTGGACAGGGTGTAATAAATAAGAAACAACACAAAAATGAAACTAATATATGCGTGTGTGTGTGTGTGCGAGCATGTGTATGCGAGCGGATGCATGTGTCTGGGTGGAAAACAAAAACAAAAATGAAGATGTGTCAATGATAAAATTGTGTGTGAAGGGTGTATGCAAGTGAGAAAGTGAAATCAACAGGAGCAGGGGGGTTCTACTAAAACAATGTTAAGTTTCTGCTTGAAGGCAGACTGTGAAGTAAACGCTGTAAATGTGAGGGTGTCTTGAATGTTGTTCCAGTCAAAAGCTGCTGCAAAATGAAAGGAGTTTCGGCCGAAGGTAGTCCTGGTGAGTGGGTTAGTGAGTTTGATAAGCTCAGATGATCTTGTGTGGTAAGTGCTTCTGGAGAGATGGAGAAGGGAGGAAAGGTAAGACGGGGTCATGCCCAGGAGTGTCTTATAAATAAACTGGAGCCAATGTCGTATGTTTGTAGAGGGTTATCATTTTCTTTGGGTTGGGATTACCATTTGAACCTCCAGTTCATGTAAATAAAGATGGACAATCCCTTTCAGTCCTCCAATATATTTGGCCTCTGTTGAAAAAACATTTGAATAGCTGCTTTTAAAACAACCTGGACTTTAAAATGAACCGGATCGGCTTAGTCAAAACTGTACACAAACATCTTAATTAAAATGGTCTTATCAAGGGGGGCGAAAATGAGAACAAAAAACCTCTCCCTCTAACCGCACGGCTGGCT
The DNA here is from genome assembly GCA_026122265.1 of Ammodytes dubius. Lineage (NCBI taxonomy): Eukaryota > Metazoa > Chordata > Actinopteri > Uranoscopiformes > Ammodytidae > Ammodytes > Ammodytes dubius. The sequence goes on from CM047507.1 coordinate 3,704,223, forward strand.
GCAAGACACAAAAACCCCTCTGAAGGAAAGAGATGGAGAGAAGAGACTGCTAGTAATGAGTATGGCGCTTGCTGATGGAAGATTATATAGCGCAATATGTTAAGGATCAGTGTCATACAAGATTCCATTTCTGGCCCGCCTAACATTCACACTGCATATTCAGCAAGGGGGGGTGATGTCTTAATGATTTCACCATTAACACGCAGCTCCAGGCTTGGCTCACTATACTGCTCTTCTGTATGAATTCCAATTTATAGCCGTGGGCGTTTCCAGCCTGTAACTGTGTCCCAAGTTCAGTTTGGTTTATGTCTGGGCAACAAAGTCACCACGGTAAATCCCTAGCTCAAATAGATAATATGCAAATCAAATCCCTATTATGACAGGAAGATATACAATTGTTATTTCGACAATAAGAGCCTGGCCATTTCACCAATCATCAGCAGGATTAAAACAAAGACAATTTATGGCGTTTAAAATACATAGCTGCGTGGTGCACTTCTGCGTCTGTGCTATTTTCAAACAACGCAGGGGCTTTGAGAACAAAAAAACCTCTCTCGCTAAAATAATCTCGCCACGAAGATTGGAGGAAACCAGGCCCAGAAAGGGGCAAAAGGACAGAAAAAGTCTAAGTGTAAAGTTGTGTGAATATCTCCTTGTGTGCTTCTGTGGCGGGCTGGCAAACCTTTTCCAGTTGTTTATAATTTGAAAAAAGTAGCATTGAAAATAGTCCTGCAAAGAAATAAAACGTGTACACTAAATGTTTAAATAGCCTGGTAGTGAATAATAAAATAAAAGATTGAAAGTACAGCGCTTTTCAAAAACTCAGTTTGTTCAAATGTTTTTTTTCCCCCTGAAAATAAATAAATGCATTTCTCCAAAGGTCAATGACAGTAGCAGTGTGGCACTAATGTTAACTTACTAAAACTTGCCTGGCCCATCACTCTTATGCATTCATCAGCATTGTCCTGCTCCAGTGGCGGCTCCTGACAATAATCTCAGGGGGGGGGGCAATTGTTGCCATGATGGGTAAAATTACCCAAAATGTACCTAATCATGTCATATTGCATTTAACAGTTTGTTTTTCCTGTTCATCTGGCATAACCACTCTGGCAACATTAGACAAGCATTGTAGGCCTACTGTACAGTATTTTTGGACATTAAGTTAGTTCATTTCTTGAATAAAATTATTTTAGCTCTAAAATGATTTAATTATCCGGCTGTGGCCATCACAGATAACTTGTCCAGTGTGCTCCTCAGATAGGCTTCCTTTAAAAGTTAAGAGACCTGCTCTACAATTAATCACAAAAATCTGATTGACTTGACAGTTGTGTTCTGATTAAACACAAATGGATGCTGGCATAGCATATGTGCAACATTAACAGTGCTCATCATCACATTGGTTTGGGTTACTACTGTCTACAGCACTTGGTAGGCGGGGTTTATGTCGGACGGTGACAGCAGCTTTCAGAGTAAACAGTCTATGGATCAGATGTTGAACGGCGCTGGCTCGTCCATATGCAGATTGATGATTAATGTTTGTTTTACCTTTTCTGAGAGATGATGCATAGGGGTGACACCCGAAGTTATCCATGCGGTGTCTGTGCTGCCATCATGGTGGATAAAAAGCCAGTATACAGTCCATAATCATCATGCAGTGGCAGCAGAACAGAGCGTTAGCGCCTTAGCATCCTGCTAGCCTCGTTATCGGTTCAATCGAGCCCCGTGAAAATCCGCGTTTATACGATCCACCAATCCATCTTGGTAGATACTTGCGTAATGGTTACATTTTGTCACAAATGGCATGATCAAGTAACTTGCCAGCCTAGCCTGAGTTGATATAAAGTTGTGTTGGTCTTGAATATGACCGCTTTGGGTAGCAGACCGGAAATGTGACTGTTTCAGTCACTGTAATTGGTTCATTGTTTATGACGACAACACGTCAGGGCGATCGCCCCTGGAACCCATAGAGATTGCATTGCGAGGCCTGCAGTTTGAAAAAAAATAAAAGTTTTACATTGAAGTCTGTAGTCGCTGGGGGCGATTTTCAACCAGCCCGAAATCGCCCCAGAGTGACGGTACAGAACACGACGCTGATTGTACAATGTTATTCAGACTTAGATGCAGGTAAAAACTGTATTGAAATCATAAATTATGATTATAAATACAAAAAATATATATTTTTCATCATTATTATTATCATTATTATATTTTTGTTTTTTGCTGGTATGGCTCAAGGAGGGCGTCGCCCTATCGCCCTCTATGGGCGAGCCGCCGCTGCTCTGCCCTTTCTCACACGTTGATACAGATTGATTGGACATGTTGCTATGCGACGTATTGACTTTAACATTTGCATGTTCTGCACGTTGTATAGTCATAAACGTGCACGCCACATTTGTCCTGCACCAGTGTCAGTGGGTGACAACAGTTTGTTAACGCTGCCATACTGAGAATGTACAGAGAGATTTTTTCGGAGCCGATAGGCTTAATCAACTTTGTGTCAACTCATTTGGCGATGGCTTGAGTGTTACCTACATTTTATATAAATGAAAAAAAGTTACGCACTTTAGCTTTGAGATGCTTCACTGTGGCACGGATGCAATAAAAACAAAGATAGAAAGGTTTGACACACACCTTCAGACAGACAAGGGAATCTACATCATGGTTTCTCACCTGCACAGTCGCTTGGTAACATGATGTCACAGCTAACAGGCAGGGGATGCTAAACCTGTTGGCAGGTACTGTGGGTGTTCTTCAGCTGTCAGCTTCTAACAACATGAAATAAGGTCAAAGATCTGCAAAGTTTTTCACCAAGCGGATTGTTCTTTAGATATTCTTTTCTTCTTCTTCTTCAGTGGTGAATTCATGCACATTCTGAAAGGGAAACCCCTTAATGTATATGTTGAGCAGTGTTGGGAACGTTACTTTAAAAAAGTAATTAGTTATAGTTACTCACTACTTGTTCCAAAAAGTAACTGAGTTAGTAACTGAATTACTTTATAATAGAAGTAACCAGGGAAAGTAACTATTTGCGTTACTGTAAAGAAAAGAAAAGTTTCTATATGTCAAAGAATTTAGATTTTTCTGAGCAGTTTTCACAAGTCAGTTGAAATGAGTAGAACAGACAAGTAGGGGAGAACGGGGTAATTTGTCACACGGGTTGGTTGTCACATTCGTTATATCTCGGAACCAGAAGGCGCTGAAATATCCAGAATTGGGATCAGAGGTCACCTACATAGTCTTCCTTGGAGTTAGACTGCTGAATTTGAGGTAGACGACTGTTTGCGTTTTTCATGTCAAATTGAAAATATTTAGCTCCTCAGTATTTTTCTTCTAGGCTTTTACAGAATGGGTTTATAACAAAACGGTTGTTACCCATACAAAGTGTGAAGGGTAAACTATAGTTTAGATTGTGGTTAGCAAGCTAATTAGTTGTCAGATGGTTGTTGGCCTTGATGCTAGCAAGAAATTCAAGTTGGGGTTGGTCGTCACATTTTTTGGGGGGTTGGTTGTCACATGTTATCTCAAGGCTGCAGCCAGAAAAGGAACCCAATAACGAAAGAAATTGTCAACTGTATCCTCACAGACACCCCAGAGAAGGAAAGAATAGAGCAGGAAAAGGCAGCTAGCATGCAAAAGAAAAAAGGGCAACAAAATAAACAAAAACAGTGCATCCCAAACTAGACCAGCTGCCAAGGCTACAGTAAGTTATGTAGGCCTATTTGTCAACTTGACAATGCAAGTAAACTTTAAAATTTAGTTCTACTTGCTTGCCTTCTTTTTAAGATTATTCCCATTAAGATAACATTGTGACAAACAACCCCATAGTGTTTGACAACCGACCCCTTGATGGGGTTGGTTGTCACAATGTGTAAGGGTGTCTTTGATGATTAATTTCTTCTTTATTACAATAAGATAGAAAAAGTGAGGGGTACACATTTCAAGCCAACACCTTAAGCTTCAATTTAATGTAGGAATGACTATTGAAATATGTTTAGGTGATGAGCAATTCTCACTAGAGTAAAAAGTGTGCCTACTTACCCCGTTCTCCCCTACTTGTAGGCTACATAACCTTCAATATGTATTGCAAATCAACAGACAGCAAGAGGTTTATCCTGCACAAGTATTTTGTTCTCAACAAAAGCACACATTCTTTGACCTCAATGAATTTACCTGACGCCGTTCTTTTAAATGTCGTTATTCCAAACACTGATGTTGAGGCTCCCTATTTGCAATGAAGGAAGTTTTTGTTAGAGCCAACAAGCCCAGCTGAGCTCACAGTCCAGCAATAGAGCAGAAACAGAACAGTGGCCTAATACCACTACTGTTCAGCTGCCTGGGAACTGTGAGGACCCCCTCCTGAAACACTGAATTCATTTACACAATGATTTAGCGCAATTGGATTCTACATTTTGTATTTCTCAGGATTCATTAAGACAAAATTAAGAAATTCATTGAGATTAAGTCACTAATGTGTGAGAAAATAAAAATAGTGAAATAGTTGTTAGAAAAATAAACTCTAATTTTAATGATATTATGCCCCCCCCCCCCCCCCTCATTAATTGGCATTTACCAATATATAATCATTTAAACAATTGATATATTCTTCACATTTGACTTGGGTAGATGTTCTCTCCTTCTGATCTTTGTGCTCAAACACTGGGAGGTAGAGAGGCTGGGCAATAAAAATGAAGCTGATCTCCCATGAGATAAGAGACATTCCTAAGGCAGAGGATCTGCCTTTCTGGCCAAGCACGTCTTACAAACTGTCTCAAGACCGGGGGAGGAAAACTTCATGATCTCTGGGTTCGGTCAAGAGGAAGAACAAGAGGAGGACCCTGAAATCTGCCTGACAACAAGCGTTAACCAATCAGTAGACATGTTAGACCCTGTTTCCACCTGGCATTAATATGTGGTTCTGAGGAATCCGATCGTTATATGTAAATGTAATATGCTTGTTCACACCTGGCCTTAACAATGCGTCTTCTATGCGCGTTTGCGATCCGGATTCGAATTCCCCGCGCTGTATGGAAATCAGCTCGTACATCATTTCCGCTTATACTGTTGTTTTTAAGCGGCGGGGGCAGCAGTGCCCCGCTCTTGCCTAGTCTGCCGGAAATAAAAGAAGAAGAAGAAGTGTTGACCATCCACGACCATAGACATTATAAATTCCTTTATAATGTCTATGGTCACCTCGGCAAGAGTCTTGTGTTTTGGCGAAAATGTGAGCACAGCACTGTTTATTGTGTGGTGTTTTCCTCGTCAATAAATTAATCACTTGGTTACACTGTGTCCCACTGCGTAGCTGCCGCAGCCAGCACTGTTCGCTCACTGTCTCTATTATGAGTTGCACCGAGCCGTCTCTGTGTGTTTACGCCATAGATAGTAGTAAATACACGCTCACAACAACACGGGGGGAATAAATAAAAAAGCGGCTGGTTTGACCGAGCAAAAACCAGAGACCGCTGGCTTGACCACAGTTGGTCGAAAGAATCATTTCCGCCTTGTGTAGTCACCTCGGCTAGAGTGAAGAGAGTCAGTGTGTTTTGGCGAAAATGTGAGCGCGGCACTGTTTATTGTGTGGTGTTTTTCCTCGTCATTAAATGAATCAGTTGGCTACACTGTGTCCCACTGCTACGATGTCACGAAGCTGCCGCAGCCAGAGCTGTTTGCTCACTGTCTCTATCAGTTGCACCGAGCCGTCTCTGTGCTCTCAACAACACGGGGAGAATAAATAAAGAAGCGGCTAGTTTGACCATGCAAAAACAAGAGACCGCTGGCTTGACCACAGTTGTTCCACACATAGACATTATAAAGGATCCTTTATAATGTCGTGTTTACCTGCAACGGTGCGCTTTTATGACGTGAATTGTCGCGTGAATGAGTACGCCTTTCCGCCCAGTCACTCGCCGCAGTTGAGTGGGCGGGGCCTAATGTGTATGAGATACGCATACGTGTTTCCACTGTTAATGGGTATGTGGATATGTGGTCTCAAACCACCTCCGAATGTGGATAATTTCAATGCGCATTCAATGCGCATTGAGCGTGTTTCCACCTGTAGTTAGCGCGATCGGATCCTAAAAACCACATATTAATGCCAGGTGGAAACAGGGTCTTAGACAATATAATACTCTGATGTAGAGAAGGACTGGGCTTCTTCCTGCTTTTCTGTCCTGTCAACATGCCTTGTCAATTTACTCAAATAAATACTGAGGCCTAGATCCGGATTTTTACACCTTTCTCCATGGTCTTTTGTCCTTCATAAATAGGCATTTTTACACGTACCTTTCAAGTAAAAAAAAAGTTATTTTGTCTCTGCCTCAACACATCAGATGCTGCTGCTGCTTTGTCTTGTACCATGCTCACAGTAGATGCATCTAATCAAATTATACTGTGTCAGGTCAGTTAGCAATACGGAAAGTCTAGCGAGTTAAGCCCAGAAAAGTAATTAACATCAGTGTTCTATTTAGCATGACAGTTTAGTGACAGGAATGCAGGTCAGGGTGAGCGCAGCTTGTTAGACAGCTTTATTCTCTCCTTTATTAAACTGATGTATTGTTTTGTGTGAACATATATCATAATAAGCATGTGGACTTTGAAGACAAGTCTGCATTAAAGGTTCAGTAAGCGGAATGGTCAGTTTAGCTAACTTCCTGTCACTGACTGCAGTTAGCACTCCCCTCCCTTGTCACCACATTAATGTACTGCAGTCTTCAAGCAGTGAGATATCTCAGATCCATAAGTGTGATAAAACATGATAAAAACCATCAAAACAGACATTGGGAAGGATTTTTACCTGCTCCGCCATTGTAGGCGCATACACATTCACCCATCTGTCACTCTGCACCGGCAGGGAGATGGGTGCCGGTTTGTAGCATTCTCTCTTCTGATTGGCTATCAGTAGTGGGATCCCGAAAAGTTTATTTGCCGATTTCATGCAGAGCGGGTGACTGAGAGATCGGCTTTATAAAACGCGCACACTATAAAAGTGATCACTGTATGAATAAAGAGCGATTTAACACTTATATTAACTTAAACCAATCGCTTACTTCACCTTCAACATCAGTGTTCTATTAAACATGACAGCTTAGTGACAGTAATGCAGGTCAGGGTGAGCGCAGCTTGTTAGACAACTTTATTCTCTCCTTTATTTAACTGATGTATTGTTTTGTGTGAACATATATCAGAGATTCTGACAAAACAGGGTGCAATGTTGAAAAATACAAACCCTATGTTTCGGCAAATTAAATTATATGTTTGTATCCAACATATACTAAGCTACTGAGCTAAGCTTTGACACAACCTCCCAGCTTTAGTTTTTTTTACCGTCATTGGCCTATCACCACCGTCAGATGTCAACTCCGTCAGATTTCCTGTCTGATGGTGTTGACCAAGCCCCAACCTCAGCGATTTTTTACCGGCATCCAATAAGGAAGTGACCTACAACTGTAGTAACCAGAAAGTGCCACTGGGGGTGGCGCCAAGACGAGCAGTTTTTCTATGTAAGGCACTGTTGAATTGCTGGATGATAAAACTTTCAAATTAGATATTTTTCTTTGAAAATATTTAAATAATCACAAATGCCTACTAAAGTATTACTGGCTGCCTCAATAATATTACACAGGACTGAAGCTGCTGTGAGCCATTACAAGTCTAGCAAATACAAGCTGGAGGCAAGCGCAGGTATACAGTTGTTTAAACAATAACAGGTTTTTGCATGAAGAGCTATGTTCTCCGTAAAAGTAGCCCTGTAATGCCTGTAATTTGTGTTTCTCCTCATCCACTCTCTCTCCCTGTTTGTCTCTCTCATTCTTTCAAGACGCCTACAGTCTCGCATCCTTTATCGCCCTATAAAACACAGAATTTTACACCTGCTTTCCTCAAATGTTAATGGTACCTCTGTTGCAGATGGGGTCCATTTCCTCTCTTTTTCTGGTTAATTTTTCCTGCACAAAAGACTATAAAGCAATTGAAATTCCTTGAAATTAGAGTTTTAAATGAGCATTAATGCAATTTCACAGTTTTGCACCCAAAAAAAAAGAGCTGTAAATGTTTTTGTAAATATCTCCCCTTTTGTGTCATTGAGGCTAAAGTCTGTCTGGAGTCCAAACCTTCAGTCTAAAGAAAGACAAATTAAACATTCCCTGCGTTCTGCATACTTTCTACTATTTAGTATGTAGAAAGAAGATTTAGCATGTCCCGATTCTTGTGGCCAGATTTAGAATGGTTAGAAGTACCCAGATGTCCTGCTACATCCGGCCAACATTGTATGGTTGCGTTCCGAATCGCATACTTTCTACTATATAGTATGTAGAAAAAAGATTTAGGATGTCCCGATTCTTGTGGCCAGATTTAGGATGGTTAGAAGTACCCGGATGTCCTACTTCATGCGGCCAAGATTGTTAGTGTTGAAAAGTGCATCCTATTTGGGCGATTCTGACCCACAATCCAGTGCGCACGTGAAGTGACGTAACATCGACGAAGCCTCCATATGAAAACAAACGGGGATGCGACGGATATAAAAGCAAGAGGCAAGATCAAGGCGCAATGTTATGATGAAATAAGAGAGAAAAGTATGTCCCAATAGTATGCCTACTGCATCATAACTAGATTCTTTTTATCGTCAGATGTAGTATGTAGAATAGAAAAAAGAAAGAGTATGCGATTCGGAACGCAACCTTAGTGTTGAAAACAGCATCCTATTTGGGCGATTCTGACCCACAATCCAGTGCGCACGTGAAGTGATGTCACATCGACGAAGCCTCCATATGAAAACAAACGGGGATGCGACGGATATAAAAGCAAGAGGAAAGATCAAGGTGTGATGTTATGATGAAATAAACACGTAAAAGTATGTCCCAATTGTAGTATACTGCATCCTAACTAGATAATTTTTATTGTCAGATGTAGTATGTTGAATAGAAAAAAGAAAGAGTGTGCGATTCGGAACGCAGCGTTTAAGTATTGGCAGGTTGGTGCCATTGTCTGCTGAACAACACTGGGATGCAATACACCTCTTCACTTATTTACTATGTTGTGATTTGGTTTTGATGTGGCTTGTCAAAATGAAACAAAAAGCAATTCCTTCAATTACAGAAAGCTACATACTTGTCCTTTTAACACACATGTAATGGATACATATACATATCACAAATCATATCGTTCTTTACTTAAAAATATATATATATTAACTATTTAGGCATTTTGTACCTTCCATACATTTCTTTAACTGCACCACTCTTTAAGACATAAGCACCAGCAGTAAGGAAAGGAGCAGCCGTAAATCGTTAAAGTAGTATATTAGCATGGGGCCGACTTTCAGCATAGCGTCAGCCGATGCTAAGTCAGTGTGGATCTTACCTGTACTCCCCTCAGCTGGTGTCAGTAAAATGCATCTACTTGTAGCCACACATCTAGTCATCCCCACCCTCTCCTCGCTCCACAGCTCCCACAATGCCTGTGCACTTATCTGGATCATTTAATATCACATCTCCAAAAAGATCTTGCTTGATTAGATGTTTGATTAGCGTCATGCTGGAGTGGCCTGTGGAGCTTATGATAGCGATCTGATCCCTGAGTGCTATCTAACTATACCCACAGCCCCCCGGTTCAAACGCATTGTGTCTGCTTGCTTCAGGGATCATAGGCCTCAGCCAATGAGAGGGCTTCTCCAGACCTATACGAGGGCTATATTGCCATCAACAATTACTTTGCTGCATTTTTGCTACACACACTTCAAACAGAACACCAAGACTGCAATGCTGGAGCAGATAAGATGAGAAGCATGATCAAAATCGGCTTTTTTCCCCCTTATCAGACGGCTACTGGGCGCTGAAAAGATTAAAGCTGTGTGTTGAAGAGAAGACTGACCCATAGCTAAAACTTATTTGCATGCCTGCTGTGAAGTTTATAGATTAGAAGGTAGCATTCAAATTTCACATTAACTTCAGTTTTATAAAAGAAAAACAGCACACCCATGTGTAAAGTCATAATGCAAGTCTAATGGAAATGTGTTAGAGGAATGTGCTATATTCAACAAGACTTAAAGCCGTGGTTCAATGTGCAGAGGTAGTGCACCATTAGCATATTCCTGTAATGTTTACATCTTGTTTCTTGATTTTGCCGCCTCACCAGGGGCCTATTTCAGGAAGCAGGGTTGACAAACTCTGAGTTCAACCCTACGCTCTGATTTGAGCAACTCTGGGTTATCAGTTTCAGAACAGTGGATCAGCGTTGGGTCAGTCAACTCGGAGTCTGTTCACTCTGGGTGGAGCACGTGCGTAAAAAAACAAACGTCAATGGATTGCTGATAACATGATTCACCATGGAAAAACAGGAGCAAGAAATGCTTGATCCTCCCACTTCTCCACTTCTAAAAAAATAACAAATTTGCCACGTCTCCACTCAGACATATTAATGAATGCGGTACGGGGAAGAATTAACGGGGATACTATCTCATAACTCTGATCTAATCACCTTGGCAATTCAGAAAAAACCGGGGCAAACATGTTTTTATCAAGAGAATCATTATGTTTTCCGTATTAGAAGCAATAGTCTATTTAAAAAAGTTACATATATTAGCAGCAGCAAAAGTATTGAGCTTGTGCGGCACTAAATGGCTGACAGTGTTTTATATTCGCTGTATAATATGTTGGCAAGCTATAATCATCCGCAGTAAACAGACTGTCGCTCCTTTTGAATGGGGAGCGAAGGATTTTAACGTCAGACAAATTACAATCATATGAAAAAGTTTGGGAACCCCTCTCAGCCGGCATTATAATTGACTCTGCTTTCACAAAAAAAATATAAAAGTGATATGTCTTTAATTTACCAGGAACAGCTAAGTACTTGGATGTTTTCCAAACAAAGATTTTTTGAAAAGCAGTATTTGGTTGTATGAAATAAAATAAAATGTGAAAAACTGGCTGTGCAAAAATATGGGTACCCTTGTGGTTTTGTTGATTTTAATGCCTGTAACAGCATGTAAAACTGATGACTTTAAACACAAAGTTGGTTGGATTATGTTGTTAAGCCTTGAACCTCATATAATTGTCTGTTTAATCATGAGAAAATGTATTTTAGGTGCCTAAATGCAAGTTGCACTTCTCTTTGACTCTCTGCTGAAGTGAGACAGAATGGGATCATCAAAACTGCTCCCAAAAGATCTTAAAAACAAAGATTATTCATTGTCATGGTTTAGGGGAAGGCTACAAGAAGCTTTCCCAATGGTTTCAATTGTCAATTTCTACTGTAAGGAACGTTGTCAGGGAATGGAAGGACACAGGCACAGTTGCAGTTAAACCCAGGTCTAGCAGACCAAGAAAAGTACAAGAGCAGCATATGCAGCGGATTGTGAGAATGGTTGCACACAACCCAAAGATCACCTCCAAAGACCTGCAAGAACATCTGGCTGCAGATTGTGTATCTGTACATGGTTCTACAATTCAGTGCAATTTGCACCAAAACATCTGTATGGCCGGGTGATGAGAAGGAAGCCCTTTCTGCGCCCACGCCACAGATACAGTTGCATGGAGTATGCAAAAGCTCATTTAGACAAGCCAGCTTCATATTGGAAGAAAATGCTTTGGACTGATGAGACAAAAATTAAGTTATTTGGTCTTTATAAAAAGCAGATGTTTTGGTGCAAATTGCGCTGAATTGTTGAACGATATACAGATACACAATCTTCAGCCAGATGTTCTTGTAGGTCTTTGGAGGTGATCTGTGGGTTGTGTGCAACCATTCTCACAATCCTCCACCTATGCCGCGCCTGTTTTTTTCTTGGTCTGCCATGCCTGAGTTTAACTGCCACTATGCCTGTGTCCTTCCATTTCCTGACAACGTTCCATACAGTCGAAATTGACAATTGAAACCTTTGGGAAAGCTTCTTGTAGCCTTACCCTAAACCATGACAATGAACAATCTTTGTTTTTCAGATCTTTTGGGAGCTGTTTTGATGATCCCATTCTGTCTCACTTCAGCAGAGAGTCAAAGAGAAGTGCAACTTGCATTTAGGCACCTAAAATACATTTTCTCATGATTAAACAGACAATTATATGAGGTTCAAGGCTTAACAACATAATCCAACCAACTTTGTGTTTAAAGTAATCAGTTTTACATGCTGTTACAGGCATTAAAATCAACAAAACCACAAGGGTACCCATATTTTTGCACAGCCAGTTTTTCACATTTTATTTTATTTCATACAACCAAATACTGCTTTTCAAAAAATCTTTGTTTGGAAAACATCCCAGTACTTAGCTGTTCCTGGTAAATTAAAGACATACCACTTTTATATTTTTTTTTGTGAAAGCAGAGTCAATTATAATGCCGGCTGAGAGGGGTTCCCAAACTTTTTCATATGATTGTAGATGACAGTTTCCATTGCAGATCCCTTGTCCTCTAGTGATCATAGTTTAAATTATTATATAATGTCTTTATTCATATTAGGCTATTTAACGAGGCTTGTCTGTGACTTTTGGATCACACAAGTGAACAGCAATGATCGCGTGCAGCCGCAGAATTACATTTCAACCTGACAGAAATCTGTTCAGTGGCACAGACTCCCGTTAATAAAAGAATAATGAGACGCAACACAAATAAGCCAATTAATCTTAATGTGGAGCATGTTCACGCTGTGTCAGGTGGCCACCTATATGAACGACACAAGGGCTGAGAATAGGCTAGGCTACTGATCAGATAAATGATCGATCAAATGTAAAATCATCAGGAAATAATAAAAACATCCCGATGGAGATTTGTATGTAGTGATTTAGCTTTAAACTGTACACGTTGTGATACTTCAGTCGGAGCTGCAGCGTTAAGTAACAACAAACTCAGAGTTGGTCAAATCACCTAGCGAGCAGGTTAGATGAACAGCGTATGTTGCCGTTGTAAAGGACTCTTGAGTTGCGCTGAACCTGCTTCCTGGAACGGAAAACCCAGAGTTTCCACTAACTCAGAGCAAACATACTCTGAGTTGCCTCAAAACCCGCTTGCTGAAATAGGCCCCAGGAGGTCCACTGATCTCTAAGTTTTTTCGCCCCCCCGATGTTTCTGGTGCTGCTGCAATTATTGTGCTGTTTGAGGAATAATTGGCCTGACATTTTGTATTCCCATTACAAGCCAGAGAGATTGGAACAAAAGCAAGCATTATGGCTTGCCATGTGGCAGATGTTTTGCTATGGATGAATATGCCTTGGCTTTTTAGCAGGCTTTTTAGATCACGGATAGGTTGTATTTGACATTAGTGTTGTGTTTCCATCAAAGTTTGTGCTTTTTTCCACAGATCTGTGTGAAAACACTCAGGAGGGGGGAGGGGGCGGGGCGCCCTTAGCTCAGTTGGTAGGGCGTCCCCCCCATGGGCCTCGGCCAGCAGCGGACCCGGGTTCGATTCCAGCCCACGGTCGTTCTCTGCATGTCACTCCCCTCTCTGCCCCATTTCAACTCTGTCTCTACACTATCAATAAAGCATAACAAATGCCAAAAAAATATCTTAAAAAAAAACACTCAGGAGTTATCATTTCTTATAGGAGCTGCTCATTCTGGTCACTTTGAAATGTATCAAGGCAGTGTGCTTCATGTAAGTGTATGTTGGCGAATGATCACATGTGATGCACAGGACACATGTTTCTCCATGGAAACATGTCCAAATACGTCTTAATCCTGGCATAATGGTGTTGACTTGGTTAAGGGGGTGTGTTGATATGTGGAAAACAGTGCTTGTTTGTACCAATGACAATTCCACGTACGAGAAATTGAAACTAACCCCGCCCACCATGTTAAAACAAAGCTCCCCAAGTAAGAAAAGCTAGCAGAGCATAGAGCCGTGTTCTGTATTGGAGAGAGGAACTATGAAGAGAAATTACTATCTGGTTATTATACGTGATTTGGTTAATAACGATACTGGACCAAAGAGCAGACAGAGACATGGTTGGATTAATGAAAGACAGGTTATGGTCAGATCAGGAATGTGGCGGGGAAAGGCTGGTAGTGGATGAGGAAGCCGGGGTGAGAGTGAGGCAGGCAGGCTGGAGGGAGTGATCCGGGGTACTGCAGGTAAACAGTTAGCACGAGGAAGAAATAGCACAAGAGAAACAAGCGATAACATGAAATAAACTGTAGCCAGGCACGCATATCTACCACGGGATGTGAAGTATGATCCGGCACTGACTGCAGGGTACCCAGGAGTATAAGAAGGGGAGTTGATTGCAGATGAAGACCAGTGAGCAGATTGCAGATGACGGCCAGGTTTGAGTTGAGACAGACCTTATCCATGTTTATTTATTATTATTCAGTTTTGGAATTATTTCTCAATAATACTATTGGCTGAGATCATACAAATAAATATAGATAGGTTAAAAGAGTTTTACCCAGCAATTTTGGAATTAAATTATAACAAGTCCTTACGTTCACAACACTCTCAATTCTGGACCTGTAATTCAACTGAGGTGAACCTGCTATGGTGAGCCTTTCCAGTGCAAACCATAGATAGTATATAAAATGGATGTAGCATCCGGGCTGACCTCAGTTATTCAGACTGCATCCCATTCTCCTGGCTTATGCTCGTTGCCATCTTGTGAGATTTTTACTCCGCCTCACTTCTCTTGCCGAAAAATGGCATCGATGTGACGTCGGGGGGAGGGAGATACGCCCATCTAGCTGACGTATACCTCCGAGGCGAAGTGAGGGACAATGGGCGGATAGGGGATTGCGCCCAAATTATTCATACATTTTAACCTCCAAAAGAATAAAAACTAGCCTGCTAGAAAAAAATTCACCCCCCTCAGTGTTGTCATGGAGATATGACCTAAACATACCAACTAGAATGGTTTTGTGGACCAGCCCGTAAATAGGTTTAATACGACTGGGAAAACGGCCTGTTTAACAAGTGAGTCAACGAAAAATTGCTCACTTTTGGTACCAGCACCTAGTGGCCACCGGAAGGTACTGCAATGTGTGTCACTTCCTCATTGGATGCTGGTAGAAATCACTGTGGTTGGAGCTTGGTTCAAACCTGCAAATTGACCAGATTTCAGGGGAGCCAATCAAGAGCATGTCCTGGAGCTAGGGATGTAACAGTATACCGCAAAACGGTCGTTCGCGACATGAAAAGGCCACGAATGTCAACCGTAAGTTTTTTTTTTTATTAATACCGTTTCACAGTATTAGTAAAGTCGTCGAACTTCCGTGAAAGACAGATGAAGGAAATAAGTCCAAAAATCCTTGATATGTTCATCACAACTTCACGTGAACTCAGCATAGACAGTATATAAAAGCTATACCAGCATGTTGCGCAATACTATGGAATCCCTACTATTTCAAACTTAGGTGACACTACTTTGGTCAAATGTAGGTGACGTTGCGAAAGTGTGAGGAAGGGAGGGGGAGAGGAGTGCACTGCAAAAACATTGATTTTGAGACTGCAATTTAAGTTAATAACAAATAAAAATCGTAAATAAATATTTTACAGAGTTCATTGTGCCTGTCATAATGTAGGCCTATTAAGGTATAAAAACATGGCTTGTAAAAATAGAGTTGATAAGCAAATAAACATAAATAAATGGGGAAATTATCACACTATTTAAATAATTTTTATTTTATACATACTTTTACAGTTAAAGACAAGTGACTAAATTAAGTCTAGATTTAAAATTCCTATTTCAGTTTGAAAAATATAGGTGTAAAGCTTCTTTAAAAACAGCAGTAGAGAAGCAGTGTCTTTGTTTTGGTGATAAGTTGTTTGAATCTCTCAGAAATCTCTTCTTCATAATAGGATATAAAAAATTTGAATTATTCTTGTGTTTATGTTTTATTTAAATCAGCGGTACAACATTTCATTTGAGGGGGTAGAAATGAATTTCGCGCTTAATATCGTACCGTGATATCGTGATATCAATCGCAATATCGTATTTTATTGTATCGTACTCAAAATTTCATATCACATCCCTACCTGGATCTGTGATGGATTTAGAAGAGGGGAGGATGAAAGCTAGAAAAGTTGTGTTCTTTGAATGTAACCTTGTGTAAAACATTTATGAAACAAAATAATATAATTCACACAGGAGTATACGTATGCCAGTTGCCACATGGTGAGTATGCAGGTGTTAGCAGGACTTCCACAATTTCACTATATATGTGTTCCATACAACCCATATAGGAAGAATCTATGATTTTGTTATCTGCTGCTTATTGTCAGACACATAAAAGATCAGTCATTTAATATTCAGTATTTTTCTTTCTGTCAACACATTCAGAGGTTTGACAACAAGGAAACTTGAAACTAACCACATAGAGAAGTAACACAACCACAAATAGAGTGGAGGCTTTCATATGGCTGACAGCCCATTGTCCATGCACTGTACTGCTGCCCGTAAGTACTAACAACAGCACTAAATGTGTAATAATCCCAACACGTCTATTTTTTAAACTATGAAGACTACAGTTCCCAGCTTTCTAAGGAAATGTCAGTCATTAAGGATGGTGTTAGGAAAAGAGCTGAGAGACGCTGCTCCAACACATTATTGTTTCAACAAACAGGGTTTAGGGATAACTGCCAAAAGTTAGAATATCTAGTGAGCGGCATTTGTGTGGACAAAAATGCATCATGCCGTGGACCATCAACCATGCAATGTTAAAAGTCGCTTAAGTCCCCTTTCTTCCCCATTCTGATGCTCTGTTTTAACTTCAGCATGTTGTCTTGACCACATCTACAGGCCTAAATGCATTGAGTTGCTGCCATGTGATTGGAAGATTAGACTTTGGTTTTTATAAGCAATTGAACAGGTGTACCTAATAAAGTGGCCGGTGAGTGTAGTACTTCATGAAATACATTACACAGAAACTACCAGGACACAGACAGACTACACAGTATACAATAATACATAACACTAGAACCACAGTACTCCTCTGCTCTGTTCTCTCCCCGGATACTTAACTTTTAACTAAACTTCCGACTAAGCAGAGGTACGTATATGTTGTAGCTAACACTGTTGGCTGCGGTGTTTTTCTCTGAGTGATGAAATAAGTAAATTACACTGTTTGAAATTAGTCATGCTTTGTAAGCATAATAAAAAAGTATTTAAGAAAATGAAGCATTCATAATTCATACGTGAGTCTGCGTGATTTAGAATAAGAAGTGAATAAGAAGTGTATTTTCATACCAGATGTGCATTACTATAATTACCTTAGTGAATTTAAATGTAGGATTATTAGATCAAAAGTATTCAAAGCACTTCTTGATTGCGTTTACCTGCTGGCGATCTAAATGTCTAACCAGCTGCAAAGACTTTGACTGGTAGCTAAATTCAAATCAAATACATTTTTATTTGTGTCACACTTTTCATACTCAAGAGCAGCTCAAAGTGGCATACAGAGATTAAAACAACAGAAAAAGAAAAACAGCATATGAAATCAAGAGAAGCAAATTAAAAGAACCCAACCCTCGATGAAACTTCTGCAACATCTGAATTATTAAAGGTGGAACTGCCTTTTCTCCTTCAACCCCTATTTCGCCACCTATTCCTGACAAAGCCAGCTTGTAGAAAACTTTTTTACAGTGAGAGCACTTTTATATCTCTACAGAACAGCTTTACAGTATCCACCGACAGTAGCGCTTAAACTAAAACCTGGACCAATGTTAACAAGACAGTTGAATTATCTCTGCGATGCTCTAAAGCCAACCCCACCCACCCCCACCCCCCGCAATCCCTCGTCCCTGCAGCTCTGAATCATTCCTCATATATATCCATCAACTGACATGCAGGGAAAATGTCTTCAGATTCCCGCTCCCTCCTCCTCCCTGTGCTCATGTTTCACAGTAAATGCCCCGCAGCTGTGATGTATTTGGAAGGGGTTGAAAGGAAGCTGCTCGAGTGTGTGTGATATGCAGCATCAAACCTGTCTGTCAATGTTGCACCCTTGATCCTCTTGTCAGGCTTTCTCATGGTATGGTAAAGTGATCACAGGGGGGAGCGTTAGGAGCAGCGCACATTACATACTGTATTTGTCTTTATTTGGGGCCTCACAACATCTGAAAAGAGGGAAGCCTCAAATGTTGTAGCCTTTTAGTTGTTGGAGATGTATGTGTGTTTGTGTGTGTGTGTGTGTGTGGGGGGGGGGGGGGGGGGGGTGGGTAATATATATTACAGCAGAAACAAATGATGCTTCCACCCAAAGTGGAAACATCTACCCACATGCTTTCGTTCTGTAGAGTAGCACATGCTGCCTAAAAACACACCAACATTTCAGAATCTGAATCCTTTATTGTCATTGTACAGTGTACAACGAAATTGTAGCAGCAACCCAGTAGGGGAGAACGGGGTAAGTAGGCACACTTTTTACTCTAGCAGAGCTGCCAAGTCTCACGCTTTGGCCGTGAGACACACGCATATCAACCAGTTCACACGCTCTCACGCCACACCTCCAATTTCTCACGCAGAGAAATGAATCCCCGTAATTATTATTATTATTTTTTTTGGTACTTTTACTTTGAAAGTCTTATTTTGAAAAGCTAAACGGACTGAGTTCCGTGACATCCTCTTTCTGAACGTGCGTTAACGTTATGCTTTGTTGTGCACTGTGCATTCGAAGCGGGAGGCGAGCATGGACATATAAAGTAGGCGAGCCCCCTACCTGCACCTTCTCTTCCGAGGTGTGTGTTGATAGCGTGCCAAGTTACCGCTGATAAGAATTGTGTCCCCGCCGGCCGGTGAGCGCGCGTGCATCAAAATATTAACCCTTCAATCTCACTCAAGTAAATTCAGAAGATCTTTGGATCGTTTTGTATATTGTTTTTGGTAATTTAGTTTGAAAATTATGTTTGCAAAGTAACAAATGGCTCATCCGCCAATAAAAATGCTTTTATTCTTCTGTGTAATGAACTGTAGCCTATGTATTGCACATTTATAGCACTTTTCATAACACAAATCAAGGTAGCCTAAGAGGAGGGACCAAGTAACCCAGATGTTTTATTTTAGCTTAGTAGTTTGCATTGGTGTTGAACTGTTCCCTAATTTTTTTCTTCTTTGAATAAAGCCTAATGCTGCTAGTAAAATACCATACTCAATAGTAGACATGATATAGAATAATTACCTTTATTACAGTTTAACCAAATGTTTTAACAATAGGCTACAGGAGATATTTGAAAGCACTACACATGCATTATAGGCTATTCAATTAAATTTGTGTCAGCAAAACCTTGAATGTTCTCTTTTATTTTACATAAAAATGAATGCAGAAAAGGCACACATTGCTTCATAAAAATTCACCAGAATGCAGGAAATTAAGTGTTTAATGCTCAAAATTTTCTGGGGGGGGACCCCCAGACCCCAACTTATAATGTGTCCACACCCAATGTTTAATTAAAACCTGTCCTACGACTTTGCAATTCATGAATTTGTTTATTTTAATAAGATTTTTGATGTTTTATCACATTTTCTAATTGTCTTTTATTTCTGATTTATTATGAACAATATGTAAACTTGCAGGACACTAGCAAAAATTATTGGTGTGGGAAAGAGGACACGGTTTTGGGTCCCTCGGCCAAAAAATCTCACTCCAAACTTTTGGTGAAACTTGGCAGCCCTGCTCTAGTGAGAATTGCTTAACATCTTTCAATAGTCATTCCTACATTAAATTGAAGCTTAAGGTGTTGGCTTGAAATGTGTACCCCTCACTTTTTATATCTTATTGTAATAAAGAAGAAATTAATCATCAAAGACACCCTTACACATTGTGACAACCGACCCCATCAAGGGGTCGGTTGTCAAACACTATGGGGTTGTTTGTCACAATGTTATCTTAATGGGAATAATCTTAAAAAGAAGGCAAGCAAGTAGAACTAAATTAGAAAGTTTAATTGCATTGTCAAGTTGACAAATAGGCCTACATAACTTACTGTAGCCTTGGCAGCTGGTCTAGTTTGGGATGCACTGGGTTGTTTTGATTTTGTTGCCCTTTTTTCTTTTGCATGCTAGCTGCCTTTTCCTGCTCTATTCTTTCCTTCTCTGGGGTGTCTGTGAGGATACAGTTGACAATTTCTTTCGTTATTGGGTTCCTTTTCTGGCTGCAGCCTTGAGATAACATGTGACAACCAACCCCCCAAAAAATTTGACGACCAACCCCAACTTGAATTTCTTGCTAGCATCAAGGCCAACAACCATCTGATGACTAATTAGCTTGCTAACCACAATCTAAACTACAGTTTACCCTTCACACTTTGTATGGGTAACAAGTGTTTTGTTATAAACCCATTCTGTAAAAGCCTAGAAGAAAAATACTGAGGAGCTAAATATTTTCAATTTGACATGAAAAACACAAACAGTCGTCTCACCTCAAATTCAGCAGTCTAACTCCAAGGAAGACTATGTAGGTGACCTCTGATCCCAATTCTGGATATTTACATACAAAAATTTCACAGACAGCGCCTTCTAGTTCCGAGATATAACGATTGTGACAACCAACCCGTGTGACAAATTACCCCGTTCTCCCCTTTACACACAAACACAAAATATAAAAATAGTTGAAAAAAAATATTTTAAATACAGAAATGTCGGCCCTCTAGAAAGTATAATCATGCATATGTACTCAGTACTAGGTTTTGGACCCTTTTGCATGACTTCCTTCCTCAATGCGGCGTCGCATGGATGCTATCAGCCTGTGGGACTGCTGAGGTGTTATGGAAGCCCATAAAGCTTTGATAGAGGCCTTCAGCTCGTCTGTATTGTTGGGTCTGGTGTGCCACCAGCAGATGACGTGGTGCCTCAAATCATCACTGACTGTTGTAACTTGACACTGGTCATCAAGCAACTTGGATTTTGTGCCTCTCCACTCTTCCTCTAGACTGTGGGACCTTAATTTAAAAATGAAATGCAACATTTAATTTGTATCAGTGATGATTTGAGGTAACATGTCATCTGCTGCTGTTGGTCCACTGTGTTATCAAGTCCAGTCAACACATCCATCTACCAGAAGATTTTAGTGCACTTCATGCTTCTGTCTGTTGACAAGCTTTATGGAGATGACAATTTCCTTTTCCAGCAAGATTTGGCACCTGTCCACAGTGCCAGAAACCACTAGTAACTGGTTGACTTACCATGGTATTGCTGTACTTGAATGGCCAGACAACTATCCTGACCTGAACTCCATAGAGAATCTATGGGCTATTGTCAAGAGGCAACCTGGGCTTCCATAACACCTCAGCAGTGCCACAGACTGATCATCACCATGCCATGCCACATTAATGCAAAAATGCATGCAAAATGAGAACCCAGACCAAGTATTAGATGAATGAAAATACTTATGAAAAGAGCGACATATCTGTATTATAGATATTTGTTTTGATTGGCCTTAAGGAATATTCTAATATTTTGAGGTGCTCGATTTCTGGTTTTCATGAGCTGTAAGCCGGAATCCTGTAAATTTAAACAAAACATGCCTGAAATATATCACTATATGTCTAATATATCTAGACTATATGGAACTTTCACTTTTTGAATAAAATAAAATAAAATAAATAAAATCCATGATACTCTAATAATGAGTTTCACCTAAGTAAGTAATCTTTTTCTTAATCATTCCTGTTTCCAACTCCTCACCCACTAGCACAGTTCAAAGGCTATATGATTGTCTCCCACTGTGTGTGCAGAGGGGTGAATATACTGTGTGCAATAAGACGTCTGCTATAACTCCATTTCCTCATCTCTAGTTGAAGGTGCATTCAGGGCCCAATGTGAGGTAAGGACATACTACGTTAATACATTTATTGCATTGAGCTGCCAGGAGTCAGGCTCTTATCAGCACCTCAGTCTGTGGCTCGAGGGGCAGAGGCACCATATGAGAATGCTTTTGCCTTACAATCTCCCAACTTTGATCCAATACTAGTCACTGCAGTTTTTATTGCCATTTGGACCAGATAGTGACAGTCCTACAAAATTGATAAAAGGACCCCTGGTGTATAGAAGATATCAAGGAGTGTCAGTGCTATATTGATGCGTTCATTTATCATTAATAGTGTATGAATATTTTAGTGTTTGGATCAATTTTAAACGGTCTTGAAATCATAATATAAATTAGTGGAGTAATATATTCATATCCTCAAAATGTCTAAAATTAACTACCGTACTTTTCGGACTACAAGCCGCGACTTTTTCCCCATTTTTCGACCCTGTTATTACACAGCACAGTATATGTTCTGTAGCTACTAGGGATGGGCGTTAGTAATCGAGTACTCGAGTACTCCTCGTTTCAAATAAACTCGATTGGTGGATGAGGAAAATCGTTTTTTTTTTTTTTTTCTTTTTTTTTTTGTGTGTGTCTGTAGCCTTTAGGCCGGCGGGCCGTGGCCGCCCCTATTTTAAAATGTTATATAGGCTACGTGTAGCCTGGCTCCGCCCGCCCGTCTACTTCCGGCCAAATTTCATTTTCCCTTCAGTAGTCAGTCTGGGTGTACAGCCCATTTCCCAGATTCTCCGGAGAATCTACGATCGTGCCAATCAGCGAACAGAGGGAGTGGCTGAGACCGCTCCAGTTTCAGTTGAATGCTGCGTTCCTTTATCCTCGGAAGAAGGATATTTCCGACTTGGTAGTTCCGAGTTCCGACCTGTCTGTGTTCCAGTGCATCTGCTCGCGAAAGTATGGACGCCTAAAACCTTTCTCGTCCAAATAACTAAACGTTAGGCTCTAACAAGTTACTGTTGCCAGGTACCGGTAGATTCATAGACTACAATATTGTAGTGAAGTCGGAAATTTCCGAGTTCCCTGTCCAACTGGAAGGCACCATCAAAAGCCGGCTCATGACACACGTGATGACCAAACGTTATGCGATTGGTTGGCTAATCCAGAGTGGCACTGGGCAGATCCAATAGTTTTAAACTTCGACAGACACCCACCTCCAAGTGAGTGAACGTTTGCCAATTACAGCACTTCCAGACCTTCTGTACAAATGAAATGAAGTACGATGGTCTGGTAGCACCAGGCTAGGCTACGTGTACAAAACGGCACAAAACGGATAAAATAAAATTTAACAAAATTAAATATTTTGATGCAAGTGCAATAAACTGAGCGTTGTGTCAAACAGCAACTGCAAATAACTGCCACATCCGTGTCACCGCAGCGCAGCCTGTGTTCTCCACAGCACCGCGGAGCTGAACACAGTCTCTCCTTTCTTCTCCAGAACATTTTCAGGAATATAACTGTCCAATTATTTCAAAGCAGATGATAAAGTTACGTTTATAAAAAGGGGAGATGACACCTGTTACTCTCAGTTAGTAATGAGTAGACTCCAGGTGAGCATGCAAGGTGCTCTCCGCTTGGAAAGAAAAGAAGAAGCAAGACTTACTTCAGGCACATTCGCTCCGAGCCAACAACAGTTAAGAAGCCTTCACTAGGGAATATGAGGATAAGATTCAAAAACCGACCGGTGTAACGTTCCGTTAATGAGGAATTAGTCGCGGTAATTATTCACGGACACGGAGTGAGAATTAGGCCTACGCGGTTGGATATAGGCTAGGCCTACAACTATCTGCTTTGGTGAGTTATTTATATGTATTTAAATTGTAGGACAATCATGTTATATTATCTGCTGCCCTTCTTATTTTAAATGGTGACTTAGGCAATTTTTTTTTGTTACAACTACAGCCCATGCTTTTTTTCCTCTTTTTCTCTCCCCATCGCAGACCTACTCGATCGGTTTAAATTGTGGCCCGTCTATTTAATTACTTTCAGTGAGGAAAATGTGTTTTAAACTTGTGGAAAACAATCCTTAAAGCTGCAGTGTCTAATTTTTTCACTGTAATATTTGGCAAAACTGTCATAATAGCCATTCAGCTATATGTAGGTGAAGTAGTCTGAAAATATTTTTTCATCACTTTGCTCCCCCTGCCTCTGTGTGCTGCCCCCCAAAATTGCCACCGCTCATGTTAATTTTGACCAATCAGAGCAGGCTCAGATACTGCGTTCTTATTGGCTGTGGGACTGTCCGTTCACTTGGCAACGACGTTGATGCGTCAGTTGCGTGAGCGTTCACGACCCTAGCAGTCTGAAACTACTGTTTGGTCCTACTACGGCAGACAGCGAATAGCAATCAGTGTTGCCAACTTAGCGATTTTGTCGCTAGATTTAGCGACTTTTCAGACCCCTTTGGCGACTTTTTTTCAAAAAAGCGACAAGCGACAAATCTAGCTTCTTTTCTGGAGTTATTGGTGACTTTTGGCGACTTTTTGAGGTGAAAACACGTATCGCTATGACTCTTCACAACGAGCAGCGGGTGCCTGCGCGGCCCCTCCCTTCCCCGTTTCCAAGCACTTACAGGTGGCCTCATTCCTCGCGCTGCAGTCCCTCCCAGCTGTCTCCTGTTAGCAGGTTAGCAGGAGCTAACAGGAGACGTTCATTAGCAATGTCTTCACCAACGAACTATCTATACTGTACTATCTATGCAACGAACCCTCAATTTACCATTCCCCGGATACCAACAACTAACACGGTGGGAGGACAGTGTGTACACAGAGACTGAGAAACACCGAGGAGGAAATGTAGTCGGGCGGCTGTTGCTGTATGAAGCCGCTCGGGGAAGACGTGTGGAAAGTGAGCCAGGAGAATGGGCTTCCTTTGGCTGTGCTTTAGCTGATAAACCAAGTTAGCACCGGTCGGATAGCATTAGTTAACTCACCCGGTTGTGTGCAGCCACCACCTCCATATAATGAACCGAAACATAACTGCTAAGTCCGGGGAACTTTCACGAAAAGTACAACGAAGCACCGGTGTTTATCTACGCCGCCTCCCTGCTACACCGCTACCCGACAGTGTTCACCTGCTGGCCGGCTAGACTGCTGCTAACCCCCGGCGCCGTCCAACTGGCTTCCCCGTCTCCAGCGAAGCTACAACTGGCACGCTCCACTCCGGTTGTGTGCAGCCACCACCTCCATAATGAACCGAAACATAACTGCTATGTCCGGGGAACGGAGCACCGGTGTATCTACGCCAGCCACGGTCCCGTCACAGCCAGGTAGGGTAATGTAGGATACTTGCCTTTATTTTGTACTGCCGTGCACACAATGGTGCTGTAAATGTGTTTGGTATGGTGCTCCCTTGCTGTTTGTGTGAATCTGCAATGCTGTTTTAAGGCTATTTGTTCCGTTTAGTTGCTGTTAATTTGTCTTTTGGCACAATTGTTGGCCGTGTTGTTGTTGTTTTTGTGCGGACATGATCGTCGGCCAAGGTTGATTAGGGGAATAAATATATCGGGGATGGGGGGGAGACACTAGGTGCGTTGGGTGCAACATGAACGCGCTTAGCTGTCGTTCGGAGGGAGGAGCTGCAGCAGGTAGAGCGTTGCGAAAACAGCCGTTGGGATCCCAACGGCTCCCAACGGCTGAAATTAGACACTGCATCTTTAATATCATATGGCAACTGTGACTGTTTGACATAAGAGCGCTTTATTGCGGTCAACCGTTGTTCTGTAGACAGATGCGTTGCGTTCTAAAAATAGAAAAAAGTTTATCGAGGAATCGATTGATCCTCGAGGACTGCAAGCGATCACACGAGTAGCGAAAACACTCGTGCCCATCCCTAGTAGCTAGTACTATTGCTCTAAATGGTAACACTTATGTACGTTATGCAAATACGCAACTTGTTTGTTGAAATGTTAATAAATGGGAGCTTCCTCAAGCAGCCATCTCTTTCCCAACAATCCTCTCTGTGCACGAACTCTTACACATGGTAATTAAACATTATAACACCTGCGGCTTATAGGCCAGTGCGCCTTATAGTGCGGAAAATACGGTATTTATTTTACCTGGCTGTTAACTTTGAAACCAACCATGATTCCTTTTCACTGGCTTAAATAATGATCGTGCCTTTGTTTGTATGAAAATATTTTTTTTCTGTATAGAGCGGTGTACTGTGCAAAGCATTCATGATTAAAGAGACAAATGACAGTGGTGAAGATAACCGAAGAGGTGAGACATTTTGAGTAATCATGATATTCTATGTTCCAGAGGGTGATGGATTTCGCTCCCATGTACAGACTGAAATAAGGATGTGCCATGCTCTGCCATATTGAGAGAGCAAGTAAGCAAGCATGAGCTGCAGTTCATTTATTTTGAAGAAGGGGTACTTTATGATGTCAACATTTTTATTTTCAGCGTACTATCCCTTAAATATTGTCTAAACTCAGATGACAGTAAGAACGAAGAACAGTGAAGTAAACGACCAGCAGCTTCCACTATTCCATAAAAAAGCTCAGTCAATATAACTTGCCTACAGTATATGCTAAGTAAGTAAGAAAGTAAGTAAGTACATTGGGCCTCATTTATCAACCGTGCATAGACCAGAAAAGTGGGTGTATGCACATGCAAACCTCGGCATTTATCAATTTAGACGTGAGCGTAGGGTACGCTCAAATCCCACGCCAGCTCTCACCTCATGTACGCAAGTTTGTAAACAGCGTGGACTTGCAGTGCAGGCTGTGCCGGGTAGACGATGACTTTTGTTGTTGTTTGTTTGCTGCTCTTGATGATAAAAATACAATGCACAACATTCAGCTTAACATTTTATTTATTTGACGCACTTTTGAGATTTGAGTTTCTCTTTTAATGTGTCATGTATATTGTATAGCTAAATCGAGTGATTTATTTCCACCATTAACCGGCACGTTTCGGCTTGTTTTTCTGATCCGGGGCCTTGGCAGTAAGGGTCCAGGGTTGCGCTGGTGGAGCAGGACAGTGGGCACTCTCACAGCTGGTGCAGCTGAGGGCTGACCTGTCTTGCCAAGCGCATCTGTCAACCCTTTAGAGTAGTGCTATCTGAAAGGGCCAATACATTCTAATCATTCAAATCTCTGCAGACGTGTATTTCTTTCATGGGGGAAAAAACGAGAAGTTAAAGGTTTAATATACCTAACGGACAGTTGGTTCGTCTTTTTCTCCTCTACCACTTATATTATGCCAGCACCTCCAGTTGGTGTTGCATTTCAGAGCAGCAACATGCTTTTCAGTCAGAACACTTTTTCTTCACCTAGGCTATGTACATAAATTGCGACATAAAATTGTATTTGCTATTTTATATCATTTGAGCGACAGCCCTGATGTAAACCTAAAATTCACAATCCTCAGCTGGAGATCGTTTGTCAACACCAACGCTGTTGACCGCAGCAGTTATTTCCTTCCTAACTGCTGCCTTCTGGCGTTCTTTGATGCTGCTTTTAATACTCCAAAATTAAACTTTATTTTATTGTTTCTACTTTTGCTGTTATGCTGTCAATTTCTACTTCAGAGAAGTTCCTCTTCTTTGCCGTAATGTGCCTAGCCATGTCGTAAAACCTATAGGTGAGGCCTCTAAACTAAGAGAATATAGGGGCGTGATATTCAAATTACGATTGTTTTCAGCCGCCGGATTTATCAATAATGGTCTGGCGTACGCTAAGATTGGCGAGATACGACTGTTTGATAAATCCCACGCGATACCTGACGTAGGGCTATCTTTGTGCCAGGATCTGCACCAGTTTCCACGCAAGTTTGATAAATGAGACCCAGAGTATCTTAACAGGTCACTGCATAGAAACTGTTGGTAAAAGTCTTCAGGAGTGCTGATTCCATGTCTATTTAACGTTGAGACCATTTTGTAAAAGTATTGGTGGAGGTGTTTAAAGTAACTTTTGCATTGCCCTATGGTTCTCCACAGGGTTCAATACTTTTAACATTACAGCTCATTTAAATCAGCCAAATGATATGTCAACCAAGTGTCACTTTTCATAGGTACGTGGACAACACACAGCTGCGCTACATCATTGATGCTTATTCTTTATGAGACAAATTTAAACACATTTGTTTATTTATGAAACTTGGATATGCAGTACATTTGGCCATACAATTGACTCTTTTTTTGACAAATCAGACTTGATCTAAGGCAAAAGCCTGGTCATCATCAGCAGTCAATTATTCAAAACATAGTACGCCTATTGACTGCATCCTTAAAAGTAAGACTGCATTTTGATACCCAAGTAATATTGCAAAGGTCAGACCACATCTTCCTTATGCTCACATATGGACAACTGCAATGACCAGATTATCAAGCAATAACTAGAATCAATCCATCTATCTGATTCAAGCTCTGGCTGTATGTTTAGGGTTATTGTCCTGCTGGAAGGAGAACCTTCACTCCAGGCTCAAGTCTTTTGCAGACTCTAACAGGTTTTCTGTTCTGTATTTGGCTCTACCCATCTTCAATCAACTCTGACCAGCTGATGTTGTTTTTAAATGTGCTATAGAAATAATATTGACTTTGACAAAATGTGGACCATTTTAGGGGTATGAATACTTTTGCAAGGCACTGTACAATATGTCTAGAGTAAGCGTTAGTAAAGGCCTACAGTATTTCCAAAAAGGAAAAACCAGAACTGACTCACTTTGGGTTCACTAGATAATCACAAGATCTTAATTTACCCGTAAAAAGTTTTAATGCTCACTTTTGGGGTTTGTGGACCTTGTTGAAAGATATCAGGGAATTGTTGATTGCATTTTTTCGCATTTTTTTATTATAGTTTGGGAAGATTTGCAATCAGAGCCTTCCCTCTGCGGCATCAGAAGGTCAGCCACGTTTCATAAGTGTAATTTCCAAACTGGATAGGCCTAATGAAATCTGCTAAATTAAAACGTGTCGTCAGTGCAAGCTGTAGCTCTCTCCAATGCTTTGCTGAAGAGTTGTTCCATTAATTGCAGTGGGCTGTGATTATTCACAAGGGCTTATAATTAGGAGGGAGTCAGCAGTGTTTTATGTTGGGTAATTGCACGTGTGTACCCGCCACCATTTAGCTGGGGAGCAGTAAGCTACAGTACCATTGTAAAATCATTGGAGGCTGCTTTGACCCTTGACATTAATTTTGAAGTGCTTATCAAACAGATTGCTTTTTGTAAACATCGCTATTCCTTCATTTTTACAGATTCTGATGATACGCTGCAGAGCCATTATCAATTTTCAATTGAATTCAGGTGCGTCATTCAGCCATTCCCATCAAAGCGTGTTTGTGGTGTGGTGTGTGGTGTGGTGTGTGTGTGGTGTGTGGCTCATTATGCAAATTGTTTATTTTTTCTAATTTATAACACAAACAATAAATGTAGGCTATAATCAGTTGTGAATGGCAAGGCAATTGGAAAAGCTTGTCACCTTCTACTTCTTTGCAATGTGAATCAAATAGAATGAAATGGCCTAATGCTGTTTTATCTGGAAGTGTGTCCATTGTCATGTGAGGCACAGAGAGTGAATATGCCTTTTGTGAAGCAGGTCTTGACTGATTCTCTAGGGGCTGCCACTGAAATGTTCCTTCTAGGTACTTAATGTAATTTCTAATGTCCAATCTGGATGTTTCGTACGCCCCTGTAAAGCACTTTGAATTGGCCTGTGTCTGAATTGTGCTACATATAAACCTGCCTTGCCTTCTTTACCGATTCACTGTATGTGTAAACTAAATTACTTTTTTTTCCCGAAATGATTTCAGTACACTTGCAGCACTTTTGAGCGCTTTAATACAACTCGTCCACGCAAATATGACTGTGTTAACATTTCCCAGTGGTCTCCTTGGCTCCGTGCGCCCACCATATGGCGCCATGTGGTGTTGCTGAACAAGCTGCTCAAAATGCAGAAAATTCACATTAATTTTCCCCCTTTAAAGTCGGGGGGCATCCATTTGGATTTGCATGACGTGTCACAGTGGGCCACATGGGGACTCGGTAAAGGCATGTGGGAACCAGTCAGCGGCTCCACCAAGGACTACTGCAGACAGCTGTTCTCCTGGAAGTCCGTTGCTAGGTAATGTGCCTCTATAAACTTGATGGTCTAGAACAGCTTGTTTCTTCTCTGTTCGACAGGGGGCCAAATAGTACCAGAGTTTACTTGTCACAAACTCAACAGCTCTGCTATGGAAAGCAGAGGGGCTTGCCTGCCACCTTTAGTGTGCTCTTGAGCAAAATGGATGAAACACTACCTTAAGATAACACTGCATGCAGACACAAGGAGGATGAGTGGTAGTTGCTCCACTATTCCATTATTCAGCAGCAGTGGTCACATAGTACATGGCTTGCACTCTTGTTTCATTTGAAATGAAATGTTATTGCGTGTTGAACCTTTCAGAAAAAATCTGCTTTTCAGGAAGACTTGAAGCCTGGGAACTTGACTACCCACTGTTGTTGCGTGGAAGTGTTTTTTAAGAGACTTATACAACTCATAAAAGATGGAGTATGGTATGCCTCACTATCAATTGGAATAATTCTAAAATGGCTTTTTATTGTGCTGTGCTTCATCGAATACAGCAAGAGATGAGATGGCGCTGTCGGTGTAAAGTGGGAGCAATGGCTTCAGAGCCTGAGAGCGGGTCAAGGACGGCAGTGAAAGGACTATGAATCTTCTGTTTCACATCATAAATATTCACATCAGGGAGAGAGAGGAAAAGACAACAGTGCAGTTGTCAGTAGCCATCAATGTTCAGAATAAGAGTGTACTGAAAAATCTAATACCTGTAGCACAATGTCATCATTATATTTAAACTGGCTGTTATAACCCACTTTCATTAGGAAATGGAACAGCTACATGCAGCTCCCCTACTCTCCCAAAGTAAGTACAAGTAATGGCTAACACAAAAACAGACACTTAGGGCGCACTCACACTCGGCCCAGTTGCCCGTAAGCACGTTTGTCCTGAAGTCTGAGCGTATATCCACACTTGATTTCTGTCTACAGTAACGTGACTTCAGACACTGTGTGTGTGTGTGGCAGAGCTCTGCCCTCACAAAGAGACTCGCTCACAGCCAACCTGTCACACACACACACACAAACACAAGTGAAGCAGTGAGCGGAGTGATTTTGTCAGTTTGGTTAACAGTCCCAGAGATGTTGGACTCGGCGCGAGGGCGAGATCAACTGGCACATCGTGGGGACAGTAAAATACGGCCCTCTAACTGCAAGCTCCAGCACTTCTGCTCTCAATTCACCGGCCAGTGTTGTTTACAAGCAGCTGACCGGCGCAGCGCTCAATGTATACGCCACACCTGACACCGCCAGACTTTACAGGCACCCCTCTTTCATTCCGGAATGTGGAACGAAGTGTAAATTGGCACACTGATGTGCCAGCATGCTGTCTTTGCTTGGTTCTGTGTTATTTACACAGGACAATAAGCCGGCTTATTGGCGTACCGTCGATCCGTCAATATGCCGCACTCTGTGTAAAAGGGGCTTGTGAAAGAATTACTGTAAATTAATAAAAAACAGTTTTAAGGAATGGGGCGGGTGGATTATGAATCCTTTAGATACCGCCTCCCGTTTCCGTCTAGCCACATCACCTCATCGACGTCACATGCAATGTCATCCTTTGAGAACCAACAGTGAAAATATTCCTGATATCCAGTCTAAATTACCTAATTATGGAGCTATTGTGTAGTTGGGCTGGACTCTCTGCCCAGGGTCCTATATTGTTAGGCCAATAACAATATAGGACCATTTAGATACTATTTGCAACTTTTATCGTAAGCTTTCCTTTTGTGTTTTTGTCAAGCAATGTTTTCTAGCCTCAGTAACTTTAATTGAAGTGCCCCCACTCAATATTAAAGGTGGAGTCAGCAATTCTGGAGAACGCTTGTCGTCAAAATCAGAGAAAATCTTTTTTTCTTTCAGAATGAGGAGATTTCCACTGATATTGGAAAAGAAGACTTACGCGTGTTGCCTTCACTTTGTAGAAAGATGTTTGTACAAGAGTTAAAAGGTTAAAATTCTGTTTTCACATACAGAGAGTAAAACATAGGCTCGTCACGCCTTTATCCGATACAATACTTTTGACTTGCTGCTTCACATTCAGACTACACTCCTTTGGTAGGTGTCCTCACTCCCATCACCACAGAACATGCAGCCACATGGCTACATCGAGTGCAGATACACATTATGCGCATGACAATGTTTCCCTCTGCGCTACAGACTGTCTTTCATGCGCTCCGTGTACACCATGGCCTGAGGCAAGTGGATTAATATTTCAAAATCTTAAAGGTCCCATATTATGCTAAATGCACTTTTTAAATGTGTTCTAACATATCCATGGGGCCACGGTGTGCCTAGAGACTGCCAAAATATCAAAAAAAATAACAATCTCTCCTTTTCTCACTCTCCCCCTTTCTGAAACCCCCACCCCTCCCCCCACATTTACTCCAGTCAGAATTCTCGCCGGCTATGTCGTCACAGACGGCACAGCCACATCCCCATATTTTCTATATATGTCCATGCTTCCGATGCACGTCCACCGTGCAGTGGTCTAAAAAAAAAAAAAAAAAAAAAAAAAAAAAAAAAGTCTGATAACCCACCCCCCCCCCCATTTCTTATTGGTCCACGGCCCCGAGATCCGATGGATGGCTGCCATGTTGTTTTCCCCGCTAAGCGACAAGATGCCCATAGCCTATTGTGAATGTTACATACACCAACACAGAATGCTTTTGCTCATCATACTCCACTCATTTATCTTATCCACAGCAGTCTATGCCTCGTTTTTAGTAACACAACGGATAGGAAGCTACTTGTGGGTTTTTGCAAACAGTGAAACTGAAAGAAATGTTTTTATTGGTATTTTTGCCTGACTGGTGTATAGCTATTTAGCTTTGGGACAAGCATTCAACTTTTGCTCATAAAAACATAATTCTATTACCCAGACTAGTCTGGAAATGCCTCGTTTTTAATAGGACAAAGGATTGTAACTTAATAGTGTGGAAGTCAATTTTGAATATATTTTTTTTTCACTGATTTGTGTGGTATTTTTAGCCGTAGCTTCCGAGCTAGCTTCGAGACAAGCATTCAGCTTTTGCTCATAAAAACATAATTCTATTACCCAGACTAGTCTGGAAATGCCTCGTTTTTAATAGGACAAAGGATTGTAACTTAATAGTGTGGAAGTCAATTTTGAATATATTTTTTTTCACTGATTTGTGTGGTATTTTTAGCCGTAGCTTCCGAGCTAGCTTCGAGACAAGCATTCAGCTTTTGCTCATAAAAACATAATTCTATTACCCAGACTAGTCTGGAAATGCCTCGTTTTTAATAGGACAAAGGATTGTAACTTAATAGTGTGGAAGTCAATTTTGAATATATTTTTTTTTCACTGATTTGTGTGGTATTTTTAGCCGTAGCTTCCGAGCTAGCTTCGAGACAAGCATTCAGCTTTTGCTCATAAAAACATAATTCTATTACCCAGACTAGTCTGGAAATGCCTCGTTTTTAATAGGACAAAGGATTGTAACTTAATAGTGTGGAAGTCAATTTTGAATATATTTTTTTTCACTGATTTGTGTGGTATTTTTAGCCGTAGCTTCCGAGCTAGCTTCGAGACAAGCATTCAGCTTTTGCTCATAAAAACATAATTCTATTACCCAGACTAGTCTGGAAATGCCTCGTTTTTAATAGGACAAAGGATTGTAACTTAATAGTGTGGAAGTCAATTTTGAATATATTTTTTTCACTGATTTGTGTGGTATTTTTAGCCGTAGCTTCCGAGCTAGCTTCGAGACAAGCATTCAGCTTTTGCTCATAAAAACATAATTCTATTACCCAGACTAGTCTGGAAATGCCTCGTTTTTAATAGGACAAAGGATGGGAAGATATTCCTGTAGAAATCAAGCTACTGTTTTCACTGGTTTTAATCATGTCAGGTCATGTCAAACTGTTCTCTTAGCTGCCTCTGAGTAAACAACTGTGTTCGCAGTCACGACTCACGTAGTGTCTCTCTAGTATCGCGAGAGCACGGCAGAGACGGTGGGAGAGCCCCATGGCCATATAAAGAAAGCCCGGCAGAGAGGTGGGAGGGGCCAGCCAGATCGCACAAATACAGCTCATCCAGACCAGAGGACAATCAGGGTGTAGAGGCATATGCTACAGTAAATGATCTGAACAATTTTTTCAGCTAACAACTAAAAAAAAACGTATTAGGGACCTCTAAGACCATATAATATTGACAGAAAAGAGCATAATATGAGACCTTTAAGGCTTTATTGCACAATGGCGTCCAAAATTATCATTTTTTCATCGCTTCCACAACAATCAGACATCAGATAAATCCCAGCACCTTGCCTCACCCCAGTAATTCATCCAAAATAATCAAGAATCACATGCTTTACTGAGACTACCAATAACTGCAAAGGCCCTAATGGCTGTCACAGTTGTTACTATTGCATGGCGACTGTCTGAGAAGGTTTCCATCAAAGTACTCTATAGGGCATAAAAGCGAACAATGACATCCCCACTATAGGGCATTATGTAGAGTGATCTGATGGCCATTTTTCATAGGCTTCTTATGTCATGTTAAAGTCACCCATGCGTCTTTTAATGTGCACAACACAGTTTCAGGTGGAGTGGGATTTGTTTGCATTTATAGAGCCTGCAGTTAGTTTATAAAACATATTTAAATGAAAACAAGGTGGATTTGAGCAATTTGAAACCAAACGTAAGACTACAATATGTTTGTAAGGCAAAGCAACTTTATTTATATAGCACATTTCATAGACAAAGGCAACTCAAAGTGCTTCACAATAAAGCAATCAAACAACAAAGTATACAGTTAAATAAAAGATACTATTTAAAAAGCTAATTTAAAGGGTGGATTGTTTAGCTTTGACTACACAGCAGTCTGGGTTTTTGTAAACCAAATGTTGGGCCCTGTTTATGTAACAACAGTGAAACGGCAAATTTCCATGTAGTTTTTTCTAATTTCACCTTTTATACCTTAGAAAAGATTGATTTCTCTGACACACCCAAAGCTACATAGTGCACCTTTAATCAATCCGTTTGTTTGCCTGAAAACGGCCTCTTGTAAAACGAGGTCATCATACCCTTCCTGTCACATCAGCATCCATCAGCCACCCATGCAGACGTATCAATCAAAGCGATGCTATCTTTAACCCCATCTGACACGGCAATCTGTGTTCGATGGTTCTGCCACCTCATGTTTACCAATTCCAACAAAGAGATTACAGCTTTACAAGCCCTTCGCCAACTGGATCTCAATGTTCTCAACGACCTTATTCCCAAGGTGCCTATGCAGGCAACAAGACCATGTTACTGCATGACATGTACGTACTAGAGTAACTCTGCTGGCACATCTAAGGGGGAAATGTATACACAGTACATATGTGTTTATCCACACAAAGGCACAGTATGCTTTTCACTCCAAAATAAGCCATTATTTCCTATGGCTAACTTCTAAAATAATCTTACTTGGTGTTAAAATGTTAGCCATATTGAACAGAGGTGAGTGCACAGTCTATGGGTCACATTGTTGCACTGGGTGACACTACATGTCTCTTTCTGTGATGTCACAGAAAGAGAAATGTAGGGTTAGACAGTGAGACCATAAAACACTCTTTCTGCCTTTTCTCAGGCTAGGATGATCCGATTTAATTTTTTTATTGCACATTTATACTTCATAGGATCTCCGAGTTCAATACACCTTCCTTCATATTCCAACCGGTGAAGTAGGCCTTTAATGTGGACTAGTTAAACTGGGACGTCATGGATATGGCTTAAGTTTGGCTTAGTTTGTCTGCAGTGTTGGGCAAGTTACTTCAAAAGCGTAACGCATTATTTATTACTTGTTACTGTCATTTCAAAGTAGTTAGTTACATTACAATATTACTGTCTTTGAATTGTAAGGCATTACACTACTTTTACATTACTTTTGCATTACTTTCACCAACATAACAGGAAATATGGATTTGGTGTTCTTAATAGATCTTCTTGTTTTCAATGCAGCTCATTACACAGCAGGAGGTGACATGGTATGTCATAATGACTGAGCTAGGCTTAAGGCTAACAAAAGTAGGCTATAATGGTCACAGTTATGACTCATGGTGCAATACATTTTACAATAGAAATACTGTATCTTTAGGTATTTATTTAGCCTATATTAATATCAATAGAGCTAGAGCCTACTACTGTAGATTGAAAAAGTAAATTGAGCCTCAAAGACTTGTTTCTTGCGTTCTGGCGACTTAAAAGCACAAACAAGTTGTTCACATTATCATCAACTTTTGCCTTTTTTAGTTGTTCCAAAGAATCTGCCTTATCATTTTGCCATCTAATCTAAATGATAACTGACCATTATGTTTGTTTCTCGTCTCTCTTGCGTGGCATTTTATAATAACAATAGCAGTGTTGCCACAGTTACTTTGAAAAAGTAATCCGATTACTGATTACTAGTTACTCCTCAAAATAGTAACTTAGTTACTTTACTGATTACTTGATGTTAAAAGTAACAAAGTTATATTACAAGTTACTTTATTAGTTACTTTTAGCTGCAACAACACCCCCTGCCGCCTCAAAATAAAAAAAAAATACAACCGGTTTTGCAAATACTAACTTTATTGGAAGTGCAATGTCAACAATGTATCTCCTGACAATTTAAGTTGAACTTCAAATCATTTTCCTGAATTTTTCTTTGTTTTTATAAAAAATAAAATACAGTCTATTCTGACTTCACAACATAAATACATGTTTTTCTAAAAAATTAAATTGAGTCTATTCTGACTTCACAACATAAATACATGTTTTTCTAAAAAATTAAATTGAGTCTTTTCTGACTTCACAACATAAATACTTGCTTTCATAAAAAATTAAATTGAGTCTTTTCTGACTTCAAAACATAAATGCTTGCTTTGATACAATACAAAATAAAGACAGTCTTTCTTGACCTGACATATTCTTTTAGAGCAGCAAGGAGTGGTTTGACAACATTGGTATCATGTCTACTTTTGTTTGGCTTATGAGTGAAACAGTGGAGTGGGGCGGTTAAACCAGTGGTTGTACCTCATTAACAGAAGCTTCTCAAACCTCTTGTCAGAAAGTCTATTTCTTCAAGGCGTGAGCACCAAACCTCCCAGACTGAAAAGCCGCTCCACAGGAGCACTTGATGGGGTTGGAGAGTTATACTTCAAGAAAATGATCTTTATGTTTGAAAACTGATGCAGAATCTGAAGGTCATAAGCTGACCTCAGGTAGTCCATGACTTCCTTTTCTGCACAGTAGGTCTCCTCTGTCTCTTCCTCAAAAGTGAAAAAGTCCATCTCACCTTGGCCGGCAGATGTGGTGGGCACACTGGCAGGGCTCTGTCCTGCAGGAGCAGTTTTGTGGCACTCTGCTGTCAGAAGCTCTTTTACTCTCTCCCTCCTACCTGCATCTCTCATCCATCGGAGTTTGAATTTTGGACAACTGACAGCTGCGAGAAGGGCATCTTTGTCGTCCAACACACCGGCAAAACGAGTCTGGATAGCCTGAAAAATATAATTGATATGTCTATGCCTACAAGGCCTAATATTTATTATGTAATTCAATAACTTTCAAACCATGCCTAATGTGGGATCAATATTATGGATTATTGGTTTTAAGTTACTTACTGACATTTGTATTTGTTTTAATCTTTTTTGTAATGATAATGAATATTCTGTTCCATGTTTATGAATAGTGTGATGATGCAAGACATTTTAACTAGCTTAAAGATGGAACATACCTGCACTATGGCATTTGGAAGGCCTGCAGTCATCCTGGAGAGGGCATCTTTCACAGCCAGGGTCTTTTGCATCAGAACTTCTAGTGTGGGTAGTAAAGTCCCATAAGGACAGTCGCCTTGTAAAATGTCCAGGGCTGCAGTCAGGGGCTTCATGGCGGTGCAGTTAGGGATGGGGCCGATCCGATCCGATCCAGTATCGGTATCGGGTCCGATATGGCCGAAATCTGCGTATCGGATATCGGACTGACAGCTCCGATATTAAAATCCGATTTTTTTTTTTTTTTTTTTTTTTTTTTTTTTTTTTACTATGGAAGAGCGAACATGCGCCGACGTTCGGTGGAGGGAAAGAGGACATCACTTTAAAATTTGACATACAGTACATATCAGTTTGTTAGCCAGTGAGCTAACCAAAGCTAATCCAAGTCAAGGAAGTGGAGAGGCTTGTGACAAATTCAGCCAATGTAAAATACAGCCAGAGAGAGGAAGACTGTTTAGACAAAAGACCACCACATATTCTAGTGGGGCAGAAGTGATCATTGAGAAGGATTTTTTTTGTGTGACTCTAATTCTGCCTTTAAGATAAACCTATATGCATTTGTGTATATTTATTGCTCTTTTAAATTAGAATTGCTTAAGCCTTCCTAGCCTAATACATAACATCACCACCAACAAAAAAATGTATAACATTTATGATATCGTATCGGTCAGTATCGGTATCGGCCGATATCCAAACCCCAGGTATCGGAATCGGATCGGAACTAAAAAAAGTGGATCGTCCCATCCCTAGGTGCAGTACTCATGCAGGAACTGGTACTCTTTGTCTTTGAAGCATGGAACTCCCAGCTTGGTGCACAGAGTATTCAGCTCACCCATGGGGATTTCTGCTATTCTCTTTACAGCATCAAAAAAGGAATTCCACCGTGTGGATGTTGGTACCAAAAGCTTTCTTTTGCTTACTTCCTCCACTGTTTCTGATGCAAGGGCAGATCTACTTGCTACTATACACAGCCTTGCTCTCTGCATTAGAAGTTATATATTTCTCCACATCACTTGTGGAAATTAAATTGATGGTGTGTGAAGCACACCTGTAGTGCGGGGGAAGAGACAGCTGGCCATCACTTTCATCCGTAGCCGAGAGGATTTCTGAGAGATCTAAAAAAGCGACGTCATCATCTGTGGGGGTGGACACCTCCTCCTCAGTCTCATCATCGGACTCTTTGACAGGCTGATAAACTTTAAACGCTTTAACAAAGTTGGATCCATTCAGTCACTGTTGCGACTACTTTGTTCAGTAGCCCATATGAACAGTGAATGTTTTCGGGTTCTGCACCAATAACATCATACGTGTGTCTACCGCGAATTCTCCGACATGCCAATGCAGCCTTATTGCGCTCTAATGTGGATCTACTGATCCAGTGGAGCGTTACTGCCATATAGCTTCTGTTGTTGGCGGTCCAGATGTCCGCGGTAGTCGACACAAAGTCGACCTCATTTAGCGCGGCCTTCAGATTTCTCTCCATCTCTGCATACTCTGTATCCAGGTATAATGAAAACTGTGTTCTGTGGGGCAGCCCTGCATTGTGACTGGTAGGGATTTTATTTATTATGGCACGAAACGAGGGCGAGTCAACCGTGTTTAAGGGCAGCATTTCCTCGACAACATACTGTCCGACCAACTTCTTCAACTCCCCCCACTTACTGTTTTTTCACCGAAGTTCAGCTTTTGTTGTTTGGGGGGTGGCTGCCCCGGTGCCGGCGGGGGACCTCCTCCTGCATTAGCAGCTCTCCGCTTCGATCCAGGTGGCACTTGCTCGGTAAGTTTGACTGTGCCGTGCTGCGACTCCAAATGTTTCTTCAAATTTGACGTAGTGTTCTTGAAGCAAGATAGCACTTTGTCCGCCGCCAGCACAGAGTGTACATAGAACCTTAATAATGTCACCTTGAGCTGACGCAAACTGAAAATAGTGACGGTTATTTCCAGCTAGATAACGCGCATCTCTCTCCCATGGTCTCTCCTCGCTCCATTGTTGTTTGTTTTACGTGGTTTGAGCGCGTACATGTGAGTTGTCGCCGTGAGTTGTCGCATGCTTGACACGTCACACAGTGATACTGGTTGTGGTTGTCACTCACCACCGTCCGATAGGCAAGAAGAAAGCAAAAATATATATTTTTACATAGGAAAATGAGCAAAAAAAATAGTAACGCACAGCGACTTTGATGAGTAACTTTAATCTGATTACTGGTTTGGAAATAGTAACGCGTTAGATTACTCGTTACTGAAAAAAGAGGTCCGATGACGGTAACGCGTTACTAAGTAACTAAGTAACGCGTTACCGGCATCACTGAACAATAGTAGCCTATAACTCCTTTGCTGTGCGCTGGGGAGAAACAGACACGCTGGCAACTTTTCTGGTATCAAATTGGTGATTGTGGGATGATTTGGATGCATCAGCCTATTTGAATGACATGCTCGTTTGTACCAGCGTCTATTAAGCTTCTGAACAATCATAAAAACTAGTGCAATAGCCGATAGGGCAATGGACACAAGCACTCAGCACTTTACTTTACAGCATTTTAAATGCATTAATGTCCATAGGCCTGGTTAACTAGTGCAATAGATCACGTGCAATAGAGCAGTGTGCAATAAACTCGGCACTTTTTCTCGCGCTTTCCTCGCACTTTAAATTGTCTGAATGTTTTTATGTCCTAGAATTACCATGTGATGTTCTTGTTGTTTTAGCTTTGTCCAATGTGTAGGCCAAGGTTTTACTGTGTTTTTACTGTGTCATTGTTGTTGTCTACTTGTTAAGCAAAATGTAGCACAATGCCCAAGACAAATTTCCTTAACAGGACAATAAAGTTTACCCTGACCCTGACCCTACTGATGCTGTCGGGCGGACTCCGCCCGGCGGAGCTGCTTGACTCGGCCGGGTGCGAAATACATAAATAAAAGGACTCGGCACATCACCAGGCTACACAATAGGCTGGCCTGATGTGAAACTTCTCTAAAATATAGGCTACTTGCAGGCTCGCCAACATAAAACAGACGCGCACATAATCGCGGGAACATATTCTCAACAGGGGTTGCTGAAAAATAAAGCTCAGCCTGCACTTGTCTCTCAACTCGCTACATTGATAAATACAAACTTCACCAATGTAAAAGTGTTACATGCAGCGGTGATGTTTTTAATATAAGATAGGTCGTAAAAAGTCGTGTCGTCTTATATGTGGGGGCTAATATTCGGCGTCCAGTAAGGGAATGCCCGTTACCAGAGCGATCATTCAGCTTAAAGGCCTACTTCACCGGTTTGAATATGAAGGTGTATTGAATTCTGAGATCCTATGTAGTATAAATGTGCGAAAAAAATTGAAATCGGTTCATCCTAGCCTGAGAAAAGGCATAAAGAGTGTTTTTTTAACCCTATATTTCTCCTTCTCGTGACATCACAGAAAGAGAAATATAGGGTTAAAAAAAACTTACTTTGTAAATATTACTGTGATGTCTTTTACTGTGACATCACATTAATATTTACAAAGTAGTTTTTTTTTAATTTATTTTGCACATTTATACTACATAGGATCTCTGAATTCAATACAGCTTCATATTCAAACCGGTGAAGTAGGCCTGTGTCCACCTTGTTTCTTTTCTTTTTTTCGGGTGGAACATTGGTTGTGCGCTCTGAAGCAGCTGGGACGTGCGTTTTTGCGCTGGGAGAGAGAACGCAGTGAGACTTTAGTAGGCTAAAAAAAGGCACGGGAAATCGCCAAAGAGCTCAACATCCCCAGCATTGAATTCAAAGCCTAAAGCGATCAACTCTTACTGTGGCTTTTTTTTCTCTGCGGCACTTGTAGTGCTGAGGAGAGCTTGTCAACTGTGCGGTCCTTTACGCACCATCACTGCCTCCGTTATGTTAAGATTTCATAATTTGCATCAAAGCACTTAGGATATTAAGAATTAGAGGCTGTATTTAAACGCTGTCCATGTGGTGTTTATATTAACTGTGTCGGCTCTAGACTGAAACTAACGAGGGGGCAGCTGCTTCACTGTACAGTTCCATAGTTGCGCATTCAGTTTGGCGACATGTCCCTGTGTATCAGGGCTGGGACTCGGGACATGCAATCGAATCGCAGAAGCTGCTCCTCCGTTGGAAGGGAGCGGCACTCCGTTGTAAGGAGGGAAGTGATGTGGTCTCTTCTGGTTTCCTCTTTTATCCAGCGCAGCTTAAACTTGGGCAGAGAGACGGAAGCCAGTAGTGCATCTTTGGAATCAATTGTGGCAGCAAATCGAGTTTTCTTCTCCTCTAGCAGTAAGACGAAGTTGACATTAGCACGTTTTTTTTTCCTCTGCGAATCTCAATTTGTACCAAGTTACAAGTACTCTTCTGGCTGGCCTCTGCAGTGGGAGTTGGTCTTCATTTAGATATTCCAAATAGTCCATGCTCTCTCACAAACACCACTAAACTGAAGTTAAACCTGCCTCCTTGGAGGATTAATTTAAACTCAAATTTAGACCTAGAGTAGCTCTAGTCGACAGTCTTGCAAGTGGCTTTGTTTAATCCAGAATAGCTTTAATCTA
The DNA here is from genome assembly GCA_026122265.1 of Ammodytes dubius. Taxonomy (NCBI): domain Eukaryota; kingdom Metazoa; phylum Chordata; class Actinopteri; order Uranoscopiformes; family Ammodytidae; genus Ammodytes; species Ammodytes dubius. The sequence continues at coordinate 3,746,314 of CM047507.1, forward strand.
GGACTATTTTAAACTGAGTCTGTGCAAGTGGCTTTGAATTAATCCAGTTTAAACAGGCATTTTAGTCTCGGACTAGGCTTAAACCTTGTCTGTGAAACCGGCCCAAAATGTATTAATTAAGTGTTGAAGCTTAAAGAAGAATCGAGCTGTACAGGTATTACCTATACAATCTGATTATTATGGTAGGATACCCTGCAAACTGCCATCCATACAGCACAATGCACTCGCACTTACAATCAGTTGCTTAGTAAATGGCTGCACTGTGTACAAAAGGAGTCTATGCTGCATTGTCAACCCCATTACCATTACTGTTAGGTATTTGAAAGATAAGACAGAGTTTGGATAACTGTCAATTAACGTTAACGTGTCAGTAGCTGTCAGCTGTGTGTGTGGGGTATGAAGGATGCACACCTTCGTACTTCTAAAAACTTCACAATGAAGGATGCACACCTTCGTGCTGTGCGCAAGCAATATCCGGGAGCTTGTGCCGATCTGACTAAAACTCAGAGAGAAATGCGAGCCACAAACACACACACACACACACACAGACAGACGTTTCTTGCTTTATAGACGTTTATCACAAATATTATTCTGGACATCGCCAGGTTTGTTTATGGTTGAACAGCTGCACTGTTTGCACTCAAAGATGTCACACACACACACACACACACACACACAGAGATGAGAAGGCTAAGGCCCATTCACCACCACCAGCCAGCTCCAGCAGGCCAGGCTAAGGCCCATCCACCACCAGCCAGTTCCAGCAGGCTAGGCTAAGGCCCATCCACCACCAGCCAGCTCCAGCAGGCCAGGCTAAGGCCCATCCACCACCAGCCAGCTCCAGCAGGCCAGGCTAAGGCCCATTCACCACCACCAGCCAGTTCCAGCAGGCCAGGCTAAGGCCCATTCACCACCACCAGCCAGTTCCAGCAGGCTAGGCTAAGGCCCATCCACCACCAGCCAGCTCCAGCAGGCCAGGCTAAGGCCCATTCACCACCACCACCAGCCAGCTCCAGCAGGCCAGGCTAAGGCCCATTCACCACCACCAGCCAGCTCCAGCAGGCCAGGCTAAGGCCCATCCACCACCAGGCCAGCTCCAGCAGGCCAGGCTAAGGCCCATCCACCACCAGCCAGCTCCAGCAGGCCAGGCTAAGGCCCATTCACCACCACCAGCCAGCTCCAGCAGGCCAGGCTAAGGCCCATCCACCACCAGCCGGCTCCAGCAGGCTAGGCTAAGGCCCATTCACCACCACCAGCCAGCTCCAGCAGGCCAGGCTAAGGCCCATCCACCACCAGCCAGCTCCAGCAGGCAGCAACAAACAGGCTTCACCAGGTCAGTGTTGCAAGTGTGTTTATTGCGGCAATATGGCCAATAAAGAGATTAAGAAGGACATAGAGGAATTAAAAGCTTCCTTGAACATAATGGGGGACGAATTGGCAACCATAAACAAACAGCAGCGTACTATAATTAATCTGATGAGTGAAATCAAGGACCTTAAGATGGTAAATGAGGACCAGCAGAACAAGATAAACTCTTTGGAAACACGTGTATCTGACTTAGAGCAGTATACGCGCATGAATGACGTAATTATAACTGGACTAGTGATCAAGCCACGGTCTTATGCTCGGGCCCTGAATGGGGATGTGAGTGTGGTGGATAGTGCTGGCCATGATGATTCAGCTGAGGCTCAGGTAACAGCCTTCCTCCATGACAAACAGATAGCTATCGACAGACGCAACATTGAAGCTTGCCACATCATCCCAACAAAAAACCATAAAGACAAACATGTTGTCATTGCTCGCTTTGCAAACAGAAAGCACAAAATTGACCTGCTCAGGCAGGGCCGCCGATTGAAGGGCACAAATGTCTATATAAATGAGCATCTCACAAAAAAGAATGCAGATATTGCAAGACAAGCAAGGGTCTTGAAGAAGCAGGGGAAAATTCAGGCCACTTGGACCTCTAACTGTAAAGTGTTTGTTAAATTGAATGGCATACCTGAACAGGCTAAAGTTCTGTGCATCTGGAGCATTGATCAACTAGAAAAGTTAGGTAGTTCCTAAACAAAATCCTGCAGGGTATGGGTTTATTGTGTCTCTGGTGTGTGTGTACTGCTCTAAAAAGCTAATGACAGATTCTGTGGATGATCTTGGAGAAACTGGAACATTGGAAGATACGGGCAGCAGCCTCAATGAGCATGTTAAATTTGAAGAGCTGAACTTGAAAACCTTTCACTACACTGAACATAAAACACACGAAATGGAAAATGACATTGATCCTGAGAACCATCTCTACAACAATAACAACTGTAACTGTGAGTATACAGAAGACCAATTTAAAAGTAATGTTATTATGGAGGGAACTTTGTCATTAATTCACTTCAACAGCAGAAGTCTGTATAACAGTTTTACAAAAATCAAGGACTACCTGAATCAATATGAAATGTTTAGTGTAATTGCTATTTCTGAAACCTGGCTTAATGATGAGAAGGGGAGAAATGTGGAATTAGAGGGATACAGACTATTTAACATCAATAGAAAAAACAAAATGGGAGGAGGGGTTGCACTTTATGTAAATAATGATTTAAATTGCAAAGTTGTAGATAAAAAGTCAACAGCAATCGAAAATATCATGGAATGTATAACCATAGAAATAGAATCTGAAAAGTCCAAGAACGTAATGATAAGTTGCATTTATAGAGCACCTGGATCCTGCCCAAATATATTCAATGAAAAAATTATGGAAATGTATGGTAAAATGAATGACAGAAAGATCTTTGTATGTGGGGATTTCAACATAGATCTACTGAACCCAAATGAAAACAAAACAAATAGAGACTTTATGGACATAATGTACAGTCTATGTCTAATTCCTACCATCATAAAACCAACAAGAATAACAAGCGGCAGTGCAACATTAATTGACAATATTTTCAGCAACAACATGGTACACAGAATTGTAAGTGGACTACTTATTAATGACATCAGTGACCACCTTCCAATTTTTACAATAGTACAAGACTTTTTCAAGAACAAGTCCCATAAAAACATTGATACCCACAAAGTGACCCGCTTGAGAACACCGAAGGCTATTAATGCTCTCACAGAGGCGCTAAACGTACAAAGCTGGTATAACGTATATTCAAATAATGATCCAAATAAAGCCTACGATGAATTCCTGTACACTCTCACTACCCTGTATGATTATCATTGCCCGATTCAAACTCAAAGGAAGCATAAATATAAAGAAAAGCCATGGATCACCAGAGGACTAGAAAACGCCTGTAAGAAGAAAAATTTATTATATAAAAATTACATAAAACATAGAACAAAGGAAGCTGAAAATAAATATAAAAAATATAGAAATAAGTTAACAACTATAATGAGATGCAACAAGAAAGAATATTATAATAAATTATTAAATCAGCAAAAAAACAATATACAAGGTACATGGAAAATACTTAACAGCATCATTAAAGAGGGTGCAGTCAAATCAGAATACCCAAACCACTTCAAAACACATAATGAAAAAACCATAACCAACCCTAAAGTGATTGTCAATGAATTCAATGATTATTTTGTGAATGTCGGCTATAACTTAGCAAAGGATATTGTGGAACCAAAAGAAAAGGAGGATGTAGGTGATGACATCATCAACATTCATGCCAAAACCTTCTTTCTGAAGAGAATTGAGGAAAAGGAGTTGATTGAGGTAGTTAATAACTTTAAAAATAAAAAATCTTCTGATTGTAATGATATGGATATGACACTAGTAAAAACTATTATAGAAACTATAGCTAAAACCGTTAACATATATATGCAACCAATCATTCCAAACAGGAATATTTCCAAACAAAATGAAAATAGCAAAGATCATACCTATCTATAAAAATGGAGACATGCACTCCTTTTCTAACTACAGACCAATCTCTCTACTTCCTCAGTTTTCAAAAATATTAGAAAAACTTTTTGCTCTAAGACTTGACCACTTCATAGAAAAGCACAACTTACTGAGTGACCACCAATATGGCTTCAGATCAAACCGATCCACCTCAATGGCAGTCATGGAATTAGTAGAGGAAATATCAACAGCAATCGAAAATAAGAAATTCACAGTAGGAGTATTCATAGACCTTAAAAAGGCATTTGACACAATAGATCATACAATACTAATGAGAAAACTTGAAAGATATGGCATTAGAGGAATAGCACACACATGGCTTGGTAATTATCTCTACAATAGAGAGCAGTATGTACACATACAGAATGACTAATCAGATTTAATGAAAGTAACATGTGGGGTTCCACAGGGTTCAGTACTCGGACCCAAACTATTTTTACTGTACATTAATGAAATCTGTAATGTGTCTAAATTGTTTAAATATGTGTTGTTTGCTGATGATACAAATTTATTTTGTTCTGGAGGGGATCTGAGGCAGCTTTTGGATACAGTGGAGAAAGAACTGAAAATCCTAAAACGATGGTTTGATATTAATAAGTTGTCTCTAAACTTAAAGAAAACTAAGATCATTATATTTGGATACAAAAAAATCAAACATGAAATAAAAATCATGATAGACCATGTTGAAATAGAAAGAGTCTATGAAAACAAATTCTTAGGAGTGATCATAGACCACAAATTATGCTGGAAACCACACATAAAACAAGTAAAAAGAAAAGTATCCATGTCCACCGCAATACTATATAAAACAAAAGATGTACTCAATTCAAAATCATTACACTTGTTATACTGTTCCTTAATATTACCATACATTACATACTGTGTGGAAATATGGGGAAACACGTACAAAACTGTTACCAACCCTATTTTTATTTTACAAAAGAGGGCAATCAGAATCATTAATAGAGCAGAATATCTTGAACCAACCAATACATTATTTATAAACTCAAATGCACTAAAATTTAGAGACTTAGTGGAGTTCAAAACAATGCAAATAATGTATAAAGTCAAAAACAAGACAGTTCCAGACTGTATCCAGAAGTTGTTTCAGATTAGACTGAGCAAGTATGAACTAAGGGGAATGTGCATGTTTACGAAGATTAATATAAGAACAAATGTAAAACAAAGATGTATATCGGTACAAGGAGTAAACATGTGGAATGTCTTGGATGAAGAAATTAAAACGTGTGACACGGTACAAAGATTTAAAAAAATATTGAAAAAGAAGATGCTTAACAAATATAAAAGTGAGGCATGAATGGCACTGTGAATATGTATTGTTGATGTATTTTGTCTTGTGTCATAACTTTACATGTAATATGTTTAACATATACCGGAATTAATTATAGCAATAATATTTACAATAACTATCAAACCAATTATAACAAATATATATATATATATATATATATATATATATATATATATATATATATATATATAATATATATATATATAATATATATAAAATATATATATAATAATTAAATAAGATCCTGAGGGACCAAAGATAAATGAATAAATAAATGTAATCTAAAAAGGGTAGGCGCAATAAGCTAAGGCTTCAGCCTACACCTTTTCGATCATTACTATTTATAAGAAATTAAGAAATTAACTTTGTGTTTTTATTATTTTATTTTTTTATTTTTTTTAACTTATAATGTTGTGAATGTTTTGATCGAAATAAACTGAACTGAACTGAACTGAACTCCAATCGTTCTTCATAAAAACCTACTAGCAAGAATTTCATCAGAATATCATAAGTGCCCTTGCAAACAGTCGGAATTTGACGTTCTAGGAGTGAGACTGTGTTGCATGAACACACACTTACTTTGACTCAACCTCACACACATGTTGCCCAAAATATAGTTGCTAGTGCACCAAGTGTATATCAATCCCCAAATGAAAATAGTCCCCAACAAAGCACCATTTGCTTTAAAAGAAAAATGTGCCCATAGTATTTAGGCCACAAAAACATTTATATTGTTTTAATGGCACAGCCAGTGTAATCAGGCCAGGGTAATTATACTGTCGCTTTCACTCAAAATTTAGAATATTAAAATCTTTATCATGTAAAAGCTTGTTTTCTTTCTTGGAATAAGGTAGTTACAACCTTAATTCTTTATTGGGAAGTGGGACTTACTCTCTGCGTATAAATTGGATGCAATTTATAAGGTTTTATTATAAATACGTATATGTATTACACTCAGCTCCATATACTACATACACTAAACATGTTTGATGAGCTCAATCAACTGAGCTGCTGTATTAAAGTAAACTTGTTAAGTCAACTTTACCATAATAGCTCTACCACAGTGAAAGCTGGGTCAGTCATAAGTTCTGACTGGTACATGTGGTGAATAAAGCCCTGAATCTTCCAGTGGTGCACAATGAAAGTGATAACTGGAGGCTTGATTTAAAGGTGAAGTAAGCGATTTATTTATGTTAATATAATTGTTAAATCACTCTTTATTCATACAGTGATCACTTATATATATATAATGTGTGCGTTTCATAAAGCCAATCTTTCAGTCACTCGCTCTGCATGTAATCGGCAAATAAACTTTTCAGGGATCCCACTACCGATAACCAATCAGAAGAGAGAACGCTACAAACCGGCACCCGTCTCACTGCCGGTGCACGTACAGAGCGACAGATGGGTGAATGTGCATGCGCCTACAATGGCAGAGCAGGTACAAATCATTCCCAATGTCTGTTTTGATGGTTTTATCATGTTTTATCACACTTATGGATCTGAGATGATGCTAGATAACTCACTGCTTGAATACCGCAGTGCATTAATGTGGTGACGTAGGGACGAGCGAGGGGACTGCTAACTGCAGTAACTGACAGGAAGTTATTTAAACTGACCATTCCGCTTACTGAACCTTTAAGTGGGAGAAGTGGGAGACCTCAGATGTCTCCTTCTCGGTATGTCTTGCTGCATGTACAAATTCAGAGCCAGAGGGAATGCAAGTCAAACAAATGAATAAGTAAAACACCTTACCTCTCATCTTAATTTGCCCAGAAGCTGTTGATCTGCATGGAGTGTCAAGTAGCTACAGCTGTGGCTGATAGTATACCAGCCGCATACTGTGCTATAGCAGAATACATTGCTGAACATATCCTGAATATGGTGGAATTGTCGCAGAGCAGTGTCCGGGCCTCCAGATGATGTTTGGTCTTTGTCCTGTGGGGTTTAGACTTTCTGTTGCCTTCTGACTGGATCCCCGCCAAGTCTCTCTACCCAGCCCACCCCACAGACTTATAATGGATGGATGAAAAATGATTCCAACTGTAATGTTATCCTGTTGATCTGAATTTTATTTTTCTGAAGCAATTGTCTTGAACAGTGTCTGTGGTCCTAAAGTCAGATATGTTCCTCACAACATTGGCAATGAGGTGAATGATAATAATGTAGCTGCCATTCATGTGTTTGTTTCCCAGTTCGCTCAGTTCTAGTGCTGTTGCTTCAATGCGAGGTGATGCGATTTGATTATATCTTCAACTCCTGTTTCACCATGGCCGGCTGGCAAATCAGCAGTAAGGCAACAAACCAAACAGCTCCAGTCCAGCTTGAACGAAAGCTAACCGCATCCAAACGTTACACATAGCATATTGTTGTGGTCAACACAGGTTTGTTTGTGACACACACCAATTTTTTTATTTTTTTTAGTCAGGGGTGTGATTTCTGCTCATACTAACTATCCAAGTTTACCTACATATTACATCAAACAGGGAAAAAAAAGCTAAATTCAAATTTATTTATTTATGTATCCTTCCTCCTGTGTTAACTTTCTGTTACCATCCATGGTGTTAGCGGGTCGGTTTCGACCCGTGTCTGAAATCAGCTGTAAAAAACACTAGAAACATTTATCGATCATCCAGTTTGTTTCTCATCTCTTGGTTACCTTGTTAGGCTTCCTTATCCATGAAAATATTGTTTTTAACATTTTTGGTGTAGGAGGCTGGGCCTTTTTTTTGTCAGTATGCGCCTCAATTTCGGTAAAAAAAATGGTAAAATTAACCTCAAGAGAATCATATAAATAAATATTTGGTTGTTGTGTTACCTGATTATTACTGAGGGGTATGAGAACACATTTCTGAACTAAATTTGTTTTATTTATTTTTTTCATTTTAAAAATATTGACCTTTTTAACATCTATGGTGTTACTGGTCAATTACGACCCATATATATTTATTTCAGAAAACAGCAAAAAAACTTTTATTTCAGCATTATACAAACACACAATGAAAACCAGAACAAGTCACAACACAAAATATAGATTTGTAAGGTCAAATAAACAACAACCAATCAAAAAATCAAACCAATCGAAATCAATTACTAGTTCCAAAACTAGTAAAAAAAACAGAGTAAAAGTCTCTGTGTGAATATGTATGGTTGTGTGTTCAGATGTGTGACAAAAAGGAACACTTTTAATGTTCTTTGCAGAGATTTTTCTTACAGGTAAAGCACAATACTTTTATCTTTCTGTCCTTAGTGCTTCGGCAGCCCTGACACCTCTTATTTTTAGAATCAGGTGGCCATTTTCACCAAAAATATGATCTAGAACTTGGCTCACTGTATATCTCCTCATGTTTGAATACTGCAAATAGGAGATGTGCACTCTGCAAGTCACCAACTCTATACTGAATTGACCTCACATGTCTGGATATGCCCGTCTGTTTGTTTCGCTTTGATGCAGGTATAAAGGCAAAAAAAAGTCAAAATGAGAACCCCCACAGGGCTCACAAGATTGGGAGAAGAGCTGACTGTCATTGTGTTGGCTGACAGTGCACTTATGATTTCAGTTTTGGCTCTAGTTATTGTTTTTTAAATCTTATTTTATAACCGGGTCGAAAACGACCCTAACACCACAGATGTTATAATTTCCACCAGAGCATTTTATAATTAAGTGAAACATTTTGAATTTTTTTTATTTTGTTGAAATAGAGGTTCCTGACAAAGTCAAGAAATATTGATGCAATAAACAAAATGTAAGTGGTTCTTTTATGCATTTGAAAACCAAAACGGGTCGGTGGCGACCCTAACACGAGAGGAAGGGTATAAGACTAGATGCGTTAATGTCCAATGACTCCAGGAGGTTGCACACTATGTAGCCTATCATCAAAATCCTAAGAGTCCATCTGTAGATCACAAACATTCCAAAACAATTCAATCACACATTAGTTGGTCTTGACCCAATGTCGGCACTGCCACATCCCCATATTTTCTTTATATGTCCATGCTTCCCCCCCAGAAACGTCCACCGTGCACTAGTCTATGATAACCCCACCCCCCCCATTTCTTATTGGTCCACGGCCCCGAGATCCGATGGAAAATTTTCCGAGCGACAGCCATGTTGTTTTCCCCGCTAAGCGACAAGATGGCCCTTTGTACAGCCTGAATGTTACATACACCAACACAGAATGCTTTTGCTCATACTCCACTAATTTATCTTAACCACAGCAGTCTAATAATGCCTCGTTTTTAATAACACAACGGATGGGAAGCTACCTGTGCTTTTTTTTAAACGGTGAAACTAAAATAATAGTTTTTATTGGTAGTTTTGCCTGACTGGTGTATAGCTATTAGCTTTGGGACAAGCAACCAGCTATGGCTTAGCTCCGGGTAAACACTGTGTTCGCAGTCACGCAGTGTCTCTCTAGTATCGCGAGAGCACGGCAGAGACGGTGGGAGAGCCCCATGGACATATAAAGAAAGCCCAGCAGAGAGGTGGGAGGGGCCAGCCAGATCGCACAAATATAGGTCATCCTGAGACCAGAGGACAATCAGGGTATAGAGGCTTGTTACAATAAATGATCTGAACGGGTTTTTCAGCAAACATCTAAAGAAATAAGTATTAGGGACTACTTAGACCATATACAATTGACAGCAAAGTGCATAATATGTGAGCTTTAACGCTAAATAAGAAACAGTTATTACTCTTGTGGTGTCAAGCGGAGTATGACACGTGCAGGGGAAGAGCCTTTGCTCTGGGGAAAGGCCTCAGTGCCAAAAACCCTGTGCCTTGCATGATTATTCCTGAATTGCTCAAGGAATTTAACTAGAATAAATATGGAAATGAGGCCATCCTAAAGATTGTTCTCCTTTTGGAGCGGTGGAGGATATTTCCTCTTCAACAGTTTCATCTTATCCATGTAAGATTTAATTTCCCAAATGTCTAGACCTTGGCAGTTTACCTGCCTGCTTCTATTCACTTGCTCAATGCAATATGGGCCTGCAGCAAAAATGCTTCCTCCTCATTACTGCCACTGCAGGCCAACTTAGGGCAACCTCAAGCGCGCTTCCTTGTATCATACACTGGATATTGTGCTGTCCACAGCAGCAGGGGTGGATTACTGCACGGGCACACCAGGCACAGGGGGGCCCTTAGCCAGAGACACTGATAGTAACTGTTCATGTCACATAGTCAAAGAGCTCAGTCACTGATGTCAATAACAGGGTCCAAAAAGGAATAGCCTAAATATAAGGATATACTTATTAAAATTTAACAAGGTAGAAATCATCATGGGCCCCTCAATTAGTAGGGGAGAAATACAAAAGCTAGTTTAAAAACAACAGCATTAGTAGCTCTGTCTAACGGCCCCCACACACATCCTACCTCTACTGCGCGTCTACCTCGCGTCTGCGTCTGACTTTTTGTCACAGACTGTGAAATCAACGTAGAGCGAGCACACATCCAACCTCAGACGCACTGCTGAGGCGCGTCGGAGGCACGTCTACAGCGACGCTCCCCTTCACCTCAGGAGGCTCGCCTATTTTTTTTCTGAGAGCAGCGCGTCTCTCTCGCGTCTCTGTGCTTTAACTGATAGAGAAATACTCTGCTGACAGTCATACCAGCATCATTCACTCTAGTTACACGTTTACCCGGTGTGTTTATTTCAAAATAAAACATCCCTCAGTAGTATACGCGAATAATCCCTTTGTTTCACGATTTAATTGTGCAATCAAAATCCGAGGGATTTAAAACCTAATTTTCAATTAGTTCTGGCATTTCATTTTTGGATAAATGACACATATAGAGATCCAATATAGTGAAGAAATAAAAAAGATCATGATGAGCTCAACAGTTTTCCGTTGCTCTATCTGTGTCTATGGCCTTCTTCTTCCCCGACCACACCCCCCTCTCTCTCTCCCGTATAAATCAGTAAAGTGATTTTTGAAATACTCTGCTGAGAGTCATATTGACTTCATATTGGAAGCTTTCGCTGTAGTTTCACCATTTCCTGGTGTGTCCCCTTCAAAATAAAACGTCCAACAAGCGAAAATATGGCAAAAAAAAAGAAAAAAAATGGCAATGGGGCGCACGGATTACTGTCCAGACTCAATATAAATCATATGCATCATAGATGACATGAAAGAACTTCATTTTTAATGGGAATTATCTATGAAAACTCTATGTGGAAAGATAGGGCTTTTAGAAGCAGCAGCTGCTGAGACGTTGCATGTGTGTCCGAGAAAAGTCAGAGAGAGGCAGCAGTAAGGTAACGCGACGCGCTCCAGAGGTAGACGCAGGATGTGTGTGGGGGCCGTAAGGGCCTCCATGGGAGGCCTTGAAGGCCCCCTCACACATACAGAAATATGCTTTCTATGTGTGAATTCTAAATTGTTCATAAAAAGCAGCTATCCACCCTTTATCTGTTGAAATGGGCCCCTCCATCATGGAATATGGGTCTGCAGACCAATCTACTGTACTGTTTTTACAGTTGCAGAGTAAAGAGTGCTGCCTGTTTAAGAAAAATCTGAAAAATAATGTTCCTTCTGCCTCTAAAATTTCTCTCAAAGTGCACCAGATTGATGCATTTTACTTGAAAAAGGTAAAAAAAAATCCAGTGGGTATGCCCCCGGACCCCCCAAAAAGGTACAGGGTCCCTCCAACAGTATCCCAAAATCCTGTGGGAAATACTGACTTCCTTTATATGTTTTAGCCATTAATTGTATGTATCTGTGTGGAAAAGTCAGTGTACCTGACTGGATAGGGAGGGGTGGGGGGCCCTTTAAGAGTTTGTGCCCAGGGGCCCATTATCTCATAATCCGTCTATGCACAGCAGCCTCGCACTTGAACAATCGATTACTGCCGTACGTGCGACAGGAGCAGGAATGGACCAGTCAGAGGAAAGGAGAGGGAAGGGAACGGACCAATCAGAGGAAAGAGGGGAGGAATGGCCCAATCTCTCTTGGCATTTCCACTCTGTACTTCATATTTTCAATTGTCAATAAAATGAGAAAATATTAACAAAACAGGTCAGAATACAGTAAACACCAAATAAGAAGATGATTTATAAAAGACTATTCTGAGCAGCATATTGTTCCTCTGGGATATTCACTGATTTTGACAACTATAGCATTCTCAAGAATCGTTGACTCCACATTTGAAGTATTTCAAACAGTATACCCTTGAGCTCATATCTAACTGAGCTCAAGGGTGAATGTGTTCTAAATTATGCGTGATTAAATTCATACCCAAGACAGTTGCAGTCCTAACCATGGGACAGATCATGTTACATCCACGACTTCAAGTATGTTATTAGATCCCATCAAGTCTGGCTTCCCTGGTTTTGCCAGCGTCCATCAGCGCGTACGTCGGCTACCAGCGTAACTCCCACCTTCCTGTTGCTGACTTTCCCGTGATTGAGCTCCCCCTCAAACTCGGAAACAATTCGCTCACAGCCAACCTGTGTGTGTCTGACTCCGAGGGCAGCGCTCTCTCTCTCTCTCTCTCTCTCTCTCTCTCTCTCTCTCTCTCTCTCTCTCTCTCTCTCTCTCTCTCTCTCTCTCTCTCTCTCACTCACACACACACACACACACACAGAGGGTGTGAGAAGTGACGTTACTGTAGACAGAAATAAAGTGTGGAGATACGCTCAGACTTAAGGATACTAATAGCGGCGGCGGCGGAGGTCCGGGACGCAGCCTAGCCTAGCTTTCCCACTTCATTGTACAACTTCTCCCGGGTAGAAATACCCTCATAAACTCTGGGAAATGAAGCGTCAGGGTTTGGATTGAGCAGCGGACCTTATAACCAGCTAGATTAAGAGCCGCTGTTCCTTTTATTTGGTGAATTACGGGACAAAGGGCCGCGGTTGTTATGTTACCAGAGTAAACACTGCGTTACTACTTCATTCCCGTTAAGTTATCCCGTGAGCTCCTCAGGGGCTAAAGTGTATGGTGTCTTGACATGCTGGTGAGAAAGCAACACATGTTTATTCCTTTTGTCTTTCATAGTTTTTTTTGTTTGCGGTTGGGATTTAGCCATTCCTCTGACAGCCTCTGAACGTGCAGACGTTCCAGCAAAATATTTCCCCCCGGCATTATTTAGCACACACACCGCTGCTGCTTCCCGGGCTGAGCCCCGCCCTAGACGATTGTGATTGGGTTAAAGAAATAAAAACAGACCAGCCCAGTTCCCCCCCAGATAGACGGCTCTAAATAGAGTGGATCCAGACCATACTACTTGCTGTAGTTTGGTCTGGCTTTGTGAGACGAGATCCCATCAGGCTTCATGGGTTAGGTGCACTAGTGTACTGCATGAGATTGGCCAGCTTAAACACTACAATGTATGCAAGCATGGGGTATGTTGAAATGTATAAAGGCAAACAATGCACAGCACAAAAAGAAAAGAATACTCATCATATGCTTTATTATAATTATCTCTGGAAAGAACATCACAGCCTGAATATTCCCTTTACGAAAGGAGTCCTGTTTGAGGGGTTGGGGGTGGGCGGGTATTTTATGTTGCATCTACAAGGTTGCTAATTAAAATCCATACCCCTAATGAGTTTTTAGCACCCCTATTGGTTAACATGATTACCTAAGATAAGAGCAGTAAATTGAGCTCCTTTTAATTAAGTGTAAGATTTACAACCGTTTTTACTGAAGAGGCTCTAAATCGTGGCCCAGCAGCAGGCTCGCCAAAGAGTCAAACTCTTGGATTTCAAAGTGTTCTAAAAATTAAATTGACAAATTCAGCTCCGTGCTTTGTGTTCAGATTGATGGCTACAAGGTGATATGACACAAAGGTTTAGGATTTAAAGGATTTTCATTACATTATTTATTTGAAACAGACGAATTGTAAAACAACCTTTGTTCCTATACATTTCCAAATTAAAAAGGTTATTTGATCACTTTTGCTGCTGGTTGCTGTAAATGCAAAATTCCAAGAGATGGAATTTTTCGCCCACTGTCTAAATGATTTTAATTGCTGTAGTATTCCTCCAATGCACTTCCTGCAGGCCACAAGTCAAAAATTGGCAAGTTTCAGTTTGAGTACAAAGGGGCCACAACAAGACATACTGTATATTAGATTTATTATATAAGATATAATTGACAAAAAGCACAATGACGATAGAAAACGGATTGTGAGTATTTGTGAATATTCTGAATGTGTCCATACACATCTGCCCATGGAGTCTGCCCATGTCTCCTATTCATAAATCTGCCAATGGCCTTGGAATTTCAGTACATACATTCCATGGTCCCCATAAGATGAATACTACGAACTTGATCCACTTACCACACTTCTACTTAAATTTGTGTAAATATAATGCTGTGTAATTTGCAACATATACAGTTAGGCCCCCCTGCACTTCCCACTTGTTAGTCAAACTATCCCTGAGTTCCAAATCACATACTTTTTCTTTTTACTACACTACATACTAAAGTACAGAAGCGTTTTAGGGCCACAGAGAGAGAAAAAAATCACATAAGGTAGATTTTTTTTTCATTATAGAATAAAGACGAATACTCAAATGCTTTTGGAGTTAGTGGGGCATCTAGATATTTTCAGCATACTACAATTGACGTGCATGTATTGGGACATCCTACATCTTTTTCTGGCATACTAAATAGTATGGAAGTATGGGGATTGGAACGCAGGGCATGTCTTGTTTGAGTTCAAACATAATTGTCACGGTTCTGCCTACTACCCGCCCTTCTTCTGTGTGATCCGCGCCAGGTTTTCCACTCTGCCCTTTATCCTAGCTGACTGACAAGGGAGACAGCCAATTCTTGTCGTTGCCGTCTGCCCCACACCTGTATCCACTGTCCTCATCAGCCTTGCCTTTAAAGCCACACCAGGATCGACAGTCAGCACTGAATTATTGCATTAATGTTCATGTCTGGTTATGCCGTGTACTCCTGACCCAAGCCTGGTTTTTGGACTCTGTTCTTTGCCAAGCGCTCTTTGGAGAACTTTACCCTGCCTTCTTGTTGCCAACCTTTTTCCGTTTCCAACTCGTGAGTCTTGCCCAGCCCTTGTTTTCTCTGCCAACCTGTTAATTCACTTTTGGGTCCACAAATATTTCTGGCCTCACCGGCCTTGATAATAATGGTGTATTTTATCTGACAGCATGTGATTAGTGCCCCACACCTAAACGCTTTCATGAACTGGGTCAACATTGAATCATTTGTCAAGAGGGAGAAATAAAAACAGACATTAACACGAAAGATGTCAGTATAACTAGGAACATAGGGAATTCTGAACAGAAAGCCCCTGAATTTGCTTCCTTTTTCTGTGTGATTAAGCAGCTATCCACATAGAATTAAATTGTATCGCGTTGGCCCCTGGCACTGCCATTTTGGCCGTGGAGGTGTCGGTGCCTCGGCCCCTTTGTAGGGTAATTACTTTTTTTTTTTGCTGCGGGTTTATTCATGTTTTGTGATTAGATCATCCAACCTAGAGCAAAAGGTAGCCACATTTATGGAAATCTTGGGTTGTTTTAATGCTTTGCCTGAGAGCTGATCGTTTCAGCTGTAACCCCTCAGCCAATGTAGCTACTATGCTACAGACACATTCTGTATTCTGTCTTCTCCACTGTGGAGAAAACACAGTGCTTTTTTTTTTTTCAAAGACCTTTCCCATCAGACACACGTGTCCTCCCAAGTCTGTTCATTTCTACCTATGAATCCTATTTTTATTCTTTCTCTTTGGCCCTTCTGGCTTTTAAAAACACAGCAGACTAGTCTGTGTCTGTTCTAATGGGATTTTTTTCAAATTATTTATTTGCCGCTGATTCTCCTTAGCTCAGGTTTAATTTGTTTCTGGAAAGAAAGAAAAAGGCAAGAAACACTGGCATGCTGTCATCAAACTGTGTGACATTGAGATGAACATTTAGCAATATACTGAATTTTAATGAGTCTGTTTTTCTGAAATGTACTTTGTTTTGCATTTTTTAAAGTCCCTGGACCATATTGTCATCATCACTTCAGTGGCATGCAACTCAGTGTGTTCAGCTAAATGAATTGTATAATCATTATGGAAAGAAATACTAATTTGTTTCTCATTAGCTAATTAAAAAGTAGCTTGTCGCTGCTAGCTGTTTTCTATTTCCCAGGCCCTTTCAGTCAACTAACCGCCGTATGCAAGCTGCAGAGAAAGTGTGCGCTCCCTGAATACTGACACTGATCTCTGACTGACATCTCACTTCGTCCTGGCTTATATTACTGACATTTTGAACTGGGTCTTTTTACAGATCCTGCGTGTAGCCTCTTTTGATTTTCTCCTCACCTTGGGGTCACGAATTATCAAATTGTCTTGCTGACATTTGGGTTGGTCAAAGTAGCTGATAGCTTTCTACTCAGCGCCATGATTGTTTTATTAGATGTATAAAACAAGCAAGGGTATGGAATAGATTGTCTCATTTGACCAGGGAAAGCAGATGTATGGAAAGTACAGCTGTATACAGGCAAGTGTGAATTATTGATTGATGTAATGCTTTGGGGGGCCTACAGCCAGTCATTTTTTGCCCGTTAAAGGTATTCATGGTCTGCTCAGATGTTGACTCAAAAATGGAATTGATTTGATATCACATGATGTTTATACAATCAATGCCTGCGCTAACATGAAAGGAACAGTGTATACAGTTAAAATTGAATTCTCTCTTTTTCTTATCGCAATGGGTGATAGTAATTTTTGCACCCACCAACCCCGCTATAGAGAATAAAATAATGAGAAATCTTAATGCAAGGTAGTGCAGGCTTCCAGATACAACTAACTTTAATTATTACATGATTTTTTTTTATTACATTTGGACTCACAGAAGGGTAATTTGTTTGGTACACTTACATATGAATACTTATAGATGGCGAATAACCAAAAAGCTAGGCTAGTTAGCCAGCATTGCCCCCTACAGTTAACGACCAGGATTCTGAAACAAGCATTTGAAACAATTTTTGTACATTAAGTGTTTTAAAGCTCCCATATTATACACTTTTCGGTTCTATTATACACCATATTATATGGTCTTAGTGGTCCCTAATACGTTTTTCTTTAATTGTTTGCTGAAAAAAACTTTCAGATAATTTATTGTACTATGCTGATGTTCAGCTAATCTCACAATGGCCTGTTTTTTAAAAAAGAGCTGCAGCTCCCCTCGTAAATATACAATCTTTGAGCTCCCCCCGCCCCCTGTCCGGAAGCGAAGCCAGATACGCCTCGCCCTCTGTCTGTCAGGGCCGTGGACCAATAAGATAATAGGGGTGTGGGCTGCACAGTGGAAGCTTCTGGCTTTCCGGTTTGTGAGGTCAGAAAAGGGGAGAATTCTGACTGGAGTATATTGGGTGGGGGAGGGGTGGTGGTTTCAGAAAGGGGGAGAGAGAGAAAAGGAGTGTTATTTTTTTAAATATTTTGGCAGTCTCTAGGCACACCGTGGACCCATGGATATGTTAGAACACATTTAAAAAGTGCATTTAGCATAATATGTGACCTTTAAGAAATGGTGTATTTCAGGAAACTTTGTCTTAAAATGTTAGATGTCGCTTTACCAGACTGACGTTTACCAATTCTCTATAATGACGTTGGTGAGTTCCAAGTTCTATGGTCTCTAGTCAGGATGGCCACACTTTCCTGTAAGACGTTAGCTGTGTCTCAATCGAGTGGCGCGGTCTATGAAGGCCATAGCCCGTGAAGGCCTATTCGAAGGCCGAACGAGCGTTGTTAAACGAGATGGTCTCCGCAGGTTTCCGTTTACGAGCATTTCCGGTTTGCATAACAAGCCGTTACCTTGCGTGACGACTCGCCACTCCTGTGCTGCCTAGCAACCCTGATTGCTGCCAACGGAAACAGCTTTGTCAACGGAGGAAAAAAGAAAAAGAAGTTGCCTACCAGACGAAAAGAAAATAAAGTACAAGAAAAAAAGAAAGGAAGATAAAATTTAAGAAGATGGCACAACACGTTGCTGTTTTGTTATGTTTTATTTTATTTTATGCCATCTCTGGAAAAAACGCAATGAATCTTGGGATATGTTGGGCCGCAAAGGATCCATCTGGTGCAGCCTTCAAAACTGAGTAACGAAGGCTGCATTTCTCGGCCGCATATGAAGGAGCCTTCCAAATGGAACAAGCCTTTGCACGCTGCTATGACGCAATCGGTCTTCAAATGCAGCCTTCGTAGGCTGCGGCCTCTGGAATGGGATACAACTAATATGTTATCAGTATAGGGCTATCAAAATGGATGTGTTAACGCACGGTGATTACTTTCTGGAATTAATGCATACATTTTTCTACCGCATGCGTAGAATGACCCGCCCGACATCCCACCCGCTCTGCACTAGTCATTGTTCTAGCGTAGCGTTATGGCTGACCCAGGATCTGTAGGCTACTGAGCACAATTTCAGCGCGCATCGGCACATGTCTGGCTGAACGGAGCAGCATGTTTTTGTTTTGACCTGCTAGTTGCCGTGTGTGTGTCGTGGGCGGCAGTTGCTGTCGGAAGCAACAGGAGGAGCAACGTTGTCTGCTCTGTTCAGAGCAAGAGAGGACACAAACGTCTGCAGTCTTCAGAAGTGTGTTTGATTTAATACAGGACATCAACACAACGTCAGCTTTCTGGCACAAATTAACAGGCACGCAAACACACACACCGACACACACACCGCGGGCTGCAATCAAGTTGTATGCAGGAATGCAAAACTTGAATCCAGAAATGATGTAATTTAATGTCATGCACATTTATGAAAACACACATGCTGGTGTAGAACACCAAATAAAGAAATCATAGAAAATGATAATGTTCAGGCATATTTCGAAGTGCGATTTATCGTGATTTAAATATGATGAATCCACAGCTACCCTGTGATTAATCTGATTAAAAATGTTAATTGTTTGACAGCCTTAGTTATCAGTCATTCACACCTGTATCCTTTTGGGGGGGAAACATCCCTTCTTAAACTGTATATAGTCTGAAGTCTTTTTATAAAGAGATATGGGACTTTGCTGCCTCCCACACATTACTGTCCATCATATTTTTGCTGTTTTGAAGCAGTATGAGTTTTCATATGTTGACTGTTCCCAAGGTGAGTCAGTAGCAGGATGTGTCTGCTACGGTTACACTCAACAGAAGCATGGAGATTCTCTAACGCCCACCGCCAGCCGGCCTGAATGAAAAAAACAGAAAGGTGATTACTCATTGGCATCCAATCCAGAGCAACACACAACACACACACTCGCTGACCTTGGCCAAAGGGCTTGTCAATCAAACAGGGATCTCTTCATACACTTTGGTGAACGTTAACTTGAGCTGGCAGGACCCCTCTCTGGAGCAGCTGCTTGGCCTCCTCCTGGACACATTTGCCCTTTGGCTTTTGATCAAAAGGTCCACACAGATGTTCCTTCACCCTCACCTCAACCCTTTTTTCACTTATTTTCCAACCAGCTTGGTTACAAGAATTAGCAGTATACACCCATTACAGATTATTATCATTCAGAATTGATTACATCTATATTGGTAAACAAAAAAATACATGTTCTATATTTACATAATTTAATTGTTGTAATTGGTTTTCACTTTCCTATCTTCTGTATGTTTACAGTACATGTTTCTCTATGTGTAATAGGAAAATCCATCATGTGAGTAAACTGACCTGGCAATACACCTGATTATGATTCATTGGATAGTTCAGAAAGGGGAGAGTGAGAAAAGGAGATTGTTATTTTTTTTAAATATTTTGGCAGTCTCTAGGCACACCGTGGACCCATGGATATGTTAGAACACATTTAAAAAGTGCATTTAGCATAATATGTGACCTTTAAATGTGCTTCATCTCTGCAGATTATATTATTTTACTGCTAAGTGAATGTGGGACCACTGAGCAGCAGTGCCACAAGCCGACTATCCAAACAACACAGGGCTGACTTCGCTTTACATTAGAAAACGTGTCATGAGAAGAGATACAAAGCTAAAGAACTTGCTTGATAGAGTCAGTCGACAGAAGTATAAGTACATTTGATGGATCTCGCATGTGTCTGAGCTGTACAATTGATTTGCTATGGCTCTAAATAAGCTCAGTTTCATCAGCTGGTTCATGTGTAAATGTCACATCCCTGCCTTGACTTAAATTTAATCTTTTATAATACCCCAAAGTCAATCCAGATTTGGATTCCTCAGACGGGCATGCAGAGAGTAAAGTAAAGTGCAAACTACATTAACTGCAAATAGATAAACTCATGCTTCCCATATTATCAGACAGACCTGTGCCTTAGAGCTCATTTTGGGTTATCGGCATTCACAGATCTGTGCTGGGGTTATGGAGGAGAAATCCAATGATGCTAAACCAAACCCACCATAGAATTACATTACCACCGGACCGCATGAGGAATTTTGATTTATTCTTTGAGACTGTATGAGAAACTGTATGCACTGCCAGGGGGATGAGAGAGCCACACTGGGGCAAGTTTTTGAAGAAGGTGGGCACATTTGTAAATGAGTAAAATTAATTTGGAGTCAAATTTACTTTTCTGATAGTTGCGTTGATAATTCAGTTGTATAAATGAGTGCCAAACAAATAACTTTACAGTCTGACATGAAACGATACCAATGAACTCCCTGTACACCCATAGACATATAAGCATTTATCTGTGGTTGCTTTGTGCATCTCTTTGTGGTAAGAGGTATTCAGCCAGAATCACTATGGCAAGAGGGAGCACCAATAAGAGTCCTGGGGCCTCATTTATAAAGCTTTGCGTGGGATTTACGTGGAAGCTAGCGTACGGAAGAAATGTAGGATGTACGTGCGAACAAAAATATTCTGATTTATAAAACAGTGCGCGCTCATGTCCTACGCCTGTTTCTCTTTATAAATCACTATCAACTCTAAATGTGGCGCAGCCTTTGCGGGCTTCACGTAACGCCCATATTTACCCATTGACACGCCCAAATTAATATAATTTACTGAGTGCATGAAGGCGGTAGTGGCAATCGCCGACTGAAAGGGCAATGGAAAAATAGACTCCACACGGTGTGGATCACTGCGGTCACGCCGAAGTACCCGTTAGAGAAGTGGCGACCAGGGAAAATTTAGTTTGGTGGCACAGTGTGAGGGTAAAGGCGTCAGAGTGCAGCCTGTGGCGATCTCTGTGAACGATGTGGTCAAAATAAAAAGAAGCGATTCCGACATAAAAGTGGATGCAAAAAAGTGCATATCCTCACACAGCAGTGTTTGTGCCACGAGCGGGGGACACTGAGACCCCCCTGAGATACAGATTCGGAGAATTCATCCCGGTGCAGTGACGGGCGGCGGAGGGTTAATAATAAACTTCACAGTCCCTTTCAAAACACAGTTACGACGTGCTTAAACACAAAGAAAAACACATAGATAAAACGAACTAAAAACCGCGAAAAATTAGCACAGTATGTGATGTAGGTACAGTAGGCTTATCATTAGTGTATGAAACTGTGCACTCCTGTCTGCCTGACTGAGGCATCGAGAACAGCGTCAGTGTAAAAGTAATAGGTTGTATTCCACCTCAATATTATCAGAATGAATCCAATAACATGCAGAGCTTATTCAAACGTTTTTTTTTTTTTTTTTAATTTGCACTCATATCTCCGTTTGTAGGCTATTTAAGATCCTAATTCGTTTGTTTTTTGTTGGTATCACTCCATGGATAAATCCGTGGAGGCATTTTTTTATTAGTTGTAAGAATGGCTTCATCCGTTTTGCAAAGGAACTCCCTATATGATAGACCTACATGGCTTATAATAGGCCTATATCTGGATTAATTTTACACAAACACATTTGTTCTCGCACTTCATACATGTGCCGACGGAGTCGCCGTTTCTCCTTTCTCCACTTTCTGTGCGTACGCATGGGTCAGAGTTTGCGTGGAGGACCGCACATCTTCCCGTCAAGTTTGCTTTTTATAAATCCCAATGTTTGTGTAGAAATTGGCGTGCGCCCTCTTCTGGGCGTACGCCACGTTTAAAATGAGGCCCCTGGGATTCGGTGCCATTCCTCTTCTGGAACCCCTGTGGACTATAGAGGCTTTACTATAGGGGACAGCAGTGTATCATTAAAGCTCCTTTCAGAGAGTATTTCCACTAGTTACACTGGCGATAGGTGTGACCCTATAACAAGCAGTGTGGCTGAAGGCAGAGAAGTGGAGCACTGTTGTGCTTGAGGTTACAGCTTGGGGAGGGGAAACCAGGCTCCTGTGTTAAAGCTATGATAAATAGTATGGAAGGTGAAGGCAGTGTGCAATCCAACCAAGATTAATGACCAAAGCACTACATAAAGTGAAATGGTTTATCTCAAGCCTAACAACATGAAACTTGTAAATGAGCCTGCCGTTATTTCTTTACCGGGAATGCGGACACGCTCATGTTGCATTCAGTTCATCCACTACACATTCAGGAAACGAAAGCTGCAGAACATCTTCTCCCCCTTGGACCATGTTGGCCATTTGTCCAATCTATAGGTGGCTGGGGTGCTATTTTGTGTTGTTTATGTTGAAAACCTGGAAGATTCACAGATAGGTGCAGGGTGAGGTGTTTCATACACATAGGTGCAGGGTGAGGTGTTTCATACACATTGCTTTCAAGGCTTTGCAGGCGAGAAAGGGCAGGATAACATCAATTCCACTCAATTTCCTCAGGACCTTCAAAATGTGGGCCATGCTTTGTCGCTTTTCTCTGCAAAATACCGAAGAGCAGCTTTCAATCATCACTAAAAAAAAAGTTTAGTTTCCTTCCAGCTGCTTGAGAATTGTGTTGTACCATTGTAGGGAAAATGGGTTTAGCTACCCAGGGTTATCGGATTGAGTGGAGTGTTGCCACTGCTGCCACCTGCAGTTGAGCTTGTACGGTGATGAAAATTTTAAACAATTTAAAATGAATGTTCCTCAGATTGGCTGCAACTGTACTGGTGATTTTTCTATTTCATCAAGGAGCAATCATTGATCATGAGGACAGCAGACAGAGGCTTAATGACACTTTTTTTCTGTGTGAAGCCATGCGCCATTATTCCATAAAGACCATTCTCTAAGGAAGAGCTATTACACAGGCACAATTTGAAGGGTATTTCAGGAGCTTTTTGGCCAAATAAATGGACTTGCCTGCTGCACTGTACGTCCACTAGTGATTGTCTTGCTGTGTGTCTGTGTGTGTGTGTGTGAGCGCGCACATGTGTGCATGCGAGAACAATTACATTAAAGAAGGTCAGCTGTGGTATAAAATTGTTCTTCTCACTGTTAGAGTGCAGAGAATTAGCACATTGCCAGTGGATATCAATTTTGTCTTTTTAATCAGACCCATTGTGTCAAAGAAACATAGAGAAGATGGAAGCTTTCAGCCAGCCGATTTGACTCAACATAAAAGGAATAATACCAAGGTCCTGTAATTCAGCCGCTTCACTGAAATCAGTTAGCAGTTTATATTGCTGGTTCCAGGTCTGTCTCTGTGACCTATGGTTTTATTGAGAAGCACACCATAAAACAGCTTTTAGAAACATAATTTCCGTTGCAATTCTTGGGATATTTCCCTTTTTTGGCAGTATATTTGTCTTGACCAAATGTTGACAATCGGATGTGCTATGGCATTTGATAGCACCTGATGATATATGATCAGTTGTTGGGAATAACGCACCGTTATTTTTTCAGTAACGGGGTAATCTAACTAATTACTTTTTCCGTCGTTACAACGCTGTTATCGTTACTGAACGTTAAATGTGGTGCGTTACTATTAATTGATTGAATAAACTGTAATCCGAACGCGCCCCTAGCTCCATACTGCACAAACTGCTAGTGAGGAGACCGGTGTGTTTTAAGATGTGTTTTATTCAGTGTGGATGACATTATAACTGTCAGTTAGCGCCGTCACGTCAGTCAGCCGGAGCGCCTGTTTAGTGAAGTTTCTTTTTCTTTATCTCTCTGTTGTGTGAGCGTGCACGTTGCCGCAGTAACCACCTATCAATCCACGGTTGAAACGTGCTCTCCCTGAGTTTGTTTGCATCGCCCTTGTGAGTAACTGCATGGAGTTTCCCGATCTCTATAAATTATAATTTATGCACGTTATGAAACGGCCGCGATTTTGCTGGTTGCAACAGCTGTTTAGCGTGTCATCACGAGCCGATCTGTATGCTGCTGTGCATGTTAAAGAAGGAAATAAACATAGGATAAATCCTTATTCCTCCTCTCATCGTCTCATGCTTCATAGTATGACGTTTTTGGCCTCAAGTGGTGTTTTAGCCGACACCCCTTAATTGAATCCAGTGATAGCAGATCAGCACGGTACATTCAGCAGTTTTCTCTACTACTTTAGTTGAGAACAAACTACTTGAAGTGCAGGATAAACCTCTTGCTGTCTGTTGATGTGCAATAAATATTGAAGGTTATGTAGCCTACAAGTAGCAAGTAGGCCTACCTGTCTGTTCTAGGCCTTCTCATTTCAACTGACTTGTGAAAACTGCTCAGAAAAATCCAAATTTGTTGACATATAGCAGCTTTTTTTTTTACAGTAGGCTAACGCAAATAGTTACTTTCCCTGGTAACTAGTTACTTCTATTTTATACAGCAGTGGTTCTGAGCGAGTGATTTGATTGGACGAGAGACCTTCTGAGCGTTCTGAAGGAGTGCTGATATTAGCGAACAACATCACTCGGACTGTTCACCATACTGTAAACCAACTGTCAAAATCACTCCGCTCACTGATGAGCCGGAGCTTACTGAAGACAGACAGTGTGTGGAGATAAACTGCTGACTAATACGAGCAGCATAGCATTAGCCTAGCCTAGCTTAACTGACATAAACTGTTATCTTGGCCGAACCAAGAACAGCTTTGCTCCGTAGGCTATAATTAAGGATGGATATATTCCCGAATATAACTTTTGACCTAGGTTACAATTTATCAGAAGATGAAGATGAAGAGGAGAGTCGGCTAGCCTCAGGGCAAGACGCCAGATGTGTCCAGATGTCAGCGTCTGAGCTTGACAGGTTGGAGAGGAGCAAAAATGAAGCTAATACAGTGAGGCAAACGCAGTGGGCTGTAAATTGCTTCAAAACATGGCTTTCTCTTAAAAGCATAACAATGGATATGAAGTCAGTGGCGACGACGGAGCTGAATACCATCCTAAGGGAGTTTTATGGATCGATCCGGACAGCCAAGGGTGAGCGCTACAGTATCAGCAGCTACCTTGGGCTCCGTGCTGGCTTAAACCGCTACTTCAACGAACCGCCGATTAGCCGGTCCAGTAATCTTATGCTAGACCCAGCATACATCACTGCTAACAATGTATTTAAAGGGGTGGTCAAAGAAATCAGGAGGGCTGGGAAAGACAAAACAACCCACCATCCACCCCTATCTAAACAAGACCAGCGCACATTAAGGTGCTCCGCAGCGCTAGATCCCAACTGCCCAAGAGGGCTGCTTAATAAAGTGTGGTATGATATCCAATTACACTTCGGCCGCAGGGGAAAAGAGGGAAATAGGGACCTCAAACCGGACTCGTTTGTATTAAAATATGACGATAACGGAGGAAAATATTTCACCATGTCGTTCAATGAGGATACCAAAAACCATAAGAACCCATTGGAGAGGGACAGAGAGAACCGGAGGGGCGCAATGTATGAGGAGCGAGGAAATCCTCTCTGCCCGGTAGCGTCGCTAGACAAATACCTAAACAAACTTCCACCGGGTGCCAAAGCACTCTACGTGCAGCCCCGGAGAGAAACAGCCACTTCTGCCACAACAGACCCTGTGTGGTACACCTCCGTGCCCCTGGGAGTCAACCAGCTGGCCCAAATGCTGCCACGGATGTGTAAAGCAGCAGGGACGCACATCTATACAAACCACAGCCTGAGAGCCACGGCGATACAAACACTATCTGATGCGGGACTGGAGGCGAGGGAGATTATGGCAGTGAGTGGCCATAGGTGAGATGCTATTAAACATACGGAGACTGCCTGATTTGTCATTTCTAACGAGCAGCAGAACATTAAATTAAAAAACATGTGTGTGTCTTGCAGGTCTGAAAGCTCACTTAAAAGCTATTGGAGACCCTCCATGGAGAGCAGAAAAAGATGGAGTAATGTACTGGCTGATGGAGCTGCTTCATCGGAGTCACTCACCGCTGCTTCCGAGTCACCGCCGACGCCACAGAAACGGCTGTCAGCGTCCATATCACACACGGCTCCATTACTGTCACCGGCGCCACACAAACGGCTGTCTGTTGACAGCCTGTTTTCGGGTTGCACGATTAACGGCAATATCCAAATAAATGTGCACGACACAAAGCTGATATGAATTCAAATGTGGCCTTAAAACGGCAGCTACTGTTGAGCTAAACTTTCCGTGTTCACTCGGTTCACTCCCGTTGGAGTTCATGTGTATGGTAAATGTGCACGACACAAAGCTGATATGAATTAATATGTGGCCTTAAAACGGCAGCTAATGTTGAACTTTCCGTGTTCACTCGGTTCACTCCCGTTGGAGTTCATGTGTATATGGTGTTTTGTTTATGTTGCTTGGCAACAGTCCGCCCAGGGGGGATCTATTTTTGTTGGCGGCAGGAATTTCATTCATTTATATGATTAAATAAACAAACAAACCACTGTCTATTGTCAATTATTATTGTTAACAGTACATTTTACTAGTATAACTACTGTATAAAAGCAATAGCACACTCGAGGTCGCATGTTGTCGCTGTATATCAGCACTGCTGTGTTTCTCTTCGGCACTCGGCCTGCGGCCTCGTGCCTACGACCGAATCACAGCAGTGCTGATATACAGCGACAACATGCTCCCTCTCGTGTGCTATTGCTTAAATAACGTAATTCAGTTACTAACTCAGTTACTTTTTGGAGCAAGTAGTGAGTAACTATAATTAATTACTTTTTTAAAGTAACGTTCCCAACACTGTATATGATAATGATAACAATTGTACCTGAATGTCTAACACTTGCTTTACCCGTTCAAAAAGGGGTGAGAAGAATAATAACCTTAATATGGGTATCATTTGTATAATATTTATACAATTTAATATAACCATACATCCAATATATCAGTGATTCTTGAGAGCCGGGACAAACGACCGTCTTGCAATAATAACTGCTGATGTTTAAAGGTCACATATTATGCTAAATGCACTTTTGAAATGTGTTCTAACATATCCATGGGTCCACGGTGTGCCTAGAGACTGCCAAAATATTAAAGAAAATAACAATCTCTCCTTTTCTCACTCGCCCCCTTTCTGAAACCCCCACCCCTCTCCCCCAATATACTCCAGTCAGAATTCTCCTCGTTTCTGACCTCACAAACTGGAAAGCCAGAAGCTTCCACTGTGCAGCCCACACCCCTATTTCTTATTGGTCCACGGCCCTGACAGACAGAGGGCGAGGCGTATCTGGCTTCGCTTCCGGACAGAGGGCGGGGGGAGCTGAAAGATTGTGTATTTACGAGGGGAGCTGCAGCTCTTTTAAAAAAAAATAGGCCATTGTGAGATTAGCTGAACATCAGCATAGTACAATAAATTATCTGAAAGTTTTTTTCAGCAAACAATTAAAGAAAAACTTATTAGGGACCACTAAGACCATATAATATGGTGTATAATAGTACCGAAATGTGTATAATATGGGAGCTTTAAAAAAAGAAATATTTAAAATTGTAGTTATTCGAGATTAAGAATAGAATGTCTGGAGCACAATTATCCCCTTAAATTTAATTTTGTAAAATCTGTCAGATATACTTGTCAACTCTGTCAGATATGTGTCAACTCCGTCAGATTTATATTATTTTGATAATATTGCAAAATGATATTTCATGGTTGTGTGAGGAATGGTTGGTCATATGTGAAAATCTAACCAGTCACCTAACATGAGAATGTACTTTGAAACACATCTTGATTGCTGTTCATTTTAAAGTAAAAATTCAATTACACGGTTCAACTAAAGAACATCAGAGGAACATCTATATAAAAAATGTATATTCATAAACATTTAGAAAAAAAATAATATGTCAGTCTTGGTGAATATTTGTGATCACTATCTTCTTCTTCTTAAGTTGTCCGTCGATTTCGACGATGACGTCACATTTATGCCCTTGAGGATGAAGAATCAAAAAGTCCATGGCTCTTGGCTACTTCTGATGGGTTCGTCTGTGGCTGTGCAGTCCTATTCGTGATCCGCAAATTCGGTTGCATACATCGCAGCAGAATTCCCCTTGCATAGCGGGTGAGATCACTATACATCTCATGGGTCTAGCATAAATTGAGGGAAAATGTATTTGTGTTTTTGGTGTCTGACGGTGTTGACCCAAAATAACTCTATACATTCCTTAAATATTTCAATGCTTGACCCGGGAGCCCTATACTGTATGCTTATTATGACATTTTAGTTTTTTTCCTTGCAGATTTCAATTGTTATACATTCCAGTAAGTTATCAACCACAGTTTTCATACAATCCAATACCCTAAAGTAAACATATATGGCTACGCTTCCTGCACCCTTGTTTTTTTCTGTTATTATACTGGAGTTCATTCAGTTTGAAGTCTACCCCTTTTTCTGTGTTGAACCATCTTTCAGATATGCCAATTATGTTGAATGGTTGTGTGAATGTACTTAAATATTCCTTGATGTTGTTGAAGTTTGCATACATGCATCTGCTATTGAGGTGTATAATTGATCATTTTACCTTAGATGTAATGTTCTGGTTATACTGATCATCTGTGTAGTAGTGGCATACTGTAGGTATATTGTTAATGTTCAAGAAGAAATTATTGTCCCGGTCTAATGCCATGTTCCAAATCCTGTAGATTGTGATCAGCGTATTCAATTGTGTGTGTGTGTGTGTGTGTGTGTGTGTGTGTGTGTGTGTGTGTGTGTGTGTGTGTGTGTGTGTGTGTGTGTGTGTGTGTGTGTGTGTGTGTGTGTGTGTGTGTGTGTGTGTGTGTGTGTGTGTGTGTGTGTGTGTGTGTGTGTTTTGTGTGTGTGTGTGTGTGTGTGTGTGTCTGCTACCTCACATTCCAGTATGATGATCATTGATGTTTGTCAAGCTCGGCGACATCTCTTTTACCCAGTACTTTAGCTTCTGGTACTAGCTCTGGTGCCATGTTGAGTTTGATGAAAACCTTGCAGTTTGTGGTCCAAGCGTTCTGTATTTTTTTCTCTGTCTCTTGAGGTAGCGTGCATTTTTGGCAATGTCTTGAAGCCGGTGACAATTACCTGTATTTATCCTGGTGTACTGTTCGAGCTCTGCTGCTTTGTTCTCTAGGTAGGCGAGTTGCTTGTCCTTTTTCAGCATTTTGGATCTGCAAAGTTTGATAAACACCTTTTAAAGTCAAAGAGCAAAGTCTCACAGGTTTGTATCTTAATATTCAACACTTCTTTCTCCATACTAGACCAGAATCTCAAGTTGTCTTTAAACTAGAGACACCACTTGAGCTCTCATGCTGTTGCTGGCACTAATGCTAATTACTAATGTTTGTTTCCTCTTGCCTCCACCTACAATGCACCAAATCTCTGGAACAGACTCCCAGAGAACTTGAGGTCTGCTGCAAATCTCAGCTCTTTTAAATCAAGTCTGAAGACTTTTCTGTTTCCATTTTAACCTGTCATTTTTAAATGTTATTCATTCGCTTTTCTAATGTGTATTGTGTATTTTAATCTTGCCCCTGTAAAGCACTTTGAATGGCCTTGTGTCTGAATTGTGCTATAGAAATAAACCTGCCTTGCCTTGCCTTACAAATAAAACCTAGCAGGATGCAACAATTTGCAGGCTGGGTCTCTGGGGAATCGCTGTCTGAAAAATAAATTCAAGTATACAAGTCTGGTGGAGGGAAAGAAAAAGTTAAGTCACAACACTTCATCACTCATGAAACACATTGAAGATGGAGTTATTATAATAGAATAAGCATTTTGTGTCTAAAATGACATATTAACTAAAAAACCTCTGACCTGCAGCCATTTCTGGTCCGCCTAGATGTATTATCTAATAAACGTTGTGAAACATCTGCCCTGTGATGCACAATCAAGCTATGAACATCTTTTTTTTTCCAGGACAACCTGGGCTATAAGAATACACATGCTGCAGTGATGTCAGTTGAATGTCAAAATAGTTGAAGACCAAGACAAAAAGAAAAGTGAAAATGTAATTATACAGATATCTGTTTATATGACACCCAAATCAATAATTAACATGCATTTCCTAGGCCGAAAACATGTCTATGAAGTTAGAAAAATTAAAACGCAAACATTATCATTTACATAGAATACGAATAATTTTTTTTTGTCTTAAATAAGTCCATACTTGCCTTCCCTTATATATAGATAGATGCCTTTTACAGGCTCCAAACACAGCAGAGGGGACTGCAATGGTCTAAATTAGGATTTTCCGACTTTATTCCATGTCCCTGAAGCGACTCGACAGATGAAAGGAGGAATTAGAACAAGACATTCATAATAATATCCAACCGATCTGGCAGTTAAAGCAGGGTTGAGAAGATTTCTCACAAATGACGCTGAAATGAATAATTGATGCGCATAAGATAAACCTGTGGTTTTGTTACAATTAGTGAGAGAATCTTGTTTCTCCACGTTGAAGAGAATCATCAAAAGAAAACAATTTGACATGGGAATTTGCAAGGGGGGGGGGGGGGGTGGAGATCATTTACAATTCATTTGATTAAGAGCTTTCAAAGGGAGGGACACATTCCCTGTTAGCTTTGCTGCTGACATGACAATAAGCTCCACACACACAGTTTATTAATTACAGACTCACCATCGGCTGCTGTTTCATAACTGCAAACCCTTTGTCCTTCTATTCTTAAACAAAGGGGTCAATGTGTAGCTAATTAGCTATGTTAGCGCCAACTGTCTTTGACTCAGCAGTGTAAGGGCCTCTTGCTAATGGTTCAATGTGTAAATGTACATGTTAACAGGAGAAGTTAAAGGGGAAACAAGCTAATTCACTAGAGTAGAGGAATTGCATTTAAATGAGGGCTGTCAAAAGATGAATCTCTTGAATCGCGATTGATCGTTGAATTTCAATAGTTAATCATTTATTACATTTTTAGTGCATGTTTACAATTCTATTATGAATTTCACAACATAATTTATCTCCATATTAACAATTTAAAGCTATTCTTAGCAGTGTATCTCTATTGGGAATGCCAAAAACGTTACTGTATGAACTTAACTTTAAGATTTTATTTCCAAATCAAAAGGAGTGCATTGAGGTAACACAATGCCTACACCTAAAATATAGCTTTGTTTTTAAACAGAAAAGAGAGGCTATGAAAATATAATCGCTTATCTAAACTCATGATGCTGGCAGCCCTTATTTGATGAATTGATTTTGGAGCTGTTGTCCCCACGACCTGACTTCGAGTAAACAGTGAAAAATAGGATGAGTATTTTAATGCAAGTTTGTTGCTAACACCCTGGGACCTGCGTATTTACATTGCATTTAGCCTGCCATTGCCACCAGTCTCCTCATGTGTTAACAAATCAACCAGGAATACAATTCTGGCATAGTACTGAAGGAGTACTGAAGGAAATAGACTCTATAGGCCTACTCTCACTTTCCAAACCCATTAATGTAGTGGATTTTTTGTCAGTGATATGCCTGCAAAGTGAATGTAGCCCTCCTCTTGTATTTCCTTTGACAAATAGACTCTCCCGTTGATGCACCAGGCACAAGTGTTAACTGTCTTCAGTGGTACCCTGCGTTCCAAATCACATACTTTTTCTTTTTACTACACTCCATACACAAGTACAGAAACGTTTTAGGGCCATGGGAGAGAAAAACAATCAGATAGGGCAGATTTTTTTTCATTATGTAGAGAAATGTCAAGAAGAAAGACGAATACTCCAACATGCTATTGGCGTTAGTGGGGCATTAATCTATTTTCAGCATTCTACAATTGACGTGCATGTATTAGGACATCCTAAATCTTTTTCTGGCATACTAAATAGTTGGGAAGTATGGGGATTGGAACGCAGGGGTATTCTCTCTTTTAATTTGGCAGTGCTTCTGTCTCTTTGGTGGGAAAATGACTCCAATATCAATATGTTGACACTGCTTCGAAACAATCTAAAAGCATCACCTTGAAGATACACCTGTTTCTTTTTATCCATGCGGCATTAATGTTGGCATGCGGCCCACCCATGGCCCAGCGATCCCCCTCTCTCACGTACCGTATACTATACCCCTCCTCATTTTCACGCTTATAAATTTCAAGGCCGTTTTCCTCCCATGAAAGACTCAATACAATTTCTCCTGACTCGCCAGTTTTCTTTTAATGTGCCATCACAAGGCAAAAATGTGTGATGTTCCCTCTCCATCTAAATGACCTTGCTGGGGGGTAATTTTTTTTTTGAGGAAGAGAGGAGACCAAATTTGTAATCAATGGATAGATATTATGCTGGGTGGGTGGACGCCAAAGTCTCACTTGCCTGACAACCCCTCAGTGTTTCATTGTGGCACTTTCTTAGATTGTACAACTTTAACTGCACCTTTTCCAAATGCAGAACTATGGCACTTAAAGAGTTATATTATTTGTTCACGGCCAAGTACAAATACACAAGTGAAAGCCTGTGCAGAAGTTGACAGGTTTAATTGATCGATTTCACTGTTAATTGGGAGTGTGTAGTTCCCACAAACAAACAGACAAATCAAATGTATTGTCATTTTGATGTTGATAACAACAAAAACAAGAAGGTGTTTCTCAAGGATCATGATCTAGTCACATTCCCACACATTAATTTCATACATACTGTACATCCCAATGATGAATAAAATAGATGTAGCTGGATAATAAAACATTATAAAAGTAGCTAGAAGACAATACACATAGTATGCACTGAAAAAGTACATAGGGGAGAACAGGGTAATGTGAGACACTTTTTACATTTGCTCTCCTCTTAGCGTGCTAGAATGATTTATCAGTCAAATGTACAAATTTCCCATTAATTCAGGATGTTTCCTAGCAATGTACATTATCAGAATTTATTCAGGACGAACGGCAGTGAAAATATGATTGTTTCAAAAAAAGTTGTCATGTGTCTCACTTTACCCCAGCTTCGGGGTAAACTGAGACAGACCAAATAAATCAAGAGGGTAAACTGAACCACTTGCTTTTTCCACTCTAAACTACCATAAGAAAACATGTTGTAACAGTTACAATCCTGACAGCTAGCTTGAAAATCAAATATTCCAAAAGTAATGTTGGACGAGTGACAGAATCATGGGGTTTGCAAAACATTTTTCGAAACACTTGAAAGTAACTCTGATCAAATACAACATATAATTCATATACAATAATTATCAGTCAAATGAAAGATAGAACCAGTTAGTTTGAAAAACAGTATTGGGGTCAGAACACAAGACCCTTAAGGCTGTTACATACTCAGCGAGAAGAAAGAACAAAGTTCTCGGTGACAGAGCTGCGAGAAGAAAATGACGTCATTTTCTTCTCTCAGCTCTTGTTTAGCTGTTCTCGCAGCTTGTTCTCGACACATCACCCGGGCCGAACTTTCTTCTCGCAGCTTGTCCGAGAACTATTGTGTGATTGGTCAGTCTGAAGTCACTGAGGAAAGCGAAGTGAAATCAGCTGGCGCTACTGAGTCAATTACCATGGTAACAATGCGCCGCGGTGAGGAGTTCGGCAGTTGAGTTCTCGTGAAGTATGTAATGTCAGACCAGAAAGAACTTCTCGCAGCTCTGTCACCGAGAACTTTGTTCTTTCTTCTCGCGGAGTATGTAACAGCCTTTAGAGCCAGCTAGTGTCTGGGGGTCAGAGCAAAGGACAATCAGGACCAGCTTGAACAGCCTGGGACTCAGAACACAGGACTAGACCCAGCTGTCATTTTCCGTCTTTTGAGTTTTTGATTAATATTTTTCTGCATTTGTTTTATTGGGATCATTCATTTAATAAAGACATTTTACTAAGAGCCCATTGAAGTTAAAGGTCACTCTTCTGTCCCCCAGATACATACCTGCCAAACCATGCCCTTGCTGACACCCCTATAACCATTCAACCCCCACATCTGGCCCGCATTGTCTTTTGTCCTATTTAAACTAGTCTCCTTGCTACCTCAAATATAATGGATTCATTAAAAGAGGGCACAGACACTGTCTCACTTTACCCCACAGCATTTGTCTCACTTTACCCGACAGCCACAATTTGAGAAAAAAACTACCTCTCTCAGCAATTCAGGCTAATCTTCAGTTTTCATCATCACATGGTTTCATATGTTGGTAGTTCATCAATATGTATTATAGAAATGTTTCTACCTGAATCAATTTGCTTTGGCACAACAGTTGATTAAGTTGACAGCAGGAAAATTTACTTTTACATGCTAAAAATATAAATTTGTGAAAAAACATCACCGTGAGGTCCTCTCTTTCATGGCCACGGGGAAATGAGAGGTGCTTGAAAAAGTATATCTCACATGACAAAGTGTGTTCCGTTGCCTAGATACAGGGGGTGTCTCACATTACCCTATGTCTCACATTCCCCAGTTCTCCCCTACATTTAAAATGCTCTAATAAATAGATAGAGTGCAACAGATTAAACATTATTTAAAGTGATGTGTGCAAGTCGAGTGAGTCCAGTGACGAGATCTAGGACGCTGGTGTGTTAAGCAGCCTGACAGCTTGAGGCAGGAATCTAATGCTGCGATAGCGCTTCTGGGAGGGTAGTAGCTAAAAGAAGCTGTTCAGAGTGAACACGTGTCACACATCAGATGAGCAAGGTTTTTATGTCACAAAGTACCAGTATTCATAACGTTTATTCAACTGAGTAACATGACAGTTTTCAAATTTACAAAATGAGTCCGACACATTTGCTTACCTTTGGCCCGAGATCTGTACAGTGTATTATCAAGGAAAGAAACATCCATGTATATTCATACGACCTTCCCACACACGCACGCAAGCGTGCACACACACGTACTCTGTGACAATCTCAACAATCTCTTCAGATGTCCTATTCAAATCCTGCATTCAGATTCTAACACAAGCTAACCCCTGCATGGACCGTTGCATATGCC
Organism: Ammodytes dubius; assembly: GCA_026122265.1. Lineage (NCBI taxonomy): Eukaryota > Metazoa > Chordata > Actinopteri > Uranoscopiformes > Ammodytidae > Ammodytes > Ammodytes dubius. The sequence continues at coordinate 3,781,554 of CM047507.1, forward strand.
ATCAGATGATCAATCGCACAAAAAAATAAAAAGTTTCCGGCAACAATAGACACTTACACAGCTCGGATCACTTCATTTATGCAAAGGATTTTACCAGGCTGACATTCTCAGAGAAAAGGGGCCCAGGCCGAGGAATATCACCTGCTCTGATCTATTTCTGATTGTTCATTTCATGTTAGCTCAGACGCCAGCTGCGCACAGGCTGGATATGGCAGCGTTGACAGGCCCAGTCATCAAAAATAAAAGAGTGGGCGCGGGAGATGGAGCCCATCACAAAGGGGCCACATCACGACTATGTACATAATGAATGGTCGTCCCCGAGTCTCACACCTTGTCCAGCCCTTTGCAAATGTGACACTTTGCCAAGGCAATCTGTGGCGAGTGGCACAGGTCACGCCAGTCATATCCAGCCCACATTGTTGTTTGAAGAACTTCTATACAATCTGCTATCAAAGAACAGGAGTGACAGGTGGGGAGTGTAGCATCCAGGAAAAGGGAAGGAAGGAAAATGCACTTTCAGGTAGCAGCACTTTGAAGTTTGGCTTATGCGAAGCTAAAGTAGGGGAGAGTGGGGTAAAGTTAGACACTTTTTTTTCATTTGCTCCCCTCTAAACGAGCTAAAAACAATTTATCAGTAAAATGTACACATTCCCCATTAATTCAGGATGTTTCCTAGCAATGGAAATTATCTATGTGCAACTTTTACTCTTTATAAAAATATTTTCTTTTGCGATGAAGTATCTCCGAGTTCGAGCACCAGATTGCTGGCGCTTTCTTATCATTGGCGGCAGATGTTTGTATGAAGCCCCTCTATACTTACAAGTCAATTTAAAGCGACTCTCGCCATCTAAATATAGTCGTTTTTACCCCCAACTACTCGCTCTGTTCCTCACAGTTATCTGTTGGTAGAGTAGTCTCTCTTATACGTAAACCAAGTTTTCCACTGCCTCCTTCAAATCTCTCTGCCCTTTGAAAACTCATGCCTTCCACTCCACTCCCCTTGAATTGTTAGCTCTTGTCACAGGCTTTCCCATTCTATTTCCAGGAGCATCTGAGAAGGTTATGAATTAATAAAGTGTCTCTGATGTGCAAATGAACGGCTTCTAATGTTTTCATGGATATGAGACAGAAGCAGTTGTCCTCAGTTTATTCAGCTGTGACCACTGATTGTCAGTCCTGCAGTCGTGATAACAAAGATGTCCAATTAACCCTGCGGTTGACAATGGAGACGTCAGCCGCTAACGAATCGTGATAATGTCCCCGTGGCCAATTTAATGAGTCACCAAACACTGGTTTCACAGCTGATCATTTATTGAATCATTAGCGGCAGTCAACTTTTATTTTCCAGGGGGATGTTTATCTTTACAGACACTAAAAGAGCTACGAGGCCTATTATTGTCTAGGTGTTCACTATAATGATTTAAGCAAAGCTGAGATGTGTCAATAGTCTTAAGTTCATAATGAGGGAGCTGTAGCATATCCCAACACATTGAGGGATGTTTGAGGGTTGGACATTTGACCTGGTAGTCTGATGTGAAGCAACCGTCAAGAAATGGTTTGATTTGATGACTTGTAGTAATTTGACTCATTGTTGTACATGGAATTTTTAAAATGAGCAGTTATTCTCAAAGTTGGAGCCAGTGATTCTGGAGAATGCTGGTTGTGTGTGTTCGCACCTTAAAACCTAAGAGTAAAATTAACATTTTACAAGAAATTAATTTGTGAACCACTCACTGATTTTTACCTTGATTTATATGAGGATGAATCTACAAAAAGATCGACTTATTGCCTTTTTTAATTTTTTGCAGTGTAGTGCAGGTTGAGTTGCTCTAAAAAAAACTGCACCACAGCTCCCACCGTAATGTTCAGAATTTGCATCAAAGCCCTGATCATAACAACGAGAGGCTTTAAACGATGTCCATGCTTAGGTGGTGATAGTAACTTTTTCGTCTGTAGACTGAAACTAACGGGGGGAGGCAGCTCGCTGGACATATATTTAGTCGCGCTGTCGGTTTGCCGACATGGCTCTGTGTATTCAGGCTCGAGAAATGCAATCAGATCGTTTTTCCCCCAACAGCGCTAATGGACAGGATATCTCCGGTTATCATTTTAGCTGTCAAACTAAAGGTGTCGCTGTGAATGACACCGTTACCAACCGTCACAGTGTCACAGAGTTTCACCGGGCCGGGTGAATCGCTGCTTCGCTCGCGCAAGGCTTTTGTGTTTCTAAGGTGATTAAACATCAGTCTTGGACGAGCGTTTTAACTTTATGCTGCATAAAGCATTGCACTGCGCCGTGTTTCATCCAGTTTGAAAAAAAATGCTCCCACACTGGACTGACATTTTCATGCATGCACCTTACAAACTGCTCCTGCTGCGCGCTCACAAACAGACGTGGACTCGCATACACGGTTACGTCTCTCTTTACTGCCATTTCCTGGTTTACAAGCACGCAGCTCTTTTAAAAACATATTTCCTTAGTGTCATTTAGTTCAATTTTCGGTAATTTTGTTCGGCTTTTTAACGGTTTCGGGGCGAAACCGAAAATTACTTATTTTGCCATTTTCGGTGGCCGAATGTTCGGTGCATCCCTACCGCCAACCCTTGGATCGTTGGCCAACCCGCTTAACCACCTGAGCCACAGTCGCCCCAAACCGTGTGTGCAAAGAAAGCTATAGTTTCTGTAAGCATGTTTCTAATTATGGTACTCCCTTTATGATGCATTCCAGACTGCTGGGAAGTTGTGTTTTTACCGACCTCGCTACTAGGAAAATAAGACTGGAACGCTGTTTAAAGTCGGAGTTCCTACCTGTAAATTTGGATTAAGTCCATCTAAAAGGAACAAACAAACTGGACACCATTCCAAATCCGACTTGCACCTTGTCTGGTGCGCACCAGAGGTTTACATATACTACTTCACAGAGCCTAGGCTGTGAATTAACATCAGATTTTATGGACAGATGATTGTGAGGAGATATTCATTGATATTGACGACAAAGCGTGATTCCACATTTAATATTCTTTCATGAACTGGTGATTCACATGTTTCAAACATAAACAAACTGAAATGCCAGCGCCATAACTGATTGTCACATGATAAGAAAAACTGAGATGGACGTCACCCCTTGCAGACAAAAAGCAACAGATGGGACACTCCATCTGAATTCTCTTCTGTAAAATGATGACATGTTATTCATTATCTCTCAATGCAAACTGTCCAAGGCAACTGTATCTTTTGAGCCACAGAGATTAGGGTAAGGCTTTGACAGGCTTATTTGTCATGCACTGGTCTGATATGTATCCAGTGGGCTTGAGTGATGATTGTTTGTTCCATTGTTTTTGCTTGCAGGCTAGGTTAGAAAATCCATCTAATAAATGCCAAGCCTAATCCCCGGTGTGGGAGCCACAAAGAGGACGGTGCGGGCGTTGAGAGAGGTTTACTACCGGTGATTTCTTCTTTAACAATATGGAGACAATGGGAGTATTTCAAGCCCTCTCATTTACACAGTGATTTATTACATTGATTATTTTGTGCTATGCTATACGTATACCGTCTGACTTTTGGACTTCACACTGACAGTATGGGGTGGCTAAACATGTGTTTAATTCTCTTTTTGGGCAGTCAATCGTCTATACATTGTCACTTATGAGTCGTTAGGGCATTGCAAAATCAGTTCCATCTGTAAGCCTTAATGGTGGTCGAACGTCATCATTTAAGCCCATCCAAACTTGAGAAGGGAAAACTATTTCCAAACTATACATTTCTCATGTTGTTCAGTGTTGGTACATTTTTTTATTTTTTTTAAAGTTGTCGTTTCCAAATGGTTAAAACTGTCTCCGACTGTGTGTTCACACTTCATGTACTTTGACAAATGAGACCCAGGTCTGTTCAATTTTGGATGCTGACCACATCCTCTGCAATTCCCTGTTTGTAAGCATGGAAAAGTGTTGAAAGCTTGGCCAACAGAATCCATCATCTAAAATCACCTCTGGATAATGCCACAGTATACAGTATGTGCACCCAGTTACTGCAATGTCATTGCTGCTGCCAATTATTCTAAGGAACATTAAAGGTAGCGGAGTCTGCGATTCTGGAGAACGCCTGTTGTCAAAAACACTTTTTGTCAAAATATGTGATTATCTCCTCACTGTCTAGTTACTGTCTGTCCTGTGTGTGCGCTGACAAAAGAAATCCAGTGTTCATACACAGCCTAGGCTCTGTAAACAGACATGATGTTCATATTTGATTTTAGTAATAGCATGTCAACATTTTGTCAATGATTGTATTCCTTTGTGATTTTCCTATTATTTTCTGTACATGTGACATCTATTGCAGTATGTCCGTCCTGGGACAGGGATCCCTTCCTCTGTCACTCTCCCTGAGATTTCTCTTTTTTTATTCCCGTTTAAGTGTTTTTTACTGGGAGTTTTTTCTCAGCCGAGCTAAGGGTCTATGGGCAGAGGGTGTCATAACAGACGGAATGTGAAGCCCACTGAGGCAAATGTGTATTTGTGATATTGGGCTATACAAATACAACTGATTTGATGTGTTAGCTATAGTGGGCCCCAATTGTTTACATGGAAGATTACAGAGCCTAGGCTGTGTATGAGCACCAGATTTTTGTTCAGCTCTCACACACACATTACATGCAGGTTGCCGATCGTGAGGAGATATTCTCTGATTTTGACAAGAAGTGATTTTAAAAATAAGCATTCTCCAGAATCGCTGACTCCACCTTTCAAGTTATATAATTATATTTTGTGCTAGCAGGAAACAAACATCTCATGTATGTGCCTTTAGTTTTTTAGATAGTGTGCAAAACTATAGAAAGTGGGACAAGGGGCCAATCCTTTTGTTGTTTTGTGCTATAAAGTTTCTGTGCATTGATCACTCTGCCTTGAGGCAAAAAGGTTTAAGGCTAAAGTTGAGATAGATATAGAGTTTGAGGATTTTTCAGGGTTGTTGTACGCCAAACTGTGAGTAACTTGGTTGATGAGTCTCTCGACTGACATACTGATGTGCAGTGCTTGTGGCAGTTCCCTCTAAATGTTTCGACGGGACAAAGAACAAAGAGTGTTACCTTTCAGAACGATACTAATGCTAATTGAGAGCTGTAATGCAAAATGAACATTGAGAAATCAATGCATTTGCTTTCAAGCTCACCATCAACCCCGACGAAGCATGTGAGGTTTCTCCTAACATTATTTTATTCCTGAAGACTTTCAAGTACAAGCTGTAGCGCACTGGGATGTGTTGAATGGCTGTAATCAACTTCTAATTGATTTTGCACTGACAGGCAGAAGTATTGTAGTCGTAGTGACAGTCTGAAAAGGCAAATGGTTATTTCATGTGTGTATGTGCGTCTTGATATGATGTGTATTTATATAGTTCTTAAAATTTGGAAAAAAGCTCATGTAATTCCCTTACATAAAGCTGGTGACAAAATAATCTCAATAACTGCAGGACTATATCCAAACTCCCATGCCTGGCAAAATTCCTAGAATCACTTATTAATAATCAGTCAAATACATTTCTAGCCAGTGCTTCCATTTTGAGCCCCTTCCATTCTGGTTTTAGGGCAGGCCACAGTACTGTCTCTGCTGTGACTTTGGTTGTAAACAACATTGCTACAGCACTAGACAAATAAAAGCACTGTGCAGCACAATTTTTTGATCTTTCAAAGGCCTTTGACACTGTTGACCACCATTTGCTCTTACAGAGGCTGCATGACATTGATTTTGATCATTCTGCATGTAATAATAATAATAATATATTTAATTTATATAACTGGTTAAGGAACTATCTCTCTGATAGACAGCAGTCACTTAAACTGGAAAGCTAATATGAGTTTTGAACAGTTACAAATGATGTCCCACAGGGCTCAATCTAAGCCCAAATTCTACTCAAAATGTATATCAATAAAAATTATTGTCGCTACAAAACTGTCACGCCCATCTGTACGCTGACGACACAATACTGTATTGCATTTATGATTCGCTACACCAATCTATACAAAACCTACAAAGCTCTTTTAACACCCTGCAGTCTAGTGGACCTCAGGCTGGTTCTTAATACCGACAAAATATATGTGTTTCTCCAGAGCATGAGCTACACATTTGAATGATTTCAATATTTTTACAAAAAAAAAAATATTAATCGAAAGAGTCACAGAATATAAATATCTCGGCATCTGGATGTAGTTAAATATGATTGATTTTTGAATGTGGAACTATACAAAAAGGGACATAATTATAATAGAATCTCAGTTCCATCAGTTTAGAGAAGGCAGTATGATAACAAAATTATTGTTTATTAAGAAGGGATATATAGGAACTTTTAAAGAAGTGTAGGGCTTGCAAATTTCTTACACAATCTTAAATGAGCATTTTGAGTAAATGTTAACTTTATTTGTCTCATAAATGGCATAATGAAATTCATATGATGTGTTTCTTATTCTGACATTGACAGTAACAACATTATGCATTTGATCTAGGATACTTTAGCCTGCATCAAGCTTGCCGACACAGCTAAACTGAGTTAATCAAAAACAAATCTTGAACATACAGACTTACACTACCACTTACTTATTTACAGTGTACTGCTTATCACAATGCAGTTTGCTTACCAGCCCTTGGTTGGAGTAGACGCCATGATGCATCGTAATAAAAATTTTATCAGTCGGGGCTTAATAACAGCACCCCCTTGTGGAAAATCAAAAAACTGAAAAGAAAGGATGATGTAACACAGCGGTAAACATGCCCCTTTCCAACTTTTTTTTTAAATGTGTTGCAGGCACAACATTTAAATATGTGTATATTTGCAGAAAACAATAAAGTCTATCATTCCCATTGAAATAAAACAACTAGTTACTGTCGCGCTAACTTAAACTGTCGAGCTGTATTGAAATGGCAACAAGTTTGACACTTTTTCATTTGACATTTGATTTTGTTATTTGAAGCAAGACATGGTATTTTCTTTTTCATTTCATATGACATTCAGGTAAAGCCACATGTCCATTCACTGAATCCTGACTCATTCACATCCTGCATGAAAGTGGCTCCAGTCAGTTTTTACGCTTTAGAGCTTCTGTTTTATGTCTTTTCTTTTCTTTTTTTCCTTTTTTTGAGGTAGCTACCTTATTACAGGACACAATGTTCCACTGGAGTGCAAAACAAATGCTAGAATTAACTGTCAGACAGAGTCCAGTTTGAAGCTTCAATGCTATTTCAGTATTCAAGAGATGTGTATACATGCATTTAACATCCACAGCCCAGGTTTGAAATGTTTTAGTCGAACAACACGTTGTACAACCTAGTTCATTTGTAAGCATACTAAACCCTTTACACTACACAGTAGGTGCTCAATCTGAATGGCACTCCAGATACTTGGATCAGATGGTGCCTGTTGATAATTTTAACCAACCAAAGATCCTGGCCACTTCTCTCTTTTTCAATTTGCTCCCTGTTTTTCCCTCGATTCCAAAGTACAGATGGCAAGCGGTAATAGTGACCTGGAAAAAAACATGTTGTGTTTTGAAGTGTTTGCTGTACGCTTGGTGACACGGACAACTTATGTGTTTAGGTCTCTGTTGTCTCACTACCAGTCCCTGGGGAGGAGAACGCTGTTTGAACAAGATTGGCAATCTTTGATCCGTCCAGATGAAGCAGATAGTGAGGTCAGGGGTTTATATACTTTTAAACCCAAATTGAAGAAGCGGGGAGAGAGAAAACAATACTGTAAGAGTGACTGGTACGGTGCAATTCACCTTTTGCGTTACAGAGACCCATACCTACTACTAGCCTTTGTTGTTGTTAATGTTCTATGTGTCTGCGTGAATCTGTACCATCCAGTCACACTTTAGATTTGAGGTCATTTTTACCAGTAAAAACCTCACGTCCTGAACCCTGGCTCAGTTTCCCTGCCCTGGCTGAAAATTACCTGGGTGAGGGAGTGACTCCTCCAGGCCAAATCTCAGGTGATGGATTCTCCATTAAAAAAGGTAGGGCCGATTGTGATGGATGGGCTGGTCCCACAGCCATTTCTCAGCTGCGTCTGCCAGCTGGGCTACCCATGATAATGGCCTCTACTAGGACACTGCAGCCCGTGCCTTTTTATACCTGGAAAACAGAGAAAGTTGTCAGTTTCATGCCAAAGTCAACATTTAAGTCACCTCTATTTAACAGTAAAGCATAAAGATAAAAAATAAATCTATCAGAAAGCAGATTTACTTTCTCTCAACTCAGGACTGAATTCGATCTCCCTCAAACACAATGTTTCCGTTATTTACAGCTTAGGAGCTATATCCATTCTGTACCAACATATATGAGTGGCTTGAATGCCAATCCGCTTGAAAAGACAGTATTATTAAAGGCCTCTTCTTTAAAGAAGTTTTAAGTTATATTTACTCTCAAATGTTTGTTAACATCCTTATGATCAACAATCAAACTTCCTGGGGTGAAGATTTTGGATCCCATCTGGATGAGGGGATGTGGAAAAATATCGTGTTGAATGCAAAGAAAATGACTTGTTCTAATACATCCTATGAGACTCAATATAAGATGATCCACAGACATGTTACCCCTGCTATTCGATGTAAATATGATCCTATGTGCTCATCATTATGTGTGAAATGTAAAAATAGTTGTGGCACTTATTGGACATCTAATGTGGTCATGTCCAAAAATCTCAAGTTTCTGGCTATCGGTCCAAAATGAGATTAAGAACATTTTTAGGTTTGATATTCCACTAAATCCATAATCATTTTGTTTTGGGACTGGATGCCAATTGTGATCGTAGGTACAGGTACATTCTTAGAGTTGCTTTGTATGCTGCACGCCTCACAATATTACATAAATGGTTAGATGAAGATCCTCCTAATATTACAATGTGGTATGAAAAATGTATGTCCATCTTGCCATTAGAGAGATTATCTCATGTAATAAGAAATACGCTGGATGTTTTTGTAAGGGAATGGTCCCCATTACAATTATACCTGAAAGAAGAATGGTCTAATATGTATAGGGGTATGCATTGAAAGAAGAATGGTCTAGAGTAATATGTATAGGGGTATGCATTTGAAAAGTGACTGAAGAACCACATGTAATATTTAATTTGGCACTGCAACTACTAGTTTTATTTTATTTTATTTCTTTATGTGACTGTCTGTTTATGTCTTGTGGTATACATGTCTTGTATGACTTTGTGGTTCCTTGTATTGTCTCACAAAAGATAAAATTTAAAAAGCAGAAAAAAAAGCAGATTAAATGTCAGAGATTCGGCTACACTAATACAAATGCACAGAACACCACTTTAAGGTCAATCTCCTAAGATATTCTAAGAATGACCAAAAACTTACCGAACTCCCAGAACTGAAACAATATTAGGTATACATCGTAGCCAAATAGTCATGTCTTAAAGGCAATTTATCATGTCAATTCAAAAACATCCATATTATCTGTCCAAAGGAGTAAATGCACACCCCTACACAGTGTTTGCCTTGTACCACTGCTTGGTATTTTAAAGCGATCAGCTCTGAAATGTCCAAATCGTACCACACACACCAAGCATTTAGAACAGCCAACAGGAAGGCAAATAAACCACCACAACTCTTTGATTTATGAAAATGATCGTTGCTTTGACCGGTAGCCAAAGATCAATAAGTATCAAGTTAAAATAACCCGAAAAATGCCTACATCTTGGTTGCACAGTTGATGACTAATAGCTTTAGAGAAAAAGAGGGTGTTTTTTTCCCCACTCCTTCCTCCTTTCCTCCTCATCCACACCGTGCCTTGGGGTTAGAAAAATAGGCTTGCCGTTTGAGCGGCTTATCTAAGGCAACATATGAGGAGAGCAGGCCCAGTGACGTTCCAGGACAGTGTCTTGTTTTTAATTGCTTCTTTTAAAGCCGGAGCTCAGCTTCACTGAGGCAGAGAGAAAAAACATAAAGCATAGGCTTCATAGTATACTGTGGGGGAATATCAGAATTATCTCCATTCACTAACACAGACCTTATGTCAAAGGTGTTCATAAGTTGCTTCACAACACAGTAGCACTGAGTGGGGTTTTATGTCTGACCTTCGACTTTTAATTTTTAATAGGTTGCATAAGAGGAAGGGATTTACACACTGTTTAACAATCTTTGATTTCCCTGAATACTATATATAAGATAAGAAATACACTTAATGAGATAGTTGTTGAACTACCAGGGATGCCTTGTACACACTCAATAATACACACTAAAGAGTAAAGTGTGACTGATTAACATTTTGCCTTTACCATTTTTCACAATTTGTTCCATGGTAAAGGCATTTTGGGTTCACTCTAATGCTACATTAAACCTCATCTGTTTTGCAATGTGGAATTCAGCTCAGGCAGCCTGTCTAAACTAGACTCTCACTTTAGCTCCAAACATTATAGCGATGTCTTTTTACTTTAAAAGTAAAACTGTATGACCATAGAAGGTGAAAACACACTCAGGAGAGGAGGGAATGTCTGATGATGGCTGCCTCTTCATGTATCATTGGCCTCTCTGCTTGAGTCAAACATTGTTTGAAGTCACTTTACACACACCACACACACACACACACACACACACACACACACACACACCCAACAACACCACACAACAGAGGACATTACAGCAACAAATACGGTGTGCAGCTCGTCAGATGTAGTATGTAGAATAGAAAAAAGAAAGAGTATGCGATTCGGAATGCAACCATAGTCTTTCCACTATTGCCTCCGATCTCCAGCTGGGTGAAAATAGTAGCCATCACGACCCTGCGAGGGGGGTCCGGGGGTATGCCCCCCGGGAGATTTTTTTTTACCTTTTTTAAAGTGAAATCCATGAATCTGGTGCACTTTGAGAGGACAATTAAGAGGCTAAATCTGAGGAATTTTGTTGGTGAACAAATAATTTGGAGACACTGGGTCGGATGAATTAGAAGCTATTGAAGAAAGATTTTCCATAGAAATATATAATTGAAAAAAATGGGGGGGGGGGGGGGGGGGGGCCCTGGCAGTCGGGACCCTAAGCAACCGCTTATTTTGCTCATGCCTCGGGCCGGCTCGGCTGACCAGTGACCACTATAAGCAGGTGGGTTACTTGGAGGCAGGCTGTCCTGCCCACCCAATAATACAATTGGAAGCAATGCATGGTAATGGTATATTCTTTAGTACTATTTAATTGTCTGAATTTATTTGACATTTTCTTGGACAGCGAATGAACAGGTCCGTCCGATAGTGGGTCTGGACTTCCACCTAAAAAAAAAAAAAGGTGATTGGGTGGGCACGGCCCACCCTGGGCCCTGGCTACCGCCGGCCCTGTAACAAAGTAGGGCCTCAGCTCTAACTTCACACCACCCTGATTTTTTTTCAACACTTTCAGACTTAGTCTTCACACCCAACAGACGTACATTTGTAATTAGATCATATTGGCTGGATTCTATGCAACTCCCTCCGGAGGCTTCAACTGTTTTCTTATACTGTATGCAGTAACACTAGTACCAGTAGACCTGTAAATAGACTTTGATATATGACATCACAACTCTCAGAAATATTCTTGCGGGCACATTTTAAGATCTCTTCAATATGTCTCTTTCCCCGGTCCTGTACTACACTGTTATTAGAACACTCCATCATATTGTGTGTTGTCCAACAGAAAGATGATTCGCAGCTCTGTTTAAAATGTCTGGCCAGAATAATTTGACACAATGAGGAGACTTACTTCTCAATATGCAATGCAGGGCAGCTGCTTATAGGACAAATTATACAATTCCAATTATTACATTACTCTCATCCCAGTGTCAGCCTGTCAGTATCCTCCGGCTCTGATATGATTCCCTAAGCGCACTTGATAGAAAAAGGATCTGAGTAATTACAGTCTGTAATAATTTTTCGATGAGGATTCTGTGATTGAGTTTGCCTATTATTTAACGGATGAGGGCATTTTTTCCAGGCTCAGTTAACACCAAACTAACATCGGTATAAATGTAATGCTACATGATGGTTTAAATCAGTCCCTGAGAAGTTTACATCCTGATAAGCAATACAATAAAGCACTGATACATTTTTTAAATAGTGTGTTCATTTTAGAGATATTTGGGGATACTCGAGCCATTTCGTATTAAAGCTATAGTGTGTAACTTATGTTGCCCCTATGAGGAATTCTGAGTAATTGCAACAACACTGTCTGTGCATCTACATTAGGTAAGCCTTCAGTGATCACGCATGGATGTTAAACCTTCTGCTGTATGTCCAGGTTTGTAAACGCTGCCATACTGAAAAATACAGAGATAGTTTTGTGGAGCTGATAGGCTTAATCAACTTTGTGTCAACTCATTTGGCAATGGCTTAAATTCACTGACCTTCATTTATATCGATACTACACACTGTATCTTTAAACTTGCTTTAAAAAAAATCAGGTGTAGGGAACAAAGCTGCCGTACACTTCAAAGTATTACTTTTTGACTCCAACCTTGATTTTTTTTTTTTCGCACTTCAGGGGTTTGTGATTTATTTTCTGGGTGCAGTGTGAGAGAGGCCCTGGAGAAACACAATAAGAGAGAAAAACGTTGAGTCAATGGGCAGAGGCAAAATACAAGTTGTGCTGCCAGGAGCAAAAAAAAACTCTTCTTCTGAGTCTCGCCTTGATGACAGAGTGTTAGTGGCACTGACGGAGAGCGCGGTGGACATGTAGCCTACACTGTGTAGTTTCAGGTCAGCGTTGCCAGATCCCACAAGCGATACAAGCAACCAGGCCTATAAAAAAGACAAAAAGAAGCAATATCTATAAATACTTGCAACAATTTTTCTAAAACAAAGGTAAACAAAAACCAGCTGGCCACCCAAAAAAACAAGGTTTATAATATGGTCACAGAGCAGGCGTTTTTATCACACAAACATTAGGCCCCAATTCAATATCAAACTGAATGTGTGCCAATAAAAGCTTGCCGATAACATAACCACAGATAGAGACAAAAATGAATGAACATATACAGCTCTGGAAAAAATTAAGAGACCACTCCACATGTTCAGTGTCTCTTGTTTTACTATTTATAGGCATATGTTTGAGTAGAATGAACATTTTGGATTTATAATACAAACTACTGACAACATTTCTACCACATTCTAATACATTTTGTCATTAAGAGCATTTTCAGCAAGTTATGTGAGGTGAAGATTTAAGAAAAATCCAGACTGGTCTTTTAATTTTTTCCAGAGCTGTATATATACCCATACTTCTATGTATATTTGTAAGTAACTTTTTTTTTAAAGCCAAAAGTTACTTTCAAAAATCGGACTTGGCAACCCTGTTTCGGATGCAATCAAAGGTGATGGAGTCTTGGCGTGCTAAAAACGTCATTTTTTTTTCCTTGCGAGGGTGCTCACATGCCTTGTTTGTGTTACGGCGCGGGCTTGTCAAGATCAGAGCTGTCAGCTGTTTCTTAACAAAAGGATGATAATTGGACGAGGTGTCAAGACCCTCTGCTTCAGGATCTGCTTCTATCATTTATTCTTTATTATGTTCCCCTGAAGCATCTATCATACTGTCTGTCTATCTGTGTTCCTCTCCTTAAAGGTGCTGTAGCGGAATGGTTCTTTTAGCTAACTTCCTGTCAGTTACTGCAGTTAGCAGTCCCCTCGCTCGTCCCTACGTCACCACATTAATGCATTAATGTCTTCAAGCAGCGAGTTATCTAGCATCATCTCATATCCATAAGTGTGATAAAAACATGATAAAAACCATCAAAACAGACATTGGGAAGGATCTTTACCTGCTCCGCCATTGTAGGCGCATAAACATTCACCCATCTGTCGCTCTGGCGTGCACCGGCAGCGAGACCATGAGTGAGACGGGTGTCGGTTTGTATCGTTCTCTCTTGTGATTGGATAATAATTTTGGGATCCCACGAAAAGTTTATTAGCTGATTACATGCAGAGCAGCTGACTGAGAAATCAGCTGTATGAAACGAGCACATTATGAAAGTGATCACTGTATGAATAAAGAGCGATTTAACACTTATATTAACATAAATAAACCGCTTACTTCACCTTTAAGGCAGTGATGTACAAGGCAAATGCAATGCGCTTATGAAGTCATTGTCGTTTTCCCACGGGAACATATTGCCAGTAACAACAAGTGTTCATGTGAATACATTTTGGACCTTGTGGCTCCTTTTGTTGCCTGGAAGTGTCGTCTATTTACCTCACCCCGACCCCAAAAATGTATTGATTACCACATGCATGATGAACAGGCACACACACACACACACACACACACACACACAACACACACACACACACACGTTTGCACATCTATACTTGTGAGGACATTTATTGACATAAGTCATTCCCTAGCCCCTTACACTAATCCTAATGATCAAAACTAATTGCCTCACCCTAATTATAACCCGTACCTAAACCTTATTCAAATACCTGAACCCTGAAACCTACAGTAACCCACAAACAGCTCCTTTTAAAGGCCTGTCCAGAAGTGAGAGCCGGCCCAAGATGTCCTCACTTTACAGAAAATGTCATCACTTGGATCTCACAAAAATAATTGTACAAGTACACACACACACACACACCACACAAACACAACACACCAGCACACACACACACACACACACACACACACACACACATCTCATATGGGCTTTCAGCGATATTTCAGATGGCTGTCAAAGTGGGAAATCATACTATCGCTGGGGCCGGATTATGGGGCTTGATTGATTTTGTTATTCAGACTGAAACCAAGCAGAACCATTTTAGCATTCCGCCCAAGTGATTCATGAATAATCTCATTTCTCTCCCAGCTAATCACAGGGTTTGCTTCACACGCTGAGTGAGCCGCTCCTCCCCACCACAGCACTCACAGGGGGCCATCCTCGTCACCACCTTTATTTTACCTCCACAGCGGACCGCTCCCTTGCACTTTCAACATAATGTCTAAAGCCAGATTGTGGAAGAAATATTACCAAGCCCCCTGACCATCCATCATCAAGGGGCCGCCCAGGCTATGAAATACAGACAGAGGCCCTACACCAACAATGAGTCCTATCTTGTATGTTAGACCTCGTGCTCGTGTATTTATCACCTAAGCAGCTGCAAACCAGCGTGTGATTCATTGAACAGTCTCGCTGATACAACATGCTGGCTACATCTCAGGGGCAGTCGGGACACTTCTGTATCTATGGTAATGCTCCACACCAACACCCTTGTTCCCAATGCCCTCACAGAGAAATGTGCATTGTTTAGTTTGCTCTCTCTCCCACTGTTGCTATGCTCATGGAAGTGTGTTTGTATGGTGGATATCTTTAGGGGCGACCTCGTTATAATGTCCTCTGCCCGAGGGGATGTGTCAGCGTGAGCAGAAGAAAAGTTGCCGATGCCACACAGAGGTATTTAAAATCTAGTATCCAAAAGCAATGGAAGTGAGTGTGTGACTGTAAGGGTGGGGACGCAGTGAAGCTCCTCAACCAAAATGAGTGCAAACTCAATGCTATTTTTCTCGTGTAAATTATTAAATAGGTTGTATGACATCCAGCCTTTACGGGGTAAGCCTTTTCCGAAATTAGACGGGTTTCGGCAAAACTTTATCTTTCTGTGGGTTTTCCACTTTACATGTAGCCATTCCATCCATTTTTCTTGTATAAAATATGAATTATTGCATCTTTTAAGTTAGGAAAAGACTGTGGTCAAGACTCAAAGAAACAGCTATTAATTGCTTTGACATTTGTTGTCCAACAGAAACAAAATTTAAATGTCCTTGTGATTGAATATTTTCTGTCACATGTATTGCATTGCATTGATTTAAAAGCAGATATTTGGGGATAAAGTAACATTTTGCCACTTCACTATAGAAAGAGCACCGTGGCTGTATCAATAGATAAAAGTGCATTCGGCAAGATAATTGATGTGATCTGTGAATGAAAAAAAAAACATCACTACAAAGTAATGTTATTGAGCAGGAAGGGGCCAGATGGTGCCGCAGGTTGCAAATGAACCCAGAGATTAGTCACATTTAAATGTAAGGGGAAACAAATGTGAATGTATAAATGGAGTACTCAAACGCATCACTGAAAACACTAGTTCTCCTGCACAGCTAGGGATAATAAGCAACATAACAGGTGTGCTTGCTATCTCTCTATCCATCTATCTATCTATCTATCTATCTATCTATCTATCTATCTATCTATCTATTATCTATCTATCTATCTATAACACGTTAGTGTAGCCTATATGGAAAAAAAAACATTAAAGGCGACCCATCAATGTTTAACCATTTTTATTATCTCAATTTCTGTAGCTTGTTTAGATGTCTTAAGAGATTTTAGCGAGTAAATCAGACTGGAAGTGTTTGTGGAGCCCCAACCCACCCCACACAACCCCATCCCCCAGTTCAAATGACCCCCTTGCTTGTATGTGCAACCAAGCTCTTCCCCTCTTTCAATTACTGTTGATCAGAAATCTATTTGCAACTGAAACGGGGTGGCAGGGTTCCACTTACTGCTGAGTGAAATGCTGTGTAGGCATATTGCTTGTGAAAGAATTGCTCCTCGTGTTCATGCCATCCAAGACAGATGCTACGTCCCCTGCTTGTTGTACTAGAACGGTGGGGGGGGGGGGGCGGGGGGCTTCTGATGCTGTTGTTACAACGCCAATGCTCTCTCCGACTTGCCTTGGCTACTTTCCCCGTTCCCAAGTTCATTATGCACACAATCTGTGACAGAGTACATTAGTTCTACGCACTGTACAGCTGCCAAGCCCTACTAATCTAATAGTAATGTATAAATTCCTTCTGGCAGGCCAATAAAACTCAGATTAGTTTCTCAGGCAAAGGTATGCCCGTGCAGCAGTTGACAGACACGTGAAGAGAGCATTAGCATATCATCGGCACAGGCTCTCTAGGGACAGAGGCGCTCAGCTTGCTAAAACCCATCACCTCTCTGCTGTATCCGGTACAAGGCAATACACAGGGAAAAGCACTGACTTGGTTAACAACTGCTTGATTTAATACAGTGGTAGCTCAGTAGTAGTATTGGGATGTCTGCTGGGTTCGTCAGCATTGCAGGAGGTGGGAGGGGGGGCGGGGGGGGGGGGGGGTGAAGGTGTCTAGTGGATTATGTAGATTGCAAAAGGGGAAAGGTGTTTTTTATGCAGCTGGTTTTTTAAGAGAAGGTGATAAAGACAAAGTTAGCTTTGCAAGCTGTAATTGAATTAAGTGAAAAAATGCGACAGAAGTGAATTTGGCTCTTTTGCATTATTCATAAGGGAGTGCTCCATATATATTTTTTAATATGAATATTATTTGTGTGTTTGTTTGTGTTTGCAGAAAGAGAATATACATTATTTTTCCCGAGTCTCACCGGTCTGCTCTTAAATGATTGAAGCAATCATAGGACATCACCTCTGCTGGAAGTCACTCACTTCAACACAACCATGCTTTCTTTTGTCCCTTAGGCCTCGTTTCCACCGAGTAGAGGCAGGTCGGATCGGAGCGGTTCGGTCCGGGTAGTTTGGCTTTTCATTTGCCAAAAGTTGGGTAGGGTACGGTTTAAGCGCACCTAACCGCTCTGAGCCACTCCCGATCTCAGTACTCCTCCGTAGGGGTACTGGCCGCCTGAAAGGGTGCCGAAAATGCATGAGAAGGCGGAGCTACACACTGCCGTCATTTGATTGGTCGAAAGAATCATTTCCGCCATGTGTAGATCTCGGCAAGAGTGAAGAGAGTCTTGTGTTTTGGCGAAAATGTGAGCACGGCTCTGTTTATTGTGTGGTGTTTTTCCTCGTCAATAAATTAATCAGTTGGTTACACTGTGTCCCATAGTCACGTAGCTGCCGCAGCCAGCACTGTTTGTTCGCTCACTGTCTCTATGAGTTGCGCCGAGCGGTCTCTGTGTGTTTACGCCATAGATAGTAGTAAAATACACGCTCACAACAACACGGGGGGAATAAATAAAGAAGCGGCTGGTTTGAATCATTTCCGCCGTTTGTAGTCACCTCGGCTAGAGTGAAGAGAGTTTTGGCGAAAATGTGAGCGCGGCACTGTTTATTGTGTGGTGTTTTTCCTCGTCATTAAATGAATCAGTTGGCTACACAGTGTCCCACTGCTACGATGTCACGTAGCTGCCGCAGCCAGTGCTGTTCGCTCACTGTCTCTATCATTTGCACCAGCCGTCTCTGTGCTCACAACACGGGGGGAATAAATAAAGAAGCGGCTGGTTTGACCAAGCAAAAACAAGAGACCGCTGGCTTGACCACAGTTGTTCCCACAGCCCGATAGTTTGACCCACATTCTGGCGGCGGCTGTCGCAGTCCAGCCTAAACCCCGCCCTACCAGTAAGGGTAGGGTCGGCGGTGGAAACAACACCGAGATTCTTAAAAGTGAGCTGTCCCGCTCTGAAGCCGCTCCGATCCGACCCGCTCTACTCGGTGGAAACGAGGCATTAGTAATACAAGGATGTGTGAGTTCGTTGTTCATTAAATAAAAGCCAGCGCGGGGAGGCTTCATTCTAAGTCATTATCGGATATACAGGAAGCATATAAAGATGGTAATCTGCCTCTTACTGTGTCCTCGCTGTTTGGGAGGGTGACCTTCTTAGTAAGGGCAACATGAGGTTTTGTGGGCTCGCTAACACTGAACTGCTTTTTCCAAGGTCCCTAACACCTACTTTTCCCCATTATTGAACGCCCCAGCCTCAAGGCCTGCTCTATATTCATGGCATAAACACTGTTCATGCCTAATATTTGTGTATAGTTCCAACACCGTGTTCCGGTAAACAGTTGTTGCCCCTCGCACAACCGGAGCCGCGCTGGCACCTTTATTGATCTCTACGCAATAAAGGAGCACAGAAATACCTCTGGAATTAGATTTTTATGCTGCAGAAAATATGCCGTTCTGAAATTGCATTACCTTAGCACATTCATAAAAAAAAATCTTAAACAAAGTTAGAAATTAAATCCCTCTCCTGGGGGTGTTTTGCTATTTTTCTTGTTTACCCCACGCAGCTGCTATCAACAAAAAGGATCTTTAGTACATTAAAGACTATTTGTCTTCAGGGAAGGTGTTTCGTGGTGTATACGCCTTGGCTCTTTCACTTTCCCATATGTAAAGGAAAGAATTTATATCAGTAGTGCATTCAAGTAAAAAAGGTTTTTCCCTAAGGGACTTCATGTTTTATCTTGCTGATGGTTTTCATTTTGCAGACAGACAATCTAACACTTAGGCTCGCCCCCTTTTCCCCTTGCTGTGGTCTGTGGATGTAATATCGCAGCATAAAAATGATAACCATTTCTTTTTTTCCCGACGACTGGGGAGAAATATTTCCCCATCAATATGCTCCCGTAGTTGTGCTCATTTTCTACACATCATCCACGATGTCACATTTTTCCGGCAATGTGGATACTGCCTTCAATCAAATAGCCTTTGTACTTGCGCGCTCATGCCGAGAGTTTGCATTTGTATTCATACATATTCAATGCAAAAAAAGGGAAAGTGGCTGGTTTTGGTGCTCGTGCAATATAATGTATTTCTGTCTGTGAGTCTCCCCAATTGAGGGAAACAGACACATGGACCAGATGATTACCTTTGACTGTTTCATGATCATTTCAGAGTGACTGCTGCTGCTGCTGGAAAACTGTCTTGGTGAAATGAGTTCTGTGATTCTAGGCCTGGACTTGAATGTGTGGGGATGTGCATATTCATGAGATTCTTTTTAGAGGCGTTTCTTCATTTATGGACCACCACATCATCCTATTAGAATGAGTCATTACTTTGCATCTTCCTCTGGCACTCACACTACACTCACCGGCCACTTTATTAGGTACAGCGGCTCATTTTTCTTGTTAACACATATAACTAATCAGCCAATCACATGTCAGCAACTCAATGCATTTAGGCATGTAGACCTGGACGGGACAACTTATTGAGGTTGAAACCGAGCAACAGACTGGGGAAGAAAGGGGTTTTAAGTGACTTTGCACATGGCAATGTTGAGGGTGCCAGGAGGGCTGGTATGAGTATTTCAGAAACTGCTGATCAACTGGGATTTTCACTCTAAACCATCTCTAGGGTTTACAGAGAATGGTCGGAAAAATAAAATATATCCAGTGAGCGGCATTTGTGTAGACGTAAAATGCCTTGTTGAAGTCAGAGGTCAGTGGAGGATGGGCATACTGGTTCGAGATGATAGAAAGGCAACAGTTACTCAAATAACCACTCGTTACAACCAGGGTATGCAGAATACCATCTCTGAACGCAAAACACGACCAACCTTCAAGCAGATGGGCTACAGCAACAGAAGACCCCACTGGGTGCCACTCCTGTCAGCTATAAACAGGGAAATTAGGCTACAATTCTCACAGGATCACCAATATTGGACAATAGAAGATTGAAAAAATCATGTCTGGTCTGATGAGTCTCGATTTCAGTTGCGACATTCAGCTGGCAGGTTCAGAATTTGGCATAAAAAACATGAAAGTATGGATCCATCCTGCCGTGCACCATCAGCCATGCCATGTTCAAAGTCACCTAAACCCCCTTTCTTCCCCATTCTGATGCTCGGTTTGACTGAAGTACATTGTCTTGACCACGTCTAAATGCATTAAATTAATCATGTTTGGGGGACACTGTGGTTGCGTTCCGAATCGCATACTTTCTACTATATAGTATGTAGAAAAAAGATTTAAGATGTCCCGATTCTTGTGGCCAGATTTAGGATGGTTAGAAGTACCCGGATGTCCTACTTCATGCGGCCAGGATTGTTAGTGTTGAAAACTGCATCCTATTTGGGCGATTCTGACCCACAATCCAGTCCGCACGTGAAGTGACGTCACATCGACGGAGCCTCCATATGAAAGCGACGGATATTAAAGCAAGAGGAAAGATCAAGGCGCAATGTTATGATGAAATAAGAGAGTAAAGTATGTCCCAATAGTTTGCCTACTGCATCCTAACTATCCATCCATCCATCTTCAACCGCTTATCCGAAATCGGGTCGCGGGGGCAGCAGCTTGAGCAGGGAACCCCAAACTTCTCTTTCCCGGGCCACATCAACCAGCTCTGACTGGGGGATCCCGAGGCGTTCCCAGGCCAGTGTGGAGATATAATCTCTCCACCTAGTCCTGGGTCTTCCCCGAGGCCTCCTTCCAGCTGGACGCTCCTGGAACACCTCCCTAGGGAGGCGCCCTGGGGACATCCTTACCAGATGCCCGAACCACCTCAACTGGCTCCTTTCAATGCAAAGGAGTAGCGGCTCTGCCCCGAGTTCCTCACGAATGACTGAGCTTCTCACCCTATCTCTAAGGGAGACGCCAGCCACTCTCCTGAGAAAACCCATTTTGGCCGCTTGTACCCGCGATCTCGTTCTTTCGGTCATTACCCAGCCTTCATGACCATAGGTGAGGGTAGGAACAAAGATCGACCGGTAGATCGAAAGCTTTGCCTTACGACTCAGCTCTCTTTTCGTCACAACAGTGCGGTAAAGCGTATGCAAAACCGCCCCTGCTGCTCCGATTCTCCGGCCAATCTCACGTTCCATTGTTCCCTCACTCGAAAACAAGACCCCGAGGTACTTGAACTCCTTCACTTGGGGTAAGGACTCATTCCCTACCTGTAGTGGACAAACCATCGGTTTCCTGCTGAGCACCATGGCCTCAGATTTAGAGGTGCTGATCCTCATCCCAACCGCTTCACACTCGGTTGCAAACCGATCCAATGAGAGCTGAAGGTCACAGGCCGATGATGCCATCAGAACCACATCATCCGCAAACAGCAGAGATGAGATCTTCAGACCACCAAACTGCAACCCCTCCCCACCACGACTACGCCTTGATATCCTGTCCATGAATATCACAAACAGGATTGGTGATAAAGCGCAGCCCTGGCGGAGGCCAACCCCCACCGGAAACGAGTCCGACTTACTACCGAGAACCCGGACACAGCTCTCGCTTTGAGCGTACAGAGATTGGATGGCCCTGAGAAGGGACCCCCTCACCCCATACTCCCGCAGCACCCCCCACAGTATCTCCCGGGGAACCCGGTCATAAGCCTTCTCCAAATCTACAAAACACATGTAGACTGGATGAGCAAACTCCCAAGCTCCCTCTAGGATCCTTGCGAGAGTGAAGAGCTGGTCCGTTGTTCCACGGCCAGGACGGAATCCGCATTGTTCCTCTTCAATCTGAGGTTCGACTATCGGCCGAACCCTCCTTTCCAGCACCTTGGAGTAGACTTTGCCGGGGAGGCTGAGAAGTGTGATACCCCGGTAGTTGGCACACACTCTCTGGTCCCCCTTTTTGAAAATAGGAACCACCACCCCGGTCTGCCACTCCTTCGGCACTGTACCCGACTTCCACGCAATGTTGAAGAGGCGTGTCATCCAAGACAGCCCCTCCACACCCATTGCTTTCAGCATTTCTGGACGGATCTCATCAACCCCCGGGGCTTTGCCACTGTGGAGTTGTTTGACTACCTCAGTGACTTCCACCAGGGAAATTGACGATGATCCCCCATCAGCCTCCAGCTCTGCCTCCAACATAGAGGGCGGGTTAATCGGATTCAGGAGTTCCTCAAAGTGCTCCTTCCACCGACCGACCACCTCCTCAGTTGAGGTCAACAGCGTCCCATCCTTACTGTACACAGCTTGGATGGTTCCCCGCTTCCCCCTCCTGAGGTGCCGGACGGTCTTCCAGAAACACCTTGGTGCCGACCGAAAGTCCTTCTCCATGGTTTCTCCGAACTTCTCCCACACCCGCTGCTTTGCCTCTGTCACGGCAGAGGCTGCAGCCCTTCGGGCCTGTCGGTACCTTGCAACTGCCTCAGGAGTCCCCCGTGATAACATATCCCGGAAGCACTCCTTCTTCAGTCGGACGGCTTCCCTGACCACCGAGGTCCACCACGGCGTTCGAGGGTTACCGCCCCTTGAGGCACCTAAGACCTTGAGACCACAGCTGCCTGTCGCGGCTTCAGCAATGGAAGTTTTGAACATCGACCACTCGGGTTCAATGCCCCCAACCTCCACAGGGATGCTAGAAAAGCTCTGCTGGAGGTGCGAATTAAAGATCTCTTGAACAGGGGCCTCCGCCAGACGTTCCCAGTTCACCCGCACTACCCGTTTGGGCTTACCAGGTCTGTCCAGAGTCTTCCCCCACCCTTTGACCCAACTCACAACCAGATGGTGATCAGTTGACAGCTCCGCCCCTCTCTTCACCCGAGTGTCCAAAACATGCGGCCTCAGATCAGATGATACGATCACGAAATCGATCATCGACCTTCGGCCTAGGGTGCTCTGGTACCATGTACACTTATGAGCATCCTTATGTTCGAACATGGTGTTCGTTATAGACAAACCATGACCAGCACAGAAGTCCAACAACAAACGACCGCTCAGGTTCAGATCGGGGGGGCCGTTCCTCCCAATCACGCCTCTCCAGGTGTCTCCATCATTGCCCACGTGCGCGTTAAAGTCTCCCAGCAGAACTATGGAGTCCCTTACCGGAGCCCCATGCAGGACTCCGTTCAGGGTCTCCAAGAAGGCCGGATACTCCGAACTGCTGTTCGGTGCATACGCACAGACAACAGTCAGAGTCTTCCCCCCCACAACCCGGAGGCGTAGGGAGGCGACCCTCTCGTCCACCGGGGTAAACTCTAACGTAGTAGCGCCCAGCCGGGGGCTCGTGAGTATCCCCACACCGGCCCGGCGCCTCACACCTTGGGCAACTCCAGAGAAGAATAGAGTCCAACCCCTGTCCAGAAGTACGGTTCCAGAACCAAGACTGTGCGTGGAGGTAAGCCCCACCAGGTCTAATTGGTAGCGCTCCACCTCCCGCACCAGTTCCGGCTCCTTCCCCCACAGCGAGGTGACGTTCCACGTCCCCAAAGCCAGCCTCTGCCGCCCGGGTCTGGTCCGTCGTGGTCCCCGCCCTTCACTGCCACCCATAAGGCAGCGCACCCAACCCCAGCGGTTCCTCTGACGAGTGGTGGGCCCATCAGTTGTAGAGGGAGTTTGTGCCACGTAGCTTCTTCGGGCTGTGCCCGGCCGGGCCCCGTGGCAGACCCGGCCACCAGACGCTCGCAGGCGGGCCCCCTTTCTGGGCCTGGCTCCAGACGGGGGCCCCGGGCTTCCTCCGGGCAGGGTCACACTTCCTCTTACTTGATTTTCCATGGGGTCTTTGTGAACCATTCTTAGTCGGGCCCCTCACCTGAGACCACTTTGCCATGGGAGACCCTACCAGGAGCACTAGGCTCCGGACAACACAGCTCTCAGGTTCACAGGGCACACAAACCTCTCCACCACGGTAAGGTGATGGTTCCCGGAGAGGAACCATCACCTAACCGTGGTGCACCGCATCCTAACTAGATTATTTTTATCGTCGGATGTAGTATGTAGAATAGAAAAAAGAAAGAGTATGCGATTCGGAACGCAACCTGTGTCATGGCCTATCAGAAGCTATGGGGTTGCATCTGTGACTTCCTGTTTTATGGGATTAACCAAGGATTTACCAATAGGCGAATGCTGCCAGGCCCCAGACTCTCCAGGACCTACCCCAGGTTTTTCTGTTCAGCAATTACTATTTGGTTATTACACTGCACTCCTGGCTGTGAATCGGCATTAGTTTGCCCTTCATGATAGAACGTTTAGAATTTGTGGCATTTCAGACCACAGCCAGCAACCTTAGTCCTAACAGTTTTTTTTTTTTTTTTTATCCTTTCTGTCAACTCGAAAGTTCCCTCCTCAGCCGAACATAAGACGAACAGTTCAGAAACAGACAATGTAAAAGTGTTGAAGTTTGTATTAAATTGTGGACGAGTTTAGTTCACACATGCTCTTACATATGTAAATATTGAGCTAGACGTGGACCATTGTGGAAATGGGTAAGCTGAAGAAAATGTGCACTGTGGCTATGTAAGCTTAATTTGACTTTAATGCAAATGATGAGAAGCCACGTGCCAGCTATGCCATTTCTTTGATGGACTGTTCCTTTGGGTGGTAACGGGCCAAGAAAACCAAGCAATATGCAGGCAAGAAGCAAGAGAATAAAAAGACAGCTAGCTTATGATATACCATTTTGTTAGTGTATATATTAACACTGTTGTAAACAATGTAAAACACTGAAAAAGCTTTTCAAGTAAGGGAATGCAGCCAGCGCATTTGCTGTCTCAATAACACTCTCAACAGGGGCCCAGAAGGCAATTTTGCCCGTGGGATACTTAGCATGTTAGTTTGGTCCTTCGAAAGAAAGACAAAACAAACAGTTCCATAATACTGCTCTGTGGATTTGCACATATATGCTACACCTCCCTTTTGAGCATCAACCCTCCAGCCAGCAGCCTCTATCACTGAGCTGAGGGCAATGGACTCTACCCCAGAGGGACATTACTATTGATAGTCAGGTTACGAATCATTTAATACCATTAAAGTAATGCTACCCCTGTGCCTCACGTGGCGATATCATTCCTATCTCCATATCCCACGCAGTGAGAGAGATTATGAAGGGGTGATGATGCAGTGGAACGGCGAGAGATTTGTCAAGTTAATAAAATGAGCTCCGTGGAGAGCTATTCCAAGGCATCACTGAAGTAGTGTTTAAAGTAAGTGAGAGTTGATGGTGGCCCTTGCAGTTGTGCACATACTCCACAGCAGAGAAAGTAAATACAACACTTGTTTGAACTCAAGTAATGGCTTTCTGACAACTTTATGCAGAATAGGAGGGGGAGAATTTACCTGACACAAGCTCGTGGAGTATGGCGCCATCTCTATTCATTGCTCTGATGGACTTGCATTTTCACTGTGCCGTAACAATTTGTTGCTACAATTTACCACAATTTGCAACAAATTAAGGAAAACGCTGCAGCGCACTCTACTTCATAATATAATGAGACCCTGACATTTACAACAGACTGTGCATCGTTTGCATCAAGGTAATAATCATGCATAATTTCAACTCGCATCTGAAGCTATTAACTGAAAAAAAACACCCAGAGTGTTAGAAGCAAACATATCTTACCCTAAAGGATAACAGATGTGTGGTGACACTTAAGAGCCTATCTTTCTTTGTCTTTTAAAGGAACATTCAAAAGTTCAAAGTTCAAACTTCCCCCTCCTGTATTAATCCATCCAAATAGTTGGTTGATTCTTGGACATACAGAACTTCTATAGGGTTGGCAAATTATCCAGGTATGCTCTGAGACTAATCTATGATATGGTGTTCTAAGGGCAATGTATCAAATTGTATAATGCATAAAACAACTTTTGCACAGCACTGTATGTTAACAATAGCTCATATGACTAATGTATGTAAAATGTGTGGTTATTTTGAACTTACTGAGAAATGTCAACCCTGCCTCTGCGTTAGGGTTAGCCCTACAGAGAATTTTAGCATCATTCAGCTAATTGTTTTGGGCAATAAGACCCCAAAAATGACTGTTTGGGATCCCTCTCATTACTCTTAACAAGCCAATTTCCCGCCGCAAATGCAGCAGTCTGCGGCGGGAAATGCGACCGCCCCCCCTCGTGGCTCAATGGTTGAATGGCATCGATGGCACCACAGCAGAGGGGGAAGTTCCACTGCTCCTCAAACCTCTCCGCCACCACTCTCCACTCCTCTGCAGTGGGCACAGCCATGTAGTCCTCAACCAGGCAGTCCCAAATAGCTGTGACCCCATCGGAAACGATGGAAGCCACGGTGGAGGCCCCGACCCGAAAGCTATTGGCAATCGTTCGGAAGGAGTCACCAGTAGCCAGGAATCTGAAGCACAGAAAATATTAATTTAGCTTAATATAACGTTTTTTTCAAATAAAAACAATTTAAAGGGGACATATTATGAAAAACCAAACATTGCCGGTGTTTGGGCACACTTTTTAGGTTATTGGGGTCCCTACCAGCACACACAAGCTTCAAAAAGACAAATAAGTCAGTTTCTTCTGGGATGCTTATTTCGAAAAAGGGGGGATTTGAAAGTTTGTTCCAAAAAACACCGACTGATGACAAAATCGGTCGGTTTTCATTATCATAAATACTCCCACGGGAAAGCTCTGCCATGACAAACAGCTACATCAGGGGTGGCCACTAGGTCGATCGCGATCGACCGGTCGATCGCGAGGGTAGTGTGGGTCGATCGCGTGGCATTCTTAAAAAAAAAAAAAAAAAAAAAAAAAATTATTATTTATTATTATTTTTTTTATTTATTTTTTTTATTTTTTTACTATGAAAGAGCAAACGAGCCGTGCGAGCATGCGCCGACGTTCGGTGGAGGGAGAGAGGACACCACTTTCTAATTTGACATACAGTACATATCAGTTTGTTAGCCAGTGAGCTAACCACAGCTAATCCAAGTCAAGGAAGTGGAGAGGCTTCTACACTGTGACAAATTCTACTATGTAAAATACAGCCAGAGAGAGGAAGACTGTTCAGACAAACAGACCACCACATATTCTAGTGGGGCAGAAGTGATCATTGAGAAGGATTTTTTTTGTATGACTCTATAAGTCTGCCTTTAAGATAAACCTATGCATTTGTGTATATTTCTTGCTCTTTTAAATTAGAATTGCTTAAGCCAGTGATTTTCAAACGCGGGGTTATGGCAGGGGGGGCGCGGATGAATATGTGAGTTTGAGTTTTTTATATTAAGATCACGGCATAGCTGGACAAGAGTTCTTCTGCTTCATTCCTCTCACTGCATTTAAATGCATTCATTATATTACAGAGAAATAGGTCTCGTTAAAGAAAAAGAGCACCAAGCCCAACCCAGAGGACCCTGCATGCATTTTTTTATTTTTTTTATTAATATTTTTATGGAAAATCCATGTGTCTTTCTTCAATTGCTTCTAATTCATCAGACCCAGTGTCTCCAAATTATTTGTTCACACAAAATTCCTCATATTTAGCCTCTTAATTTTCCTCTCAAAGTGCACCAGATTCATGCATTTCACTTTAAAAAGGTGAAACAAAATCTCCCGGGGGGGCATGCCCCCGGACCCCCCTAGGAGGGTCTGGTTCTCTGCTGGCTACTATTTTCCTCCAGCAGGATATTGGAGGTACTAGCGTGGCACTGGATGTGTGAATGACATTTAACTAGGCAATAATTTGGGCAAGTCTGTCTGCCTATCTTTCTCACTCCGCTGATATTTATTCGAGACTTTGGTTGTATGCAGCAGTTTTTTCTTTTCTATACTGGAAAATACCTTTAGGCTGCAATTCTGCAGACATGTTTCCTCTTAACTGAGAACCGTACCGTACAGAACAGAACCGTGACTTAAAAACCGAGGTACGTACCGAACCGTGACTTTTGACCCCTAATAGTAGGTAGTAGCTCACTTTGACTTGGTCATTTTAAAAGTAGCTCACAAGCTGAAAAACAGTGGCCACCCCTGAGCTACATCGAGTGGTACTTAAATCTCCACTGGATAACGAAGCAAAAAGCTGATTAAGAGTATGTCCGTTCCCATAGTGGAAAAGCGCAATTAGATGCCAAGTTAGAAAACTTAATATTTTCAGTTTGCGTAATCCGTTTAAAATGTATAAAAAAAAAATTGAGCGTTCAAGCTCATTCAAGT
The DNA here is from genome assembly GCA_026122265.1 of Ammodytes dubius. Classification (NCBI taxonomy): domain Eukaryota; kingdom Metazoa; phylum Chordata; class Actinopteri; order Uranoscopiformes; family Ammodytidae; genus Ammodytes; species Ammodytes dubius. The sequence goes on from CM047507.1 coordinate 3,810,114, forward strand.
GTATGTCCTTTCATGACAGAGAGACGATAATAGTCAGCTATCACCTCGACATGAAGGAAAACTTCCTAACATTTTTCCGTAGCTGGCTGTCAGCGGTCAAAGACTGTATGGTAACGGCACATTGAATTTTCTCCAGTCTAATTTTTACTTAAATGTTAGTAAAGATGAAAGCAGCAAGGCGTCCTCCTTTCTTTGGCTAAAATGTGAAAGTGCACAATGATGTGAACAAGTCATTTTGGTGTTTATAAAGTCGCTAGAATAAGGGGAAACAGTGTCTTTGAAGCTAATTTTTGTCTGGGGGGGACCCCCAGACCCCCCTTTTAATTGTATGAGCCCAATATATTTTTTTAAAGTGCTACATGGAGATGTAACAAGTGCCCCGAATGGGACCTTCCAGGCAGTGCTTACTAAGGTTAGGGGATAGGGCCTTCCAGGCAGCGCTGCCTTTAAGGCTCCGTTGGGAGAACAAAACACCTTCAAGTTAGAAAAGCCACTGTGTGCGCTGGTGGGGCCCCATGTTGTCCAGAATGTGCCCTTTTTATTTATTCGCCCCTGCCCTTCAAACAGTCTGAGTCCGCCACTGTTACATCTTGTAGCCTACATACATCATACATCTGTAGTTATGGCAAAGCTACAAACTAATGAAAATATATTTTTTCTTCCATTATTAAATAAGATACTACTAATAGATTCAGTATAGCCCTTGCTCAAGAAGCAATGAGTTCTGAGTGATACGGTGTGCTTTTTGAAATATAATGGACAGGAAACAAACAGCAGCAGAGGCAACTTACAGTATTCCTGTCTATTATAGTGTACATGACACTGGAGATGTAATAGGCCTACTGCTGCATAGCACGACTGCTTGCATAACTACACACTGTCAACAACAAACAAATACTCTTAGTTTCCAACACACCATACAGTTTCACCGTCTGTTTTTCACACAGGGGCTGTCATGGACAGACTCACAGATCTAACCGTTAGCACAAAAGCTAACGGACGCTAACGCTAACTACTTAACCCAGAGACATTCTTCGTTTCAGTCGGCGTTGGTTATTATAGGAGGGATAAATTAAAGCACATTACACACATTGAATCATAAACTGACAGATTTGTTTTTAAATAGGACTACTTACATTTCCAGAGGAGAGATGGTGACTTTCAGTCCTCCAGGCACAGTCTCCTCCACACTCCAGTATAACGGCAGATCACACCAACAGATTGCCAACCTTTGCAGGGCATAGCCTAACAAAAAATGAAGTAAATCCATTCAGCCCTAGTGTGCTTCGAGGCTGGGGTGTGATGGTAGCTTGAGGATGATCTCACACTGCAGCTTGCTTCTCCTCTGTTGTTGCATTAGCAGTGGAGGCTCAGCTGTGTGTGGTTACCAACGGGCGTCTTGATTTGCCAATCAACTACCGAGTTTCTGGTGAGCTTTCCCGTGGAGTATTTATGATAATGAAAACCGACCGATTTTGTCATCAGTCGGTGTTTTTTGGAACAAACTTTCAAATCCCCCTTTTTCGAAATAAGCATCCAGAAGAAACTGACTTATTTGTCTTTTTGAAGCTTGTGTGTGCTGGTAGGGACCCCAATAACCTAAAAAGTGTGCCCAAACACCGGCAATGTTTGGTTTTTCATAATATGTCCCCTTTAAATAAATTAAAATCACCGACAGAACGCAGTAGAACGCAGTACTGCGGGCTCCGGGTTGGAAGGGTTAATATTGATTTCCTTTTTGTTTATTCCTTGCTCATTTTGTGTTAAGATGCATAAAGTTATGTAGGCCTATTTTTCAACTTGACAATGCAATTAAACTTTCAAATTTAGTTCTGCTTTCTTGCCTTCTTTTTAAGATGTTTCCCATTGAGATAACATTGGGATAAACAACCCCATAGTGTGTGACAACCGACCCCTTGATGGGGTTGGTTGTCACAATGTTAGAGTGTCTTTGATGATTAATTTATTCTTTATTACAATACGTTGGAAACTGAGAGGGGCACACATTTCAAGCCAACACCTTACGCTTTAATTCAATGTAGGAATGACTATTGAACGATGTTTAGGTGATGAGCAATTCTCATTAGAGTAAAAAGTGTGCCTACTAGCCCTGGTCTCCCCTACTCATTTTTCCCACTGTCAGTTGCCTCAATGAAGTAACACCCACATACCCACAAGCTTATGTTTCAATAACATACAGATGCCCCTTTTCAGTGTAAATCCATGGCCCATTGTTTATGCATTGTTTCTTGATGCAGTACATGTGCAGTAACTTGTGTCCTAGCTCATCAAATGTAACACTGATCACATTTGAAACAAAGCCATCAGCTGCATATGTTCTTTTTCTCTATAGGTTTTTCATGCAAGTCCAAACTGGTTGTTTAAATCTCCTCAGCTTCTGTAGTCTGCTTACTTTCCCCTTGTACCTCCGCAATGCTTTCATTCCCTTGTCATTGGTATGTGCGCTGTTTACTGTCCCTTTGGGGGGCTTGATTGCATCCCTCTCAGAATCTCTGCCTTACATTCAAGGAGCAGAACTTGTGCCACCAATTAACATTAGTTACACAATTGGTGCAACACTGGTCTCGTGTCAGCAATGATAATGTTCCTGACCATGTTAATATGGCCATCAAACAGCTTTTATCGAGCGATAAATTCAGTGTCATTATCTTTGAGTTGGCAAAAGGTATTTTGGGAAACTACTGCCTAATGTTGCATGAGTGAGGCGACTGTGGCTCGGTTGGTAGAGCGGGTTGGCCGACGATCAAAGGGTTGGAGGTTCGATCCCCGCTCTGCCACCTGTGTCATAGTTGTTGTGTCCTTGGGCAATACACTTAACCCTGCTATCGGTGTATGAATGTGTGTGTGAATGGTAACGTGGGAAAGGAAAACAGGTCTCCCTTGCAAAAGAGTCTTCAGTCTCAATGGGATTTACCTGTATAAATAAAGGTTAAAAAAATAGGCTAAGGCTCTATGGCTATGCTTACAGCTCTGTGGAGCTTTTTCTTAAAGCTTAATGTTAGGATGTAAACATGCTCATATTGAAGTTGCACTGTTTACCCTATCCAGTATGTTGGTTCATACATGCTAGCATTTGCTCATTATTTACAGTGCATACAGAAAGTATTCACAGCACTTCACTTTTTCCACATTTGTTATTTTACAGCCTGTAATAAGGCTGGATTTTTTTTTTTAAATACTCAATTCTACACAAAATACTCCATAATGTTTGAGCTTTTTGCAAATGTATTAAAAAAAAAAAAAAATCACTTGTACATAAGTATTCACAGCCTTTGTGATCAAGCTCAAAATTGAGCTGAGGTCCATTCTGTTTCCACTGATCATCCTTGAGATGATTCTACAGCTTATGCTGGGCTTACACTAGAGGACTTTTAAAAGACTTTGAAAAGACTGAAGACTGACACCCTCTTACATCTAAAGACAATCAACTCACACCCGAAGACAACTAGTCATTAGTTTTCAGTCACAGAGTGTGATTTTGAAAAGACAGGGGTCTCATATTGCAAGACTACAACTAGATTCCTTTTGAGATTAATATAATTTCCGCAAACGCGATTGTGATTATTTAATTAAAAACAAGTTAATTCAATATTCCAAGCGGGGGACTTCCTTTAGTTATTTGACCAGCTTTATTTGCTGATCTCATACCCCAATAACTTTAACTCCTAACCCTGTATTTTACGGTAGAGTGTTCAGGTTGCGCGGCTGTCAGCCTGGTTCTCCACCGAGGCTTCTATGAAAAAGTATCCGAAATAAGTGCCTCACCAGGCGGACACAGGTCGCGACTAATGCCGCTCCTCCTGTGTCGTGCTTGGTGCATGCGAGAGTGTGACAGTGTTTACGTCATTTCGCTTGAGCCAACCCCCTAAGACTAACGATAATATCAAACATGTTTGATAATCAAGACGGGAAGAAGACTGGCTGAAATCGGGTCGGAAGACCACCATACACCAAACGACTGAGATAACATGCGCGCGCCACAACTCCAGCACGACTTCTGTGATTTCAGACCGACATTGGAAGATTGTCTGCGACTGTCAAATCGCGTGAAAAGTCGTGTAGTGTAAGCCCAGCATAAATTGGAGTCCACCAAATTCAGTTGTTTGGACATGATTTGGAAGGGCACACACCTGTCTATATATAAGGTCTAATAGGGAACAGTGCACGTCAGACCACAAAACAAGCATGAAGTCTAAGGAATTACAGTCCCCTCAAAGTATTGGAACAGTTAGGCCTCCACACACATCCTGCGTCTACCTCTGGAGCGCGTTGCCTTACCTTACTGCTGCCTCTCTCGTGCTTTTCTCGGACACACATACAACGTCTCAACTGCTGCTGCTGCTGCAGCGCTGCTTCCAAAAGCCCTGTCTTTTTACATAGAGTTTTCATAGATAATTTCCATTAGGTGTGGAGGCCTCCACACACATCCTACCTCTACTGCGCGTCTACTGCATGTCTGCGTCTGACTTTTTGTCACTGACCGTGTAATCAACCTAGAGCGACCACACATCCAACCTGTGCCGCGCTGAAGAAGCCCGTCAGAGGCACATCTGCAGCGACACTCCCCTTTACCTAAGGAGGCTCGCCTATTTTTTTTTCTGAGAGCCACGCGTCTCTCGGGTCTCTGTGCTTTAACTGATAGAGAAATACTCTGCTGTGAGTCATATTGACATCATACCGGTGTGAGTACCAGATTTGTTCGGCTGCCAGATATGTTCGGGTTGCACAATGATGACCCACTTCCTGTATTATGCGAGATGCACTTCTTTCTTACGAATGTATTGCAAACTGCAATCTATTATAATATTATCATTCACAATATAAACATTACAATAAAGATACATGTAGAAAGAAAGTACGTGTAGTTTTCGGAAAAAATAGATAAGCTATCGTTCGGAATAGCAAGGGATTGTGGAATACGTTATTATTGTCCCCATGATCACGCGGCGCTACAAGAGATCTCGCGAGAGCGTTCAATACAGCCCGAACATGAAACTTTTGTCTCTGTTTTATTTAATAAAAGGCGAATGCCAAACTAGTAAGCTTAATGTTGGTTTTAATACAGTAAATACATTTTCGCTTCAGGAAAAGGTAGAGAAAACTGTTTTTTTGAAGTTTATCTGAATATAATTTACAGGAAGTGCGTCATCATAGTGTAACCCGAACATATCTGGCAGCTGAACATATCTGGTACTCACACCGGCAGCTTTCGCTGTAGTTTCACCATTTCCTGGTGTGTCCCTTTCAAAATAAAACTTCCAACATGCGAAAATGTGGCAAAAAAAAAAAAAAGGCAATGGGGCGCACGGATTACTGTCCAGAGTCAATATTATGCTGCGTCCACACCAAACGTGTTTGGGGCGGTCACTTTGCATACAAAGTCAATGCACAGACGTGAATAGACGCAAACTAATTGCAAACTACCAGCTCAATATTGTTCTTATGATTTTTATTGGATGAAGTAAAGTTAGCGGTGACATGTTAGAAAGCATTCTTAAAAAGGTAGGCTACGTCTACATTAAGCTAACGTCATGTTAGCTTAAAGGGGTAGTTTGGAATTTTGGACATAGAGACAGTGCGGAACGCGGCATAATCGGAGGCCACGCCCATCGTGGGGGAAAACAATTCACAGTGCTCCATTCACTTTGTATTGAATGACACAGTATTCTGCAAACAAACTTAATAAAAACGTAATAAGACATGCCTTTCACAAATACACGTTACTTTCTTTAAAGCCACGACTCTTATCTGTCTATACAAGCTGTTTTTGTGAAAAAATATTGAGTAATTTTCAATATTGTGACAAAACTCTTAACTAATGTATGCTGTATGCTAGGCTAATGTTAGCCTTCTGCTGTAGGCTAACCATAGAGACAGTGCATGAAATAGGCCACACTGCTGTCTCCACACAGCTATCCGATAAATGCCAGGTTATAAAACACGCATTTAAAAAGGGGTGCTCACTGTCAATAACAATGCGGGACAACGTCTCAATTTGCGGGACGTGTGAAAAGTAATGGATATGCGTGACTGTCCCGCACAAAGCGGGACATCTGGTCACCCTAGTCTTACATGAGTCCTACATTAACTCAGGATGAACTGAGCATTAGTTAAGCATCAATTAATGCTGATGAGTGTCTACTTAATATAAAGTCTTACCGGTTCATCTTGACAACAACACAGTAACACATGATGGCAACAGCAAAATTAACTCAGAAGTCTACAGACACATTTTGTCTGCCAATTTAAAGAAAGATGCAACCAAACTGATTGGAAGATCCTTCATGCAGCAAGATAATGATCCAAAAAAACTGCAAAAACAACAAAGGAGTTCATCAGGGGCAAGAAATGGAAGGTTTTAGACTGGCTAAGTCAATCTCCAGACTTAAACCCTATAGAGCATGCATTTTACCTGCTAAAGAGGAGATAGAAGAGAGTAACCCCCCAAAACAAACAGCAACTGAATGAGGCTGCGGTGAAAGCCTGGAAAAGCATCACAAAAGAAGAATGCAAAAGTTTTGTGATGTCAATGGGTCACAGGCTTGATGCAGTTATTGCAAGCGAAGGATTTGCAACAAAATAGTAAGTCTTATTCACTAATTAATTAATTTAAGTCTATCTGTTCCAATACTTTTGCTCACCTAAAAATGTGGTGTTCCTTTAAAAATAATGCTATCTTCACAGTTGTGTATCAGATCCAGATGTAAATACCTGAAAATGAAAGCTATTGTCTCATATTCATATTTTGGTGTCAAACCCAAATGTTTCCAGTCTACAGCAAACATAAAGGAATTGGCCGAACTGTTCCAATACTTATGGAGGGAACTGTATCTGTAGACCTCCGAGACAGGATTGTCTGTGAAATGCATCATTTCATCACAAACCAACTTCTGGAATGTTGAGTACACCATGATAGAAGACAAAGACAAACACATATATAATCATGTGTAGGGTTTGGTTACATGGTTCAATGCTCAAAGAGGAGCAGACATATAAGCTGTATTCTAAGGGCATTGGCGCTTGTATTATAACCTTCTCATGATTGGGATTGAGTACAATTATGTTTATTCTCTTGTGTAATGGTTTACACAAGCATTTAGCAGTTCAGTCTGCGACACAGCAGCTTGGATTCAAAGAGTACAGCATGTAAATGCAACCACAGAGCTGCGGAGTTATCTTGTAATGTGCTCTGCATTGTGTGTGTGTGTGTGTGTGTGTGTCGGTGTCTTTGTTCCAGTGTTCTACATCCAATCTATTTCCTTAGTCTGAGCATGGTACAACAGGATTAAAGATGCATGAGATTATCTCCCCATGTCCAGCAGGGTGGCATGAAGAGAGATCATGTAGAGCACATTGACCTTGTTCTCACTGTTATTGGCTAGCCTAGCGCCCCACCTTAGCAGAGGCCTTCTGTATTTAACATTGTATTTTGGACTATATCGTCCACAGATAGAGAGAGTCTGACCACTGACCGCCAATCCCCGACACACAATTCATATAGCCTACCAGGGTTTATATCACACCGTTAATTTAATTTTGTCACATGCATAACAATAGATAGTTCGACTTTAAATTCAGACAAATCATACTAACAAAGTAATTGTTTGTTTTTTTAAATATATATTTTTTAAGACTTCAAAAAGTTGATACAAAAAAGGGTACCTAAACTTAATGTATAATTATTTAGCTGGATCAATCAATTATAAATCATATACAGTATACAACTGATTATTAACACCTGATTGCTCCTTTTTCTCTGTAACTCCACACAGAATGAAACAGAGAAAGATTGACGCTCTGCCTTTTGTGATATAGCACAATCTGAAGTCACAGTGAGATTCAGTGCGGATCTCATCCATCATTTATGCAGAGCTCTCCATTACAGGTTGATTTGAATGAGAGGATTGCGCAGCCTCCCTTTTTCCAGCTCTAAAGGTCAGTGATTGAATATAGTCCTTATGCAGTGAAGTAACCTGATTTCCCTTCCCATAGTTTTGCAATAATTCCCGGGCTCTCGAGGTTCAGTAAATAACCGCGACGACTTAGTATTTCACAGAACTGTTGCTTTAATCTTTCCCTTGGAATTGGTGGGATTACTCTCTGTCAATTTACGCTTTTGGAATTGGGTTTGCTATTCAAAACATTGCAACATTCTTCCCATGCACGGATCACAGTGCGTGTTGCAGCTTATTTGATTCCGCCCAGCATGTGCCACGAGCCTCCTTCTACTGTCTGGGTAACTAAAGTATCAGTTGACCAGCTGTTGAGCGGAGGAAATGAGCCCTCGGCGTGATGATCATCCCGCAGTTTTATGCACCTGGCCATCGGGGTTGTACCGAGTCTTTCAAATTAACTTTGGAGTAATGTCTCCAGTGCATCCTGCTGAGGAGGTGTGTGGGCGTACACTGTGTCTCATTCTACTGTATCCATCTCTCCAGATGGAAGGAAATACTGCTGGTGTCTCAACGTGGTGCCAGCTACAATTAGCAGCGCCAGGTCTTCTCACCTGTCTGACAAAAAGGTTCCGGGTGAGAAAGTGGAGAGTGAGGCCTTAAAGGGCTTTTTCATGGCTTTCTTCCTTTAATGCACGCTGATTGATGACACTTTGATTGGTTTAGCTTGCTTTGTTACTGCTGATTCGGAGCAACATCATAATGTCTGTCTATCTAACGTTATTGTGAACAATTCTGTGCAGCCAAGGATTTCGCTGCCTGCTTCATATGACTTCACATTGGATGACTGGAATGGATACCCCTTTCCCACTGACCAAAAAACCCGCATCGAGCCACCTTTTTTTTGTCAGATGGGGAAGGGTTACACCCTGCATTTAGATCTAGGTCAATTGACCCTGCAGTACACACGGGTATTTCTCACCTTGCTCGGCTCAGCTCTGCTGGGCTTTTAGGTAGGAACACAAGTCCCGGATCAACACACTTATTTTTGATGTATCATGCCATGTGTTTAGTAACATTAGCCTTAATTAAATAATAACTGCTTCACCAGACAGATCACCGTTTATGGTTTCAATTTCGATTCAGGTCGTGTCTATATAAGACTATACAATGATAATATCCATAGTTTGTTAACCCGATCGTCCGCACCAACCTGCAAAAATATGAGAGGGGGTCTATTATGCAGACCATACGGGCAAGAAAAGAGAGATGGAGGAGAGAGAGAGAGAGTAAGGATACTTTTTTATATGTTATACCTTTCCGTGCTGGCCCTTTCCACACTGCAGGGCGGGGAGGAAGAAAGCCTGAATATTCCCCTCTTCTATGACCAGTGTGAATGGGGCTATTGATTGTGGACAGAAAGTGACCAGCAATACGCAGCCACTGAGAGTGCCTCAGTGTGCACTGGGAAGTTATGGAGAACAGCAGAACTTTGCAGGTTAAGATGAGTTGCTGTGTGGTGCACTTACTTGATGCTAGCATCTCTTCCACAAGAGGCTTTCCCTGAGTGTGTCAGAAGAGCCAGTATACAGCCATGGTAAAATACATGCTGTTTAGAGTGTCTGAGCTGCTGTTAGTCTGCCCTAAACGTCTGAGAGAAGTGCAGCACGTAACAACATGGACCAATGAGTTGTGTTCACTGCCACAGTGGAGAGGAAAATCTCATCTCAAATTGTTCACTTTGAAGTACACCAATGTTGTCACCACCAATTTGGTCCAGACTGTTTTGTAGTGGTGCAAAGTCACATCGATCACCATTGAATTATATGAAGTTTATTCAGATTACTTATGCTTTACTTGAGTTATTTTTTTCTTTTACTTTATATTCCGGCTCCAATAGATATGAAAAGCAAATAGTTCACTTTCTTTCTACTCCACATGTATTTGCTAAATCAACGCTTATTTATCTAAATAATTATATTAATGAGATTTGGCAAAATCAATCAAATACATTTACAATATTAAGACAAAATAAGATCCTATCAGGTGCACATAGGCCAGCTGCAACATTAAGATTAATCGTATTATGTTAATGCATCAATTACGTATATTATATAAAGAATAGTGTAGGAAAGCACATAACACTTAACTTGCAATTTTGTTGTCAATGTAAAAGTTGAATATAGCACTTCGCAATGTAACATCCCTTGTTTTACTTATGTAAATAATATTCCTATTGAATTATGAGCATAGTTTAAATTAGTATAAAACCAATCTGACTCTGCCCTATAAAATCAGTGTCTCCCATGGCACATACAGTATGTGCTCAGCTCTTGCCATGATGGGACTAGTAATGCATTGCCACTTCCTACTGAAAATGCTTTTTGGATTTAATTATTCGACGTGGCCACAAGACTGTAACATTTTCATTGAGCCTTGCTGAGTTGTCATATGTAAAATACTTGTGGTGGAGCTGGTATTTTACTGCTACTTTTCACTGCAGCTCCTCTCCGAGATCCCCCATTACCACGTCAAGTTTTTCACGGTTGAAACCGTTTGAAGAAGCAGCGCGCCACACTTCATATGCCGCAGTATACGGTTACATCAGTTTTTCCCCCGGAATTGGTAAACGCATTGAAGACATAATTTTCACGTCACTTTTAAAGCACTTTCTGTCACACTGGCCAGATGAAAGGTAATAATTAGCACGCCACACACGCTTCTCATTTGAATGACCACTGAAGGCGACATATTCACAAAAGGACAAGTATAGGCTGTCTATAGTACCGTCTGTGCTTCAGACATCAGATGGCTTTGATAACAGTGGCCTGGGGGGGGGGGGTCTCAGATCAACCAAGAGAGAGAGACAGCTGGAGGCCCTGTAGAATAGACCATCTACAGCACAGTGTGAAGTCTATCATCGCTGGCTGTTTCTCCTTTGCTAATTTACGGGCGTCGAAATGGGTTTGTACCCAAGTGTGCTGGGCTTAACTCGCCAATTTTTATTGGCTATGGCATTTAGGTGTGTAATTATTTGTTCAACACCTTTATTGAAAACTTCTTTGTTTGTGCTCTGATACGTGATTTGGGTCAATACACTTTTAAATACACTCTGACTAAAATCCCCAGAGGTTGCTTTTAGAGGCGGGGTCAGTGATTTTGGAGAACTTGTGTTGTGTCAAATACCGGCCTAGGCTTGGTAAACCTGTATGTATACCCTTTTACAGAGCCTAGGCTGTGTATTAACACTGGATTGATTGTCAGCGCACGGACAGTATGGAGAGGTATACCGGATTATGAAGAGATATTCTCTGATTTTGACAAAGTCATTTTGTCCACAATTGTTGACCCCCCCTTTAACTCACCGATGCTGGTATAGGCATCCGCATTTAGGTGTGTCATTATTTGTTTAGCACCTTTATTTCCCGCTTGCGTCAAAACAATTTTGTATGTGCTCTGATACGTGATTTAGGTGAATATAATTTAGACACACTCTACTACTGTTGTGGAACGTCTAGTTACAGAAGTTGGCAATTAAATACCAGTTAAATACAAATAAATTCATCTTTAATGTTTGCAAACATGAGTCGAGACACAATCAAGCAAATCGCATTAGATAAAGTAAACTGCATCTTACATGAACGCGCAAACATTTGCAACGTCACATCAGTTTATCAGGGTTAACATAGTGAGCCATTGTAAACATACTTTGGCGCGATCTTAGTCTCCAGTTCATACTATCACAGTTATAAAACAACCTTACTTTATCTTACACAAGACTAAGGTCAGAACATTTTGACAGTTAGATCACTTGTTTGAAGATTCACAATGTATGGCAATATAATATACAGTATATGATATACATACAGTATATACACACAACATTCATTTCCATAAAACTTCAGAGGAGCTTTTAAGCCACCTGAAAAATACGGAGCAGTCATGTAGGAAAATGATGGAAGGGCTGTAATTACTTGCCAAAGATGTGGCTTTTATATCAGCAAATTAGCAGGAGTACAAAGTGAGCTCTGTGGTCTCAGAGAAACGGCAATGATAAAAGCTCCTTTGCTTTTTATTTCTTCCCAGTGTTTGTCTCTTGACTCTAATCCCATCAAAGACTCCCCTGCTTTTTTGTTTTCCTTTTCGGGGAACGCTGAGATCCTCCCCCGTCTCTGGCTTACCTCCCCTCAGGAGTGGCATCTTGGAGTGAACGCTGATTGGTGATTACCTGCTTCCAGACAAACATCTGGGAGCGTAAATACAGCTAATCCCCCTTCATAACCACTGTGTTGTCCACGTCAGTTGGTTCTTACTAAGAGTAAATACCAAAATGCATGGGTTCCGTTTCAAAGTTGTGGGGGGGACAATAAGTAGAACATTTTGAGCTCAATCAATTCATTTCCTGCATTCTGGTGATTTGTTATGCACTAATTGATGCCTTTTCTGCATTCATTAATGGTGGGAAACTCTTTATCTCTGTTAAGGGAAAAGCCAAAGGTCAGGTTGCAGGTCACACAAAGGGGTGGGTTGTCAGTCATATTGTTTTAAGGAGGACCAATGAACCTTTTCTAAATATTGAGGGGGACATATCCCCAAAATATATGCATATGCCAAAACCAGAGAAAGAGACTGAGGACAGGGTAAGGAGCCACCGCTGCAGCATTTTCATCATTTGAATGGAAACATGACTGTGACACATTCCTAGATTGCCTGATGAATGTAAGACATTATTGGCTCAAACAGCTTTTCTTTGCCCTGGTTGAAAGATAAAAGTGGTATGTCCAGGGCAGCTGTGGCTACTATGGTAGTTTACCACCACCAGTATGAATGTGTGTGAATGAATGGAACCTGGAATCCTGTAAAGCGTCTTTGAGTGCCTTGAAAAGCGCTATATAAATCCAATCCATTATGTCTTTCATTTACCAGGAACAGCTAAGTACTGGGATGTTTTCCAAACCCTTGTGGTTTTGCTGATTTTAATGCATGTAACAGCATGTAAAACTGAGGACTTTAAACACAAAATTGGTTAGATTATGTTGTTAAGCCTTGAACCTCATATAAAGGTCTGTTTAATCATGAAAAAGGTATTTTAGGTGCCTAAATGCAAGTTGGACTTCTCTTTGACTCTCTGCTGAAGTGAGACAGAATGGGATCATCAAAACAGCTCCCAAAAGATCTTAAAAACAAAGATTATTCATTGTCATGGTTTAGGGGGAAGGCTACAAGAAGCTTTCCCAAAGGTTTCAATTGTCAATTTCTACTGTAAGGAACGTTGTCAGGGAATGGAAGGACACAGGCACAGTTGCAGTTAAACCCAGGCATGGCAGACCAAGAAAAGTACAAGAGCAGCATATGCGGCGGATTGTGAGAATGGTTGCACACAACCACAGATCACCTCCAAAGACCTACAAGAACATCTGGCTGCAGATGGTGTATCTGTACATGGTTCTACAATTCAGTGCAATTTGCACCAAAACATCTGTATGGCCGGGTGATGAGAAGGAAGCCCTTTCTGGGCCCACGCCACAGATACAGTTGCTTGGAGTATGCTAAAGCTAATTTAGACAAGCCAGATTCATATTGGAAGAAAATGCTTTGGACTGATGAGACAAAAAATAAGTTATTTGGTCATTATAAAAAGTGCTTTACGTAGCGAAAGGAGAATACTGCATTCCAAGTAAAACACCTGCTGCCTACTTTCAAATTTGGTGGAGGTTCAATCATGCTGTGGCCACTTCAGGACTGGGGCCCTGGTTAAAGTGGATAGTCGGATGAATTCAACCCAGTTTCAACAGATTATTCAGGATAATGTTCAAGCATCAGTCACAAAGTTGAAGTTGCGCAGGGGTTGGATATTCAACAAGACAATGACCCTTAACACAGTTCAAATTCCTGCAGAGTGAAAAGTACAATGTTCTGATATGGCCGTCGCAGTCCAATGACTTGAATATCATTGACAATCTATGGGATGATTTCAAGCGGGCTTTCCATGCTCGGCAGCCATCACATTTAACTGAACTGGATCGCTTTAGTATGTAAGAATGTTAAAAATACCTACATCCAGGATCCAGACACTCATCACAGGCTACCAGGAGGCGTCTAGAGGCTGTTATTTTTGCAAAAGGAGGCTGAACTAAGTACTGATGACATTTTTCTTTTGGGGTGCCCAAATTTATGCACCAGTCAAATTATGTTATGATGCTTATTGCATATTTTCTATTATTCCAATAAACAAAATGACACAGCTGAATTGCTTCTGTTTACCTAAGGTATGTCATTCTTTGAAATCCCAGCTAATGATTAACAAATCCCCAAAATTAGAAGGGGGTCCCAAACTTTTTCATATAACTGTGTGTGTGTTATTATATAAATATATATATATATATATATATATATATATATAATATACATACATACATAACACACACACACACACAGCATACATATGCTCATGGACTGAAATTATCATACTTGTCCATATCACATCTCACTCATCTGGATTATACTACATCCCTGTGCCCTGGTTTAGGACAAAAGCTTTGTTTCTGCCTTCATTTGGTAAATGCAGGCCTTCTTAATGGGACCAAAATATGTGTTTCTTTTTTCACCTGTTACTGGATAACAAATGTTATGAGTCTTAGACCTTATTATTATTCTAATCTTAACATTAGTATACTCCTCTTTAAAACCCATCTCAATCTTGTTTGCCTTTTAGATTGTTCGGTTGATTTTCTGTTCCAGTTTTCATAACATCTTTCTCTGTTTGCCTTTATTTTTCTAACATTTTCTACCTAAGGATTTTAGCATTTTAATTTGCATTGTTTGTATTTTTATTTTATTTAAATTACTCAATTACTGCCTCAAGTGTGTGGTTATCACTCCTTCCAGAATAACATAAGCATATTTAAAATACTAAATACTGTATGCTTAGCTCTTCTACTGTATATCAGATGGATCTTATATTCCTGGGCAGTATTGAGTAACAGGCTCCAGGTAAATGAATGCTTTAACAGTGCAGTCGCGTTTGATAATGAAACACTTCCCATTTGTATCTAATAAAGGTGTGTGCCTTGGACAACATAAATTCTCTGTGTGTTTGCCAAATGCAACGGAGAAAATGGCAGCAATGGTGTTTTGAGAATGTGGGCTCCTGCACCATTTATTCAGCTTTCCACTCTCCCAGCTTGGTACCAGAGGCGAGCTGATTGGCTTCATCATCTCAGTGTTGCACATGCAGCAGTTGGGAATATTTCCAGCCAACGTCTTTCTGAGTAAATTCTAATTGATTTTTCTTCGCTTGATTCGTAGACTACTTTGTATTAATAGCTGTGATAAACTTGTTTGTAAACTCTATACAAACGTGTGGAAAACATGTGTACAAACCTTTATTCCCAGGCACTTTCAAAATGCATGAAATACACATATGCGCTACACAAACTAGGATTTAGCTAGCCTGGCTCCGCCCGCCCGCCTACTTCCGGCCAAATTTCATTTTCCCTTCAGTAGTCAGTCTGGGTGTACAGCCCATTTCCCAGATTCTCCGGAGAATCTACGATCGTGCCAATCAGCGAACAGAGGGAGTGGCTGAGACCGCTCCAGTTTCAGTTGAATGCTGCGTTCCTTTATACTCGGAAGAAGGAGATTTCCGACTTGGTAGTTCCGAGTTCCGACCTGTCTGTGTTCCAGTGCATCTGCTCGCGAAAGTATGGACGCCTAAAACCTTTCTCGTCCAAATAACTAAACGTTAGGCTCTAACAAGTTACTGTTGCCAGGTACCGGTAGATTCATAGACTACAATATTGTAGTGAAGTCGGAAATTTCCGAGTTCCCTGTCCAACTGGAAGGCACCATCAAAAGCCGGCTCATGACACACGTGATGACCAAACGTTATGCGATTGGTTGGCTAATCCAGAGTGGCACTGGGCAGATCCAATAGTTTTAAACTTCGACAGACACCCGCCTCCAAATGAGTGAACGTTTGCCAATTACAGCACTTCCAGACCTTCTGTACAAATGAAATGAAGTACGATGGTCTGGTAGCACCAGGCTAGGATTTAGCGCCATTTGAGCGTAGAAATGAAACCATCAGACAGGAGAATTGCTTAGTTGCTTTAGTCAAAGAGAACTTTTCATCAAGCCTTTTCCCACTTGACACCAGGGGCGTTTCTAGGTTTCTGAAACATCTGGGGCTTAGCCCAAGAGGGAGTAGGACAGTGTGCGCGTGCAGCGCGCGGCAAATTGTGTTGTATACTTTATTGCGCATGCAAAAAAAAAATCATAACGCTTTACCTAAATAAACAAAATAGGCAGGTAATTATAGCATTACATAGCTACCTGACTGCTGCTTATCCCCAGACATCTAAAGTTCAATTCAAGTTATTTCAGTGTAAAATTAATACAGTGAGACAGACCTTACATCAGTGGCGGACTCAGACTGTTTGAAGGCCAGGGCGAAGAAATAAAAAGGGCACATTCTGGACAACATTTCTAACTCAATGATGTTTTTTCTTCCCCCAGCGGAGCTTTAAAGGCAGCGCTGCCTGGAAGGCCCCGTTCGGGGCACTTGTTACATCTCCATGAAGCACTTACTTGTGGCACTTTGTAGTTTGTTTTATTTGCAGCTATAGTACTGACGTGATTCTTGTTGTTCTGAGTTTGTACCTTCTTTGTTGAATGCACTTAATGGAAGTCGCTTTGGATAAAAGCGTCAGCTAAATAGAATGTAATGTAACGAAACACCAAACACTGTGTTTGTAGATATTAAAAAAAACGGTTGGGCTCATACAATTAAAAGGGGGCTCTGGGGTTTCTCCCACAGAACAAATTTAGCTTCAAAGACACTGTTTCCCCTAATTCTAGCGACTTTATAAACACTTAAATGAGTCGTTCACATAATTGCTTTCACATTTTAGCATAAGAAGGGAGGATGCCTTGCTGCTTTCATCTTTACTAACATTTAAGTAAATTAGACTGGAGAAAAATCAATGTGCCGCTACCATACAGTCTTTGACCGCTGACAGCCAGCTACGGAAATATTGAAGGAAGTTTTCCTTCATGTTGAGGTGATAGCTGACTATTATCGTTCTCTTGCATGACATAACCTACACTTGAATGAGGACTGGATCTTGACACTCAAAAAATGTATATACATTTTAAACGGATTATGCAAACTGAAAATATTAAGTTTTTCTAACTTGGCATCTATTTGCGCTTTTCCACTATGGGTACGGACATACTCTTAATCCGCTTTTTGCTTTGTGATCCAGTGGAGATTTAAATACCACTCGATGTAGCTGTTTGTCATAGCAACGCCACATGAAAGCAACGCCTCTTTCGCATTCCCCTTTCGTCGGCTGCACCTCATTAGAGTACCACAACTTGTCTTTTCGGTTTGCCATATTCTTGCTCCAGAGGGCACATCATCATCATTTAGGCCTATTGTATGGAGGGGCAACCTAGGGCACTCAATATTTTTTGTTCACATGTAAAGGGCAGCCAATGAGGCACTTTCTCTCATTTCCACCACCATAGAGGGCGCTTTAGCAACACTTTTTCAACCATGGGGGCACCAGACGGGCAGAAGGGCACTAGAAGGAACAGACGGACAGAAGGGCACTATCAGGGCGCTATCATGGCACTATCAGGGCAGTAGAAGGACCAGACGGGCAGAAGGGCACTAGAAGGGCACCAGATGGGCAGAAGGTCACTATCAGGGTACTTGTAGGGCACTAGAAGGGCACCAGACGGGCAAAAGGGGACTATAAGGGCACTCATTAACCCCTTCAGACCCGCATTTTTTCTGCTGGGCAAATAATTTTTTTTCTACTTTTCAACATAAAAACAGAGTGGATATATTTTTTTTTTCAAACTCATGTTTTTATGAGGTTTTTTTTATGTCCATTCCAATGGACGCCAGGACACAATGCACGTAAAATGCCATACAAACATTAAAAATAAAAGGCATATACTGTATGTCCTCAGGTATGGCATAAACATCTGGAACTGGATGTTTTTGAGCCTGTGTAAGTTTCTGAACATGCACATCAACTTGATAGGTGTATCGCAGCGAGGGTAGGCAACAGCAGTGAGGTCATCACCAGGAAAGCCCAGTGCCTACTAGAAGAGAGGGAAATGCTATGGCGCAATCTGAACATGCACATGAAGACAATATATGTAGGATTGTAGATAACATAAAAAATAAATCAGTTTTGCCTTCAGTAAACGATCATGGAACTTCCTACACATAACCATGCTTTTTATAGTAGGCTAATTAACCTTTAACAAGGTTATTCGCCCGACTCCTGATGTCCATTATAATGGACATGGGACTTTGAAAAAATCCTACAAATTAATTACGTGACATATGTTCAAAATAACTTCAAATATTATCACTTGTAATAGTTGAAATTATACTGAGAGCACCTTTGTTTGGCCAGCATGAACATAAATGTAGATTTTAGATTGAAAATGGGCAGTTACTCTTCCCTCTCTGGATCGGCTCAGCCATACTTGTCTTGTCAGATGTCTGTCACTCTCTCAGAGCATGATCAAAGTCATTACATGATTTTGATTGGATAATCAGTAACCAGCAGTGCTGACATCATCCAAGGCAATTACAGTATTTAGTGGTTTAGAGAAAGAAATATGTCATGTCCATTCCAATGGACGCAGGGTCTGAAGGGGTTAAGGCACGTCATCGAATTTTCTTGTTCTAGAGGGCACATCATCATCATTTATTGTATGAAGGGGCACCCTAGAGGGCACCCAATCATGTTTTGCACGTGAAAAGGGCAGTCAATAAGGCATTTCCTCTCGTTTTCCCCACTCTTGAGGCACATTAGTGCGCTTTTTCAACCATTGAGCCACGAGGAGGGGCGGTCGCAAAGACAACATTCAGGTTCCTAAAGAATCAACTATAATAGAATAATGCAGTAAGGCTATCAGGCCTCCTGGATTTTTCAAAACTTTCTGCAAATTGAAAACATATCACATGTTTTGGGTATTTCTTTTTTAGGAATCATGACTCAGCAGCACCAGTGTTAACTATTTATGACACTTAACATTGGTAATGAAATGACAGCCAACATTGAAAATGAAAAGGGTGGGCAGCTAGCTAGTTAGCTAAATTGTAACTTAAGGCAAAAGTTGGACACAAATCATGTTAGCATTCATCCTTAGACACTTGACACAATCAGTCATCAATATTGGCATGCTATTTAGCCTCATAAATTGGCCTATTTACAGCCCACAGAAAACGGACATACAGTAGTTTCTTCAATGCAAGTTTATCAATTCATGGCTTAAAATCTTGAGCAGTAGAACATAAATTCCTAGCAGTAAGCTATGCAGGAGTCCTAACAAATGGGAGCATGTGCGACGTGCGGATATGGCACAGGCACTGCATGCAGCAAAACAATTTATTATAATATATACTGTATATTTTTTTTTCAACAAAAAAGATTCAGGGCTAATCAAATTAGATCTGGGGCTTTAGCCCCGAATAAAACAGCCTAGTGACGCCACTGCTTGACACCAGAGGCCTGTTTGACTGTTCTCACGTCGCAGTGCTTCATTTACAATTTTGAATATTTTCATTTTAAGGTATTATGGTCAATTGGTGAAGTAGCATTAATAAGTATGAGAGGGGATTAATTTTGTCGCAACCCAGGACAAAAAATAAGGTAGCAGAAGCAGGGATATGAAGACCAGGGGGAGTGAAATCCCCTCCACCCGCCTGGCAAATCGTTTTAACCTTTGAGAATGGTTCAAGGAAAGGATTTTGTAGAGCATGGCTGCTCATTTTAAAGCTGCACTCATCAAGCTTTTATAATAACAATGGATTAAGTGTGGTTGCTTTGATTGTAGGGCCTGCAACTTTCCAGTTATGGTTCAGTCTCACCGCTCTAAATTTGACCAGTTTCGTAGCCACCAGGGTTTAGTTGTAAGAGGGCCTGCAGCCTAAAGCTAATCACAAAAGTGTGAGTATTTTGATATAAAATACTCACAAAACACATTTTGTCATATCGTTAGACACACTCTACTTTACTCTATAACCCTTAAAATATGACTTAGGTAATTGTGCTATTAGGCTAACGAAAAGTAGATGTAGAGTAGAGTAGATGTAGAATAGAGTAGAGTAAATATGATTCAGGCAATTATGCTATGAGGCTAACGATATTATAACAGCTAACTAAAGTACTGACATTTTAAAATATGTTTTTTTATTCCATTGGGACTTGGAAGCGTCAGTATATATAGTGCCAGGATAATATAGGCTTTTAAAAGCTTCCAGAGTCAAATCTTATATTTGGATGTATTGTGCCTTGATAGTGGAATCCTGGACAGTTAAATATAATTGTTTCTTTCACCATACACCTACTGCATGTCAGTTCTAATTACTCATGTGCACACAAAACAGGCCAGAGGCTGCTCATAAAAAGTTCTCATAAACCCTATAATCCGTTGAGATAAAACAGTGGAAGCATTGAGATATACTTAAAGTGATAAGCCAACCCTGTCTACTTTTTTTCGATTATGTTCATGTGAAAATAATTTGCAATTGTGAACATTGTGTATGTAACAATGCATTTTCTTTTATTTAGTATGTTAACTGAGGTTTTTTTCTCTAACATGTTTTGTACAACACATACTCCAAAAGGCATTAGCATAGGCTGCATGTCATGTTACACATTAATTTAATTAAAATGTTTACATGTTAAAAACTGATTTCTTGAAGGTGATTTAGTGGATCACTCGTCAATAATAATAATAATAATTCATTTTATTTGAGGGCGCCTTTCATAGCACTCAAGGTCACCTTACAGGGCAGTGTTTAAAAAACAAAATCAACAATCATAAAAAACACAAGAAAAAGATACATTGAAACAATTTACACAAGTGGGGTGAAATGGGTGGGAGACAATAAACTAGATTGTATATGTCAGTTTAAAAATATGTGTTTTTAGACGGGACTTAAAAGTGAAGAGAGTGTCAGAGTTACGGATGTCAGATGGGAGGGTGTTCCAGAGGTGGGGGGCAGATCGGCTGAATGCCCTGGACCCCATGGTGACCAGGCGGGCGGGTGGTACAGTTAGTTGAATGGAAGAGGAGGACCGGAGAGTGCGGGTGGGTGTGTTGGTGTGCAGAAGTTCACAGATGTATGGAGGGGCGAGGTTGTGGAGGGCCTTGAAGGTGAGGAGCAGAATCTTGAAATCGATGCGGGTTTTGACGGGAGCCAGTGAAGCTGCTGAAGGACAGGAGTGATGTGATTAATGCAGGGGGTTCTGGTGATGATGCGAGCAGCAGAGTTCTGGACCAGTTGGAGTTTGCGGATGGACTTGAGGGGGAGACCAAAGAGGAGGGAGTTACAGTAATCGATGCGGGAAGTGACCAGGGTGTGAACAAGGATGGCTGTGTTATGGGGTGTGAGGGATGGGCGGAGGCGGTTGATGTTGCGTAGATGGTAATAGGCAGACCTGGTGATGTTATTAATGTGAGCTTGGAATGATAGTGTGCTGTCGAGGATGACACCCAGACTCTTAACCTGAGGGGAGGGGGAGACTGAAGTGTTATCGATAGTGATGGAAAAGCTGTCAGGTTTTGTCTGGGTTAATTTGGTGCCGATGAGGAGAACTTCTGTTTTATTGCTGTTGAGTTTGAGAAAGTTGCAGGTGAGCCAGGTTTTTATTTCAGAGATGCTAATCAGTAAGGGAAGTGGGCGGGAGAGTGGACGAGGGCTTGGTGGAAAGGTAGAGCTGGGTGTCATCAGCATAACAGTGGAAATGAATGTCAAATTTGCGGAAAATATTGCCAAGGGGAAGGAGGTAAATGATGAAGAGTAGGACCCTGGGGAACACCAGATGTGACGGGGGAGGGGATGGATTTAAAATACTTTAGTTGGACAAATTGAGTACGGCCAGAAAGATAAGAAGTGAACCAGTCAAGCGGAGTGTCGGTGATGCCAATGGAGGATAGCCTGTTGAGGAGCGTGGTGTGACAGATGGTATCAAAGGCTGCACTCAGGTCCAGGAGGATGAGGATGGTGAGTAGTCCAGAATCAGCTGCCATAAGGAGGTCGTTGGTGATCTTTATAAGTGCTGTTTCAGTGCTGTGGAGTGGGCGGACTCCGGACGGAACTGTTCATAAAGGTAATTGTCAGATGAAAATGGAGTTGGGAGGCAACTGTCTTTTCCAGGATTTTGGAGATGAGGGGCAGATTTGATATAGGACGGAAGTTGTTGAAGTTGGAGGGGTCTGCACCAGGTTTTTTCAGAATTTGGGTGATGGCAGCAGTTTTGAAGGATGTAGGGACAGTTCCAGTAGTAAGAGAGGAGTGGATGATTGCAGAAATGAGAGGAACTAGGGAGAGGAGGGAGGCCTTAACCAGATGTGTGGGCAAGGGGTCAAGTTGACAGGTGGATGGCTTGAATTTCCGAATGAGTTCAGTGATTTCTGAGATAGCTGGGAGCTGGAAGGAGGAGAATGAGTGTGTGGAAGGGTAAACGTCAGCTGAGATATTTAGATGAGGGGTTGATCCAAGGTGCTGGTGAATGTATGTCCTTGTCTGGCAGGCTTTTTCACTTGGCAGCTCTTGTTTTCCAGTCATTTCACTACCAAACAGATTTCATCTCAGACTGAGAGTTAAAGGTGAAGTAAGCGATTTATGTATGTTAATATAAGTCTTAAATCACTCTTTATTCATACAGTGATCACTTACATAATGTGCGCGTTTCATAAAGCCGATCTCTGTCAGCTGCTCTGCATGTAATTGGAGCGATTACAGGTGGTTCAGATTAATTCTGCTATTAGAAATTAATCTGAAGATTAATAATACCTTAATAATTTATTAAAGTTCAAAGGGGCACCACCATTCATTTTAAGAATGGAAAAATAATAGCAATTGTCTCGTTTAATCAATGATTTATTCTCAAATGTTGATTAGTTTAATATTCAGTTAAATAAATCAATATTAATAAATCCTAGTCTCAATGATCATTTCTATAAAATAATGTAATCAAATAATTACTATTATAAATTTGGTAATATGATCTTAACACTGAAGGCTACAGAATCCTTGTACTTGTTGGTTGCGGACTTCCCAATAATATTCACACAATGAATGACAGAAACTTCTAGTTACAAAAGAAAATGCATGTAATTTATTAACAAAGTAAATAAAATCCAACTCTTTTAAAAACCACTAAAACTAAAGCACACAGTGTGAGTGTGTGTGTGTGTGTGTGTGTGTGTGTGTGGTGTGTGGTGTGTGAAAAACCTTTGTCGTGGGGAGAGCAGAGGAATGTTGGGGGTTTTGACACCATCATTTTGCTGTAGAGTCAGAAACAAAGTCTTAATGAATGAATGAACCCATGTACATATTCACTACATAATCGGCAAATAAACTTTTTATCGGATCCCAAAATTAATATCCAATCACAAGAGAGAATGCTACAAACCGACACCCGTCTCACTCATGGTCTCACTGCCAGTGCACGCCAGAGGACAGCTGGGTGAATGTTTATGCGCCTACAATGGCGGAGCAGGTAAAAATCCTTCCCAACGTCTGTTTTGATGGTTTTTATCATGTTTTATCACACTTATGGATCTGAGATGGAGCTAGATAACTTGCTGTTTGAAGACCGCAGTGCATTAATGTGGTGACATAGGGTAGATCGAGCGGACTGCTAACTGCAGTAACTGACAGGAAGTTAGCTAAAAGAACCATTCCACTTACAGCACCTTTAACAAATCCATCATCACAGTGAACACAATGTCTGCTTTTCTTCTTATCAGAGTGTTGCTGTTGTAAGTGCATACTGATCTGAACAATCTATATTGTATTACCATAAAACAGTAAAGTAACTTTTGAGAAAAAATGAAACCTAACATGCTGTTTGCTGTGATGGATTGCCTGATGCATTTCAGGCAAGTTTCAAGGCGCTTGCAAGTACATTTTCATACTGTAGGGAAATTAATGGAAATGATAGTTTCTGCATGAAAAATGTATTCAAAAATCTGAAACTTCTGGTATACGTAAAATGGTCAGCAGCAGCATCGAGTCACATTTTCTAACAAACATGTTACAAAGATTCTAACAAAGATTCTCCTCTTGTAAAGAGTACACACACAACTGAAAAAATGAACACAAAAGACAAAAGTATAATAAACAACTAACATGGCATACTCTACTTTACATTGATTAAACTATAGGCACATGTTAAGAAGAAAATATAAAGTCAACAAGGTGTCATGTAGGTCACTCAAGTAATGTTATATAGTCAAGGAAACGCTGTCATATCTGTTTACATTGTTCTGCTTTCCCTGAAATCTCATAACGAATTTTCTCCATATATAAAGTAGAGAACTCCATGAGCCACATATCAAAGCAGGGGGCTATCTTCTTATTCCAAGCCTTACGGCCTCTGTACACATCCTGCGTCTACCTCTGGAGCGTCGCCTTACCTTACTGCTGCGTCTCTCGGACTTTTCTCGGACACACATGGAACGTCTCAGCAGCTGCTGCTGCTGCAGCGCTGCTTCTAAAAGCCCTATCTTTCTACATAGAGTTTTCATAGATAATTCCCATTAAAAATGAAGTTATTTCGTGTCATTTATGATGCATATGATTTATATTGAGTCTAATATTGAGTCTGGACAGTAATCCGTGCGCCCCATTGCCCTTTTTTTTTCTTTTCACATTTTCGCTTGTTGGAAGTTTTATTTTGAAAGGGACACACCAGGAAATGGCGAAAGCTGCCGGTATGAAGTCAATATGACTCTCAGCAGAGTATTTCTCTATCAGTTAAAGCAGAGAGACCCGAGAGAGACGCGCGGCTCTCAGAAAGAAATAGGCGAGCCTCCTGAGGTAAAGGGGAGCGTCGCTGCAGACGTGCCTCCGACGCGCATCAGCAGTGCATCTGAGGTTGGATGTGTGCCCGCTCTAGGTTGATTACACGGTCAGTGACAAAAAGTCAGACGCAGACGCGAGGTAGACGCGCAGTAGAGGTAGGATGTGTGTGGAGGCCGTTAAGAAACTAGAGTTTGCACAATACTTGATTACATTTACTTAAACTTACATCCTTTTATTAAGTGACATTGAAAATTGGACCTTAACTGGTAATGGATTTGTGTACCATTGCATTGCGCACTTATTGAAATCCCTGTAATTGTTCATCATGCTGTGAAAATTAAACTCAAAGTAAACGTATCTTGTTTTTCAAGATCATCCGAATTATGTTGGCATCGGCAACAATGGACTCTGAACACTATGTTTATCTGTACAAGTTGATATTGGCCACACTTTGACAAATAGTTTGCGTGGTCAAACGTCCATGATTGATCTGTGGTGGGAGACAAAACCCACAACCCATTGTTCCTCAAGTATCCTTCACAGAGGACTATGCTCCACTGCCTCCACTACCAGACACCGTCCCCCAATTTGCTGTCACTGCCTT
Organism: Ammodytes dubius; assembly: GCA_026122265.1. NCBI lineage: Eukaryota > Metazoa > Chordata > Actinopteri > Uranoscopiformes > Ammodytidae > Ammodytes > Ammodytes dubius. The sequence continues at coordinate 3,835,480 of CM047507.1, forward strand.
TTTTTTTCCTGATCCAAATTCAATACCCTTACTTACTAAGCCATGCATCAGCATAACTTGCAGCTGTAAATAGTGCAAGAATGTTTGATCACTCAGGCCAAGCTGTGTATGAAGCTCATTAACTTCTATGATATCTCCATTTCTTAAAAGATGCCACCGCTCAGTGCTGGCCTAATTCGTCATTTACAAGAGTTTCCCCCACATTCTGTAGCCTATACTGTAGTCTAATGTGCTGCAGAAGCACATTAGACACATTAGCACTTATTAGGTGCTTCAAATAAAATATATATTGTTGTGGTCACAGCAGCCCGCGGTGTTTTCCTCGTCTGTATCTGCCACTCCCCCTGTCTGTCTCACGTCGCACCTGATCCTCATCTGCAATCACGCTCACATGGACTTCACCTCCAATCAACTCCCCTTCATAACCCGTGGATTCCTTGCTGTTGGCGCCAGATCGTCCTTTGCGCTACCGTGGTAACTATTACGTACCTGGCTCCAGTTTACTGTTCCCTCGCTCTCGCTTACTCGCCTCTTGCTTCCTGTTGCCTGTAGCTGTTGACCACAACCTAACTTTTTGTTTTTCCTCTGCCTGTAGTATCCGGATCACTCGCTCCAGCTTCCCGGCTTTTGGTCTCCCCCTGGCTCCCTCACCCACTACCTGCTTCCCAACACCATATATAAATAAACCTTTTTTTATATAAAACCTACTTCGTCTCTGTCTGCTCTTGGGTCCAGCATCGTACCATAACAGAACGATCTGGCCAAGATGGACCCAGCGGACATCGGAAACATTCGTGGAGCTCTCGCCGCCCAAGGCACTCAGGTGGCGGAGCACAGACAAGCTCTCCGGGACGCTATGGAGGCTTTTAAGAATCTCGCTACCCGAGTCACACAGATGGGTGACCAATTGGACTTGCTGGTACCTCCCACCACAGCGCCTCCACCACCAGCGGCACCCCCGCCTGCTCTCACTTCCCCGTTACACCTGCCACGAGCTCGTGAGCCATTTATTCCTGCGCCAGAGCGCTATGCTGGGGACATGGGTACGTGCAGAGACTTTTTGATTCAGTGTTTTTTAGTGTTCAGTCAGCAGCCTCTCACCTATCCCACAGAAAAGGCTAAGATCGCTTACGTTATGGGGTCACTTAAGGGTAATGCACTAGCGTGGGCTTCAGCATTATGGGACAGTGATTCCCCAGCTAATGACAAGTTTGACCTTTTTGTAGCAGAGATGAGGAAAGTGTTTGACCATCCAGTAGAGGGAGGGGACGCCGCCAAGCGGCTTATTTCCTTACGTCAGGGCTCCCGCAGTGTAGCTGAGTTCTCTGTTGAGTTCAGGACCTATGCAGCCAGGTCAGGCTGGAACGACAAGTCACTACGTGGGCTTTTTCTTTCCGGTCTCAGTGAGACAATCAAGGATGAGCTGGCTACTAGGGAGGAAGCTGACACTCTCGATGAAATCATTTCCCTCTCTATCCGGCTGGATAATCGCCTACGCGAGCGGCGTAGGGAGAAGGCGGGCAGCTCCGTGCCTCCGGGTTTCGCTGCTTCCTGTTCCCCACTCTTTCCTAAGCCTACCCTCTCTGCCCCCGTGACGCATGGTGCCACTGAAGAGGAGCCCATGCAGCTGGGCCGCACACGTCTCACCCAGGCAGAGCGGCTTCATCGGATTAAGACCGGAGTGTGTCTGTACTGTGCGCTGCCCGGGCATCTCATCTCCACCTGTCCGTCACTGCCAAAAGACAGGGCTCGGCAGTGAGGCTCGGGGCCCTGCTGAGCCACGCCCCCTCCGTCCCCGATTCTCACTGTTCTCGCTCACTGCTGGATGCCACTCTCCTGTCCCTCGGGCATTCCTTTCCTGTGTCAGCTCTGGTGGATTCTGGAGCGGATGAGAACTTCATTGATGCGGGCTTCGCGTCTCAGGTTGGCATTAAATTGGAACAATTACCCTCTCCCTTAAATGCTAACGCCTTAGACGGCCGTCACCTGGCCCTTATTACCCACCGTACTAAGCCCCTTGAGTTAATTGTTTCTGGTAATCACCACGAGATACTGCAGTTTCATGTCATCCTGTCTCCCCTCACTCCCCTGGTGCTGGGGTACCCCTGGCTCAAGCTTCACAATCCCCAATTTGACTGGTCTTCTGGCAAGGTGGTGAGTTGGAGTACGTTTTGTCATTCCACCTGCTTACAGTCTGCCCTGTCTCCGGCAGTGGGAGATGTTCCCTTGCCCAAGGAACCTCCCGACCTCTCCTTGGTTCCCCAAATTTATCATGACCTGGGAGAGGTATTTAGTAAGTGTCGTGCGCTCACCCTGCCTCCTCATCGCCCCTATGACTGTGCCATTGATCTCCTCCCCGGCGCCCCTTTGCCCAGTAGTCGCCTTTTCAACTTGTCCCGTCCTGAGAGGGAGGCCATGGAGAAGTACATTAAAGATTCTCTTTCGGCTGGTCTCATGAGACCCTCCTCTTCTCCTGTTGGTGCAGGTTTCTTTTTTGTGGCCAAAAAGGACAAGTCACTTCGCCCATGCATTGATTTCAGGGGTCTTAATAACATTACAGTGAAGAACAAGTATGCGTTGCCCCTCATCAGTTCCGCATTCGAGCCACTGCAGGGCGCCACAGTCTTCTCCAAATTGGACCTACGTAATGCCTATCATCTGGTGCGCATCCGTGAAGGCGATGAGTGGAAGACGGCTTTTAACACCCCCCTCGGCCATTTTGAGTATCTCGTCATGCCTTTCGGCCTAACCAATGCCCCTGCTGTGTTCCAGAACCTGGTTAACGACGTCCTCCGGGACTTTCTCAACCGCTCAGTTTTTGTCTATCTAGACGACATCCTGATTTTTTCCCGCAATCAGAAGGAACACGTCCAGCATGTCCGACAAGTTCTTCAACGGCTGTTGGAGAACAAGCTATATGTGAAGGCCGAGAAGTGTGAGTTCAGTGTCGCCTCTGTTTCCTTCCTGGGGTTCATCATTGAGAGCGGGCAAGTGAGGACCTGCCCCGAGAAGGTCAGTGCAGTGACTGACTGGCCCATCCCCGATTCCCGCAAGAAACTGCAGCAGTTTCTGGGGTTTGCCAATTTTTACCGAAGGTTCATCCGTGACTACAGCAGGGTGGCAGCCCCTCTCACTCATCTCACCTCCCCTGCCCGCCCTTTTGCCTGGACGCCTGAAGCGGAGGCTGCCTTCTCTAGGCTTAAGGAGCTTTTTTCGTCTGCTCCTATTCTCATCCAACCGGATCCCTCCAGGCAGTTCATTGTGGAGGTTGATGCATCTGACACTGGGGTGGGGGCGGTCCTGTCCCAGCGCTCGGCCTCTGATGAGAAGATTCACCCCTGCGCTTTTTTCTCTCGCCGGCTGGTTCCTGCTGAGCGGAATTATGATGTGGGTAACAGAGAGCTGCTGGCGGTGAAACTGGCCTTGGAGGAATGGCGGCACTGGCTTGAGGGGTCAGAACAGCCGTTCGTGGTATGGACTGACCACAAGAATTTGTCTTACATCCAGACAGCCAAGCGATTGAATTCCCGCCAAGCCCGGTGGGCCCTATTTTTTGGGCGTTTCAATTTCTCCCTCACCTACCGGCCCGGTTCCCGTAACGTCAAACCAGACGCCCTCTCCCGCCAGTTTGGCACTGTGGACACACCGGGTCCCCCTGACACCATCCTCTCTCCTTCCTGTCTCAGGGTGGCTGCTGTTACCTGGGAGATAGAGTCCCTCATCCGGGAGGCCCAAAACACTGAACCAGACCCGGGCAACGGCCCTCCTAACCGCCTCTTTGTCCCCAGTTCGGTGCGCTCCCAGGTTCTGGTGTGGGGTCACACATCGCGTTTTGCCTGTCACCCTGGCGTGGGTCGCACCCTGTCACTCCTCAAGAGGTACTTTTGGTGGCCAGCGATGGACGCTGACACCCGGGCTTTCGTGCTGGCCTGCACGGTGTGTGCTCGGGCCAAGTCCTCCCATCAACCCCCTGCTGGCCTGCTTCGCCCGCTTCCTGTTCCTGGTCGGCCCTGGTCTCACATTGGCCTGGATTTCGTCACTGGTCTTCCCCCCTCTAATGGCCATACAGTCATCCTCACAGTGGTGGATAGGTTCTCTAAGGCTGTTCATTTCATTGCCCTCCCAAAGCTCCCCTCTGCCACCGAGACTGCCCAGCTGCTCGTGCAGCATGTGTTCCGCCTCCACGGGATTCCCGCGGACCTCGTCTCCGACCGCGGACCCCAATTCATCTCCCAGGTGTGGAAAGCCTTCTGCCGTGCGCTGGGGGCCTCTGTCAGCCTGTCATCAGGGTACCAGCCGCAGACTAATGGGCAGGCGGAGAGAGCGAATCAGGACCTTGGAACCGCGCTGCGTTGTGTGGCTGCCCGCAACCCCTCTGCCTGGAGCGACCATCTCTCTTGGATCGAGTATGCCCACAACTCCATGTCCTGTGCAGCCACCGGCATGTCCCCGTTTGAGTGTTCCCTGGGGTACCAACCGCCCTTGTTTCCTGCTCAGGAGGACGACATCTCCGTTCCCTCAGTACAGCACCATCTCCGCCGCTGCCGCAGGGTGTGGAAGGGCGCGCGCACCGCTCTGCTGCGCTCCGCTGAACAGAACCGGCGCACGGCGGATCGCCACCGGGCTCCCGCTCCTGCCTATCGGGTGGGTCAGCAGGTGTGGTTGTCCTCCAAAGACCTGCCCTTACAGACTGGCTCTAAGAAGTTAACCCCTCGTTTTGTGGGGCCCTTCCCTATTGTCTCTGTCATCAACCCCTCTGCGGTCACACTCAAGCTGCCCTCAGCCATGCACGTCCACCCAACTTTCCATGTCTCTCGTTTAAAGCCAGTCTCCACCAGCCCTCTCTCCCCCCCGGCCGTTGCCCCCCCTCCTCCCCGGGTGATTGACAACCACCCAGCTTACACCGTCCGGCGTTGATGGACATTCGGCGTCGGGGCAGAGGGCATCAGTACCTCGTGGATTGGGAGGGTTACGGTCCTGAGGAAAGGAGCTGGGTTTCGCGGGGTCTCATTCTCGACCCCTCCCTCATCCGGGATTTCCATCTGGCTCATCCAGAGAAGCCTAGGCCGCCTGGAGGCGTCCATTGAGGGGAGGGTACTGTTGTGGTCACAGCAGCCCGCGGTGTTTTCCTCGTCTGTATCTGCCACTCCCCCTGTCTGTCTCACGTCGCACCTGATCCTCATCTGCAATCACGCTCACATGGACTTCACCTCCAATCAACTCCCCTTCATAACCCGTGGATTCCTTGCTGTTGGCGCCAGATCGTCCTTTGCGCTACCGTGGTAACTATTACGTACCTGGCTCCAGTTTACTGTTCCCTCGCTCTCGCTTACTCGCCTCTTGCTTCCTGTTGCCTGTAGCTGTTGACCACAACCTAACTTTTTGTTTTTCCTCTGCCTGCAGTATCCGGATCACTCGCTCCAGCTTCCCGGCTTTTGGTCTCCCCTGGCTCCCTCACCCACTACCTGCTTCCCCACACCATATATAAATAAACCTTTTTTATATAAAACCTACTTCGTCTCTGTCTGCTCTTGGGTCCAGCATCGTACCATAACATATATTTTGTGATACAACCCCAATTCTGAAAAAGCTGGGACGTAAAATGTAAATAAAACAGAATGCTTTCATTTCCTAATCCTTTTCAACATGTATTCAATAACAACCAGTACAAATACATCATTGTTTAAACAGATACACTTTATAGTTTTTTGTTAATATATACAAATAATACATTTAGAAATTGCAAAACGTTTCTAAAGTTGGGCCAAGGGCATTACAAGCTTTAGAATGTTAAAAAAAATACCTCTTTAGAAAATAACGTGCATAAACCTCAATACTTGAGGGCCTGTACTTAATATATACGTAACTAAATACCTAGTCCTGTGTTTCACCTACATGGGCTGCGTCCCACTATATTGGACATTGATTGGTTTGTAGATGGCCGTGCGTCTGACGTCTGCACTTCTATTCGGTGTATGGCCGAATGTACATTTCATATCAAATTTATTTAGCCTTCAATCAAATAAACAACAATATAAACTCCTAGTACACTAATCTAAATCTACAGAACACACATTATTGGAAAGGCACATCATACTACCCGCTAGGTTTCCTACGCATACAGCAATCAGGAACTATATAAAGCCCAAGATTATTTTGATTGTTTTGCTTGAAATGGAGGACGCAGGTGAATAACCCAGTCCCAGGTAATATTAACAGTTGTATCATTACCGAGAATTATACTTTGTGTACTAGAAACAACTGACCTTCATGAGCCCACACAGTGCTCAAACACAACAGCATGACTGCCACATAATCTAGCATGAACATAGCATAGTATAATCTCGAAATCACTAAGAACACGGGTTAATGTAATGATGACATATCCAGCATACATGATGTGACACAAAAGAAGATCAACGAGCCTTGTTAAACGAGATGGTCTCCGCAGGTCTCCGTTTACGAGCATTTCCGGTTTACGTAACAAGCCGTTACCTTGCGTGAGGACTCGCCGCTCCTGTGCTGCCTAGCAACCCTGATTGCTGCCCACGGAGACAGCCTTGTCAACAGAAGAAAAAAGAAAAAGAAGTTACCTACCAGACGAAAAGAAAAAAAAGTACAAGAAAAAAAGAAAGGAAGATAAAAGTTAAGAAGATGGAGCAACACGTTGCTGTTTCGTTATTTTTTATTTTATTTTATGCAATCTCTGAAAAAACGCAATGAATCTTGGGATATGTTGGGCCACGAAGGATACATCTGATGCAGCCTTCAAAACCATGAAACGAAGGCTGCATTTCACGGCTGCATATGAGGAGCCTTGCACGGAGCCTTGCAAACGGGACAGCCTTTGCGCGCCGCTATGACGCAATCGGTCTTCAAATGCAGCCTACGTAGGGTGCAACCCCTGAATCAAGACACAGCCACAGACAGGAAGGGAAATCAATGCGTGCCTTGCATCGCGGTACATTACAAGGGCAAGTGGGTTCCATTTAAATCCCCTGCTCCTACCCCGCCCAGTCTCCCTCCGCGCTCCAAGTTCCCTCCGTGCAACATATGCTGTTACGTCATACCAAGGGCTGAGGGTAAATGAACGAGGGGAAGTGCAACTACTAATGGAATGCAGCTTCTGAGTTCCTCCTCCATGTCTTTTAAAGGGAGGATCTGCTCAACTAGCAAATCGGATTGCTGATTGTTAAACGGGGTTCAGGTGTGTCAATTAGTGGCATGCCGTGTGTGTAGCAGGCAGTTCATGGGAGAGGTAAACAAAATGATGAAAGTACAATAATATAAAACCACAGCAAGCAATAGTATTAAATTAAGGGAAAATCACAGCAAACAATAATACTCAAATACATAAAATAAAGTGAACCATCATCCCTACTGCTCATGACTACTCGTTTTCATTATGTTACATACATATATAAAACAAGCATAGACTTGCTGAGAGGGGTCTCCGCTGAGTAAATTAGGGTTCAAATGTTCAAATCCTTGCCAGTTCTAGACTAAGAGATACAACCATACAGCATTGCTACCTAATTGTTTATTCTGACAGAAGGAAGGGATGCTAAAGGCAGCTGCTGTCATTGTAAATCCACAGAACGCCTGTCAACTCAGTTCATTTTGGCTTTCAACATCAGACAAACAAATTGGTTTGTGTGAGTTCTTGCTGACGGCGACTCTGTTATTTGTCACCGAGATGCATTACCCACTTTTTTCTTTCAATCTGACATGCGAGGAGTATCAAGTCAACTCCAGAGGAGGATTAAAGGTCCTCCTGGTAAAACGTTAGGTGTAGATCGCCAGCAGTGTTATAAACTTCATGCGGGATGGTTCTTTAACTGAGTTGTGTACCTGCAGAGCACAATTATATCAAGTGAATTAATTTTTGATTATTTGATGTTTACCGCTGCAACTTGTAATTTGATTATAATAGGCAGGTATAAACACAAAAAAATCCTTTTTGAGAGGTAAACAATATATCCGATACTTTAACACACAAGCCCTTGTATACAATTTTTTTTATTAGAGACAACAAACTGTATTACGTAAAAAGAGTATTTGACCACTGGTGGTGCTATGGAGCATGACTAGTACTTGATCAGTTATACCACAAGATTGTGAAGAACTGTTATAATAGATGGACCCAAGCATTTTTGGTTTATCTCTTCTCCCCCATGTCGGCAAGCCTTACGCAGCAGTTACAAGGCTTCTATTTTTTTTCTCCAGAAAACCTGCTCCAATTTCAGAATAAAGCACTCCATGCTAACGCCAGATCCTATTTCACCACATAATGGCACTCATTTATCAAACTTGCGTGGAAACTGGTGCAGATGCTGGCGCAAATACCTCCCTACGCCAGGTATCGCGTGGGATTTATCAAACAGTCGTATCTTGCCAATCTCGGCGTACGCCAGGCCATTATTGATAAATGCGGCGGCTGAAAACAATCGTACCACGCCCCTATATTTTCTCAGTTTAGAGGCCTCGCCAAGAGGTTTTACGACATGGATATGCGCATTACGGTACAAAAGAGGAACTTATCTGAAGTAGAAATTGACAGAATAACAGCAAAAGTAGAAAAATAAAGAGTTTCATTTCGGAGCATTACAAGCGGCATCAAAGAACGACAGAAGGCAGCAGTTAGGAAGAAAATAACTGCTGCGGTCAACAGCGTTGGTGTTGACAACAAACGATCTCCAGCTGAGGATTTTGCATTTTAGGTTTACATATGGCTATTGCTCAAATGCTATAAAACAGCATATACAATTATGTCGCCATTTCTTTGAATAGATGAAGAAAAAGTGGTCTGACTCAAAAATCGCCACTAAAAAAAGCGTGTTGCTGTTCTGAAATGCAACCAACTGAGGGTGCGGGCATAATATAAGTGGTAGAGGAGCGACGCACCAACTGTCCGGTGATGGTCCCCATAAAATAAATACAGGTCTGCAGAGATTTGAATGATTAGAATGTATTGGCCCTTTTAGATAGCACTACTCAAAAGGGTTGTAAAAACTAAAAATAACACATTTTGCGTTTTACTGTATGACAGCAGGAGTGGTCAGCCCAGCCGTCAGCTGCACAAGCCGACCCGGCAACGATCAGCTGTGAGAGCGCCCACTGTCCTGCTCCACCAACAGATCGGAAAAACGTGCCGGTTAACGGTGGAAATTAATTGCTCGCTTAAGCGATCAATGACACATTAAAAGAGGAATTAACATCTAAAAAGTGCGTCAAATAAATAAAATGTTAAGCTGAATGTTGTGCCGTGTATTTTTTATCATTAAGAGCAGTGTAGGCCTACTACATATTTAATACTGCGGCTAACATTTTGAATGAATGCAGACCCCGTGCCTCAGTGTCCCCCCAGCTCCAAGTCGAAGATAACTGCCCTTACGCAGTCCCATGCAGCGCTCCTAAGTGGCCGGTGTGTGCACTATTGAATCAGTGCTCCTACTCAGTTGCACACCATAAGCTGCACATTTTTAAGTGATTAATATCTTTATTTCGGTCTGAGCAAACACTGCATTTGTATTATCTTCTAATAATTGTCCAACAAAGTAATCGGCTACCCGGCACAGCCTGCACTGCGAGTCCATGCTGTTTACAAACTTGCGTACACGAGCTGAGAGCTGGCGTGGGATTTGAGCGTATCCTACGCTCACGTCCATATTGATAAATGCCGAGGTTTGCGTGGAAATGTGCGTACACCCTACGCAAGGTTGATAAATGAGGGCCATTGTGTGAAACCAGGGGCCTCATTTATCAAACTTTGCGTAGGATTTGCGTTAGAAGGTTGCTTTCGTAGGATTTAGGGCAGTGCGTGCGAAAGATATTTTCCGATTTATGAAGCAGTGCGCACGCACGTCCTACGCCTGTGTCCCTTCGTAAATCACAATCAATACTAAATGTGGCGCAGCTTTGAAGGCTTAATTTCACGCCCATAATTGCCTATAAATAGTCATAGGAACGCCCTAAATGAATATTCATTCATGAAATCATGGCGGAGAAAAAGACGAAGAAGCGAAATTTTACACAGTGCGAGGTGGAGGCGCTAATCACTGAAGTGGAAAAAAAAAAAATATATTATTTGGTAGCCACGGTAGTGGAATTACAAACGCGAAAAAGGCCAGAGAGTGGCAATTGGTGGCGGACGCTGTCAATGCCTCGGCGTCCGAGGGTCGGACAGTGTCCGAAATTAAAAAAAAGTGGTCGGACCTGAAAGTTGATGCCAAAAAGCGCCTGGCGCTTCATCGCCGGAGCGTGACGGCCACGGGAGGGGGAACGGGAACACACCGGAGCTGACCCCCAATGATGAGAGGATGGCCAGCATTATAGGGGAATCCCTACTGTGCGGCGTGGTCTCTGAGGGGGAAGGTGACACTGATGCGTGTGGGCCACCTGATTACTCGAGTAAGTAATTAGTATTTGATTTTTTTAAAATGAGTAGAAAGAGACATGGAATTTTAATTATTTTTTTTATTATTCCCCCCCCCCCCCCCCCCCCCCCCTAAAAAAAAAAAAAAACAGCTGCCACGTGTTCCAGCGGGGCCGGGGTTGCCGCGTCCAGCGGCGGCGGTGCCTCGACCGGCGGTGCCTCGACCAGCGGGGCTGGGGGTGCTGCATCCAGCGGCAGCGGTGCCTCGACCAGCCGTTCCTCCACCAGCGGCGGAGTGGGTGCCTCCACCAGCGGCGGTGTGGGTGCCTCCACCAGCGGCGGTGTGGGTGCCTCCACCAGCGGCGGAGTGGGTGCCTCCACCAGCGGCGGAGTGGGTGCCTCCACCAGCGGCGGAGTGGGTGCCTCCACCAGCGGAACCGGGGCCAGCAACCGAGTCCTCACGGACAGTGTCCTGCAGCTGCAGCGGGAGACCGTTGCAGCTGTGAGAGATGTTGTGAGGGAGCTGCAGGGCATCAGGGATGTATTGTCAGCCATAAACCAAACGATGCAACAATTTCTTAACAAATAAAATAAAATAAATGCTACAATACCTTGTTTGTTTTACATGCGACGCATCACAGCCAAACGCTGGCGCACAGCGGCCACATTTGGCTCAAAAGCCTGGGGGTATGGGTCGGGGTCAGGGGCAACCCCACCATCTGCGTCAGGAGGGAGACGCACACCTCTTTGTTGTGCCAAATTGTGCAAGACTGCACAGGCCCGAACTATCCTGCACACCTTAACGGGGTTGTAGGATAGTCTCCCTCCTGACGCATCGAGGCAACGCCACCTGCCCTTGAGGAGGCCGATCGTGCGTTCTATAATAGCCCGCGTTTGGCTGTGGCGCACGTTGTACCGCCTTTCGTCCTCAGTTTGAGGGTTTTGGAAAGGGGTCAGCAGCCACTGTGTGAGGGGATAGCCACTGTCTCCTGCAACGTTAGGAAAGGTTAGACACTGAAGTATACCAAAATGTAGTTTTTTTTACACATACATTAATCAGGCTTACCTAGAAGCCAGCCATCACACACAGCCCCCGCTTCAAGTCTCTGTCCAACACTGCTATGTCGCAGAATGAATGAATCATGGGTTGACCCAGGCCACCGAGCCACTACATTTGTAATCATCATGTCCGCATCACAAATGATTTGGACATTCATTGAATGAAAATGCTTTCTATTGACAAAAACATTTTCATCCACACTTGGCGCCCTTATAGCAACATGCGTGCAGTCAATAGCACCGATTACATTTGGGAAACCGGACATTGCTGCAAATTGCGCTTTTTTATTTGCCTGTTCACCCACCGTGTAAGGAAATTGAATATACAGATGTGTCAAACCTATAATTCCTCCTAACACGTCTGGCATAACACGGCTGAGGGTTGGCTGCGAAATACCCGACCTGTCGGCCAGTTCCCTCTGAAAAGTGCCGGTTGCCAGAAATCCTAAGGTCGAGAGCACTTGAAGCGGGACTGGCACGGCGTTGCTCCGGCGCGTGCTCCTCTGTAGAGCCGGGCCCAACGCCGCACAGAGGTTCAGGAGGACTGCTCTTGGCAGTCGGTAGCGGCTCATGAGCCATTGATCGTTTCTGGAAAACGGGTCGTCATGGTCGTGGAAGACCCTCTCCCTCCGGATCCTTCTTTGTGCCAGATCTTCCAGTAATGCTAAATAAGCCATTTCGCGTAATTGCGCATTGGAATTGCATGCCTTTATACCCATCCAGCTAATTGCATCAAAACAGATACAGGTGTGGACCTAATGATGGACTTAATTGTTGACAAATATTTCCGAGCAACACACGCGGCGATGATGATTATAATAAAAATAATACTTTGCGTTGTCAAAACATTTCATTTATTTATTTTTATTTCAGCAAGTACTTGCCACGCGTTGGACCTGCTTAAAAACAAAACCATTAAAAAACAGGCTTCGGCCGTAAAAAAGAAATGTGTAAAACATCATATTAAAACTCTGCGCTCCTATTTCAGAAGGAGTCAAAAACAGCATCACACATTGTTTGCCCTGTTCACGTTTTTTATTCATGAGAAAAACATCCATAAAGTGAAAATAGTTGAATGAACGAAAAATACAAATACATAGATTTTACACTATTTTACAATTTGGAAAATAATATTCTTCTGGGGATATGGCGACAGGAAAACGTTTAGTTTGGTGCCTCAGTTCGATCTTCAGAAACGCTAAAAGGCAGGTTATTCTTTAATTATTTCTGAATATAGGTTTTAAAGTAGATCTGTTTTAAATGTGCACTCATATATGTCCGTTTGTAGGCTATTAAATATTAGAATCAGTTTTTTTGTATCACTCCATGGAAAAATCGGTCGAGGCATATTAATTGTAAGAATGGCTTTATCCGTTTTGCAAAGGAACTCCCGATGTATGACATGCATGCATGGCTTAATACGATTAATTTTACACAGACACATTCGTTCTCGTACTTCATTCATCTGCCGACTGGAGTCGCCAGTTCTCCTTTCTCCACTTTTTGTCCGTACGCATGGGTTATATTGTGCGTGGAACACCGCACTTCTTCCCGTAAAGTATACTTTTGATAAATCGCAAATGTTGCTTAGTGAGCCACGTACGCACTCTATTGTGCGTACGCACCGTTGATAAATGAGGCCCCAGGCCTGTAGTCAACAGGGCAGAGGTTTTCAGACTGTGAACCATGGACTAGGAGAAGATAATTGTTGAGGTGGATAACACGTTGTAAACACGTTGATGTCTTTTACCAAAGAAATTATGCCCGATTTGGCTTTTTGTCTATTCGCTTTTGTGTTCTTTTTTCATTGCAAACAAATTACATAAACATATTAATACCAGAACATTGGCACTTACAAAGATTTTCTAGGAGAAGCAGTGCATTATCTGACAGAATTCCAGGGGTGCCAACACTGTATATACTGTATATACATATACATTATATGCTGCTGTTGTAGAATGTATCATGGCAACTTTTATCAAAATCTATGGGTGTCAATGGGACTATTACTGTGTCTGAAATCGCGCACTTACGTAAGTGCACTTACATTGAGTGCACTTTATTATCTCAACAGTACACTTACTTATAGACGCAGTGCTCTCATTTCTACAGTGCACTGTCCAAACTGCCGTCGCGCACCTACCGGACATGACTTTGCATTTTGACGGTTCTTCTTCGGTGGTATTTTTTTCTGCTTGTGTTACCGATAGCCAAAACAGACACGTTAGTTGCGGAAAAACAAAACAAATGTGTAATTTAACTTTTGTAGAGCGTGTCCGACTCCACAGTTGCTTCAAGCTCCTCTATTTTGATTTTAATGTCCCGTCCTCTCCGCTACGTAGGCAAGATGGCGGCCGTTGAGTGTGGAAAGTGTCCATCGCTCCACACTCATGTTTTAGACCGTTTTGAGTGCACGACCGAGGAACTTACAGTGCACTGCATTTTGGCACACTCTCCGGTTTTGCGCAAAGTGCACTCAAAAAAGTAAGTGTAAGTACAGAAGTGCGCGATTTCAGACACAGCATATGATACCTCACAGGCCCTTTCATGACATTGGCCTCAAGTTAACACAAATTTCAGGCACAATATAACAGTGACTTGCCCTCCTATACGGCATCAACATTGTAACCTTAAAACTACAAACACATCTGAAATCCAAGCCATTTCTGATTTCTCACCATCGTGATCATCAGTCACCAGTCAATCCTCCAACTTTTCATAGCTCCTCTGAACATTGTGTACCGCCTCCCTGCTGACAAATGTCCTCTGTACAACGCCTATGCCTCCACATGGCGCTACAGTCAAAGCTGCACTCCTGATCGTGATAAATGGCATTCCCCTGTCCTATCATTTTGTGTCTACCCAACAGTGGCTTGTCATTTATTTTAAGGAAGAATAATGTTGCCAGCAATACCCGCCACATACCATAGCCGAGGATGAGCACCTGTAGTTCAAAAGGGCATGGAACAAGTGGGAACAAGGCAGCATTGTTTTACAGACAAGAGTGAAGCCAAACATACAGGAATATATGAAGGGTATCCTGCTCCAGTCCTTGGTGGTGTTCTGACATCTGTCAGTGGAGCTCAATGTGTGAGTCTAGTCTGTGATTGTTTTGCATATTGTTTATCTGGGCTGTATGTCTGATAGGCTAGGAACAGGTAAGGAGAAAAATGAAACTCATTTAAAGTTATACTCTGTAAGATTTGTATCTAGTTAAAGGAGAAGTAAGCGATATGGTCCTTTTAGTTAACTTCCAGCAGTTAGCAGTCCCCTCCCTCGTCCCTACGTCACCACCAGAGGAATGTGCTGCCGTCTTCGTCAAGATAGAGCCGCAATGAAGAACAGAGAGTCATCGTTCACGGGCACAGAGACTCACCTTTTTGTAGCGCTCTGTCTCCTAATAATCCGTATCCGTATTTAACTCATTATCCGTGCTTATCCGAATACATATTCGGATCCGGGCTCATCCCTAAAGGTGCGAACACACTAGGTATTTTACACGCGTACAGACGCGTATGAAACCCGCCCCTTTTCCATAGGGAACCATTGGTTTACGCGCGTACAGGTCGCGTAAATGCATCACTCGCGCTAAAGCAACATTTTAGCCGCGTATATATTACGCGCGTAGGAGCAACAAAAGTTCAAAAAATTGAACTTTTGTTGCTCCTACGCGAGACGATTAGCCGCGTTGGCCAATCAGCGTTGAGCTTGACCCGACGTCACAGGCAGAGAGACCGACAGTGTACTGTACACAGAGGCTGATGAGACACCGAGGAGGAAAATGTATTGCAGGCAGCCGAGCCGGTGCTGTATGACAGCAGCTCGGGAATAGAAGACGTGGGGAGAGTAAACCAGGAGAATGGACTTCCTGGTTAATTCAGTAAACATGTGCGGCTGTGCTTAAGCCGATAAAACAAGTTAGCGCCGTATAGCATTAGTTAACTCACCCTGTTGTGTGCGGGCGGCTAGCGCCTCATATTATGAACCCAAACATGACAGCTATGTCCGGGGGACATTCACAACGAGTACAGCGAAGCACCGGTGTTGATCTACGCCAGCCACGGTCCCCTGTCACAGCCAGGTAGGCTAATGTTGGCTACTTGGCTTTATGTTGTGCCGCCGTGCACCGATGCTGCTGTAACTGTGTTTGTTATGTAGCTGCCGTGAATATGCAATGCTGTTTTAATGCTAGGCTATTTGTGCTGTTCAGTTTGTCTTTAGGCACAGTTGTTGGCCGTGTTGTTTTTGTTTTTGTGCGGACATGCACGCTATTGTGTCGGGTCGAGTCTGATCGCAGCCATGGTTGATTAGGGGAAATACAATATCGGTAGGTAGACTAGGTACGTTACGCGCGTACAACCATTTTTGACACAAAATGATCAAGCAACATTTTAGCCGCGTTACGCACGTAAATCTTACGCGTGTAAAATGCCTAGTGTGTTCGCACCTTTAGGAGCGGGATACTAAAAATCTTAAGGCTGTTACATACTCCGCGAGAAGAAATAACAAATTTCTCGGTGACAGAGCTGCGAGAAGAAAATGACGTCATTTCATTCTCTCAGCTCTTGTTCAGCTGTTCTCGCAGCTTGTTCTCGACACATCTGCCTGGCCGAACTTTCTTCTTGCAGCTTGTCCGAGAACTATTCTGTGATTGGTCAGTCTGAAGTGGGCGGCTCCTTCATGTATGACTCATATCCGGTTCTCCACCGGCGCTGAACTTTAAAAAACATGGGTTGTTTTGAACAGCTGGCCGAGGCCGTCGGAAAATATGAGCATTTATATAACACCTCAAGTAAGAGCTATAAGGACACCCAAATGGCTAACAACTCCTGGCGAGAAATAGCCCGTATCCTAGGGGTAGAGGAGGGTATTTGCAGGAACAAATGGAGATACCTACACGATAAATTCGCAAAGGCTAAACGCCGGGTTTCATCCAAGAAGAGTGGGGATCCGGGTGGCACAAAACAAATGCCAGTACTGTTTACGTCGCTACAGTGGCTGGACGCCCATGTGAAACACCATCAAACTACAGGAAACATCACATTTTCACAAGTCGAGGTAAGCAGTAATGTGTGTGTGTGAGAGATGAGAGAGAGAGAGAGGAGAGAGAGAGAGAGAGAGAGAGAGAGAGAGAGAGAGGAGAGAGAGAGAGAGAGAGAGAGAGAGAGAGAGAGAGAGAGAGAGAGAGAGAGAGAGAGAGAGAGAGAGAGAGAGAGACTAAAACATGTAGGCCTAAACAATGATTGTTATTCTATTATGATTGGGAATAAGTGCTAGCTAGATAAAGTATCAAGGTGAAGAAAACAATTATTTTAGTAGTCCGCTACGGATGAAACTTTCTCCATAGCAACAGTAACTATGTAACTGTCAGTTACGTGAGGTGAGGTCAGTGAGAGGTTTCCTTGTCATCCACAATCAATGCTGTTTTATTATTCAATAAACAGAAATGATTCACTGCAAAATGAATTCCTTTGTGCATTTCTTATAATATAAAAATACAAATAAAATTAGAGCACATTTTTAATGATGTACACTTGAATCATTAAACTCAAGAGTGACTTGAAGAATAGTTTAACTGGGTTCTGTAAACATACACAGATATAGTACACATTTGTGTAGCACACTGTCTACTTCAAAATGAAACAAAAACAAGAAGAATGAATGTTAAACTAATGATGTCAAATATAAGGACTTCAGACAATAAAATCAAAAATATATATAGGGGGTGTACTTATCTAACAGACGCTATTCTCACAATGACAGTTACAATACTAGTGCATATAGGCTACTTAGTATTGTATTTATAGTTCTTGCTTGCCTATAACACTTTATCCTTTTGCTTTTTAGGAGATGGATTCTGAACCTGATGACGGCGCCTCAGTCACTGAGTTTTCGACTATCAGTTTGGCAGACCTTGGTAGCACATTGCTAGTCCCTCCAAGGTCTCCAGTCTCTTCAATAGAACCAGAACCACCATCTCCAGGTCCCAGCCAACCACCAGTAATTGCTCCATCTCCACCTTCAGCTCCAGGTTCCAGGAAGAGAGAAAGGGAGGGCCAGCAGGGAAGCTGCGATGGAGGCTGGTCGGAGAAGAAGAGACGACATGCTCCAACGTATGGACGACCCCTGGAGCAGATACGTGGCGCCTGTGGCAGATTTTATGAGGACACTGCCACCGGCACTACTGTCAGACTTCAAATGGAAGTTACAGAACTTAATCCATGACACAGAACAGAAAGTTGCCCTGCTCAATACCAACCCTCCAGAAATATAATTGTGTACATCTTTAATTATTTATTTTATTATTATTTTAATTAGATATTTGTTTATATTATATTATATTGATTTTTATATAATGACTATTTATTTTGTTATAAGACAGCTTTCTATTTTACCATCTTATTTATGTCTGTGTTCACAAACGTTAAATTCTGTGAAATTAATCTCTTTTCAGAACGTGTATAATTTAAATGTGTATAGATTGAGAAAACACAAACCTGAAAGTGGGGTTCGAAAACAATGTTTTACTGTGTACACCCAACAAAGCAGCAACAACAACAACAAAGCAAGAAAGCAACCAAGCAAGATAAGTCAGAGTATTAAAACTGGTGTTTGGATAAAGAACTGTATAACTGTGGTGTCGGAATAATTAACAGGCCACGTAACAGGCAAACTTATGCACGGCAGAAATAAACAGGGTAGCCTACATTCACAAAAAATTCAGAGGCAAAACTACTTTTCAGAACATGGTGCAAAACGTAAATAACCCCTAATGTAAACATCCCCTTCGAATAATTTCTTGTTGTCAAAAGTCCTTGGGTTGAACTCACTGAGGTCTTTTCTGACTGCATGGGCTGCCCGAGATGCTCTGGAGGTTACTGTCTCCTTCCACCTGTCTCCTCCACTCTCCATGCTGCAGCTCTCCAGAAGTGCTTATGGAGTCAGTAAAGTTTGCAGGGATGTATATTGCACCTGGAGCATTTGCAGCATCTACGTAGGCAAGGTAGTTGTGGAGGGCAACACAAGCTTTGACCATATCCCCGGCCTTATCTGGCATACACTCGATTGGCCGGCCAAGGATCCTCCATCTTGCTGCCAGGATACCAACCGCATTTTCAATTACTCGCCGGGCTCGACAGTGGTGATCGTTGTAGGTCATCTCCTTCTCTGCGAGATTGCGATCTAAAATAGACTAATAATATAATAATTATTTCACATCTGTTTTTTGGTCACAACATGATCCATGATGACAGAAGACAGTTGGACAGTTGACAGAAACTATTAACTAAAGGATAAAGGATAAACTATAAGGATTCATGACAATAGGTAGGCCTACATGTGACCCGTTAGTAGGCTATTGTCCCTTTAGTAATGTTACATAATAAAATAACATAATGTGTGAGATATACACAATTACAGTCGTAATAAGTATTGCTGTATACAGGACAGACACTTTAATTTTGTGTTATTGGCTTAATGCTGCTATGAAGAAATAGTTAATACATTTTGGACAATAAAATGTTCAATTTCCTATACTCATTACATTATTAGCAACATACCTGGATAGGGACGCATGAGGTTTACATGCAGGGGGAATGCAGCATCTCCCACAAACACATAAGGGGTCTTGATGGTCGTACCAGGGAGATGTGCTGGTGGTGGCAAAGGAAGTTGCCCATTTTTTGAGAGGCACCTATTTGCAGACGCATGGGGAAAGTGGAGCTCCACCAGAAGTGGATTTCATTGGTCAGAATTGTAACCTACTCTGAATTTGTTTTCTTCTTTTTGTTTTACTGCCGGAGTTCACCTAGCGGTGAATAATAATACACGGTTTCCACCGGTTATGGTGCTAGTACACAGTAAAATACGTCAGTTTGTTAAGGGTCCCAAGTGGCCAGGACGGTGGTAAAAAGTAGATGTTGAGTTAGAAGATGAATGAAGCAACGAAGCTTTGTGTACATATTCTGAAATCCGTCTGTTTAATTCACAATCAGTGCAATCTCTGCTATCAACAAATGCACGTTGTTCAAGCAGCTGATCAAAGATAAACAAACCTTGCGATGTCCAGAATAATACTCGTGATAACCATCAAACTAAATCGTACACATTCACTGAGTGAAGATTGTGAAAGTATGACACACATTTCTCACCAACAATGTTATCAAAAACCCAATTAATAACTTATAAATCTTTTAAAAACCTGAATTAAAAACTGTAGCAATGGCGGCCACAGCTTGGATTTCATTTTCGCCGGGAGAAACTGAGAGTGTACTGAATGTGAACGGCACGAGGGCTGAGAACTACGCTACTGATCAGACAAATGATCGATTAAACGTAACATCATCAGGAAATTATAAAAATGGAGATTTCTATGGAGTGATTTTGCTTTAAACTGTACAGGGTCGCGTTGTTGCAGTGACACTCTTTCTTCAGTCGGAGCTGCAGCGTAAAGTGAAAACAAACTCAGAGTAGGTTACAATTCTGACCAATGAAATGAGTTTGGGGCGTGGCCCCATCTTGCTTCCGGTGTAGTGGAGGTCCGTTTTCTCCATGGGTCTGCAAATAGGTACTCTTGCATTTTTTAGGGCAGACCCAAAGGCGCACTGCCCAAATACTCCTCCATTGCTCTCTTTGCCATAGGCCCCGACGTCAACCATGGTGAAACGATACAGTGCGTCACACACTGCCATCAACATGATGGAATGCTGACCCTTATAATTAAAAAAGTAACTTCCTGCTCTTGGTGGAGCTTTGATTTTGACGGGCTTTCCATCGAACACATTTGGGAAAGTTCCACATCCTCCAAAAGTCCTTGGCGATGTCACACATCTGTGCCGGTGATGGAAAGGCCACAAAATCGTCCTTCAGAGCCAGCTAGAGCGCCTTGGTCACCTCAGAGACAATTGTGCCAATGGCAGTCACTTCCATTTTGTAGCTAGCTGCCACACTGTTCTGTGAGCTCCCAGATGCTAATATTCTCAGTGTGACAGCTAATCTTTCAGCGGGCATGCTGTGTGTGGGTGCGTGCTGAATAAACGGCGTGATCCGACGGACAAGGTCGTCAAAACGATTGGCCGACATCCGAAAATAATTAAAGTGCTTCTCGTTGTCCATCTCCCGCATCTGTTGTACCAACACACTGTACTCGCCCTGCTCAATTCTTGTCCTGTTGAGTGGACGAACATGCCACCTACGGCTATTTGTTGCTGTCTCCTCAGCGAGCGTGGATAATAGCAACAACTCTTCCTCCTCCTCCGCTTCCAACATGTTGTTTTCCTCTTCCTCCTCCTCCATCAACACACACATTTCCATGTTCGGAAGTTGTTTGGAAAAGCCAGCTGTCTTTTCAGGAAAATCAGCTGGCGCTACAGAGTCAGTTACTGTGGTAACATTGCATGATGCGTGTCGGAGTGGACGGGGCCTGTGAGAAACTCCCAGGAGTTCGGCACTTGAGTTCTCGTGAAGTATGCATTGTCCAGACCAGAAAGAACTTTGTTCTTGTTCTCGCAGCTCTGTCACAGAGAACTTTGTTCTTTCTTCTCGCGGAGTATGTAACAGCCTTTAACTGGCAAATGTATGCAAGTGTGGCACCGTAGAGGGAGGCTGCCTGTTGCAATAGCTCCTGCAGTTCTTACTTGGTCTTTTACTTTCTACTACTATGTCAACTTTCCATCTTTCTATGCTAGGAGGTGCCTTTTATCTTTTTTTACACCTTTAATCATTAGTTTAGTTAGCCTAAGTGTAGTTTTTAGCTTAGTTTGTGTTACTCATCAACCGCACAATGATTGCCTATACAAGGGAAGGGCTGCTGATGTGCTGGTGGAGCCCCACCCGCGGGCATACCTGTGGAGCTGAGGAGACACCAGAGGGGAACAAGAGCCGGAACAAAGGCAAGGTTGAAACGGGAGACGCACGGGAGATTTAAACCTCGCCTTCCATCTATTGTGATGGGGAACGTGAGATCGTTGGCCAACACAACGGACAAACTAACAGCCTTTGCGAGGGGTCAGTGTGTGTACCGGGATTGTAGTATGTTGTGCTTCACGGAGACATGGCTTGAACGGGAATATACCAGACTTTGCTATCGAGTTAGCTGGCTTCACGCTAGCGAGAGCGGACAGGGGCAACAGAGTGGTAAGAAGAAAGGAGGTCTAGCCGTCTTTGTGAACTCAAAATGGTGTAACCCTGGACATGTTACCATGAAGGAAAACATCTGTACTCCAGACATAGAGCTGGTAGCTGTGTGACTGAGGCCATACTATCTGCCTCGGGTGATCCCTCACGCCATTGTGGTTGTTGTCTATGTTCCAGACTGGGATCTGTTCCTGGAGGACCACGTAGAGGACATTGAGGGACTATCCCATTGCATCACAGACTACATCAGGTTCTGTGAAGACAGCGTTGTACCCATCAAGAAGGTCTGCTGTTTTCCTAACAACAAACCCTGGATCAATAAGAACATTAAAAACATACTCAACAGGAAGAAGAGGGCTTTCATGGCAGGAGACAGAGAGGGGATAAAATCAGTTCAGAAGAAGCTGAGAAGGGAACTAAGGGCGGCTAAAAACAGCTATAGGGAGAGGCTGGAGGGCAAGCTCGAAATGAACAGTGCCAAGGAGGTTGGGATGGGATAAAGAAGATCATGGGAAACAAACTGCCAGGTCCAGCTGAGGGGGGCTGCCACAAACCTGCTAATGAGCTAAACCTGTTTAAACAGGTTTGACTCAACCCTGCCCCAGTGAGCTCAGCAGGTCAGTCTGGGCCCCCCTCCTCAACCACCCTTACCCCCAATCCATCCAACCCCCCCCCTCCTTCTCCCCCTGCTACCAGTCTTTTCATCACATCCAGCCACGTTAGATGGGAGCTATCAAAGCTCCAGAGGAACAAGGCAATGGGTCTGGACAACATCAACCCAGGGTGTTTAAGGTGTGTGCCAGACAGCTGGCAGGAGTGTTCCAACACCTCTTCAACCTCTCTCTGAGGCTGAAAAAGGTGCCCCAGCTGTGGAAGACCTCCTGCATTGTTTGTTCGGGTGCCTAAGATAGCTTGTCCCAACTGTCCCAATGATAACAGGCCAGTGGTGCTTATCTCGCACATCATGAAAACCTTCGAGAGACTGGTTCTACAGCATCAAAGGCCCTAGGTGTGCGACTCCATGGACCCACTGCAGTTCGCATAGCAGGCCCCACTCAGCATGGACGACGCCATCATTTACCTGCTACACAGGGCTTACTCACACCTGGAGCAATGTGGGTAGACCCAGCATGGTGTCCTGGATTGGAGACTAGATTCAAGACTACCTCTCCAGCAGGCCACAGTACGTGCTGCTGCAGAGGGGCCTGTCAGATGTGGTGATGAGCAACACTGGCGCACCCCAAGGAACCGTACTTTCACCTTTCCTCTTTATCATTTACACCTCTGACTTCAGCTTCAACTCTGGAACTTGCCACCTCCAGAAATTCTCAGACGAGTCCGCCATCGTGGGCTGCATCAGTGAGGACAGGGAGGACGAGTACTGGGGTGTGGTAGAGGACTTCGTCAGATGATCCGAGGAGAACCACCTCCAGCTCAACATCGGCAAGACCAAGGAGCTGGTGGTGGGCTTCCTGCACTGGTGGAAGTCCACCATCAGCTCCTTGGCCTTGCCGATGTTGAGCTGATCAAGAAGTGCTCCATTAAGTGGTTGACTTCCACCAGAGGAGGAAGCCCCCAATCCCTATTACCATCCAGGGGGTTGAAATAGAGATGGTGGACTTGTACATGTTCCTTGGAGTACACATAAACAATAAACTGGTCAGACAACACAGAGGCCCTGCACTGGAAGAGTCAGCGCAGACTCTTCTTCCTCAGGAGGCTAAGGTCTTTTGACGTGTGTGGTAGGCTACTAAATAGGTTTTATCCGTCTGTGGTAGCCAGCACGCTGTTCTTTCCTGGGGTGTGCTGGGGAGGAGGCGTCAAGGCTGGGGAGTCCAACAGACTCAACAAGTTGGTGAGAAAGGGCAGTTCTGTTGTGGGACTTGAACTGGACAGTCTGGAGGTGGTGTTGTGCCTACACAGAGGGTCTCATTTGAAATGTTGTAATGGGTTAATGCTGATGCCATAGTGCATTCCAAGAGACAAAGTCTAACGCATGTTTACATAAGTTTCTCTGTAGAGTACACCATCCCAGACCCCTGTGGAGGTCATAAACCCATTTAAGATGGGATAGTCCCTTTTAAAAGGTTGGTTAATCCAACCAGACCTTTGGGGACTGAGTCTCTGCAAGTTCCACAGGATGAAGCTCTATCTGGAAGCTACCATAAAGTTCAAACCAGACATGGCAGGGCCCAGGCACCCTGCTGTGTTTACCTTATCTCAACTCTGAGACACAAGCTTCAAAGCTGTCTTTTTCTAAGGAAGGAAAAGCATCTTATTGGCTGGTTTGAATGTAAACACTGCTTGCTGATTAGACAACTAACTTCTGATTGGATGAGAATGCATTTGGACTGTTTTAATACAGAATGCAATACTCTCATCTTTGCCATTCGCCATCGGCTTCCAGCCGTGATAGAAGGTACGAAATGCTTAAACCTGACGCCTATGAATATAAGCAACCTCAACCCAGTCTTTATTCTCGCTGGACGAGTTCATGGACTGCTTGAAACATCTTCTTCTGTTTTCCCGGATTCGAGAGAGTTTCCTACAGAAAACCTCTTCACCAGAGCTGAAGTAGCCACCTCAAGCTCTCCTCAAAACAGAACCCCCACATGCGCAAAGCGTGCGCAAAGCCGCAGGATCCCTTCATCAAGACGCCTGCACAGACCGGAGCCAGCCAGCGGACCCGCCGAGAAGTGAAGCCGCCTATCACTTATCATCTGGGCCGTTCCTACGCTGCCCCAGACGCAGCGCCAGCAGAGAGCAAGGCCCGACGCAGAGGGAGTTCTCCGCTTCCTCCTCTCCTCCTTGCCTACGCTGCCCATCGGCCCGCTATTGCCAAGAAGAGCTGCTGATCCCCTGCTTTCCTTCCCTTGGCATGGTGAGGCACGCTGCCCTTATCAGCTGAGCTGTTTCCACACCACTGTCTTCCACAAGACGCGCTCCATCAGCGCACAAGGCCCGGCGAGCAGCCTTTTTCTTCATCTTCTCCAGCTGCCTTCCACAAATCATCGCTGGACCAAGCGATTCACGTGAGGCTATTGTCTGGGCTAAGATAGTTATTTTATGTTGTTCATTAACTTGAAGTAAACGTAAGAGCTGACGAGCTCACTATTTCCTGATTTAAAGTAATTCTGACTCACTTGTGTTTTACATAAGTGTTTTTCGCTCACAGTGTTTTTCTCCCGTTAACCGGGAATGCATTAATGTGTTTTTGTTGCTGTCACTCTTAAAGCCAGTGAGTTCTTTCCTCTTTATCAATTCAACTCAGTGTACCCCAAATGCGCATTTGCGGTCACTGTGATTGGAGGAAACAGTTCACTACGCGCTGGAGTTGCGGCTACTGTCTTTTGTTTCCTCTCCTTCTCATTTCTAACTACGTACATCACACACACACACACACACACACTGACACTCGTGATTTCCCCCTCAAGTATTCTTCATGAATACATGAGTGTTGAGTTTCTGTAATTTTAAAGTTAAGATCGCGTGAAGACAAAACCAAAGTCTCCCAGCATCATCCTTTATAATTCTTATGTGTTTGATTGAAGCAGTAGGTTACATACATGCTTTGCATGCTACTTCCCTACTGATGAAAGGTAGAATATTCAACTTTCAGAAGTTGTCCACCACATTGCTTTTAGCAATTGATCTACCCGTGGATTAAAAGCCACCTCAAACTCTCGCGTGACGTCAAACGCTCGCGTTTGCCATCTAAATTCATCTAAATTCTAAAGTGACGTTCCTCTGTCACACACACACACACACACACACACACACACACACACACACGCACACGCACACACACACACTACACATGTGCACACACCCGCACATAAATAGAAATACATGGGTTTGATTTTAAACTGTTCTTATTATTGCTTGTGCTATGTCTGCTTTCTTAAATTAGATTAGTTCATGGTTATTGACTTATGTGTATCGTTTTAATCAACTTGCCTAAGTAAATACACCCTTACATTTTGATTTTAGGAAGCAGTGTCTGTGATATTTGTGTCTTGTATTTCACTAATGGCTGGTAACTAAGGTTTATGCTCGAATATTCACTCCTTCATTATCTTAAATGTACATTGTAACCAACTGTGACATTTTCAAGATACATCCCTTTAACATTATGAGACTGTTTTTCTGATTTGATTCAAAGTTCCCTTTTTCAAAGGATGGTGCTCCGTAGGTATTAATAAGTAATTTGATTAGCTGGACTAATTAAATTGATCATTAATTAACAATTTTTCTTAATATTATAATTTCCTTGAAATTAATAATATTCTTGACTTTGACCAAATCTACCCCTTATGAATTCCCAACAGTGGTGTTGGAGAAGAGGATTAGGGACAAATTCAAGTCCATTTTAGGCAACCCCTCCCATCCCCTCTATGTTGAGCTGTGACAGATGAGGAGCACCTTCAGCCACAGATTAATTTCCCCAGGTACAAGACAGAGCGCTTCAGGTGCTCCTTTGTGCTGGCAGCCATTAGGCTGTTCAACAGTGCCTGATGTTTGTGTATGTCTTTGTGTATGCATATGCATGTGTGTGTGTTTATGTGTGTGTGTGTATATGTATCATCATCATGATGTTGGTTCTGTCTTGTTTTGTCCTTACTTTAACTTTTAGCGTTTACCTTGGCTTCTACTTATACATTAGCACATTGTATTAATTGTATTGTAATTTTTATCCTGTGTCCTTCCACTGCTGCTGGGCTGTTGCAACAAACACATCTGAATATAATACAATACTGAATGACTGGGCGACCTGTGTTTATAAACTGCGCATGTATGTGATTTTTGTATGAAAATAGAGAGATTGAACATGTATATTAACAAAAAAAAGTTACTTACTTCTCCTTTAACTGTCTGTTAAGTTCCTATCTTATTAGACCGCTGCTGCGTTCTTTTACTCGGGACATGGGAGCTTCAGACTCAGTAGTACTGTGTTAAGACCTGTGTGCATTCCAGTACATCTGTTAGTTTTATATTTTCGTTGTTATCTTTTATATACTGTACAGTCTATGGTTCGTATAAGACATGGTCCTAGGTCTCACAATTTCAAAATTGATGAAAAGGTCTTTATGCAAACTGTGTGTGCTGCCGTGTCTGAAGTTCCCGATTTTCAACGTGCTATCGAACGCACACATCCATGCCTGGGCGAGTGTTCTCACTGCATGTGCTAACTGCTGTAGCCATACAGACTCTCTATATACTTAACTTCTGGGCAACCTTCTGGGTCACAATGTTTGATCAGAACACACATAGAAAGCATTCTACTGGTAAGGACTGCTTATCTACTGACTTCATACAGTCAATAGTGTTCGGTTTTGAAATAAATCTGGTCCAGAAGACATGTTTGGCCACTAGAAATAACAGATTACAGCTTTAAAGAGGACCTATTATACTACTTTTCTGGTCTTAATTTCTTGTTAAAAACTGCTATAGAGCAACCTGACACGAATCACATCACAAAAAACTATGTAGATTTTCGGGAAGCTCTTTCTCTTATTTTGGCGATCCAGCAGGCCCTGTAAACACTTTGATTTGAACACTTGTGATTCTAAATGTCTGCAAAGATTCAGCCCCAGCGGGACGCGGACTCGGGTCTCTTGCTTCGTAAACGTAATCTCAATCGACAGAGCTAAACGAGCACTGTTGTAATGATGTCACCCCATATGGTCAGGCAAGGTGACGCACTTTTACCGGAAATTTGAACAAGATCGGCTCGACTGGCTGCAATAGTTTTTAGTGCTCTGCACAGCCACCCCAGGCGGTCAGCAGGGAATACGTCGAAATGCATGTACTTAATTACTTGATACTTTAGTATGGTTAAACGTGACTATACATCATTATAACAACGTTTATAGGTCATAAAAGTCGAAAAGTATCATAGGTCCTCTTTAAGATGCAACTGGAGTCATTTGGTTGCTAAGTAGAAAACTCCTATCATATTTTTTAAAGATGAAGTTATACACTTGTAAATTAACTAATGGTCATAATTAACAGAATGTACAACAATATGTTGTGCAATCCATAACATAGATCCTGTTTTGTTTCTATTTTTACAAACAATTGCTGACTTTTATTTTATCACAAGAACACTCAGTATTTCCTAGGCATTTCAAACATGACATCCTTTGGTTGTCCCCAGTGAAGCGGCGAATAGGCACAACCACCCTGGATTTTCCATCACATTTAAACTCTCTAAAAAACTATCCCCTAGAGAAAACTTGAAAGGCTAATAAACACATACAGTAAATGTATATAAAAAATAAATAAATAAATAAATATAATACAATAGCCATAAGATAACTAATTACCACAAGTAGACATTCCAACTGATTTTCACTATAAAACTAAACTACTTTATATCAGATATATATATATTTACCTTTGATATACCCGATCAAAAACGTTCTACTGAGAGATGTGTTCAACTCAGTGTTTAATGCTTAATGAATGCTTGCCTGTAGATTGACTAAATAAGAAGACTAAATACTTGTTTAACACATTTTTCAAATGAGATATCACATGTGATCCTGTTTTTGCTGTGAAAATACTCAGTTTGAATGGGATGCAGTAAATGCACCTCATATTACAGTCAAGTACCGTTGCTCCTCAACCAAGGATTTGCATAGTCTACCTCTCATTGAAAATCCACAAGCATAGAACGTGTCACATCTGCATGCATGCAAGCCTCACCTAATCTGTTACAGAAATCTCCTGGGGCTACCTAACTGTAATCTTCCAATAGACAAAGCCTTCAGGCCCGTCCAGTTATCAAACACTCAAACTGCTGGTTTGTTTATGGATTTTCAGCATGTTCCCCTTGAAGAAATTAATGTTTATCCCCACGGGATTGTCATCATTATGAGCCACTCAATACTGCGTGACACCAAAGTGACAGAGGACAGTAACTCCTGTGCAGGTACTGTAGCTTCCACAGAAAGCTAAATATATAAATAAAGATGTCCAATACATTCGAAAAATGCATCAAATAATGTGCAATGTGAACTCCCTTGTAATAGAAAAAAAAACAGTGTCCTCGTGTCTAGCATGATAAATGGCATCACTCCGTATCCCCTCCACCAAAGAAGGCAGCGCACGGTAATACGAATACAGTAAGTAGTGTCATTCATCCTGTGCTTGGAAGAGCACACTTCAAGCGCTACATGCCAAAGAGTAGCACTTTTCTGTAAATAAAGTGCACCTACCAGAAATAATTGAAAGGGCTCTGCATACAGTAATAGGTAAAATAATCTTCCTCTTATGAGATGTTGCTGCATAAGGCACACAGATAATGGAAAAGACCAATGGCATTCCATTCTGTAGTGTCTTTATTCATTATTCATATATGTGTATATATACGTAGTATATACACTTATATGTTTCAGATGATTATTCCCAAACGGTTTGATACACTATTTGGGTTTGGGCCAAACCCAAATAGTGTATCAGTGACTATTTTCTGACCTGCTTATGTTTGGTCTATGGATGGCAAAAACTACCCGCTTAAATGTATAATTTCCTCTTTGTGGAACCCTGACTGCCTGATTGCCTCAATGTGTGTCAAAACTCACACTCCTTTTTATAACTTGGTCAGATATGAACACACATGATAAAGTTGCCAAGAAAACAGCAGACTCTAAAGAATTGCTTGTGCTTTGTATTCCGTCACAATGAACATCAAAACTACATGTTTCTCATGTATTTATTATATTGAGCACATTATTCAGTATGTTATTTTGTGATAATGCAGTTTTCACAGGCAGGTTTTAATAGATGTCAGTGCACTACATTTCAACAATACAGCAAATTTAAGCAAGACAATGTTCTTTTTCAAAACAGCTGTTTTAAGACAGCATCAGGGATTTGTAGATAATAGGTGAACACATGCAAAACCACTATAATGGTCCTCTACGGGGGGGGGGGCTTTAATGGTAAGGCACCAGCTTTAGTTTTAGTGAATATCTTTTTAGTCCACTATGTGTTATAATTAAAATATAGAAGTGTTTCGATGTTGCTCTTTCTAAACTGCCTGCGCTCCCTCTCTGTTACAGCTCACTTACTTCCTACACAGGGTGCTTTGCTTGCTCCGGCAGTTATAATGAATATAAAGGATAGGAAGCTTCTCTATACTCGGGCCCTTGGGCTTCTGGATGTCCTGGCCACGGGCCAAAATACAGTAAATAGTCTTGGTGGTGGTGGTTCAGAAATGTGGTTCTTTTCATTTTCTATGTGCATACACTGCATCCCAAATTATAAGGCAAATTGAGATTTTCCCAGATTTTCCTAAATAGTCGATGCAAACAGTCAGTATAATCTTCAAGTCAACAACCGTTAGAGTATATTTCAAATTTTATTGAACAAACCTCCCAATAATAAAAGTATTTTTTTCAAAAATAAAAAACTCCAAATGCACTGTTGCAAATCATTATGCACAACAGAGTTTCAAAACATTTTATAGGCTGTAAACAACTAAAAATGGTCATTTGTTGAATTTGCAGCATTAGGAGGTCATATTTAGGGAATCTTCTTTGATATCACCTTCACAATTCTTTCATCCATTGAACTTGTGAGTTCTTGGAGAGTTTCTGCTTGAATATCTTTGCAGGATGCCAGACAGGCCTCCCATAGCTGCTGTTTTGATGTGATCTGCCTCCCAACCTCATAGATGTTTTGCCTGAGGATGCTCCAAAGGTTCTCAATAGGGTTGAGGTCAGGGGAAGATGGGGGCCACACCATGAGTTTCTCTCCTTTTATGCCCAAAGCAGCCAGTGACACAGAGGTATTCTTTGCAGCATGAGATGGTGCATTGTCATGCATGAAGATGATTTTACTACGGAAGGCACTGTCCTTCTTTTTGTACCACGGAAGAAAGTGGTGAGTCAGAAACTCTACATACTTTGCCGAGGTCATTTTCACACCGTCAGGGACCCTGAAGGTGCCAACCAGCTCTTTCCCCATGATTCCGGCCCAAAATATGACTCCACCACCTCCTGTCTGCCGTCGCAGCCTTGTTGGGACATTGTGGCCATTCACCAACCATCCACTACTCCATCCATCCGACCATCCAGGGTTGCACGGCACTCATCAGTAAACAAGACTGTTTGAAGATGAGTCTTCATGTATTCCTGAGCCCACTGCAACTGTTTCAGCTTGTGATCATTGTTTATGGGTGCCCGAATAATAGGTTTATGCACAACTGCAAACTTCTGGATCTTACACCTTGAGGTTTGCGGGACTCCAGAGGCACCAGAAGCTTCAAATACCTGTCTGCTGCTTTGTGATGGCATTTTAGCAGCTGTTCTCCTATTCCGATGAAATTGTCTGGCAGAAACCTTCCTCATATTACCTTTATCCAAACAAACCCATCTGTGCTCTGAATCAGCCACAAATCTCTTCACAGTACGATGATCACACTTAAGTTTTCGTGAAATATCTAATGTTTTCATACCTTGTCCAAGGTATTGCACTATTTGACGATTTTAAGCAGCAGAGAGATCCTTTTTATTTCCCATATTGCTTGAAACCTGTGGCCTGCATAATCACGTGGAATGTCCTTGTTAAGTAGATTTCCTTTGATTGGGCTTACTTAGCAAACTGATTATCACAGGTGTCTGAGATTGATTTCAATGATCCAAAGCGCCCTGAGACACAATACCATCCATGAGTTTAAATTAAAAACAAAAAATTAAATGTTTATGATACTTAATTCCAATTTGCATAATCATTTGTGACAGACTGTATAAAGCATTATCAGCGACTTGGTTATTTTGTAACATCCTATTTTAGTTTGATGGTTTGTTGTAGCTTGAGATTTCACACTTTATAGCATTTACCAGAAGTTCAATGCTCACATAATAGGGGAGAACGGGGTAATATGTCACACAGGTAGGTTGACACAATCGTTATATCTCGGAACCAGAAGGTGCTGTCTGTTAAATTGTGTTATGTAAATATCCACAACTGGGATCAGAGGTCACCTACATAGTCTTCCTTAGAGTTAGACTGCTGAATTTGAGGTGAGAGGACTGTTAGTGTTTTTCATGTCAAATTGAAAATATTTAGCTCCTCAGTATTTTTCTTCTAGGCTTTTACACAATGGGTTTATAACCAAGCACTTGTTACCCATACAAAGTGTGAAGGGTAAACTATAGCAGGGCGGCAGTGGCGAAGTGGGTAGGGAGATCGCCACTGGAGTGCAGGGTCGGAGGTTCAATTCCCCGCCTACCCGCCACATGTCGAAGTGTCCCTGGGCAAGACACTGAACCCCAAATTGCTCCCGATGGTTCAGAAAGTGCCTTGCATGGCGGCTACTGCCATCGGTGTTTGAGTGTGTGTATAAAATGTGTTAAGATTTGTGAAGCGCCTTGTGACCCTGGTCTGTGAAGGGCGCTCTATAAATAAAGCTTACTTACTTACTATAGTTTAGATTGTTTTTAGCAAGCTAATTAGTTGTCAGATGGTTGTTGGCCTTGATGCTAGCAAGAAATTCAAGTTGGGGTTGGTCGTCACATTTTTTGGGGGGTTGGTTGTCACATGTTATCCAAAGGGTGCAGCCAGGAAAGAAACCCAATAACAAAAGAAAATGTCAAGCTGTATCCTCACTGACACCCCAGAGAAGGAGAGAATAGAGCAGAGGGGTATACTACGAAGCGAGATTAAGGGCTGAGCGAGGTCTGTTGAGTCTAAAGCCTTAGTTTTCAGTATCACGAAAGGTGGCTCTCTTTCTACCTGGCTAGATCACCGTGGTAATAAAGGCTGCACGGCTAACCTGCCCAGACCAGTTTTTGTTACAGAGTTTGAGCTTAAATTCGGCTCTTAGAGTGCTGCCCTTTAAGGAAACTACACATTTTGAAATCCCGCGGACCTGACTATAATGTCTGAGCGATACTTTTCACTGAGTAAACTAGTTAAATCAGTAAACTTATTGATCAGCAAGTTAATGAATGAAACGAAGCCGTGACATAAGGCTTACATTAGAGTGAACTGTAACATCGCGCTGCGGCTTTTTGCCACATGCATAGTTATTGATGCAGAAAATGTAAAATAGCCTAGGCTCTAGACCTACTGTATGCAGCGCCACTCTATGCTCTCACCTCAAATGATTTTACCTGGCGATCTACACACACTGGCTCTTAATGAAGCGTTCTATAAAATCACAGGTTGCAACATTGGTTGCGTTCCGAATACTTTCTACCATATGGTATGTAGAAAAAAGATTTAGGATGTCCCGATTCTTATGGCCAGATTTAGGATGGTTAGAAGTACCCGGATGTCCTACTTCATGCGGCCAAGATTGTTAGTGTTGAAAAGTGCATCCTAATTGGGCGATTCTGACCCACAATCCAGTGCGCACGTGAAGTGACGTAACATCGACGAAGCCTCCATATGAAAACAAACGGGGATGCGACAGATATAAAAGCAAGAGGCAAGATCAAGGCGCAATGTTATGATGAAATAAGAGAGTAAAGTATGTCCCAATAGTATGCCTACTGCATCCTAACTAGATTTTTTTATCGTCGGATGTAGTATGTAGAATAGAAAAAAGAAAGAGTATGCGATTCGGAACCATTATTTCACTGTGGGCTTCTTCCTTTTCATCAGTAGCGATTACAGTTGGGACGTGACAGGTGACATATTTGTCCGGAAAATACAAACTACAGGTTTTGTATCTAGGCTATTTATTTTAATGGTATTTATAAGATGCAAAAAAAGGGCTATTAGCCTAAATCAAAATCAAAATTGTATTAATTTTGATGTGGACAGTGGCCCAAAACTAAAGTGATTTTCCACATAGGCTATGCTATTCATTAGGGGACAGTGTCAGACTTAAATCAGATTATTAAGTGTAGGATTATCAACTAGGCTAAATGGTGTGCTGTTTAAATCCGAGTTCAACCTTTAATTGCTTTATAATGTCACCTTACGCACTGCGAGAACGATCTGTAAAATAAATTAATCAATTCAGTAGCCCAATTTTCTGACAACATTCCACTCTCTCCTTATTTGGAGTAAGAGATTTTTTCGGCTCTCTGTTTTCTGCTGTTCTGTGATCATTCAGACTGACAAACTCTTCCTCTTGAGTGAAGTTAGCGACGCACTTTTTGTTTTTTTACTCAGCTGCTCGCAATCAGTCCGTTTGTGTAAAGTTAGCGGCACAAGATCAGTCCAGTCTGTGCGCAAGCTGAGTCAAATGATGGGTCAAATGCCCCCTTTCATGGGGACGCGCACAGAGCCTGTAGCCGAAACCCTCGTTCAACATAAGAGGTTGATAACTTCCTTCGCGATACCGGTTAGTTCTGAGCGAGGGTATGTGTTATGTTGAACCAGATCAAAAAAAGAGAGCCGGGCTCTGTTGAGTTTGTCTTGTAGTATACCCCTCAGGAAAGGCAGCTAGCATGCAAAAGAAAAAAAGGGCAACAAAATCTAAAGACCCAGTGCATCCCAAACAGTTGCCAAGGCTTCTGCACCCCAGTTCACTCCACCCCAGCTGGGGAAGAAGAAACAGAAGAGAAAGAGACAGGAGGAGGAATCTTCATCAGATGAAGAGGATAGTTTGTTGTTTGGTTTGTATGGAAACGTTCTCCAGCACCCGTTCAGGGGAGGTATGGGAGAAGTGTTGTATGTGCAACCAGTGGGCACACAATCTCTGCTTAGTTAGTGAGCAGACCCTACATTTGCCATCACTGTAACTCAGATAGTGAATGTGTGTATCGTGGTTGAGTAGACTATTATTGTTAGACCTATTTGTTTTGTTCTTTATGTTGTTACATACAGTAGGTTGGTGTTAATATGGATTTCCTTTTTGTTTATTTCTTGCTCATTTTGTGTTAAGATGCATAACGTTATGTAGGCCTATTTTTCAACTTGACAAGGAAATTAAACTTTCAAATTTAGTTCTGCTTTCTTGCCTTCTTTTTAAGATTTTTCCCATTAAGATAACATTGTGACGAACAACCCCATAGTGTGTGACAACGTTGTCACAATGTGTTAGAGTGTCTTTGATGGTAAATGTCTTCTTTATTACAATAAGTTAGTATAGGGGAGGGGTTCACATTTCAAGCCAACACCTTAAACTTCAATTTAATGTAGGAATTACTATTGAAAGATGTTTAGGTGATGAGCAATTCTCACTAGAGTAAAAAGTGTGCCAACTTAAACCCGGTCTCCCCTACTATAGGTAAATGCAGTGTTGGTATCACAGTGAAACAGTCCTTGGTCGAAGGCATTGATGGTCTCAGTGACCACAATGTCAAGAACAAAATCAACAGTGTGGCAACAGATTCATGCTACACAAATGAAACTTAATACATTCTAGCTGACATGTACCACAAGCATGTTGGAAAAAACACTGCAGTACCACCAGGGCTAGAATGGGAAAAACAATTCTGTGTAGGAGTTTCGCCCACCACCATACACAGACTTTTCTATTTTCGAACCGAGTTCGATTTTTCGAATACATCGCTTTCAATAGTCAGACGCGCCAAAATTCAAGTTCAAAATGATTCGCATTTTCGTGCCATTTATTTGCGATGTGTCCGGTGTGCAAAGGCCTTAAGAGTCAAAATAATAAGATTTTACTGGTACTTACCCTTCACAATGGCAATAATGTAAGTTTAATTTAATATGATCGCATGTAAAATGTCACCTAACAATACAGTGACTGCAGTCGGTGACGTATACTACGTTAATATATCATGCATATTTTATCTGAATCTGCAATAGACCTACAGCCCTGTGTGTTCTCCATCCTGAGTATGACAGAGTGTAATGGAGGCAGTGGGATCAGCCTCAGATTAGGGGAGGCTGGCCTGGGGAAAGCGGAGGGATAGATGGGAGTAATGAGGACCTGATTTTCTTTAAGACAACACTAAAGCTTCTGTATATGTATATATATATATATATATATATATATATATATATATATATATATATATATATATATATATATATATTACATAACACAGGTGAAACTCAAAAATTAGAATATCGTGCAAAAGTTCATTTATTTCAGTAATTCAACCTAAATGGTGAAACTAATATATTATATAGACTCATTACATTCAAAGTGAGATATTTCAAGCCTTTATTTGTTATAATTGTGATTATTATGGCTTACAGCTTATGAAAACCCAAATTCAAAATCTCAGAAAATTAAAAATATTACATAAAATCAATAAAAAAAGGATTTTAAATACAAAAATCGGCCCTCTATAAAGTATAATCATGCATATATAGTGTACTAAGTACTTGGTTTGGGCCCTTTTGCACAAATTATTGCCTAAATGCGGTGTGGCATGGATGCTATCAGTCTGTGGCACTGCTGAGGTGTTATGGAAGCCCAGGTTGCTTTGATAGTGGCCTTCAGCTCGTCTGTATTGTTGGGTCTGGTGTGTATCATCTTCCTCTTGACAATAGTCCATAGTTTCTCTATTGGGTTCAGGTCAGGAGAGTTGTCTGGCCAATCAACACAGTAATACCATGGTCAGTCAACCAGTTACTTGTGGTTTTGGCACGTGGACAGGTGTCAAGTCTTGCTGGAAAAAGTAATTCAGCATCTCCATAAAGCTTGTCAACAGACAGAAGCATGAAGTGCTCTGAAATCTCCTGGTAGACAGCTGTGGTGACTTTGGACTTGATAACACAGTGGACCAACACCATCAGATGACATGGTGCCTCAAATCATCACTGACCGTTGAAACTTGACAGTAGTCTTCAAGCCCTTTGGATTTTGTGCCCCTCCACTCTTCCTCTAGACTGAACCTTGATTTCCAAATGAAACGCAACATTTAATTTGGATCAGTGATGATTTGAGGTATCATGTCATCTGCTGCTGTTGGTCCACTGTGTTATCAAGTCCAAAGTCACCACAGCCATCTACCAGAAGATTTTAGAGCACGTCATGCTTCTGTCTGTTGACAAGCTTTATGGAGATGACAATTTCCATTTCCAGCTAGACTATGGCACCTGCCCACGGTACCATAAACCACTGGTAACTGGTTGACTGACCATGGGATTACTCTGCATGAATGGCCAGACAACTCTCCTGACCTGAACTCCATAGAGAAACTATGGATTATTGTCAAGAGGAAGATGATACACACCAGACCCAACAATACAGACGAGCTGAAGGCCACATCAAAGCAACCTGGGCTTCCATAACACCTCAGCAGTGCCACAGGCTGATAGCATCCATGCCACGCCGCATTTAGGCAATAATTCATGCAAAAGGGGCCCAAACCAAGTACTTAGTACATATGCATGATTGTACTTTCTAGAGGGCCGACATTTCTTGTATTTATAATCCTTTTTTATTGATTTTATGTAATATTCTAATTTTCTGAGATTTTGAATTTGGGGTTTTTATAAACTGTAAGCCATAATAATCACAATTATAAAAAATAAAGGCTTCACATATCTCACTTTGTATGTAATGAGTCTGTATAAGATATTATTTTCACCTATAAAGTTGAATTACTGAAATAAATGAACTTTTGCACGATATTCTAATTTTTCGAGTTTCACCTGTATATATATATAATATATAATATATATATATATACACACACATATCAGAACCCCTTCCAGGAATTCAGACATCCATAATGATTTCGGTGATATTTTTAGAGATGACCTTTTCTGTATCGTGTCATATACCGGTATATGACCATTAAACTGGGAAATTTTAGTAAAAAGGAGAACAAGTGATATGTACTTTTCAAAGGAAACTTTCTTTCTCTCCCTTTTTCGATCAATACAGGAAGGGGAGCTGGAGGTGGAGGCAGACATCATTACCAACACACACAGTCAGGAGGACAGTGCACTATCTATTGCTTTATAATTGCCTTTAGTTTGTTTACGTACCTGTTAATGTTAAATAGGGGTGGGAAAAATAATCGATTTTCTGATTAATCGCGATTCTCTCTCGAACGATTCCGAATCGATTCATAAAAGTTAATAATCGTTTTTTTGTTTTGTTTTTTACTAGTATTTAATATTAGTATGTCCTGCGCCACTGCACATGCACACCACACAAGTGCGAGTTGTTAAAAGTGGCGACAAAAGGGCAGAGAGCAGCAAACCCATATGACCTGCACTGGTTTTGTGTCTGTTAAAGTTTTTGTATGAGAGCTGAATTCCAAGCCATACTTTTTGCACAATGTGTTGAAATTACATAGAAAATAATAGAATAGAAATCCTATAGAAACATGATTCACAAGAGTAGAAAGAAAATTAAACTGAATCGGTTCAGTTATTACATACTTCCATATTGTGTTGAAATGCAAGCTGCATTGATTATTGCACTGGTCATAGAAAGTCATATTTGTGACAAGAAAAGCTTTTTCTCTAATACAATATTAGAGAAGGTAATTCATCTGTTGATTGTATTTAATGATCATCACAAAAGTAGGAAGTGATTAGCAAACTCTGAGTAGCAAACTCAGATGTGTATATAAATATATTTTTGAAAATCACACATCGAGATGCATTGAGAATCGATTTTGAATCGAATCGTTGACCTCGGAATCGAATCGAATCGTGAAGTGCCAAGAGATTCCCACCCCTAATGTTAAAGCTAGGGTGGGTAACTTTTTCACTGTAATATTTGGCAAAAATGTCATATTAGCCATTCAACTACACTGTCACACGGCAATCCTTTGGAAGTCACTTCGGCCCAATCTAGATCCACCCCCTACGCCCTATCCCTATCCACTATCCCTCCGTTTGCGCGTTCACGGGGAGGGCCCGCCATATTGAGTGCCGTCCCAAACCACCGAGCCTCGAGTGTAAGTGGGTTATAAAGCCCTCGATCACGAGTCTGCATCGATGTTGGCTCAGCCCTACGTTTGACACAGGTGTCCGCCAATCAATTATGTCCGGAATGGAAGAGCTAACTTACAAATGAGAGTTCCATGGAGTTTGTTTACCGAATTATAAATGAAACATACTCTTACCTCAAACAGACATTTGATTGATTATTTTTATGCATAGCCCTAAATGACGGAACCGGAGGGTAGCCTCCAATATCGGAACGAACATGTTGTTTTACACTTGTTGATTTGATTATGCCACTTGTCTACACTGAGGGGTAGTAATAGTGGTGGTGACGTCAGTCAGCTGGAGTGCATGACTTTTCTTATTTATGACCACCCTTGCAGTGCATTGATTTATGCACGCTAATTAACTGCCGCAATTCGCCGGTCGTAGGCCTAATGGCAGATTATCATGACCAGTGGAATACATGCCTTAGCAGACTATTGTTCTTGTCCCTGGTTTTGTATGCTGCTGTGCACGTACTAACTAAAAGGATAATTAAACAGTGGATCGAACACCCGTTTTCTCCACTACAGACTGAGCTGGTAAATTAAGAATATGCAGTTAGAAAATGTTTAACAACAAATAAATTATGCAGCCAAAGAAGCATGGGAGTGAGTTTGTTTTTATTCAATACTACATTTTACTCTTACATGCGTAGCCTATATGAATGTAAAGAGTGTTTCAGTATATATAAATGTGGTGGAATTTTATTTTAGGGTGAGTAATAAAGACTTAACAAACTAGTGTCTCTAGGTTTCTTCCTGTTTCCGTCTGACAAAGGCGAGGGCTTGCCAAAGCCGCACCATTGTTATACCCTCGCCCTTAATGATCGAGTGGCACTTCACAGCCGCGAGTGTGACTCCACCGCGAGTGACACTCGCTCACGGAGTGGGAGTGCCTAGGGAGTCATTTGGGATTGGGCCTCTCTGTCACTATCACATGGCTGTCACATGACATCTACACCAGGATGTTGTGTATATGTCACGTGAGCTGTATCCCATTACAGAGACCGCATCCTTGAAAGGACGCGGTCTCGCGGTCTATGAAGGCCATAGCCTGTGAAGGCCGATTCGAAGGCCGAACGAGCGTTGTTAAACGAGACGGTCTCCGCAGGTCTCCGTTTCGCTCTGTTTACGAGCATTTCCGGTGTGCGTAACAAGCCGTTACCTTGCGTGACGACTCGCCGCTCCTGTGCTGCCTAGCAACCCTGATTGCTGCCAATGGAAACAGCCTTGTCAACGGAGGAAAAAAGAAAAAGAAGTTGCCTACCAGACGAAAAGAAAAAAAAGTACAAGAAAAAAAGAAAGGAAGATAAAAGTTAAGAAGATGGAGCAACACTTTACTGTTTTGTTATTTTTTATTTTATTTTATGCCATCTCTGAAAAAACCGCAATGAATCTTGGGATATGTTGGGCCGCGAAGGATACATCTGATGCAGCCTTCAAAACCGTGAAACGAAGGCTGCATTTCTCGGCCGCATATGAGGAGCCTTGCAAGGAGCCTTGCAAATGGAACAACCTTTGCGCGCGCTATGACGCAATCGGTCTTCAAATGCAGCCTTCGTAGACCGCAACCCCTGTATTGAGATTCACCCTAAGGGACTTTATGGCTGTATCTCAATCGAGAGGCCGCAGCCTACGAAGGCTGCGTTTGAAGACCGATTGAGGCTCCTTCATATACGGCTAGAAATGCAGCCTTCGTTTCATGGTTTTGAAGGGATTTGAACAGATGTATCCTTCGCGGCCCAACATATCCCAAGATTTATTGCGTTTTTTTCAGAGATGGCATAAAATAAAATAAAAAATAACAAAACAGCAACGTGTTGCTCCATCTTCTTAACTTTTATCTTCCTTTCTTTTTTTCTTGTACTTTTTTTTCTTTTCGTCTGGTAGGCAACTTCTTTTTTTCCTCCATTGACAGGGCTGTTTCCGTTGGCAGCAATCAGGGTTGTAGGCAGCACAGGAGCGGCGAGTCGTCACGCAAGGTAACAGCTTTTTACGCAAACCGGAAATGCTCGTAAACGGAGACCTGTGGAGACCGTCTCACTTAACAACGCACGTTTGGCCTTCGAATCGGCCTTCACAGGCTATGGCCTTCATAGACCGCGTCCTTAGAAGGATGCGGCCCCTTAAATAAGACACAGCTAATGAGTACAAATCTAGTATAAACCTGTATGAGGAAAATGTATGGACATTCAGACCTGGATGTCACCATGGGTCACTTGTTTACTTCAGAGCAGACTGCTGAGAGATAAGCTAGGGACTTTTAGACTGCTGAAGGTAAGATATTTGAGCCTCTTCCTGGATTTGTTCCAAACTCCACAAACAGACCATTGACTCTATGCACACCCAGGGAATCATCTTACCCTTTTACTAAGAGTCTATCAATTATCTGGTAAATTAAATTTGGATTAAATTAAGAAAACTATATGAAAAATACCATTCTTTGCACGGTCTTGTTTGCTGTTACATGTAATTTATGATCATCAGAGAAAAAATTTTTTGACTGTTTCAGAAATATTTAAAGGTTCCTCGTGGCACCCTAAGGATATATTTTTTTTCTCCATTGTTTCTACTTCAGGGATCCCCAGAGGTGTGGACTCGAGTCACATGACTTGTGAGTCAGACTCGAGTCATGAATTTGATGACTTGAGACTCGACTTGACAAAATGTAAAGAGACTTGCAACTTGACTTGGACTTTAACATCAATGACTCGTGACTTGACTTGGACTTGAGCCTTTTGACTTGATAAGACTTGCTACTTTCCCCAAAACACAAAGTTAAAAAGTATATT
Organism: Ammodytes dubius; assembly: GCA_026122265.1. Classification (NCBI taxonomy): domain Eukaryota; kingdom Metazoa; phylum Chordata; class Actinopteri; order Uranoscopiformes; family Ammodytidae; genus Ammodytes; species Ammodytes dubius. Next base: position 3,876,672 of record CM047507.1, read on the forward strand.
TTTAAGTAGGCCTACCGCTCTGTATCTTTCATCATGTAGTGTAGCGGAGGAAACTGGTAGATGTACCGGTGCCGCGCTGATCTGCTTATCACTGGTTTCACTTCAGAGGTGTCGGCCAGAAGACCACTTAAAGGCCTTTGCACACCGGGCGCGACGCGAATAAATGCAACGTAAAAGCGAATGTTTTGAAATGTGATTTTTGTCGCGTCTCACTTTAAGAAGCGACGTCCTAGAAAAATCAACTCAGTTCGAAAAAATAAAAAACGCAAATCGTGGTGCGAAATGACGGCGCTGGTGTGGAAGTTTGTATTGACTCTGTATACGTTCGTTAATTAACGGATTAATCGCACGAATAAAACGCGCCCGGTGTGCAAAGGCCTTAAGGCCAAAAACGTCAGATTATAAGCATGAGACTAGGAGAAGAGGAGTATGTTTATCCGCTCTTTATTTTCCTTCTTTCACAGGCACAACCGCATATAGATCGCGGGAAAAGAACAAAAGCTTACATTTCGCTCGTAAGAAGACGTTAGAACAGCTGTTGCGACCGGCGAGTCCGGCTGTTAATAACATCCATAAACTGTAACGTATAACAGCGATCGGGACTGCATGTACTCACACACGGGTGATTCACATAAACTCAAATAAACACGTTTCAACTGTGGAATGATCGACTACTGCGGCAACATGCACGTCGCTCACACACCTGACCGAGGGAGAAGAGAAAGGAAACTTACTAAACAGACTCTCCGGCCGAGTCCGACTGATGTCACTGCCACTAACTGACAGCTATAATGTCATCCACACTGAACAAAACACATCTTAACACACTATAAGAAATAACAACACTGTAACCTGTAAACTTTGGGGCCTTTTCTACATGTAGCCTATGTGTGAGTGTCTGTTTTTGTTCGGGTATAAAAAACTACGAGGTGGTCAACATAACACAAATTAATAAATGTGTTTATTCTGTAAAGGAGTGGTTTAAAATGAAGAATAGTATTGCAAAATATGAGTTAAATGTTAAAAATCACTGGTAAATAGTGCATTTAGGAAATGCAATGTCCGTACAATTTTTTTTCCACAAATTCAATTGCACTTGTTTTAATAAATAAAGACAGTTTTAAAAGCGTACATGATGTGGGTAAATAAAGTATTACTTTTTGGTTAAAGGACTCAAAATGACTTGAAGCTCAAACTGCAGGACTTGGGACTTACTTGAGACTTGTCAGCATTGACTTGGGACTTGACTCGGGACTTGCCTGTCTTGACTCGAGACTTGACTCGGGACTTGAGTGCAAAGACTTGAGACTTACTTGTGACTTGCTAAACAATGACTTGGTCCCACCTCTGGGGATCCCCACTCTGCAGGCGACATAGCAGCACAGTTGACAGACAGAGGATAGGAAATTAACTGTAAATATATAATAAACCTCTTTGTGACTGTTTTATAGTTGTATTGTTGTAGCTCATTTGAATTTAACAATATTTCAATCTGTACAGGTGCAGACTTAATCGCATCTCATGATATTTACATAAACATAACATTGAAGAAAATGTTAAAATATGGCGGTTGGCTTTGGCGTCTCAATATCATTCAATTAGCTTTGGCTATACATGCGTACACATAAGCCTGTAGTCTATGGCTGTATTGTCTATCTCAATACAGTCAAATGAAACCTATACAGCTGTGTGAATAACTTTGGTTATATACATTTTCATTATAAAACAGCCTAGGCTACTACTTACCATATCAATTGGCTGAATACTTGATAGTTATAATCTACTGGAAGAAGGGCATCCTTGTTATCAAACATAATACATTTCACTCTCACGTTTGTCAGGCACAAAGTGACACAGAAAATGGCGAGACACAGGCAGACTAAGAGATGCAATAAGTTAACTAGCGCGGTTAGCAAGATGGACACACAGAAGGACAGATTACAGAGAGATGCACTACAACCATCTTAACGTAAAGCTACTGTTATCATATCTACTGACTTAACTTAAAGAGGGGAGAACATAAATTATCTGATTTCTATTTTTGCAAAATTGTGTTTTTGATCATGACCAGGAGGAAGATAGTGTGGTGGAAAATCATGAAAATGATTGAGACTTTGCAATAAACTCCAAAAACCTTTTATTTAATGCAGATCAGTCTTATATATATATAACCATCGTTTTTAGGAGACATCAGGTCTCATCAGTGGGGCTCTACAACTACTCTGCACAGTTAATCCTGCTGCTACACTCCAGTCAAGTATTGTTGAGGTAGTTGTGTAGGCTACCCTTCTTTCAGCTCTCCCCATCCGTGAAAACAAAAGGCATGCCCACTTTGTTTCATCTGCATGGCTGGAGGCACTTTCACTGATTGCTCTCCCAATCATTTCAAATAAAAAGCTTCAAGAGGAGAATTATTGCGAGTGTTGCCCTTAAGTGCACCTTTCACATTCATTGCAGCCCTGTCACAAGTGCCAGGAACAGGACGTTAGAAAAGTGTTCAGCAAAAGGCTGAGTCTGGTAATTTGTAAATCCTCAGTTTCCTTTGTGTTTGTAAATGTGTCTTACCAAGAACACCTTTTGTAAAAAGAACAATAGGACTTAGGCTATATTCGACTGCATGCCTCATAAATGCTATGTTCACTGTTGACAAGGTTCTTGAACAACGGGTCATATGGTTACAATATTTGAGAATACTGAAATCCACACACCCATAATGGTGGCAGATTTACTATTCATTTTTGAATAGTCAAATCTCCTAACCTTTAAGCCTCCTTTACTTAACCTTTGTGGAAAGCGTCATCAGGGTCAAGGAGAGATGAAGAGGTGCTTCCTATCGAACAAAAGGAAAAGACAGCACTGTTTAAAATGAATTCGACCCCACTTTTCCTAACCGACGTCATTGCGCGACGGCGAGTATTGCTGACGTAAGTCTCTAGCGTGAAACTACACTTTTGACTACCACTCAACAATTAGCTGCTAGAAAAGCTGCCACAATCGCTACAGTTCCCCTGATAAATGAATGAAGATATTCTTATTGTCATGGAAACTTCTACAACCCAACTCCATGCAGATATGTTGTTTGAGTTTGAAGCGGCTTAGGCCTTGACACTTAACGATTTGGAAGACGGCACTCACATCTTTCATTAGCAAGAAATAAGAATTTCCTGTTTTGCCGACCGACCACGGCAAAAGTTTTAATTTAAAAGTTAGTCTGCTGTTCGTAAATGACCGGGGTTTAATATGTCACCTTGTTCCTTGCACTGATTGGTCGTAATGCTATCCAATTGCATGCAGTGGTATTTAAAATGCACTTGTAGGTGCTTCCCCTTGAATTGGGAAGGTATATTGATCGTGGCCAGACCCTATATCGTTCTAGATGTGGGTCTGGATTTCCAGGCTAGTGCAATACAGAATCTGGTCAAGAACGCTCCCGATGGAACAGCCTGAGCTTTGCTTGATTGAAGGGAAGCTTGCCAGAGATATTCCATACTTCAGAGCCAGAGTTGCTTAACATTTTGACAGAATGGCAAATATTATGATCAGGAAATAATGTGGTGGCTCTTTGAAAATTATTTTTAGAGGAATGCCAAACTTAAATGAGTCCGTACCCCAGTGTAGGAATACAAGGACCTCAGGGTCTGGTTAGCAAAGGGACAATGGAGAAGGAACAGAGAATCAGAGCAGCAATAATCATAATAATAATTAAAACTGCGAGCAGTGATGACGGGCCCTCGCACCTCCGTGCTGGACGCCGTCCCTGGCGCTCCGGGTGACCGCGTGAGACCGTGCCGCAGTCTCCTCCTCTTCGGAGCATGCGGCACAGTAATACCTGTCACCGGAAGTGTGGAAGTTGCCGCGACGCGCTTGATACGGATGCGAGGAGTCCTCAGGGCCTGGGCTCTTACCAGGCGGGTGAAGTTTGGAGCACATGGGACAGTGCAGAGCGAAATTACAGCGACTTCCTGTTTCGTGGCGATGACGCAGAGAAACTACGAAGGCCACGGAGCCGATAGAACCGGCTTCTGGTGTTATCATTGTCTCCAGACCTCCCTGAGCTGCTTTGAGGTTGATTTGATCAACGTTTTTCCACTGTTAGAGAAATAAAGTCCCATTGCATTAACCATTACCCTACATAGCATGAAAGGCTAAGAGAAGTCTTCAGTCCCTCTATTTGTAATGCAATACTGCCACCTAGTGGGCAGCCCTGTAAATAAGGGAGAACAAAGTAGAAAAAAAGAACACAAATAGCTGACTTTCTGTGGGTAGAGGTCAGATCATGAAGATGCTTTTCTTTGTAATTGTACAGAATCTATTTGAGTATAGTATGTGTTATAGTATTTTAACTTACTGCAATGCTTCATTATTGAAAAGGTTTAGTTTTTAAGCTACAGTGTTGCTACAGACGACTGAATATAATTAAGTTAGAGCTGCTTCCTGTTAAGTGGCGTTTCAGCCAATGGAACCAGCTTCCTGTGTTATCATGGTGGCGTGTCTAGACCCTCTCTGAGCAGCTTTGAGGTTGATTTGATCAAGTGTGTAGGACTTGGAGGTAAATAACCAACATGCAATATTTACTTGACCCAGCAGTTGGCGCTCTCACTTTTTCTTAATATTATTGTGTGGGCTTACTCAGGCCTTGGGTCTCATTAAGCACATCAAATGTTGAGAAGATCAGACTGAGTATAGGGGAGTTACAGCTACTTCCTGTTTACTGGCGAAGACGCCAAGCTACAGCGAAGGCGTTTTGACAGGTGGTGCTCTCACTTTCTATGAATATTAGCGTGCGGGCCTCCTCAGGCCTTGGGTCTCCTTAACCATAAAACATTTGGAGAAGATGAGAGAGTATGGTGGAGTTAGGCCAACTTCAGTTCTTTTTTTTGGCGAATACTTCAAAATAAAAGACTTCCTGTTTTTGGGGCGGGGCGTCAAGAGGCAATCATAATTGTACATTGCTGTATGAAATTGTGTGGTTCTAAAGGTGCGAACACACCAAACGCGTTGGGTGCGGTGGCCAAAGCGCCCAACGCACCTGATCTGGCGCTTGGTCATTTTGTGTCAAAAAATGGTTAAACGCGCCCAACGCTACGCAGCTAGTCTCCCCGATATATTTATTCCCCTAATCAACCATGGCTGCGATCAGACCCGACCCGACACAACATCGTTCATGTCCATACAAAAACAACAACATCACGGCCAACAATTGTGCCAAAAGACAAATAAACAGCAACTGAACGGAACAAATAGCCTTAAAACAGCATTGCAGATTCACGCCACTCGGAAATGAACACAAACAGCAAGGCAGCACCATACCAAACACATTTACAGCAGCATTGTGCACAGGGCAGTAGAAAATAAAGGCAAGTAGCCTAGCCTACATTACCCTACCTGGCTGTGACGGGACCGTGGCTGGCGTTGATATAGGCATAAACACTGGTGCTTCGCTGTACTCGTTGTGAAAGTTCCCCGGACTTAGCCGTTATGTTTGGGTTCATTATGGAGGTGGTGGCCGTACACAACCGGGTGAGTTAACTAACGCTATCCGACGGTGCTAACTTGGTTTATCGGCTAAAGCACAGCCGCTATATTCACTGAATTAACCTGGAAGCCCATTCTCCTGGCTCACTTTCCCCACGTCTTCTAACCCAACCCGAGCGGCTTCATATCACCAGCCAGCCGCATTTCCTACTCGGTGTTTCTCAGCCTGTAGCTGTGTCCCAATACAGAGACCACGCACTTGGTAGGACGCGGTCTCGTGGTCTATGAAGGCTATAGCCCTAAAGGCCAGGACACACCGGCCAGATAATCGCCGTCGTAGTGTCGGTAGGGGGTCGGGACACGAATCTGTTTGGTGTGTGCCGTGACGTCGGCCGACGTAGAGGTCGTCGGGCTTGTTTTGAGCCGATTGAACATGTTCAATCGGCAGCCGACCGTCTTTCATTTGGAGCAATTTGATTGGTGGAGGGCTAGCGAATCAGTGAAGCCCGGAAGTGAGGCGGGTAGCACAAACAGCTAACAACAGCGAGCCATCGTTTTAATGTGTTTGTTCGTTTCGTTTTGAGAGTACTCACATGCATCAACACTCTGCTAAAAATTGTGCTCTTATGGTCCATAAATATAAATACGTATTTCTATCTATGTTTATGCTCTAGAGAGCTGTCCCATCATTTCTGGCTTTCGTATTTTTTCGGGCCACAATACAGATTAGCGCCGCCTGCTGTTATGGAGACATTACGTCCCGCGCAAGCAACAGAGCGTACGGAAAGTCAGCAGTCAGTTTGGTGTGTTCTCTGGCCGCGACGGGAAGCCTGGAGCTTCCTGAAACGGCCGACTCCACAACAAGTTGGACTGGTGTGTCCTGGCACTTAAGGCCGATTTTCAGGCCGAACGAGCCTTGTTAATTGAGACGGCCTCTGTAGCATGCTCTGTAGTTCTCCGTAGAGCATTTCCGGTTTACGTAACAAGCTGTTACCTTGCGTGACGACTCGCCGCTCCTGTGCTGCCTAGCAACCATGATTGCTGCCATTGGAGACAGCCTTGATAAAGGAGGAAAAAGAAAAAGAAGTTTCCTACCAGACGAAAAGACAACAAAAAAAGTCAAAGAAGAAAGAAGGACAAGAACAAGAAAAGACAAGGCAAGAAAAAAGAAAGAAAGGAAGATCAAAGTTAAGAAGATGGAGCAACACGTTGCTGTTTTGTTATTTTTTATTTTATTTGAGTTATTGAATTAGAGCTGCAGGAGTTGGAGAGGATTCGCCACCGGAGCCGGTGGGTAATTTTTCTCTGGCTAAGAGGAAGACTGGAGCAAACATTGGTAATGCTTACATATTCATAATTTAATAGCCTATATTATATATAGATAGATAGATAGATAATCTTTATTACAGACTCTAAGTCCAGATAATACAAAAGAACATAAAACAATACAAACAGCGACGACGACAACAACAACAACAACAACAACACAATATACAAGGTTGTCTAGCAACCCCCTATTAAAAGACACTTATACCAGTGTTTCCAGAGCAGTGATGTGTAACGTGTGGCACTAAATGCAATGTTCGTCAGTTCCAAAACAATCAGATTTTCTGAGTTATTCAAACGGCAGATGAACTTAAACATGATTTTTCTTAAAACAGATTGAAGAGTGTTAACTCGAGCAGTCACAAACATTTCGGTGGCGCTGGTCCATCTGGGCCGTTTTAACAAAATTCTCAGAGAGTCATTGTATGCCACTTGCAACCTCCGAAAGCTCGCTTTTTTATAATTTGACCACAGATGTGCAGTGTATAACGGTGTGCAATAAGCTTTAAATAGAGTCAGCTTCACATCATCAGAGCAGCAGCCAAACTTCCGTATCAGTACATTTGCTTGCACATATAACATGCGAGACTGACGCAGAATGTCCTCATCGTCACTCAGTGTGTCAGTGATCACATGACCAAGATATTTCACCTGACTGCAGGTTTTTAAAACATGACCCGACAGCTTAAAGTCAGGGAAAACCATATGTTTATCCTCATTTGTTCTGGAGATCATAATAACACTCTTTACATCATTATATTTGATGTCATGTTGCTCTCCATACAAGGAACATACATCAAGGAGCTGCTGCAGACCAGCTGAACTTGGACTAAGTAGCACACAGTCATCCGCGTACATGAGATGGTTCACCACTGTACTGCCAAACATACAGCCGGTTTTACACATTTTTAACTCTTTTGACAGACTATTCATATAAAAATTAAATAAAATAGGAGATAAAATGCTCCCCTGTCTGACTCCATTACTGACCTGAAAGGGAGCAGATACACAATTATCCCATGTCACCTGCATAGTTTGGTGAGCATACCAATAAGACAGGATTCTCACTATGTATTTTGGGACGCCCGCTTCGCTCAATTTTTTAAATAACTTCCCATGGTTCACGCGGTCAAATGCCTTGGAAGCGTCTAAAAAACACATGAACATGGAAGAGTTTTTTCTTTTGTAGTCACTCAACAATTCTTTTAAAACATAGATACACATATCCGTACTATGCTTAGGTTCAAAGCCAAATTGATTTTCTGCAGAAATAATTAATGCTTGGACTCTTTCAAGAAGAATTTTTTCAACAACTTTAGATAAAACACTAGCCAGAGCAATGGGTCTATAATTGTCTGAGCTGCATACCTTTCCTGATTTATCCTTGACAACAGGGACCAGCAGTACCGTCATCATAGAGTGTGGAAGATAGCCATGGACCATGAAGGCAGTGAAGCATAGGGCAAGCAGAGGAGCTAACCTAGAGCTGGCAAATTTCAGATGTTCAGCAGAGATAGAATCCATACCTGTCGATTTATTAACTGATAGGTTTCTGACCACTTCATACACCTCATGGGTCTTGGTTGTACTCACACCTTCGACATTATCTACTTGATAGCATTCAGTCGGGACACAATTAAATAATTTAGCATAATGCTGTTGCCAGAGTGCAGCAATTGCATTTGCACCAGAGACTCCATCTACTGTCGATGGTAAGGATGGTTTACAATTATTAACACGCTTTACCTCTTTCCAGAAAGCTTTGCTGTTTTTATCTAAAAGTTTCTTGGCCATGGAGTCAGCTCTCAGAGTTTGCTCGTTTTTACTGATGAAACGTATAGCATATTTATATTTTGCGTTTGTATGCTTCTTGTATTCAAAGATAGGTCCCTGTCTTGGTTTACCAGCCATTGCCCATGATTTAGTAGCTTCACAAACTTCTGTATAGAATTCAGCCACATACGTGTTCCAGCCAGGTCTAGCTACCCCCTTCTTTTTTGTTTTAAGAAGAGGCACACTGGCTTTAAGTAGAGCTGTTACAATCTCAATGTACATTGCAGAGATATCTGTTTTATGATTAATGTTAGAACAGTTAGTATCTTTACAGATGAGTGCCGCTCTTGGCAGATATATGTTGCTCAACAGTTGATCAGTGTGAGTAAAATAGGAAGCAATGTCTTCCTCTGAAAGAGAGGGCCAGTCCACATGATCTGGAATAAAACTGTTTGCACATTTTATAGTGTCAGGTATATTATCCCATCTAATAACCATCTTCACAGGAATGTGATCTGAGGTAGATGTGTTATATAAAACTTCCATATGTGCCAAAGAAGTGTGAGCATCAGCTGTTGAGAGACAATGATCTAACCAGGATGTGGTGTGCCATGCCTCACTTATATATGTGTAGCTGTTAGATGGCAACAGCTCCCTGCTGGACAGTATTAGATTATTATCTCTACAGAGATGATTCAGGTGGTTAGCGAATACTGATCTACTGTCTGAAATATCTGCATTCATATCCCCGACAATAAAGACACTAGTAAATTGCTCATTTAGTAAGAAAGAACTAATAAAAGCCATCTTATTCATATAGTCTTCTTCATTATTCTGGCATTCATATGGGGTATAAATATTTAAAATTACAAATTCCTTATCAAGCTGTGTCACGTGTATAGCAATACACCAGTCCACACCAAGCCTAATGACATTCACCACTGAGTCCAATAATAATACATATAGCCTAATGTAATAGCCTATGTTATAGGCCTATATTAGCCTACATGTTTAAAATAGTACCAACCTTACTTTAATAGGCTATTGAACAAATCTAAAATAGTTTTGTCATTAATCAGCTAAAACAGGTTGGGTTACTTTCATATCTAACAGTTATCAGGTAGCCTAGATATATTTAAGCCTTATCTAAACTCTCTACACTTAATATCCAGCAATTGTTTAAACCTTTTTCTTTTCCCTGAACCAGACCAGACCCCTGTACTGCAGGATCAATTTAAATGTTCGGTCCTGGATCGGTACTTCAATGGCCAGGACACCAGAGCAGGGAGGCCCTGGCAGTGCTGCTGGACCTCCTCCACCAGGAGCGGAGGCACGGATGGGGTTCCACAATCGAGACCCTGGTGTTCCTGTTCTGGTTGGCCAGTGGGACATCATACAGGGTGGTCTCCAGGGTGTTTGCCATTCCTCACTCTACTGTCCACCGCATCGTCCACAGGGTCACTGAGGAGGTGGTGGCCAATCGCCACAAAGTATATATTTATTGATTTCATCACTCATACCTTTGACTCTTGAGTTGCTGTGACAAGTGCATTTTCCTATGTGTGGGATTAATACAGTTTATCTTATCCTATCTTAAGGTCATCTACCTCCCGAAGACCCCAGAGGACCTGGAGGCAGTGACCCGTGGGTTTGCAGGGCTGGGGAGACATCAAGCCTTCGCCAGGGCAGCTGGAGCAATTGACGGCTGCCATGTCAGAATCAAGCCACCGAGCAGCCCTGATGGTCACTGCTACAGGAACAGAAAGTTGTTCCCGTCCATTATTTTACAAGCTGTTTGTGACCATCAGGGCCGCTTTATAGATACTTATGTGGGACTGGCCTGGGTCAGTCCACGACGCTAGAGTCCTCCGGCATAGCCCCCTGTACCGGAGGTCACTCTACCCTCCTCCAGGGCACTTTATCCTGGCCGACGGCGGGTACCCTTGTCTCCAACACCCACTCCCCCTCATCACTCCATTACAAGCAGCCACTACGAGGTGTGGGAGCCCAGCGCTTTAACTCCCATCACTCCAGGGCATGCTCCATTATAGAGCGTGCCTTTGGGATGATGAAGACCAGGTTCCGGGCCATCTTCCTGCAAGCGCTGGAGGTGCACCACACCTTCGTACCTCATGTAAGTAATCACTCAACAGGACTTTATTTAAATACTGAAGAGTTAATCAAAAAGTATTAATTATTTTCTCAGGAGGTATTTTATATTATATATATATAATATATATATATATATATAAATAAATAAATAAATAAATACATACATATATTATATATATATATTAATATTATATTATTATATTTATATTGTATGTATGTATGTATTATTTTATTTTACCATTTCAGGTCATAACTGCATGTGCCATCCTCCACAACATCTGCCTTGGGGCCGATGACATCATGGCCCCAGAGGAGGAGGAGGTGTGGCAGAGGATGAGGGGGAGACCGGTTTGGAGGCAGCCAGTGGTGCTCACTGGCGGGACCAGCTGTCGGCAGAGGTGTCGGGCCCTGGAGGAGGTCCCCTTGATCACCAGTATTTATAACAGGCAAGTTAAAGAATTGTAAAGCTTTGATTTCATTTAATTAATTAAAAAAATGAGTTGTAATTTGTGCAGAGATTTCTTTTGTCAAAAAAAGAAGAAAGAAGTATTATTTTGTATGCACTCTTATTCTTGACCTTTTCCAAAAACCTTAGTGACATGGCAGCCGTCAATTCAGCCCCGCAAACCCACTACAGTGACGATGCGGTGGACAGTGGAGAGAGGGATCGACCAACACACTCTGGAGACCACCCCAGATGATGTCCCACTGACAGCAGACAGACACCAGGGTCTCAATGTGGCAGCCCATCCTGGTCCAGCAGCACCACCAGGGACTCCCTGCTCAGCTTTTTATTTTTTTTTATTTTTATTTATATAATAAAACACATAATTTACAAAAAATGTCATTTGATTCTTACGCAACAATGATAGAGGTGGCAGGTTGGGCGATAATGTATAAGATCTGCCTCCTGTATAATGACAGGCACCCGGTGTTCATTGATTTGCCTAAAGTGTGTTGATCTGTCTAGAATATACAGTATAACAATTATAACAATCTGTCTGTTTGAGGGAGAAGATAAACAAGGGAGCAAATCTTAAATTCTCTAATGCTCGAGGTAAGGCCTGAGATCAGATTATCCATACCAAAAAAAATATGTGCTAACTAGATATTACAGAAATTACTTGTGTGATTTGGAGGATAATAATGGTATTCTGAATATCAGAAAAAAAAACTTTTATTTACACATAAAAACATATTAAATACTGAACATAAATAATGAAAATGAAAATATCCTACATTGAGGAAAAAACACCTATAAAATAATATGGCACAGCCAAAATAAAATTACCTTAAATACATATTAAATAATTAAATCAACAACAAATCTTAAATCATTTTTCAGCAATTTTCTCAAGGATGGAGAAGAGCCTCTCCATCCTCTCTTTGCTCTCCTGAGCCTCCTCTCCTCCGCCTCCCTCTGCTGCCTCATGTCCTCTTTGATGAGGTCCAGCAGCTCGTCCTCCCGGTCCCTCTTACGAGAGCTGCCGCTGCTGCTGGGCCCTGGCTGGCTGGGCCCTGGCTGGCTCTCCTTGTCCTCCTCCTCTTCATCCTCCCCCGGTTTGTCCTCATGGATAGAGGCTTAGGACAGGGGGATTTGTCGAATGCCTCTGTCCTAACACCTCATCCATGAGGACAAACCAGGGCCAAGTGGCAGCCGCCCCCTCGCCTGACGCTGGACACTTGCAATCCTAAGGCAGAGGAAATCAATTGTGGCAGTTAACAACAACAACAGAAATTCAGCAAAAGTGTTTTGCATGGTTAAAACAAATAATGTGCATTTAAAATTATGTGAACTTACTTTATATATTTTTTTTAAGTTGTCCCATTTTTTTTTGCCTGAAGGGGAGTCACCTTCCCCTCCAGGCCCATTTCCTCCAGTATACTCCTAATCACAGAGAGAAAACGAAATAAAGGGTTAACATTACAATCTGTTATACAAAGCCTTGTAGATACTTTAACCTTATTGTAAAGGTTACAAGTTGATCTTTGTAAAGGCTGTCCTTGTAACGGTTACAGTTAAATGAGCCCTCATCCTATACAAAGCCCATGATAATCAGACCATTAGTGGCTGGGACATTAAACCCTTTTTCTTTGTTGTGTGTTTTTGTAGTGCTTTCACAGGGATGTAAGCTGTGACCTTGTCATGTTTCTCTTTATAACTCAAAATAAGACATTCAAGTAAACGATTTCTGGGGGATCTTGTGTGTGTCCTGATGTTTAATGAGGACTAATTTAACTGTAACCTTTACAAGATGGTCAAATGTAAATACTGCAAATGGCCTATTGTCAATAATTGTTATAAACTAACTGACATTATGAATAAACTAGTGTTTCCTTACCTCCAGGATACCGACGCGGAGTTTTTGGCCCCGGTGAAGAGGCCGTCTTTCTCCCCCTCAACTTAATCAGTTGAGCCGTATGCTCCTGGCTCCCTAAACCAAAAGCACTGTTAGAATTAGTTTTGCTTCACACTACCCAACAAAAGCAGCTTAAATAGCAAAATAACCAAGTTAGCTGTGTAAAAATCCCAACGTTTGTAACAAGTTAACCAACGGACATTGACGGGACAGGGCATGAAATAAGGCGGACTTTAGAGCGTCTCTGCCCGGGTAAAAGTTGCACGAGTTGGTGGTGTTGGAGGTGTTTTCCGTTGCGGTCAGTGGAGGAATTCTAAACCTTTTGGGATATTTTTTTTAACGATTTTGAAGTGTCTCTTAACTTCCTATTAACAAAGTAAAATCTAGATAAATGACAAGAAATATATGTCAAGATATAGGCTAAAGCTCAGAAAGTGTGTGTTTTTTAATACATTTTCCTAAAAGTTAGTGTCACTAACACCATTAGAACGTTACCTTACTTAACCAATTATTTTGAAGGACTTAGAGGTTTTATGAGGTTACTTTTTTTTTCTTTACATTTGTATCGTTAGTTATTTGAGTTACTTGAAACCCAATACTTACATTTAAAGGCGTAACACGCTGCCGCTTCAGACTGATCAGATGCCATCTCTGACGAAACTGCAATGAATCGTGGGATTTATAGGGCCGCGAAGGATGCATCTGATGCAGCCTTCAAAACCGTGAAACGAAGGCTGCATTTCTGGGCTGCATATGAAGGAGCCTTGCAAGTCGTTGCAAACGGGACAGCCTTTGCACGCAGCTATGACGCAATCGGTCTTCAAATGCAGCCTACGTAGCTGCAACCCCTGAATCAAGACACAGCCTCTGTGTTGTCCTCCCACCCATGCTCCCACCGTGCCGATGTCCGTGACGTCGGGTCAAGCTCACCGCTGATTGGCCACCGCGGCTAAACGTCACGCGTTGGGTTATTTTTTGAACTCGCACGGTTGTGCGGCTACCGCGCCCAAAGCGCGCTTTACCGCAGCCAACGCATCATCGCGCCTAAACCAATGGTTCCCTATGCAAAAATAGGATTTTTCAACGCCGCCACCGCACCCAACGCGTTTGGTGTGTTCGCACCTGAAGTATAACACAGCCTGAGTTATGATCAATTAAAGGGTTCATGAGGTCCGTTTTTGATGTTTTTTTTTGGCGAATGAGGCGCCGGTGCTGCAAGACGGTAATTCAGATTAAAACGAGCTTTCGGGTATATCGTTGTTATGAGTCCACTTTACTCTGCAATCCTGCAGAGCAGTAGCCTGGCATTCCCAGACCTGCCACTAGGCGCTGGAAAATTAAATTTGCTGCGCGTGTTGGTCTGGACACGCTCCGTTGAAGCTTTATCAGGAAAACCAGAAATCTGGTTATGGTTTCAATTGGTTCTATCTAATATGGGCGCGCCAGAGCCCTTTATATGGTGCTCTGGGGAGGACGTAACCGGATGACGACAGTGACGTGCATGCGACGTCGAAGCCGTGATAGTAAACATCTAAGATGGCTGCGGATATGTTGTGTGAGTTTGAGACTGCTTTGGCCTCGACCCTTAACGATTTGGAAGACGGCACTCAAATCTTTCATTAGCAAGTAAGTGGAATGTTCTGTTTTGCCGACCGACAACGGCAAACGTTTAATTTGCATCGCACCTTGTGCATCGCTCTGATTGGTTGTAGTGCTATCCAACTGTGTGCAGTCAGTGGCATTTGAAATGCACGAGTAGGAGCCGCCCCTTGAGTTGGAAATTACTATTGATCGTGGCCAGACCCTCTATCGTTCAAGATATCAGGGTCTGGATTTCCAGGCTAGCAGAGCAGGGCTGTATGCTTATTTTTTTAGGTGGTAGCACTGGTGCTAGCAAACAAAAAAAATCAGTAGAGTAAAATAAATTCAGGAGCACACAAAGTATGATCGAAAACTTGCATAACCTTAACCCATGCATTTCGCTCTAATTACCTTTTAGCCTGTCATCTTGGTCTCATTTGAAATTCTCAATTAATATCATATCCTAGTGTGTGCAGTAATAATTGTAGAAAAATTAATAGGGGTGCACTGATTGCAATTTAGACAGAAAAAATCTAACCTGCAAATGTAATTTTTTGCTGATTCAGAATTATTTTCTCCCATAAAATTAATATCTATATATTTTCTGTATATACATATCATTATTATATTCATAGTAATACATTGTTTTGGTAAATGTCCTTCTGTTAATTAAAACCAAACTTTAAAACATTAAACATAGCCTATTAAAGCTGCAGTTGAGAGTTTCAGCCGTTGGGATCCCAAAGGCTGTTTTCCCAACGCTCTACCTGCTACTCCTCCCTCCGAACGACAGCTGCGCGTTCATGTGAATTCAGTTACATTGACAGGAGACAAACATCATGTCCGATTCCGAGGTGATTAAACATTAGTAATGATAACTACATACGTACATATTGAGCATACATTTTAATCACAGACATACCATGTATGTTAGCTTAAAATCATTGTAAGGGTGCTGGTAGGCCTAACAAAAGTAGCTGTAACAGCCAGGCAAGATAGCAAACTAATTGTAACAGAGTGGAGAGGTGTGTGTGTATCTCCTACTATTTATGCTCCTGCTCTGACCGCAGCTGGGAGGGGCTGCTGCGCGAGGAGCGGGCTGCGTAGTGCTCCCGCTGCTCGTTGAGAAGAGGTGATACTTGCTTTGGTGAAAAAAGTCACCAATAACACCAGAAAAAAAAGCTAGATTTGTCGCTTCTCGCTGTTTTGAAAAAAAAATTCGCCAGTGGGGCTGAAAAGTCACTAAATATAGCGACAAAATCGCTTTGAGTTGGCAACACTGAGCACAGGACGAGGGCTATATACGGCAGGCAGCCTAGGGGCAGAGGAAGGGGACGAGGTCGCGGTCGGAGAGGTCTTGACGTGATAGGGCAAGAAGACATGGCCGGTGTACTTTTTTTCGAGCTCCGTCTCCCTTTCAGCAGTTAACTTTTCAACATTCGTCTTTCCTCGTTTTTTTGCTGTCTTAGCGGTGTTAGTTGTCGGTATCCTGGGAATGGTCAATTGAGGGTTCGTTTGTGAAGACATTGCTACTCGCTGTCCGCCGTAGTAGCCTAGTACCAAACAGTGGCTAGTGTCAGACTGCTAGGGTCGTGAACGCTCACGCAACTGACGCATCAACGTCGTTGCCAAGGTCCCACAGCCAATAAGAACGGAGAATCTGACCTCGCTCTGATTGGTCAAAATTAACATGAGCGGTGGCAATTTTGGGCGGCAGCACACAGAGGCAGGGGGGAGCAAAGTGATAAAAAAATATTTTCAGACCACTTCACCTACATATAGCTGAATGGCTATTATGACAGTTTTGCCAAATATTACAGTAAAAAAACTCTCAACTGCAGCTTTAAATAAATAAGTATACATATTGGTAAAATTTGGAATAAGTTAAATAGGTTGTTGTGAATGTGTTGGGAGTACTTTCTTCAGTGGCTTATCAGTTATTTCAAACTTTGTTTAAAAAGACTACTGTTGACTGCTCAATGCAGCTGAAGCAGTTGATTTTCAAGCTAGCGCACTGCAGTGCTGTGAAGCGCTAACTTCTTGTTCTTACCGGCTTCAAAATAAAAGTCAACTCACGTTTGCCTAGTAACAGGCTTTTAATGTGAAGGCGCACAGGAAATGTTGTGTTTGCACATGCGCTAACTTAACTGCGTCTCCTTCCGGTTATTACCGTTGGTGAAGTGTATTAATCGCCGCACAAGCACAGGTCCCAAGCACACATCTTTCACCAGCCAAAGTGGAGGGTGGACTCAATAACTTACTTGCCTAAGACTACATTTACCCGAATTTGGAGAGTGTTAATGTAGAGCCCTCTAAACAGTGTTGTGCAGCACTCCTCTGTGTCTCGGACGGACAGCATCTGCTCATTAGCAAGCTGTCGCACTCGTGCGAGTGGAATTGTATTCATCATCGCACGTGATCAATTTCAGTAGCAAATGCGATCAAAACTGTCGCACTGTACAGCCCTGCTGCAGAGTAATGTGGAGTTATGACTTGAGTAAATGTTGGTGAATATTGGCTGGCATTTCGTCATAGTTATTCGGAATCAAACAAAACTTTTTTTGGTGTATCTTCCATGTCTTATGAGTGTCCCTAGAGTTTTCGTTTTGCAAAATATGTTCCTGCTAGGAGTTGTGAATTTTTTAACATTGTGATGATTTTAGAGACAGAAATTCACATTTCAAATTAAAAGACTTCCTGTTGATTTTGGGGCGGCGCTTCAAGAGGCTTTTTTGTGGGGCCTGCAAAGATACATTTGGGGTTTAAATTTGGTTATGATGAATTAAAGTTTCATGAGGTCCGTATTTTATGATGTTTACGTCAACTTTGACCCCCAATAGCTCCATGGTACTATTGTAATTTTGAAATCTTTTCGCAATTTAACATCGGCCAAGTGTCTTGAGTATTTGAGATGTGGTTCGACGTTCCTGGCGTAAAAAACTCTAGGACAAGTTCTTCGATATGTGAAAATTTGTAATATGGCGATTTTAGGCACTACATCCAAAATGGCCGACTTCCTGTTGATTTTGGCCCTGGACATAACATTGCATTTATGTGCGCCTTGGGCCATTACATGTTGTCCTAAAATTTCAGGCTTCTAGCGTGAGCATGCATTTCCTGAAAAACTGTTTGTGGTCATGGGGGCGCCGTTTTTTTGGTCCGTTCTCAAAACCAACGATAATTTGCAATTTTTTGCAGGTCTGATGGGTACGCAAAACATTGGGTTGGGTAGGGTAAACCGTACCCTACCCAACTTTTGGCAAATGAAAAGCCAAACTACCCGGACCGAACCGCTCCGACCCGCTCTACTCGGTGGAAACGAGGCATAAGACAAGATGCTTGGATTCCAGCCCAACTGCTTCATTTTGAGAGGAGCACAGCAGGCCTGGAGTGGCCAGCAAACCCAAGAACAGGATCTAAAGAGAGCGAGAGATCATAAATGAGGGTCACCCCTCAACTGATCTTTTGAGTATAAATAAAGGTTAAATTAAATACATATGTGCTCATTCAAATAACAGTGATAGGGCCGGGTTAAACTAGTGTTTAGTCACAAAAGAGTGATCATTATTTTGTTTTATCTTTAGTCCATAATTAAAAATGGAACTGTTATCTTCTTTGTGTATTTTATTTTTGTTTATGTTGCAACAATGATATACACTTCAAGGAAGAGAGAGTAGAAAATACATATATTTTACATTTACCTGTTAAACCTAACTGCTGAGTCAGTGTGTTTCACCATTGCTGTTAGTAATCCATTTCCTCCTGTTTGTTCCTTTCAGAGAAAATCATTAAACTGGATATCATTTGTTGTGTATGATTTTGGAGTTCTTTGACGGTATTCATGTCAAATGTGAGAGCCGTGTTTCCAAATAAAACTAAAGATTCTAAATAAAATAAAATTTTCTTTCTTTTTATTGTTGTCATGAATTGATTTCCAGTTGGAAATATTTTAGTATGTTTAATATTGTTATTATAGAGAATGTACACGGGTCACAAAGAGCATTGTTGATTGATGGATTGTACTTAGGTAATCCTTATTCAGCACTATTTTGCATTTATTAAGTGTAACAAGTGATAAATGGTTCACAAATAACATTAAGAAATGGTTAATTATGCTTAAGTGATGCTTAACCCTCTGAACCCTGAGGGCATTTTCTCGATTTTACATGCTTTTATAAATTACCATTTTAGAGGGCAGGCAGATAACATAATACCCAGGTGATTCATATCAAAATGTTCAAAACACTCTCAGCTCTCAGTGTGGAAGGTTCAATGTTGCCCTAGTCCAATGTAAAAAAAAAATATTTTGACATAAATGTTGAAATTGTAAGTCCGATTTTTGAAAAATTTCGAAATTTGTGTGAAATAATACCTTTATTCATCTGATTAAGTTATTTTGGCTCTTGAAATTGCTTCTCCAAAACATTAGCTTCCAAAATGTACTGGAATTTTTCCATAAAAAGGTTGGGAAGAGCAAACAACATGACTAAAATGATCTTTTTGTCCAAAAGTTTTTTGTTTTTTTGGTTCTCGATTTTACATGCTTTTATAAATTACCATTTTAGAGGGCAAGTAGATAACATAATACCCAGGTGATTCATATCAAAATGTTCAGAACACTCTCAGCTCTCAGTGAGGAAGGTTCAATTTTGCCCTAGGCCAATGTAAAAAAAAAATATTTTGACAAATGTTGAAATTTGAAGTCCGATTTTTGAAAAATTTCGAAATTTGTGTGAAATAATACCTTTATTCATCTGATTAAATTATTTTGACTCTTGAAATTGCTTCTCCAAAACATTAGCTTCTAAAATGTACTAGAAATTTTCCATAAAAAGGTTAGGAAGAGCAAAAAACATGACTAAAATGATCTTTTTGTCCAAACATTTTTTTGGGTTGAGATCTAAGGGCATTTTCTCGATTTTACATGCTTTTATAAATTACCATTTTAGAGGGCAAGTAGATAACATAATACCCAGGTGATTCATATCAAAATGTTCAGAACACTCTCCGCTCTCAGAGAGGAAGGTTCAATTTTGCCCTAGTCCAATGTAAAAAAAAAATATTTTGACAAATGTTGAAATTTGAAGTCCGATTTTTAAAGAAATTCGAAATTTGTCTGAAATAATACCTTTATTCCAAGCCAACAGTTTCTTAACGCCCAATAGCACAAATAGACATTTGCCTCAGTAGGCTTCACATTTCTTCTCCACTGAGAAAAAAGTCCCTTTAATGGGAAAAATATTGAGAAATGTCATGGAGTGACAGATGAATAAATGCTTCTCCCAAGATGGACATCATGCAATAGATGTCACTTGTACAAACAATACAAAAAAATCATGAAGGAATACAATAATTGACTAATGTTAACATGCTAATACTAAAATAAAATATGAATAGTGTGGATGCAGGAGAACTTCAGATGCTGCCAGAGGAAGGACTTGATCCACACCGTCTCGTCTCCACCAGGGAAAACTGGAAGAGAACAGACAGACAACAAATGAGCCAAGAAAAGTGAACAGGCATGAAAACAAAAAGACTATCCTGCTGAGCGAAAGCATTATCCCCATTTACAAAGCATTAGCTTCTATAATGCACTGTCATTTTCCAAAAAAAAGTTGGGAACTGCAAAAAACATGACTAAAATCAACTGGATCACTTATGTGTAAGTTCCAGGAGATGACACCAAATATGTCCCTACTCATGACTGTTGCGGCAAATGGACAGGTTAAACTGTGGTTCTGCCTCCAGTAATCAGCAATGTGGTGTAGTCTAACCAGGGCCATGTAAAAGAGGAGTCCAATGTACTTGTAAAACTCCTCAACTGTCAAATCAGTCAATTTAAACTTTTTACCCATGGCAATTTTTTTGGCAGCCTGTTTGTTTGTGTTGCTACAGAGTGTGTGTACAGTGTGTGCAGTGAAAAACAATTTGAAGAGCTCAATTGGTGTGTAGAAGTGCGTGCCTAGCTGTGGGCCAGGGGTGTGTGCAGGTTGAAACCTGGAGACAGGAGGAGCGGTGTCCTGGTCTTCCTCAGTCTTCCAAGCCCGCTGCTGCGTAGGGGGTGCTGGTGGAGTTGGGACACGGGACCTCTTTGCGGGTGGTTCTCCTCTTCTCCTGGACCTGGACCACAGATTCACAGAAATCAGTCTCATTATCTCATAACAAAAATATTCAAACTTCACAACTTGTATTTGCAAACAACAGTGTAATAAAAGTCGATGCAAAAACATTTCCATTCTGTACTATTTGTAAATTGTAAAGGGAAATACTTTTACACAGAATACACACCTATTACTATTATTTTCAAACTAAAGTAAACAAAAGTAGTGCTATCAATAGAGAAATCAGTCCCTGTAATGTCAAGAATGCAAAATTCAAGCTAGCTTACATTTACACACTGAGCTTCATTTGCAATTTCTAAAATACATTATTATACCCGTTTATAAACAGCTGTATAGCCTACTACAGTTTGTTTGTTTGTTTCTCTCTCTCTCTCTCGTAACTTCTGTCTCCTCCCCTCAGCCAGACTAAATGACGACTTTCCACACAACAGACAGCGCTGCACTGCCACCGATTAATGCCTATGCCGGTTCATTCACCATTTTCGTACTCATACGCAAAAATATTCACACACACACACACACACACACACACACACACACACACACACACACACACACACACACACACACACACACACACACACACACACACACACACACACACACACACACACACACACACACACACACAACACACACCACACAAACACACACACACACACACACACACACACACACACACACACACACACACGGGTGTCCATGTATGCGAGACAGCTAGCAAACAAAATTGAGACACACGGGGAAGATTGTACTGTTTTGAACCTAGCCTACATTGTTGCACCCACTAAATAATAACAATAATAATAATGTACACTAGCGGAGAATAAAGTAAGACTATTGAAATATATTTCTATTCTCTACCTTTTGAAAACTATTACTTGTTTTCAAACAACAGAAGGCTGGCGACAAGAGTATACAGCTCTGTCACGTCAGTTCCAAAAAAAAATCGGTCATGTCACGGACGCAACATTCAAGCTAGTTTACATGTTCACACTTAGCTTCCATTACAAAAACAGACGTTTTGTCAAATAAATGCTCTCACCCGTCTTCAAATGGATCCATGTCATCTTCATATTCCTCTTCGTCAAAGCCCTCAATGTCGGAATTGGCGTCTTCTTCGTCACTGCTCCTCTCAATCTCGTTGCGGGCCTCAGCTGTAGCTCAACATCCGCGCCATGGTGAAGCCGAAATAGGAGCATGAATAGCTGTCCTTTGTTCAGTGAATGTTGTTTGACAAGTAATGGGGAGGTCCTTAGTGATTACACTAAGTTGATTGGATGGTTTTTCACAAAATCTGACAGCAAGCAGCTCTACCAATCACGCAAGGGAAAGGGTGTTGATTGACAAGCGGCTCAGCCAGTAGCGCAAGGGAAAGGATTGATACATTTTCGCGCCTCTCAGCAACATATCTCTGGCTGTGAGTCACGTATACTATCGCGAGAATATATCCCGGAAAGGGCAGAATCCCAGCTTTCCGGAGATATTTAAACCATATCGCTGCGATTAAATAATGTTAAATAATTTATTAAAACATAACGAAATCACCGACAGAACGCAGTACGCGGGCTCCGGGTTGGAAGGGTTAATCAGCACTAGTATGCCTTTATTAAGTGTTAATGCATGAGGAATGGTTCCCACTTTACAATAAGGGTCACACAGTCCATTAATAAATGGTTAATTACACTTAAGTAATGCCTATTAAGGTTAATTATACTTCAGTAATGCCTATTCAGCACTGGTGTTACTTAATGGGTACATTGTTCCCACTTTACAATAAGGATCACAAAGAGCATTAATACATAGTTAATTATGCTTAAGTAATGTTACAAAAATGACATTTGTTAACAGTTAATTAATGCTCATTATATTAATCAACTGTTGGTTCATGCTTAATTAATGAATTAACTAAGGTTAATATATGATATTTATACACATTACATAATGTCTTAATGCCTTAGTTAACATGAACACCATTAGTAAATGCTTACTAGACACATTAGTTAACAGTTAACTAATGGTTAGTTAAACCTTATCAAGCCTACCATTCATTAATGTACCCTTATTGTAAAGTGTTACCACTCATCCAGCCCTGAATCATATTTCTGTCCTAGATTCTGAAGTCATTCCTCCTCCTTTTTTCCTAACGTAGGCTACACAAAGTTATTACTTAAATCCCCCCCAGCACTGAGTTGACTTGGAGTTACTATTGTGAGAATATCATAGATTAAAACAAATACTGCAAGAGCTCAGTGCTGCGTACAGTATTACCAAATGAATTAACACTCTAATAAGTTTCCGCAGCATAAATGCCACATGTTGAATTTAGCAGTGTTCTAAGCAGGAAGAGCTGTCGTGCACTGATTTGCAGGGTTTGTGGGTTGATCCCCCGCCTCCTGCCACATGTCAAAGTGTCCCTGAGCAAGACACTGAACCTGGAATTGTTTCCCGATGAGTAGCTTGCACCCTGCGTGGTAGCTGCAGGCATCAGTGTGTGTGTGTGTGTGTGTGTGTGTGTGTGTGTGTGTGTGTGTGTGTGTGTGTGTGTGTGTGTGTGTGTGTGTGTGTGTGTGTGTGTGTGTGTGTGAATGAGACAAAAGATAAAAAATTAAAATTAAAACGCTAAATAAGAGCAGTCCATAGCATTTACCAGTTGACTGCTTGGCCAAGTTGGTATTTGCTTTGAAGAATTGCTTGAATTGTTCAATGCTTCACACGGTAATGTAATGCCTCGTTTCCACCAAACAGAGCGGCTAGGGTCCGTAAAGCTATAGTGTGTAACTTGTGTCCCCCCCATGAGGAATTCTGAGTAATTACAACTCCACTGTCGGCTAATCTACACAAGGTAAGCCTTCATTGATCGTGCATGGATTTTATACCTTCTGCTGTTATAACATGTTTTTTCTAAGCAGTGGAATCAAAATCTGAAACATTTATTGGGCTCTTCTTTGGATTTTTCTGAGCTCCTGCTCCAGTTTGTAAACGCTGCCATACTGAGAAATACAGATAGAGCTTTGTGGAGCTTAATCAACTTTGTCAAGTTTGGCAATGGCTTGAATGTAACCGTCATTCATTAAGCCTATATTAAGAAGTTACGCAGTATAGCTTTAAGTGAAATAGACTCAAACCATGTTTTTAACTATTTATACCAGTATTCCCTAAACAAAACTGTACGACGACCCTTATGCCCTGACGCGCTCATGACTGCTGCAATTACAGTAAGACGAATTGTTTGAGTGAGTAGGCCAACACTGTTCTGTAGGCTGCTATACCCATCGGTCTCCTCCTCTCCTCCGTTCTCACTCTGCTATTGGTTAGCACGTGGCCAGGCTCCGGGATGATGATGCTGCTGCCTGGCTGGGAAAAAGGGGGGTAAAAGTCGGAGAGCACGTCTTGCCTGCTGCGCACACAGGCAAGGCAAGGCAAAAGTGAAGTGAAGTGAAGTGAAGATGCTTCTTTCCTTCCGAACAACAGTCCAGCCCGTAAGCCATTCAATACTACTTCTTCTCCTCCTCCTCCCAGAGCGCCAAACTGTCCCCTTCCCCGGTTTACAGCCGGTGCTCGTCCGGCTCGGATGAGGCGCCAGAGACCAAGAGGAGCATCGCCGTCACCCTGATAGCGTACCCGTGGTTGGAGAGCTACGTGTCGGCATGGGTGCGCTGACCAAAGGACGTTACCTCTCCATGGCAGGCCTCTTTATCCTTGTTTACTGCACGGTGTCTGTTATCTCCAAAGGTAAGAGCTGTGTGTGTGTGTGTGTGTGTGTGTGTGTGTGTGTGTGTGTGTGTGTGTGTGTGTGTGTGTGTGTGTGTGTGTGTGTGTGTGTGTGTGTGTGCGTGCGCGCGTGTGCGTGTGTGTGTGTCCTTATCTCCATGCTTGGCTATACTTTTCGTTGTCAATGGCTTTGGAAGGCTTTTTTTCTCCCTCGCGTGTTTTCAGTAAAAGCATTCCTCTCGTGCCATCCTCGTGGTTACGCATCGCTCGCCACGCTTCAACCGTAAATTGTAAACATTCAGGATATTTCTGAAGGTTTATGGACCATTGTGCACATTCGTTAATAAGCGTGTTTTTTAAATCTTTTTTTTTATTAATTATCGGACTTGTTGGAACTCCTTTATTCCACAACGCTCAGCAGAGCTTCTGATATTGATTCACCAAGCCACAGTCTCACACTGCCAAGTTCCCCCACACCGTTTTTTCTCTTTCACATTACCCTCAGATCGATGTTAATTGTCCCATTTTCACTCACTTCTTGCAGTCTTTAATGAACTACACTACGGTGATGCGTTCAGGAGCAGGCTGTGCAACAGGCATGTCACGCTTTTTTTTTTTTGTTATAGCCTATCTCTGGGAGTTACTGGTGTGTGTAAGCTACCGATTCCGTGTGCGCGTGTCTTCATAATTAAACGATCCGCGCCCTGCTATCATGAACTGGGTACAGTGTCAGGGACAACAAGGGAGAATGGATGGCTGTGTTTGCAGGGCGCGGGGAGAGGCGTCTACGTTGAATTCTGGCACAACATAAGAACAGCATTGTGCCACTGACGCACCTAAAACGATGTTTGAAATGACAGGAGGGCTGCATACACTCTCATGGAAAACTGGTGTTTTTTTAAAGTGTCCATATGGTTTAGAAAACGACAATGCACTGATGTATGAATATTCTTTTTTTTAGGTCAATCCACTTGAATTTAGCTGTGATGAGATGGGCATCTGTCCCAATTATATGTAGATGTTTTTATTTATTTTAATTTTGATGGAGAGCAATAATCAACACAAAACGATCTACAAGCCGTAGCATAAAGAACATACAATGTACCAGCCTTTTGTTTTTCTAGACAAGTGATATTTGATGATGAGAGCTTTTCATATCTGAGGTTTTTATTGAGGCGTAGCCACTGTGCTGAAACTCGCCCAGTTTAATCAGAGGTTACAAGACAAGCGAACAACTCCACAAGAATGTCTTTGTGCTTTTCTGTCATCTGGGCTGTGACATTGTTTATCTTATCTTTTAAAAATAATCATCATTCTATGCAGGGTTCTCAACTTTTGGAAATTGTTTAGAGTGAGACAGAAGCGGATTTCCCATGCGAGCGTGCGAAGCATGAATTTTTTTTGTATTTATTTATTAATTTAAAGCATAAAAATGGTAAATGGACTTGACTTATATAGCGCCTTCTAGCCGATTTGCTCAGCCCCAAAGCGCTTTACATATCTTACCACATTCACCCATTCATACACACACTCATACACCGATGGCAGTAGCTGCCATGCAAGGCGCTCTCTGAACCATCGGGAGCAATTTGGGGTTTAGTGTCTTGCTCAGGGACACTTCGACATGTGGCGGGGAGACGGGGGATCGAACCTCCGACCCTGCACTCCAGAGGCGATCTCCCTACCCACTTCGACACTGCCGCCCCAACTGCCGTTTTTAACACAAGTTCAGTTCAGTATAATTTCTTTGTTTTAGCTAAAATATAGCCTATTGCAAGCATATAGACATATGTTGGTGCTACCCTTAGTTGCGTTAAAAAAAAAATTTAAAATAAAAAAAAATCGCCATAAGGGCGCGATAAACGGGAAAAGTTGTTGTCTCATAACTAGCCGCTTAAAGCTCAAGGGAGACCACCATGGGGCATACCTGAGTCTATATAAAAAATAATGTGGGCGGGACTTATTCATAAAATTAGATTATTTTTTATTTTTATGGGCGGCAATTCCAAAAAAGTGTCTCTTTTTACAGTGGAGAGACTTCAAAAACTTTACATCCCCGGATTCTGTGAAGTGAGCGGCCGGCGCCACGGTCGATGATGCTCGGGTCCGAATTGTGTCGGAGGCTTGGCCCCCGGTCAACTGCTTGCAACAGGTCCCAAGAGCTCATCGCAGAGCAAGCTTAACGGAACCGTATGGTGATGGTGGTGACAGTGAGGATTTATCAAAGCTATATATATAAAAAAAATAGTTTGGCAGAGTTATAATTTGTGTGAGAAATGCAAGGTGTGGCGTGGAGCGTGTGAATTGCCTGAAATGCGTGTGTCTCACTCTCATTGCGTGAGAGTTGAGAACCCTGTTCTATGCCTCCTGATGTCTGTAACAGCAGAACAGATTTGTATTCTTGTTGATGTAGGTCATAGATATAGAGTGTGTTATGTGCATTTGATGAGATATTACTGCCCCCCCTCTCCCCCTCTTCGGAGCCACAGTTCTAAACTCACTGTATGTCTGTCTGTCCATGGAGCTGACCAGAGTGCAGCAATAGATTGAGATGACAGTAGCATCACGACTCCATTGCCCACAACATTCACTGAACATGTGTGTGGAAAGTTGACCATTAGATTGAGCATGGGACGCGCCAGCTTCTTCATGATTGGGTATATATTACGCTTTATTGGTGTGTGTTTGTAAGAAATTGTGCAATAAAGACCCCATAAAGGCTTTGCAGAGGTTTATCTGTAGCTTTCATGTAGGGCTGTACGGTATGGTCTAAAATGTATATCACGGTATTATTTGAAGCATAGACGGTAACGGTATTACCGTATTGGTCCGAATATAAGACAGGGTTTTTTCCCCTGGAAATAGGTCGTAAAAAGTCGGGTCGTCTTATATTCGGGGTCTAGTATTCGTCGTCCAGTAATGGACTGCCCGTTACCGGAGAGAAAACAAGAGGCCGCGACTCATTATGTTGCGAGTCAACGTATCAGAGGCAGGAATCGGCTATGCGATTGGCTTTTAAGCTGCGGCAGTTGCAGAGCTAAGGAGAGATTGCCAACTGCGCTTTCCTTTTACGCACACCACAGCCGCCGTACTGTTTAGATTTCATCGTTTGCATCAACGCCCTAATGAAAATGAAAATAATAATAAGAGGCTTCATTTAAACGCTGTCCATGCGGTCGTTGTGATTGCAACTTTATCGGCTGTAAACTGAAACTAACGGAGATCGCGGAAGCCTTCCAATCGACAACTGTAACGTGCACTGCCCCGGTTATCATTTCAGCCTTAAACCACGGCGTTGAAAGCTTTCGTTTCAGCACTAGGCTATGTGATTAACTATGAGCATTAAATAAATGTTGCGTCTCAGATGCCGAGGACAGCAGCGAGGATGACCGAACCAGAGCATAGATAGAGAGATGACAGCGAGAGCGATCACAGCGGAGCAGAGGAATAAAGTCTGTGGTAAACACATCGGTTCAGTCTATTTGCACTACTGTTCATTTGCAATGAAGTAAAGTGTTTTATTAAATGCGTTTTTATTTTCGTATATTATTTTAATAAATAAAATTAATTTCCTTTTAAAAAACAAGATCTGGTCTTCAAATCTTTTTTCCAAATATGAGTTTTGAAAAACGGGGGGTCGTCTTATAATCAGGGTCGTCTTATATTCGGACCAATACGGTATATCACGGTATATTAATTTATCTTTAAATGAATGCTTGTGAAGGGGTAAAATACTTATTACTGTAGGCCTATACTCTTAAAATGTGTTGTTAATATAAATACAACCTATATTAACAAGTAGTAACACAACATAGAATAAATTATCATATTATTATGTGATGAGTGAGGAGCGCAGCCTGACCCTCTCTTGTCGCGTGCAAGTGTTTAACACTCGCTCACGTTTGTACTTTGACAGACTGATCGTTCTTTATGTCATGACTGGATGAAGCTTTTCCCCTCGCGGATGCTGTTCTGTGCATTGCGAGGAGCATTTCTCACCGGGCTGTGACGAGAACGAGCCCGACCATCTTGAGGCGCGCGTAAACAAGTGTTCAACACTCGCTTGTGGTCGCAGTATGAAAAACTGATCGCTCTTTATGTAAGACTTTTTTTGAATGGCAATGCAATGCATTTCTGTAGAAAAGGCCCCAAAGTTTATAGGTTACAGGGGTTGTTATTTTCTTATAGTGTTTTAAGAGTTGTTCATTGCAGATGACATTATAACTGTCAGTTAGCGGCCGTGACGTCAGTCAGCCGGGGCCTCTGTTTAGTGAAGTTTCCTTTTCTTTCTTCCTCAGTTGTGTCAGCGTGCAAGTTGCCGCAGTAAACTATCATTACACGGTTAAAGCGTGCTTTCCCTGAGTTTGTTTTGCATCGCCTGTTTGAGTAAGTAGCCTTCATGGAGTTTCCCGATCGCTGTAATAAGTTAGCCTATAATTTATGCACGTTATTAAACTGCCGGGATTCGCCGGTCGCAACAGCTGTTTAACGTGTCATCACGAGCGTATTGCTATTGTTCTTTTCCCGGGATCTGTATGCTGCTGTGCATGTTAACCCTTCCAACCCGGAGCCCGCAGTACTGCGTTCTACTGCGTTCTGTCGGTGATTTCGTTATGTTTTAATAAATTATTTAACATTATTAAATCGCAGCGATATGGTTTAAATATCTCCGGAAAGCTGGGATTCTGCCCTTTCCGGGATATATTCTCGCGATAGTATACGTGACTCACAGCCAGAGATATGTTGCTGAGAGGCGCGAAAATGTATCAATCCTTTCCCTTGCGCTACTGGCTGAGCCGCTTGTCAATCAACACCCTTTCCCTTGCGTGATTGGTAGAGCTGCTTGCTGTCAGATTTTGTGAAAAACCATCCAATCAACTTAGTGTAATCACTAAGGACCTCCCCATTACTTGTCAAACAACATTCACTGAACAAAGGACAACTATTCATGCTCCTATTTCGGCTTCACCATGGCGCGGATGTTGAGCTACAGCTGAGGCCCGCAACGAGATTGAGAGGAGCAGTGACGAAGAAGACGCCAATTCCGACATTGAGGGCTTTGACAAAGAGGAATATGAAGATGACATGGATCCATTTGAAGACGGGTGAGAGCATTTATTTGACAAAACGTCTGTTTTTGTAATGGAAGCTAAGTGTGAACATGTAAACTAGCTTGAATGTTGTGTCCATGACATGACCGATTTTTTTTTGGAACTGACGTGACAGAGCTGTATACTCTTGTCGCCAGCCTTCTGTTGTTTGAAAACAAGTAATAGTTTTCAAAAGGTAGAGAATAGAAATATATTTCAATAGTCTTACTTTATTCTCCGCTAGTGTCTGTGCATTATTGATTTAGTGGGTGCAACAATGTAGGCTAGGTTCAAAACAGTACAATCTTCCCCGTGTGTCTCAATTTTGTTTGCTAGCTGTCTCACATAAATGGACACCCGTGTGTGTGTGTGTGTGTGTGTGTGTGTGTGTGTGTGTGTGTGTGTGTGTGTGTGTGTGTGTGTGTGTGTGTATATTTTTGCGTATGAGTACGAAAATGGTGAATGAACCGGCATAGGCATTTCGGTGGCAGTGCAGCGCAGTCTGTTGTGTGGAAAGTCGTCATTTAGTCTGGCTGAGGGGAGGAGACAGAAGTTACGAGAGAGAGAGAGAGAAACAAACAAACAAACTGTAGTAGGCTATACAGCTGTTTATAAACGGGTATAATAATTTATTTTAGAAATTGCAAATGAAGCTCAGTGTGTAAATGTAAGCTAGCTTGAATTTTGCATTCTTGACATTACAGGGACTGATTTCTCTATTGATAGCACTACTTTTGTTTACTTTAGTTTGAAAATAATAGTAATAGGTGTGTATTCTGTGTAAAAGTATTTCCCTTTACAATTTACAAATAGTACAGAATGGAAATGTTTTTGCATCGACTTTTATTACACTGTTGTTTGCAAATACAAGTTGTGAAGTTTGAATATTTTTGTTATGAGATAATGAGACTGATTTCTGTGAATCTGTGGTCCAGGTCCAGGAGAAGAGGAGAACCACCCGCAAAGAGGTCCCGTGTCCCAACTCCACCAGCACCCCCTACGCATCAGCGGGCTTGGAAGACTGAGGAAGACCAGGACACCGCTCCTCCTGTCTCCAGGTTTCAACCTGCACACACCCCTGGCCCACAGCTAGGCACGCACTTCTACACACCAATTGAGCTCTTCAAATTGTTTTTCACTGCACACACTGTACACACACACTCTGTAGCAACACAAACAAACAGGCTGCCAAAAAAATTGCCATGGGTAAAAAGTTTAAATTGACTGATTTGACAGTTGAGGAGTTTTACAAGTACATTGGACTCCTCTTTTACATGGCCCTGGTTAGACTACACCACATTGCTGATTACTGGAGGCAGAACCACAGTTTAACCTGTCCATTTGCCGCAACAGTCATGAGTAGGGACAGATTTGGTGTCATCTCCTGGAACTTACACATAAGTGATCCAGTTGATTTTAGTCATGTTTTTTGCAGTTCCCAACTTTTTTTTGGAAAATGACAGTGCATTATAGAAGCTAATGCTTTGTAAATGGGGATAATGCTTTCGCTCAGCAGGATAGTCTTTTTGTTTTCATGCCTGTTCACTTTTCTTGGCTCATTTGTTGTCTGTCTGTTCTCTTCCAGTTTTCCCTGGTGGAGACGAGACGGTGTGGATCAAGTCCTTCCTCTGGCAGCATCTGAAGTTCTCCTGCATCCACACTATTCATATTTTATTTTAGTATTAGCATGTTAACATTAGTCAATTATTGTATTCCTTCATGATTTTTTTGTATTGTTTGTACAAGTGACATCTATTGCATGATGTCCATCTTGGGAGAAGCATTTATTCATCTGTCACTCCATGACATTTCTCAATATTTTTCCCATTAAAGGGACTTTTTTCTCAGTGGAGAAAGAAATGTGAAGCCTACTGAGGCAAATGTCTATTTGTGCTATTGGGCGTTAAGAAACTGTTGGCTTGGAATAAAGGTATTATTTCAGACAAATTTTGAATTTCTTTAAAAATCGGACTTCAAATTTCAACATTTGTCAAAATATATTTTTTTTACATTGGACTAGGGCAAAATTGAACCTTCCTCTCTGAGAGCTGAGAGTGTTCTGAACATTTTGATATGAATCACCTGGGTATTATGTTATCTACTTGCACTCTAAAATGGTAATTTATAAAAGCATGTAAAATCGAGAAAATGCCCTTAGATCTCAACCCAAAAAACGTTTGGACAAAAAGATCATTTTAGTCATGTTTTTTGCTCTTCCTAACCTTTTTATGGAAAAATTCTAATACATTTTAGAAGCTAATGTTTTGGAGAAGCAATTTCAAGAGTCAAAATAATTTAATCAGATGAATAAAGGTATTATTTCACACAAATTTCGAAATTTTTCAAAAATCGGACTTCAAATTTCAACATTTATGTCAAAATATTTTTTTTTTACATTGGCCTAGGGCAAAATTAAACCTTCCTCACTGAGAGCTGAGAGTGTTCTGAACATTTTGATATGAATCACCTGGGTATTATGTTATCTACTTGCCCTCTAAAATGGTAATTTATAAAAGCATGTAAAATCGAGAACCAAAAAACCAAAAAACGTTTGGACAAAAAGATCATTTTAGTCATGTTGTTTGCTCTTCCCAACCTTTTTATGGAAAAATTCCAGTACATTTTAGAAGCTAATGTTTTGGAGAAGCAATTTCAAGAGCCAAAATAACTTAATCAGATGAATAAAGGTATTATTTCACACAAATTTCGAAATTTTTCAAAAATCGGACTTAAAATTTCAACATTTATGTCAAAATATATTTTTTTTTACATTGGACTAGGGCAACATTGAACCTTCCACACTGAGAGCTGAGAGTGTTCTGAACATTTTGATATGAATCACCTGGGTATTATGTTATCTGCCTGCCCTCTAAAATAGTAATTTATAAAAGCATGTAAAATCGAGAAAATGCCCTCAGGGTTCAGAGGGTTAAAGAAGGAAATAAACAGTGGATAAATCCTTACTCCTCGTCTCGTCTCGTTTTGGACAACACTTCTGAAGTAAAACTAGTGATATTAGCCGATCAGCACGGTAACAGTACATCCACCAGTTTACTCTACTACAATGTCTTTTTGTGAATGACACGGGATCTAGCAGCATTGTCATGGATGTATTGGGCACGTGCCGGCTGACGATGACGCAGCGGCCGCCTGCATTCATTGTGGTAGTGCTCATCACTGCTTTATAACTGCTAGACAGGGTAGGGTCAAAATCCATATCATAGCGCAACTTCATACCGGTTTACCTTCTATACCGTTTATACCGTACACCCCTACTTTCATGTGACTATCCAATGTTATGACAGGGCAGTATTGTTTTGAGTTCATCTTCATGAAAAGGAAACATTGCCATGTCTTGTTGTACAAATATGATAATTTGCCCAAACTTTGAAAGGCACTTTGCAAGGCACAATAAAGATGAAAGCACATTATGAAAAATCTGAAAAAGAGAGAACTGGCTGCATAATTAATGCAGCTATGTATTTAAACCAGTGGGTCCCGCCATTTTTTGGTTTGTGACCTTTTAAAATTAAACAATGTATTTTTGCAACCTCCACCATCACAGGTTTCATACAGTTTATTAATGAGCCATGAGATTTAGTGGAAGGAAGCTATTTATTAATCCACCACCATAAAGCTGGGGGGACTCGCAAGAGACAGATTAAACAAAAGAATGGTAAAAATGAAAGCTGCAGAGGCAGGAAAATACGAGTTTGGGTCAAACTCAAGAAAAACCATGGATCCTACAATTCCCATAATGCAGCTTGACATTGCCTGAATAATGGCCCATTCTTTCTAACCCTACACCTTCATTCGTAATGCATACTTTCTGTAACCATTACTGTTATATGCTGACATCAAGAGGATTATATCCAATAACTAATACACTGTGTACTATGAGCCCTACTTTGGGAAGCAGTGATTCTAGACTGTAAATGAAAATGCTGATCAGACAAACATAAGTGCAATTTTGTTCTTATCAAATATGCACTACTAAAACAATTTAATGGTAAATGTGTTAAGTAGAATACATTATAAAGTGTTGATCATTAGCCATTGGCAGTGTTTGAAATTGAGACACCTCAGAAACCCTCGAATGACATTGTAGTTAACTGCAGTTTCAAATCTTGCTTCCTCAACTATGCTGCTCTACTGTATACCAAAGTTATCATAGACTAACGGCCCCCACACACATCCTACCTCTACTGCGCGTCTACCTCGCGTCTGCGTCTGACTTTTTGTCACTGACCGTGTAATCAACCTAGAGCGGGCACACATCCAACCTCAGACGCACTGCTGATGCACGTCGGAGGCACGTCTGCAGCGACGCTCCCCTTTACCTCAGAAGACTCGCCTATTTTTTTCTGAGAGCCGCGCGTCTCTCTCGGGTCTCTCTGCTTTAACTGATAGAGAAATACTCTGCTGAGAGTCATATTGACTTCACACCGGCAGCTTTCGCTGTAGTTTCACCATTTCCTGGTGTGTCCCTTTCAAAATAAAACTTCCAACAAGTGAAAATGTGGCAAAAAAAAAGAAAAGAAAAAAAAAGGCAGTGGGGCGCACGGATTACTGTCCAGACTCAATATTAGACTCAATATCAATCATATACTTCATTTTTAATGGGAATTATCTATGAAAACTCTATGTAGAAAGATAGGGCTTTTAGAAGCAGCGCTGCAGCAGCAGCAGCTGCTGAGACGTTCCATGTGTGTCCGAGAAAAGTCTGAGAGACGCAGCAGTAAGGTAAAGCGACGCGCTCCAGAGGTAGACGCAGGATGTGTGCCGAGGCCGTAAGAGTTGAAAGTTCACCAGTTGTAATCAGACTTTGTTTCCTTTGTAGGTTGTGGGAGGGTTTGTTTATTGCCAAGTAAGGAGACAGTTTGAATGTAGATTTTGTTCAAAGTGTGCTTCCTATGTGCAAAGATAAAGTCTTTCCAGTCATTTATATTGGCCAAACAGGTGAGAAGTGTTGGTTTTCCGAAATTATCTGCACGTTATTTAGTTATTTTCTTCATTAAACATTTTGTCTTGAATGAAAGGCAAAATATAAATGTCCATTATAATTTTTCCAGAGTCCAAAGTTGCATGTTCATATTCCTTGTTTATACAATGATCAATCTAATATATTCAGTTAAATAAAAGTTAAATAAAAAATAAATAAATAAATAAAATATCATATAATACAGAGAAAAGCAGAACACTCTGACGCCTAACAAGTTGAAATTAGAGAATGCTTGGTATTTTTCTAAAAGCCCCTGTAAACTAGCCTGGCATTTCCAGACCTGCCACTAGGCGCTGGCAAATTAAATTTGCTGCGCCTGTTGGTCTGGACACTCTCCATTGAAGCTTTTTCAAAAAGTCCAGAAATCCGGACTCACGTTTCAATTGGTTCTATCTGATATGGGCGGGCCAGAGCCCTTTATATGGTACTCTGGGGAGGACGTAACCGGATGACGAAGTGCTGGGCATGCGCCGTCGAAGCCCGTGATAGTAAACATCAAAGATGGCTGCGGATATTTAGAGACGGCTTTGGCCTCGACACTTAACGATTTGGAAAACGGCACTCAAATCCTTCATTAATAAGTAAAAGGAATGTTCTGTTTTGCCGACCGACCACAGCAAAAGTTTACAAAAAAGTGTACATGGCGAGGAGCATTTCTCACCGGGCTGTGACGAGAACGAGCCCGACCATCTTGAGGCGCGCGTAAACAAGTGTTCAACACTCGCTCGTGGTCGCAGTATAAAAAACTGATCGCTCTCTATGTAAGACTTTTTTTGAATGGCAATGCAATGCATTTCTGTAGAAAAGGCCCCAACGTTTATAGGTTACAGGGGTTGTTATTTTCTTATAGTGTTTTAAGATGTGAGTTGTTCATTGCAGATGACATTATAACTGTCAGTTAGCGGCCGTGACGTCAGTCAGCCGGGGCCTCTGTTTAGTGAAGTTTCCTTTTCTTTCTTCCTCAGTTGTGTCATGCGCCGTCGAAGCCCGTGATAGTAAACATCAAAGATGGCTGCGGATATTTAGAGACGGCTTTGGCCTCGACACTTAACGATTTGGAAAACGGCACTCAAATCCTTCATTAATTAATGATAGTAAACGGATGTTCTGTTTTGCCGACCGACCACAGCAAAAGTTTAATTTAACAGTTAATCCCGCTGTTCGCTAAACGAACGGGGCTTAATACGTCACCTTGTTCATCGCTCTGATTGGTCGCAGTGCTATCCAATTGCGTGCAGTGGCATTTGAAATGCACGAGTAGGAGCCGCCCCTTAAGTTGGGAATTACTATTGATCCTGGCCAGACCCTCTATTGTTCAAGATATCAGGGTCTGGATTTCCAGGATACCTGTAAACCCAATCCACAAAATCCTTCTATGTAATTTGGGAGTTACTTGCATGATAGTAAGCATCTGAAATGGGTCAGGCACATTGTCATTGAAGTTCAATGAAATATACACAAATTTGTATAGACACATTTTACACATGTTTTAGTGTTTTAGTATGCTACACTTTGAGTCTATACAGTAAGCACTACTGCGAAGTAAATTTCTGAGAGTTGTACCAGTGGCATGGCTGTATACGCTGGTCACCAAAAAGAAAGTGATTGTCCAAAGTAGCTCAGAAGTGACTGACATCTCCATTCCACTTAACGACTGCTCTGATGAGAGTTCAGATAGCCAGAAAGATGATGATGGTGACTTTGTCATTGTGAGCTTTGCAGGTAAAGCCATTAGATCTGCTCGGCCTTGTTGAAGAAATTTGGCCTTCAATCTTTGTAAAATATTTACTTTATTTACTCAAATTAGTAATTGTCTAATGGATTTGTCTAGCACTACAGTTTACTGTATGAGATGTATATCAATGGCATTCTCTCCAAAGGGACAACTTACCCCACAACGGGGGCAAGTTGTGCCACAAGACAACTTTTTTTCCCGAAAGTTATATTCTTGAACAGTTTATTTCAGATCCAAGTTATTGTTGCCAGTGATGCACCACATCCTGAAATATACGTACATATTTTAGTTGGATAAATTACTGTCAAGGCCTCACTTTTAAAGTCGCCTTGAGTAAAAAGTTGCACAACTCACCCCACTCACCCCTACTTATGAACATTTATTTTCAATCAGATTTTTGTAAAAACTTATTCAGATGCCAGACTTTGATATCATATATAAATGTTTTACTATTTTAGACCAGGTTTACAGAGGCTTTACAGACTGAGCCTGGTTAAATTGATGATCACAATGGTTCAATTAGCTGTCCATTGACTTGATTAATGAAACAAGTAGACCCAACCACATACAAATCCCACATACTGCACCTTTAAATGCTTCCACTGTGTCTGGAAGGAATCACAGTGACCCGAACTCTCTTTGCCATCCCTGTTGTCATTTATTCGCACGTCACGTAAGTCTCAAAGGCCATTTTGACGATACAGCAGGTGTCTATGAACTATATGGGCAGGCAAGGAAAGTATTCCAACTGCACTCAACCGGGTTGGAGCTCTTGCGGGTCAGCGGCCTTGTTTGGGGGCATCGATGGCTGATGGTAGCCAGACTCACGCGAGGGGTCACCCAGGAGTTTTTCCATCCTGTGTAACACGGCTGTGAGTAAGCATGGTGTGGCCCACAGGGAATCTTTAAAAGGCCTTTTTCCCCATCGTGTTGCTGCACAGCACTTGTCATGAAACTCATAAGGGATAAATCAAGGAGGGTCACCTCAATAGATGAACATTAGCAGGAAATAGCATCTTCTTCCTCCACAGATGCACAAGTGTGTCATGTCATGTTGAGGTGACCGTCGCCACATGGCCAGCAGACAGTGTGTGCCTGTCTGCTCTCTGTCACTGCATTCACTCGACATGTGGAGTTGGCAATTCTCCCCAGGCTTTTAGTTCACCCTTGACCTTGGGTAAAAAAAAGGAACACAAAATGGAATGAAAGAAAATAGAGAAAGCAGATTACAAAGGGGTTCACAAAACTGTGGCTACTTTTGTTTTCTAGATGAAAAATAAATACAAATATCATTTTTTTTCTTCATTTTATTTTGCTGTGTACAGGGGCTTTCATGGAAAAACAGACAAAGGACAAATCTGTTATTTTTCCCTCAGAGAAAGTAAAGGGGCTCTTATACGTATTTCCCCATGCCCGTACCAGAATGAATCATCACACAGTCTGGTTGCCGTGGGTGACAACGTGCAGCAGTTCAGTGCCCAGATTTACATTTAAATGAAACCAAATGGCTTTACATTCAGAAATGATATACAGTAATGATGATGGTAATAAAAGCAAAGTCCCTCTTTCATATTGGACCGGCTTCCTACCTGGGAATTGCTGTCATTTGGGGACTTTTGCAAGGTACAGTCGGTGAGTTATGTCTTTGCTATGTCAAGACTATTACCTTCACATTTCAATGAGTGGATTCATCAACGCGCCGCCTAAGAGGCTTAATGTAGTCAGCAATCAGCCCAGCGGCTCATTGGGTTCAGCTCTCAGCTATGTGACTGAATGGTGCTTAGACTTTCCACTTTTTTTTTCAGCCACTGAAAGTCATTTGTATCTGTACGTTTAACGCTGCAAGGGCACCGGTGTTCTCAGAGCGTCTCTAAGCCTAGTTTCAAACCTTTGTTAGTTGTAGGGGGAACTTCTCAAATGTGTGGATTTGCTGATTCTCTCTGCTCAGTATCACTGTTAGTGGAATATCTGAAGGTTTTGGACTTTTGGTTGACATAGTTTGACACCCCAAAAAATACAAATGATAATGAAAATCAGTATGCGTAGATCCAAAGATTGCCACCATTAGCCATTGTTTGGTTGGCCCTTTTTCATAATCTTCTGTAATTTCATTGAGGTAATCATCAATTAGGAAAATCATTTGATTGATTTGAATGGAAATCTTGGTTATTGCAGCTCTACAAAAGTGCATAGCAAAGTCAGTATGTCTCCAGCTCTACATTTGTAACGATACATAAAATGCGTCCCGAGTCCTGAATAGGCTAATCTGTCCTGGACCAACTGTGTATAGTTTCCTTCTTACTTAATGTGTCGGGAAGGTAATCTGGACAGAGTGAGAAAGCCCACTCACTCATAGTGCTAAATCACCGAACAAAGCTGCAGATACCCTCCATCCATCTCAGTCAGGAGATTCAATCAGTTGTGCTCTTAGAGCCACATGTTTTTTTATTCCACAGTCAGGCTTACAGCCAAGTAGGTTTCCTCAAGTGATACACGTGGACATGTCTGGTCTGTGATTCCTATTTGTTTTTTCAGCACTTTGGAAAAGTAATCCTCCCCGACGTTAAAAAACACTTGAGTTTAAATGTGGTAGGAGGATTCAATGTACTGTACAATGATGGGCACAATTGATAGTTGCTGGGTTGCCCAGAAGAGCTAGAGACAAGGTGTGTGCTGATTCTGCAATAAGGTTCAATATATCTGTGTTGATATTTACAATTTTTTTTTTCATTTGGCCAATTATAAGATATTTTTACACAAATATAGAGCGAAAATCGCCAAGTCTTAATTTTGTGTGCAGTATATCCAGTAATATCAGGTGCAAGGGTCAAAACGACAGCCATAAAGAAAGAAAATTAAATATAGTGTATCGTTAATATACATGTAATATTAATACATCATAAATAATAGATAAGACCTGTGGATTGAGGTAACTGCTAAGTAGCATGAAAAATGCTTTTCTATGTCGTTATAGGTGATAAAGCTTTGCACAGCCACCTTAAAACATAATGTGACTTTAATAAAGAAACAATATACAAAATGGTTGTTAAATATTCATCAAATTTCTGTAATGACCATACGTATTGCAGCATTTGATTCTATAATGAATTAAAGACACATGGATTTTCCATAGAAATATAAATTTGAAATAAAATATTATGCAGGGTACTCTGGGATGGGCTTGGTGCTCTTTTTCTTTAACGGACATATTTTTCTGTAATATAATGAATTCATTTAAATGCAGTGAGAGGAACGAAGCAGAAGAACTCTGTTGTCCAGTTATCTTTTTTTCCACAGACGAGGTTGAAATAGATTATAGACTATACACAGTGCATGGGCAACTGAAGGCAGCCCCATTTTCAAATATTTTTAAATAAACTCAATACACACTGTGCATGCCATGGACGTGACATGATCAGTTAACCTCGGATTACCTCCCAGATGAACTGATTCAATTATTAAGCTATTAACTATCTACCAAAACATTGTATTCATTTTATTGTATGATAATTTCCGACCACTACCCATAACGTTTCCCGTGTCTTTATGCTTTGTCAAAAGAGCAGCACACTTGAAAACACAATTTGAAATCTTTGTCTGGGAGAGGATTTCCTTACACAGTACAACTACCTTGTACCAAACTTAGCATTTTTTTTATTGATAAAAAATAAACAATTATTATCTATAGTTTTGAAAGCATTCTCAGTTTAAAGCACCTGCTTTTTCTGCCTATAATCGGAGTCCTCATCGCCCCCATAAAACAAAATTGGTCGGGCCCTAGTAGACAACTGTAGAGAAAATGTTTGTTGGAACTTATGTTTATTATTTTCTGTGTCGCAGTTTCACAAAACTAAACTAAATTCAGTGAAAATACACTTCAGCATAAGCAACGCGCTTACTGGATTTTCGACTATCTATCTATATGTTCATCAGATGCAAAGGGTTGTGTCTGAGAGGACAAAAAAACTTATAGAAAACCCCTTTCCCAATTCATAGATCACCAGTGTTTTTCTTGGACGCCTGATGTATGACCTTTTTGATACGGCAGCCCTGGTGGTTCTCTTGCCGTTGCTCTATACCCTATACTCTCATGGCCTTGGGGTCAGCTGTTCAAACATGTCCTCTGTTGATCCATGGTGCAGCAGTATAGCAGCAGGCCTACCGGGACAGAAAAGTGCTGAAGGACAAGCTCTGATGAATGGACTGCCGAGCGCTATATGGTCTCAGCTCGCCCCTTGTCCTGTCCTGCCTGGAGGACCTTCTCAGTCCCCGCTGGTGGGGACATGTTAGTCATTGGAGCACATGCTTGTGGTTAACGCGCGCACACACACACACACACACACACACACACACACACACACACACACACACACACACACACACACACACACACACACACACACACACACACACACACACACACACACACACACACACACACACACACACACACACACACACACACACACCACACACACACACACACACACACACACACACACACACACACACACACACACACACACACACACAACACACAAGGTGCAGCAGAAAAAGGCTGTAATAGTGTTTTATCTTGACATATACTGTCATTGTATTAGGTGTTACGTGTAAGGTTCTTTGTGTACTATATGAAAATAACATTAATGTTATCAGATTGATTTTCTTCTCATATGTAGTAGGGGTGTAACGGTACACTAAAGTCACGGTTCGGTACGTACCTCGGTTTTGAAGTCACGGTACGGTACGGTTCATAGTTAAGGGAGAATGAACAGCTTTAGCTGTCAGTAACTAGCTGACAGTATGTAACATACAAATAAAATGCATAACAAATATAAAAATACTGCTGCAATTCTCCAATAAATAAAATACTTATTAAATACTAGTGTAGGTGCAGTATAAACTAAAATTGCAATGAAAAAATATACAGTAGGCTATTAATGGGTCTTTTTGACTTTAAAAAAAGAAAATATTGATGCAGCTCTCTTAACCCATTGATGACTATTGCAATCTAGGATGCATGTCCTTAATGCTTGAGGGTTTTCTGAAAAAATAGTACGAATTGTCAAGTCTACCAAAACCTTAATATCTAAGCCTGTGTAGCACATAGAAACATGAAATAAAATACATTTAAAAGTTAAGGTTCACAGGTTTTATTTAAACATGTTCCCTTAGCGCTTACAGACCAACACATTTTTCTAAAAATCGTCAAAATTAGATGGGGGAGAAAATCAATAAATAAATAATATAAAATATTTAAAAATAATGTGCTAAATGAGGTTATAATCCTGCTTCCTTTTAGCATGGATAGTAGTGACTGAGTGTGCAGTGGAGGGATAAAGATAGACAGATATAGGAAGGAGAAGAACGCTTTATTTTATCATTTAGTTCAGTTATCACTGGCACCATAAATCCGACTTCCCAGTACAACTGGAACGCAGACTGACTCCTGCTGTCGGGAGCCGATCAGCTGGTCCAAACGGCTGTATACCACGGAGATGAAAACGAAACTGAAACTTAACTATCGCCTGGCTGGGCTGAATTTGAGTTGGAGCAGCAAAATATAGCCTAAATTCATGAATATTGTTAATAAATAGATGCAATGTGTTGTTTGATTTCCGTCAGTAGCCTATAGTAGACCTAGATTCTGCGCTCCGAACGCCACAAACTGTTCTGTAATACACTATCGCCCCGTATTTTTATTATTATTTATTTATTTCCTGTTGTCTTTCGTCATGCAGTTCGCTCTCTGTTCGATAGCACTGTATAACATCTTTATTTGCACTACTGATAGACTGTAAACGAGGGTTACTACAACTGCTAATAGGGATGCAAACGGAACACTAGAGTGGATAGCTGTTTATCTCTTGCTCTGACTGCAGCTGGGAGGGACTGCTGCGTGAGGACTCTGCCCCCTCTCAGTGCTCTGGGACGGGGGGAGTTGCCGCGGAGTCACCCGCTGCTCGTTTAGAAGTTAAGAGCGATACATGCTTTAGCGACAGCCAGGGTCTCCAAAAGTTACCAATAACACCAGAAGAAGCGGCTAGATTGGTCGCTTTTTTTGAAAAAAGAGTCGCCAGAGGGGTCTGAAAAGTCGCTAAATATAGCGACAAAGTTGCTAAGTTAGCAACACTGCCTGACCCTCATGCTCACCATGGAGATAAAACACTCTCAATCGCTGGACGCTGGCTGCTACTGCGCACGTGCGAGCCGAGCCGGAGGCTAAATGGTCCGGGGGGAACTCCGTCGACAAGTTTTAAGTTCCACACCGCAAAACAAGCCTGTACATTCGCCATATAACGCTATGTACTCCACATACGGACCGCGGTCCACCTCTGTAACACCAAATACGTGCCTGTACCGTCACGGTACGGTACAAATACATGTACCGTTACACCCCTAATATGTAGTTATTTCATAGCCCCTGTATGTAGGGCATTAACGTACCTTTCTAATTAGCTTATTTGATAGGGAAAACCTGTAGGACTGAGCTAAGACACATAAGAGGAGCCACAGTGGCTGTAACTGCACTCGGAAAAAACCTAACAATCATTCAAATCAGCCAAGCACAACAGATCTATTGTAATGTCGAACTGATTCATCGATCAATCAGTTAGTCAAGTTTAAACAGAAATTAAGCATGTTAAGCATGTTTAATTCCAGCTTGTATATGTCAAGCTCAGTTGCTTTTCTGTACTAT
This sequence comes from Ammodytes dubius, assembly GCA_026122265.1. Taxonomy (NCBI): domain Eukaryota; kingdom Metazoa; phylum Chordata; class Actinopteri; order Uranoscopiformes; family Ammodytidae; genus Ammodytes; species Ammodytes dubius. The sequence continues at coordinate 3,919,662 of CM047507.1, forward strand.
ATCGTTCTTCTTTTAATGAATGTGTTTAAGCTTTTTGGACAAAGTATACACTATTTGTAAACATCCCCTGGGAAATTCTGATGAGAGTATTTAACAATTTTCTTCCCTTTTTTATGAAACCAAATTCATGATGAAATGTGCCTGTATACTAGATACATAGTTGCAGCTTTTGGAAACTGAAATCTGATCTGCAAATAATTGGCTTGTAGTTGTAGCAAAAATATACAGTAGCTAACAAAGCGTATTTTTCACACATGGCTTAGCAGGCGTCGGAGTGAGCGCCACAGTCTGAAAGAGACGCACTGCTGTTAAAAGAGTGACTGACCTGAAATCTGCTCAGATCAACATCTTCACTAGCCTGGAAATCCAGACCCACATCTAGAACGATAGAGGGTCTGGCCACGATCAATAGACCTTTCCAACTCAAGGGGCGGCACCTACGCGTGCATTTAAAATGCCACTGCACGCAATTGGATAGCACTACGACCAATCAGAGCAATGAACAAGGTGACATATTAAGGCCAGTTCGTTTAGCGAACAGCGGGATTAACTGTTAAATGAAACTTTTGCTGTGGTCGGTCGGCAAAACAGAACATCCGTTTACTATCACGGCTTCGGCGGCGCGCTCTCATCATCCGGTTACGTCCGCCCCAGAGCACCATACATAGGGCTCTGGTCCGCCCATATCAGAAAGAACGATTTGATTGGTAGCTCAGGATTTTTTGACATATTAAATGAGCTTCAATGGAGTGTCCAGACCAACAGGCGCAGCAAATTTAATTTGCCAGCGTCTAGCGGCAGGTCTGGATTTCCAGGCTACATCTTATCTTTACTACTTTCCTCATGAGAAAAAGTTCATTTTTTTCAGTTTGGTGTATTCATTTAAAACTTACAGTTTGCATTAATGCGGTTTAACATCATTTCCTCTTCTATATGTCTTCTGATGGAGGCACAGACAGTGAGTCATTATTATGACAATCAAAGCACCAACAATAGACCAATACATATTGTGTCAACAACATGATATTGAAATACTTCGGACTTATTAGATTGAAATATTTGTTGCTATGGTAATGGCCCGTACATGTTAGTGTTAGAAATTATATTTTATAGTGAAATGACACGATTTTCATCAGTGCATATGTACAAACATCAGTCAGTGGGATGTGGCCGCAGTGTGATATTAGGAGAAACTGTTAGTTCCTAAATTTAAATCATATTTATTGACAAATTGAAAATTACACGATAGCAGCCGAGTAACTAACCCGACTCATCTTGAACTACTTACTCTGATTGTCTTGGACATGGTGTCGGATTTTATACTCCATTTTACAACAACAAATAACAGTTAAAGCATTAATTGAAATTTTGAATTAACCCATCGCTTAACGAAAACTATTAATTGTTGGTGTTATTGTTCAGCCATCATTTATAGTGTGTAATGTAGCTGTCTGCCTATTGTTCCATCCATTGTTGCAGGAATTTTCACACAATTCAAAGATGATGCATATAGCATGTTCAAATTAATAGAATCGTTATGACATTAACTTTTAGATGTTATTGCCACCCATGTCAATTCATTCATACAACATGTAAGGGATAACCTCGACTTGGAATATTCTCAGTTGAATGGGGTCTGCCTTTTCAAAACAGAGATGTAACTCTTTGTGATACGATTTGGCATTCAAAAAGTGCAAAAGATTTAAGATATCTGTCCTTCTCTTCATTCACATTGGTTTTTGCTTTTGCCAGTTTTGTTTAAGTGTTAGTTTTGCCACTCGCTTAAGAGAATTCTCAATGTGTATGCTCACACTTTACTTCTATGGTGGCACTTTATTGGCCCCCACTAAACTGGCATGCTTATGTCATTGTTTAGCTTTAATCCTGTTGACCAAAAAAACAAAAAAAAAAGACAATGGCTTGACTTGAAGAAAATGGACGTTGACTGCAGGACTTCCAACTGATAATTTGAGAAATCAACTTCCACGAAGCAGCCCTACAACATGTATAAACAGGCAGCTTTGGAGTTGTTTAAAGCCACTACGAGTAACATGGCACGTTGGCGTCCCCTTTGGACAAAAGCGGTAGTATTTTTACAACGCCCACTGTCGCAAAGCTGTTTTCTAGCTCGTGCCAGGCGTGCGAGTGTGAACTGAGAAGGGAGCAATATAGTGTATGTCCGTGTGTTGAAAGTGTGAGGACTCTTTTCGGCTCCGTGAGAGTGGTTTTGACACTGCATCAACTAATGCCAGTCACTGCCACGCACACCTGATTGCAATGAGTTGATGCAGCAGCGTCACCTAACTACTCTCTCTCACGGAGCTGAAAGATTACGTGTCCGACTCCTCACAGAAAGCGAATGAACGAGAGACGGCAGTTAGTATGGATCACGATGAGGTAATGTGTTTATGTTGTTGTAAATAATGACTATTTCAGATAATGGTTATCTGATGATGGTGAAGCAAAGCAAACTTTGTGTTAGTACCAACCGCTCATTCATTTAGGAGTAAACACACGTAAGTAAGTACACTTTGCTTGGCAACGCCCTCGTCCCGCCCGTAGCCTATATCACTCTCCCTTTTAGCTTTTCTTCATTGCATTTTCTTTTTTTTCTTTGATGGTTCAGCCCCGTTATCAGTCATTATGACGACAAATAACTGTCTCAAACGAGGCTCCCGCTCCCCTTCCCTCACCTGGAGGGATAGGCTTCTCAATTCACGTTGCAGCGCCACACTGAAATCTGCAACCAATACGGATATGTGACCATAGAGCTTGCACGAGCGAAACCGAAAATCGGACTGGGTGTGCGACCAGACCAAAAGCAGTAATAAAAACTATTTAAAAACGTCTTTCTTTGCACTGATGGTCTCGTTTGCTGTTAAAGGTAATTTATGATTATCAGAGGAAACATGAGGCTGTTTAAAAGATATTTAAATGTTACTCGTAGCCAGGGCTGCCTTTACCTGCCACTAGGCCCCGGGGCTGAGAGGTCTCGTAGGCCCCCCCGGGCGGCGGTCTTACAATACAGATGCGTAAAAGCCATGTTTGTCTACACCACAATATCTCTATTGATAAATACAAAATCACCTAAGGTAACATGTACTTAAACCCCCTCCTGGTATAATGACTTTTAATAACGAAACACACATGGTTGGTTACTGTGTTTTTCCAAGTTATTGAAGAGACAGCGGTGGGGGACCCAGGACCTTCTAGGGGGGTCCGGGGCATGCCCCCCCGGAAGAAAAATTTGAACCTTTTAAAGTAAAATGCATCAATCTGGTGCACTTTGAGAAGAAAACTAAGGCTACATCAACTGTGTCCTATGTGAGCTATTTTCTGGAATCATTTGGAGACACAGAAATACCAAAAAGCAGAAACAAAAATATACAGGTTTAAAAAATCCAGCATTCCAATTTTTTTTTAATAATCCCTTATCCCAAAGCTACTTCTCTCTTTTTAATTCTTCGTTTTGTTTTTAATGGCTCATCTCAATATAGGCCCTTGATCTGCGTTGCCCCAAACAATGTTATTTAAACAAAAATAACAAAAATGTACTGGTGAATGATAGGCCCCTTGATCTTCGTAGGCCAAAAATAATGTGATTTTTTTTTTTCCTTTTTCTTTACTGGTTCATGATGGGCCCCTGATTTCTCTACGCCCCCCTAAGATCAGGGGCCTATCATGAGCCAGTCAATAATTTATTTAAATGACAATGTGCGGGGCCTTCTTAGATCAGGGGCCTATAATGAGACAGTAAAAAAAAAAAATATACAGTATATTTTTTTTGAGAGGCCCTGATCCTTGTAGGCCCTGGGGCTTCAGCCCAGGTAAGCCCGTGCATTAAGGCGGCCATGCTCGTAGCCGCTTTAAATGAGCTAGGCAAGCAGTTTCCCCCCTACTTCACTCTAGATGAAGGGATTAAATTAACTTTCATTAAAGGCCTACTTCACCAGTGGGAATATGAAGGTGTATTGAGTTGTGACATCACAACTGTTCAAAATGTAGGGTTAGACAGCGAGACCATAAAACACTCTTTCTGCCTTTTCTCAGGCTAGGATGAACCGATTTCTAAAATGTTTGCACATTTATAGTACATAGGATCTCAGAGTTCAATACACCTTCATATTCCCACTGGTGAAGTAGGTCTTTAACATCACTTAAATTCCCAAAATGTAGTAGCGTTCTTTCATATCAATGTTGTTCTTGTGCTCATGGTGGTAAAAGTTCTCAGAGAAGGAAGGACAATTTGGTGAAATAAAAATCTAGTTAAACCAAATGGAAGGGCAACTGTACTGAAAATGGTATACCCCTCATTTTGAGAAACTGCTGCGAGACAGAGGCCACCTTTCATGGACACTTCAGAAAAGCATTACAGTAAATTAGAAAGTGGTCAAATGATGCTTTGAATATGCTCCACATGCCATTTTGTTTTACGTTCTATCTCAAAGGCACCTTCTTGACCGCCTCCTTGTTTTATTGCCTATCTGTTCACTAGATATAGCCACGTTCACCCATATAACATTACTCACCCGCAAACTATCAACTTAAATTGACAAATGATCAGAACCAGCCTCTCTTTCACAGTCGTGGCCGCCCGCGAAACCAAAGGGGGGGTAATATGAAAATACAGTGAAAGCCTTGTCACCATGGCAGAGACATCAGGCATTAGTTTACAGCGTGCAGCCGTGATGGGTTTTGGCATATTTCAAGACGAGAGCCTCTGGACAAGGGGAAAATGAGCTAGCCATGTTTTGATGATAGCGGACAGTTGCTGCTATTTCCTTCCAGAGTTTCTTATAGCTGGAAGGTGATGAAACACCTGGCTTGAATATGTTCCCTCTCACAACCTTCCACTGGCTTTGTCACATCAAACTTCTTTGTTTTGTTGCCTTATTCATCAGTGACTAACACATTAGTCTTTGGGATTGTTTTCAAATTGTGTAATGAGTTTGGAGTTTGATGAACAGTGGCCGGGGCTCTTTTAATTGTTTTTCTCTTGTTGACGTTAGAGGTCCTGACAGCTTTGGGCTTGTGACCCACAAAACATGTATAGGCGATGAATATTGCATTGTACTCTTGCACTGCTTTTGTCTCGCTGTAGGTACGGTGCTGTGCAGCTCTTCAGTTCCTCGTGTGCCTGAGGGCATCCTCCTACTGCCTCCCTTTTCATGCTTGAAATGTTTTCTCTTTTGAAAGTCATTTTTGGGTTTTTGATACAATCTCGGAGTTCTTCAGGGTCAGCACCGCAGCGGATTACTCAACCCTCCCCATGTAAACTAACACATTATTCATCTCAACCTTGTGAGCCACGTTTTTTGCATCCTCGCTGCATTGTGGCTTGTGCCCACACAGCATCCCCAGGAAAATGGTTATTTTGTTGCTCTAGTTGTGTATGCCTTCTCTTTAGGCTGCATTTAAGCGTTAGTTTGAATTAATAGCTTACTTATGAAACAATGAGCCACGCACTGTTCCGCTGGCCTGAGGCGGCATCATGCCTGTATGGGGAAACATCTCATGTGGGACATCTCGTGTCAGCCCTGCTGGTGTCTGTATGATTCAACGTGCCTCTTCCTTCAGTCTAAAACATAACGTGCCATCCAGATGAATGCTTTCTGAAGGGATTGGTGTCCTAAGTGGATGATCGGCAGTGACCGGTGTTGGGTCATGATGGCAGTCATACTTCCTCATATGTCTGCATGCAAAGTGTCCCCTTTGGCTGCTGTACCTCTGACACATAATGTGGGCCTATGTGATGCCAGCAGTGGACACTCGAGCAATGACAGATTAACTGAATGTATGGCTAAAGAAATTAAGATCTATTGCATGTCCGTTATTTATTATGATCTGAGTGACATTGTAATATACTGTATTTTGTATTTCAAAGGTTCATCTGCATATGTCTCACTTTATTTAAATAGGGTGCTCCCCCTTAATTTTCTGCATTCTGGTGGATTTTTATCCACCAATCTGTGCCTTTTCTGCATCAATTCATGGTGGAAATGTCTTAACTTTACACGCGAATGTCCTAAGTGTGCGAGTGTCAATTTTTTGAGTACCTTAATTGATATGCAGGCCGGATCAAAGATTGAAAGGGGCCAGATTTGGCCCGCGGGCCTTTAGTTTCACACGTGTCATAGAACATACTTTTAGTTGTAAGTTAAGATACAAATTTTAAGTGTCTATTTCACATTACATTTTCATGTCTCACTGACATGCCAATTCATGGAATTTCTGAGTTGCCTTAGACATGTAGTGCCCATGCCGTGAACCAGTAAGTAAACAGAGTTGAGCATAGAGCGCAGCAAAATATTCCAGGGAGTCTTTGTATATCTACGACACTGCCCATTTTCATTGATATTTTGACTTAAATGATTCAACCACCAAACAATTTAGCCCATTTGCACACTCATTTCCTCAGATCATTTGTAAAGACATCCCTGAAAACTGCGGTAAATATCAAACACAGTTGAGTACCTGCAGAGTAATTGCGTGCCTATAGTACGTACCGCAACGGGACCTTCCTGTGGTCTTTAAGAATGACATTTTAATGTCACGTTCTCAAGAAGAGGGACACACGCTGAGATAAGAGTCGTACATTTTTTCCGTCAAGCCCATCTCGACTTGGGGCCTATGAAATCCATATCCATTCTGCAAGTCAAAGATCTCCTGCAAAGTAACAGAAATCACCTCCCAACACTAAAAAGCTTTTAGCGTCACCGCTAGCAGGTCAAGAATACACCCTGCCATTAGTGTGAGTACTGAGACGAGAAGGAGTTTGGGGAAGGGGGAACATTCCAACATGATTTATAGGCAATGGCGCTTATCTATATCCACACAACTGGTATTTTTTCCAGAAATGTGAATTTTTGAATATAAAGCCTAATAAACGCAAAAATAAACATTGACTGGAACTGACGAATCAGACAAATAGAGCCATTTGCTTCAAACAAACAATGAGATTTGTATTCCGTTGAGATTTGTAGACCAGGTGGTTATAGTTGAAAAGATCCCACATGTGTGGTGGAGAAATAACAGGAAATATATCCAGTCATAAAATTGTCATTACTATTTTTTCTTTAGAAAAAAGTGTTGCATCCATGGCAATATTCTGCTACTGGATAGATGCATGCACTTTTTTGGAATACATTGAAGTAGTCCATCACTACGTTAAGTCTTTGAGTAATGTAACCCTCAGGGCTGTATGGAAAACAGAATGGTAATCGCAGACAAAAAAAAAGTTTTGAAAAACCATTTCTAGACATGTTGTTGCACTACAATGGCATCTAAAAATAATCCATATTTAGTTCTGCCTCTCTCTGCCACAGGGGAGGACAGGGATGGAGAAGCAAGTCTCCCATTGAAGAGAAGTGAAAAATAACAATAAGACAAATAACCAGATGAGAATTAAGAGGCATAAAGGATTACGAAAAATAAAGTATTAAACCTTAAATCCATGTCATTTCTTATAATGCCTTTGAGCAGCTTCTGCTTAGAAAACATCAAGTGCTACATAATATACTGCTGCTCTGACTGTAAAAGCAGCATTGATTGGGACAAGCCTCTTTTATTGCTTTTCCAGTGATGATAAAGACGGCGGTTTTACTCTTTATCCAAACTTGTTCTGTCACAAGACAACATAGCCGCTGTCTCAAACCTCAAAGGATGCTTGATGAAATGGTGGTTCACTCTATCCATAAAAGCAAAGACAATGTGTGAAGGCTCATGCTTACATTTTGATTTTTGTTTGCTGTAAACTGCCCAAAAACAGCAGCACTGAATACACAATGGTTCTTCCACCTATACTACGAGCTCTGACAATTGAACCAACTGGTGGAAAACTAAACGGCTTTAGTCACCTTTAGTACACTGCTTTAACCTTGGGTAATTTAACAGAGTGCAAAGCAAAAAAGGAGCTCTGGCTATGTTGCTTATCCTCCCCTGCATCTGTCCCCCGAGCGGCCCTATACTATTGATAGTTCTATGTTGTTTGCTCTGCGCTCACTTGGAAGAACAGCGTAATTGAATTCCCCATTTGCACCAAGCAACATAATCGATGGGGGGAACACAGGGTTGCCTAATAGTTTTACATTTAATGGTATGGACATACATTGCAATAAGTTTTTTTATTTTATTGTAATGTACGCGTCCTTCATGGTGCAATCCATTGTGTGTATTATGTAGTTGTTACAAAGTGTTGCGTCATCATGTGTATGTGATCTGCTGGAGTTTTTATCTTAATTGGAATGTGGCTATGAAATGATGAAATGAGTCATGAGAAAAACAACAGGGCAAAATATTTTGGCCTCCTTAAACCGCTATTTCCTTATATGGCATGTTTGCCACTCCTTAAAGGTGAAGTTAGCGATTTATTTATGTTAATATTAGTGCTGTCAGTTTAACGCGTTATTAACGGCGTTAACGCAAACCCTTTTTATCGCGCGATTAACGCTCGTCATGGCCTAGGAAAACGTTGTGGTTTTCACATGCTGTTGTGTCAACTAGTAATGTTAGAACAACTGAAACACCACGACCTATACATATGGCTCGCATTTAAGTTACTGTTAATTCAAACGGAACATGTCCGTACAGCGTAATTTCACATTAAAATAATTTAACTGGCAAAACGTCAAGTCAATTCTGACTTTTATTTTGAAGCAGAAACCGGAACCTAGCACTTCCTAGCTCAGCTGTGCGACCTTCACTAGTAGAGTCTTCCGTGCGTGACTACGCGGAAAAAGTCATTTGCAAAAGTCCTACTTATATTGTTATTTGCACTGAATTGCAAATTATGATATTTTAGAAGAAATACACTGAAAATTAAATGGTGTAGACATCATTGTAATTCAGTGTATTTCTTCTTAAATATCATAATTAGAAGGGTGTGATAAGAGCATTAAAATGAGAAAAAATAATGGGACAAAAAGAAATCAAGGGACATTCAGGCTGGAATAAATAAAAATGCGATTAATCGCGAGTTAACTATGACATTAATGTGATTAATCGCGATTAAATATTTTAATCGTTTGACAGCACTAGTTAATATAAGTGTTAAATCGCTCTTTATTCATACAGTGATCACTTATATAGTGTGCGCGTTTCATAAATCCGATCTCTCAGTCACTCGCTCTGCATGTAATAAACTTTTCGGGATCCCACTACTGATAACCAATCAGAAGAGAGAACGCTACAAACCGGCACCCGTCTCACTGCCGGTGCACGTGCAGAGCGACAGATGGGTGAATGTGCATGCGCCTACAATGGCGGAGCAGGCAACAATCCTTCCCAATGTCTGTTTTGATGGTTTTTATCATGTTTTATAGCACTTATGGATCTGAGATGATCTAGATAACGGCTGAACGCTGATTAATGGGGAGAGGGAGGACTGCTAACTGCAGTCACTGACAGGAAGTTAGCTAAACTGACCTTTCCGCTTACTGAACCTTTAACAGGTCTTTCAATTGTAGTTTATACACTTAAGGTAAGCTACAGGTGACATCATCTGTTTGTTTTTCCCCAGAAATATTCTTGAGAGCCACAAGAGACATTATACAAAGGTTTTCCCAGTCGAACAGTATACTCAAACTGAACATTTGTAAAAATCGGTGGAGTGATTCAGTGTCTACATCAGGGGTCGGGAACCTATGGCTCGCGAGCCATATGGCTCTTCGACGCATATATGGCTCGCAGCCATATTGTCTTCCGGTGACGGCATATGGCTCCCAGACAATTTTGAGTTGAAAAAAAAAAAAAAAAAAATCAGTTTGGAACTGATTTTAAAATACTTGTGACATTTCGTAATAATACTGTGTAATTTTAAAGTAAACAGAAATTAGTTTTGAAGATAAATTTCATGGGTCACGGGTCGGGTCGGGAACCAATGGCTTGCGAGCATGTCCGGGTCATTGTAAAGGTCAAGATTAGCAATTAGCAACAACAACAAAACAACACATTTTATCAGATAGCCAACTAGTTTATCCGCTTCAACCCTTGTAACGGAAAAGATGGCGAAAAGAAAAAAAGACGATGATTACCGTGCATTCCAGGCTGCGTGGACAGAGGAATTTGCATTTGTGGAGAGAGCAGGATCTGCGGTATGTCTAATATGCAATGATAAAATTGCATCGATGAAACGGTCAAATATAAAACGGCACTTCGATACGCACCATGCTTCATTTGCATCGAAATATCCAGCGGGGGACAGCAGGAAAAAGACATGCGAGGAGCTACAGTGGAGAGTGCAGACGAGTCAGCAGCAACTACGTGTGTGGACCAAGCAAGGTGACGGTAATTCCGCTAGCTTTGCGGGTGCTTTGGCAATAGTAAGGAATGGAAAGCCATTCGCAGATGGCGAGTATGCCAAAACATTCATGCTTGATGTGGCCAATGAACTGTTGTGACTTCCCAAATAAAGACAAGATAATCAAACGAATAAAAGACATGCCCCTGTCAGCTAGAACTGTGCACGATCGTAGCATCATGATGGCAAATCAAGTCGAGGAAACACAAATTAAGGACATAAACGCCGGGGCATACTTTTCTCTCGCGTTAGATGAGTCAACAGACGTTAGCCATCTATCTCAGTGCAGTATAATTGCCAGGTATGCTGCAGGTGACACACTGCGTGAGGAAAGCTTGGCTGTTTTGCCAATGAAAGGGACAACAAGGAGAGGATTTATTCACGGCTTTCATGGAGTTTGCTAAAGAAAAAAAATACCAATGGATAGACTTATTTCTGTCTGTACTGATGGTGCACCCTGTATGTTGGGGAAGAACAGAGGATTTGTCGCGCTTCTCCGTGAACATGAAAAGAGAGACATCCTGAGTTTCCATTGCATCCTGCACCAGGAGGCGCTTTGCGCTCAGACGTGTGCCAAGGAGCTTGGTGAGGTGATGTCGCTGGTCGTTCAAGTGGTCAACTTTATTGTTGCCCGAGCTTTAAATGATCGCCAGTTTAAAGCTCTGTTAGAAGAAGTTGGGAATCATTATCCCGGTCTGATTTTACACAGCAACGTGCGTTGGTTGTCAAGGGGAAGGTGCTCAGCCGTTTTGCAGCTTGCCTGAGTGAAATCCGGACTTTTCTTGAAATGAAAGGCGTCAAGCATCCTGAGCTAGAGAACACTGGCTGGCTCCTGCAGTTTCACTATCTCGTGGACATAACTGGCCATCTGAACCAGCTCAATGTGAAAATGCAAGGTATTGGAAATACAATCTCATCCCTTCAACAAGCAGTGTTTGCATTTGAAAGCAAGCTGGAAGTCTTTCTCAGGGACATTGAAACAGGTCGTCTTCTGCACTTTGAAAGACTGCAACAATTTAGAGATGCATGCTTGGCAAGTGACTCCACTCAACATCTGGATCTCCAGCAGCTAGCTGGCTTTACGTCCAATCTCCTGCAGTCATTCAAAGCACGTTTTGGAGAATTTCGTGCGCACACTGGGCTTTTCAAGTTCATCACTCATCCACACGAGTGTGCAGTGGACAAAATCGACCTGACATGCATCCCCGGGGTCTCTATTGGAGACTTTGAGCTGGAAGTTGCTGACATGAAGGCATCAGACATGTGGACGAGTAAGTTCAAGACACTTAATGGAGAGTTGGAAAGTCTTGCGCGACAGCGAGCCGAGCTGGCGAGGGAACACAAATGGACAGAAATTAAAAATCTTCAACCTGAAGACCAGCTGATTCTTAAAACTTGGAACGAGCTTCCTGTGACATACCACACAATGCAGCGTGTGAGTATTGCCGTATTGACCATGTTTGGCTCTACATATGCATGTGAGCAGTCATTCTCGCATATGAGGAACATTAAGAGCAACCTACGCTCACGTTTAACTGATGGAAGCCTCAACGCCTGCATGAAGCTCAACCTCACCACGTATGAACCAGACTACAAGGCCATCAGCAAAACCATGCAGCACCAGAAGTCGCATCAAAAGTAAGACATGGATGGGCGCCAGTAATCGAGTACTCCTCGTTTCAAATGAACTCGATTGGTGGATGAGGAAAATCGATTATTTTTTTTATTTTTTTTTAAGTGTCTGTAGCCTGTAGGCCGGCGCTATTTTAAAATGTTATACACGTGTAAAAAAACACACAAAACGGGTAAAATATAGTTTAACAAAATGAAATATTTTGATCCAAGTGAAATAAACTGAGCGTTATTGTGTCAAACAGCAACCGCAAATAACTGCCACCTCCATCAGCCAGCCAGTGTGTGGTCTCCACAGCACCGCGGCACTGAATGCGGTGCTGGAAAACTTGGAAAGTCACGTAAAGAAGCCAGGCTGACTTCGGGCACATTCGCTCCGAGCCAACGACAGTTAAGAAGCCTTTATTATGGAATATGGGATTGACTGATTGACAATGTCAGTGTCCATGACTAATTATAGTCACGACACGGAGTGAGCATTACGCAGCTACTAGTTCTACTGCTTTGGTGAGTTATGTATCTATGTATTTAAATTGTAGGACAATCATTTTATTGTATTTGCTGCCCTAATTATTTTAAATGGTGTCTATTTTGATTTGTTAGCCAACTACAGCCCATGCTTTTTTTTCTTTTTTTTTCTCCCTACCTCAGACTCGATCGGTTTAAATTGTGGCCCGCCTATTTAATTACTTTCAGTTACGAAAATGTGTTTTAAACTTGTGGAAAATAAATCCTTACAATCATATGGTAACTGTGACTGTTTTACAATAAGCATTAAGCGCTGGGTCTTGGCATTATTGCGCTGCACCGTTATTCTGCAGACAGGTGCGCTGCATTCTAAAAATAGAAAAAAGTTTAACGAGGTGATCCTCGAGGAATGCAAGCGATCACTCGAGTAGCGAAATACTCGTGCCCATCCCTAGTAAGACATATTTAATTTATTATATGTTAAAAATACAATATGGCTCTCAATGAAATATATTTAGAAATATTTTGGTTTTAAGGCTCTCCCAGTCAAAAAGGTTCCGACCCCTGGTCTACATGGTGCAGGTCTGTGCTTACATCACAATTTACACTTTTGACTTTCAGTTATATTTCATGCCGCTGACAAAGGTTCCCGCCCCAGACAGGCAGCTAGATTTTAGTTGACGTTTCTAAATTGATAAATGACACGCACCCCTCTGTTGTTTGGCTTTGAGTGGCTGTGGTATTAAACTCTGATAAAATGTTACTTTTGTTTGGGATTGTCTCGGGTTCAAAGGCCCCCTTTTAAAAAGGCCACGTTTGTCATAATCAGTTCCCTTGGCTTTCTGAATGTAGTGAACCGTGCTTACATAAGAAGACAAGATGCCTTAAATGTCAGCCTGCAGACCTTGGTACAGAAAGAATCCTCTGCAATGTTTGGCCAAGGACATCTTGTGTGTGGCTCTCTTTGGCAGTCAGCGGCAAAACGGGAAAATCGTAATTGCTTTTTAGCGTTGCCTCGGTTTGAAGCCAGAGTAAATGTAAATACGATCAAATGAGATTCTGATGGTGGTGGCCTGAGAGAGCGAAGGGGGTGAAAAGTAATAAGAAGAAATGATATCACTGGGGAGAACAAAGTGCAGTGATTACATTTATTTCCACCGGCCTATTACTGGAACACTGGGGGGAAAACGAGCGCTGAGCTTTCTGTTTTTGCACAGCACAGGCCAACAGGCCCGTTTAGAGCCCACAGGCCTTTTCTTCATTCATGACATGTCAGAAAAAAACAGCTCTCTTTACCTCAGTCCTGAGAGAGTTTTGTTGGCTGATTTTGGCTGAATTCATTTGTGTGGAAAAAGCATTTTTATGCATATGAATTTCAATGTGTTAAATATCCAAATGTAAGCCTTTCAGAGGATGGATGTTGAAGCTATTACTGCAAATTACCCCTCTTCCCTGTTATCAAATCTGCCACAATATGGACACTTATCATCTATAGGGGGCTTATTTCTTCATCAACACGGCGGATGCGCGCGCAGCACGCCTGCAGAAAGAAAAATTGTTTGACTGGTTGCCATGGTTACCCGTTTGGTTATATTGCAGTTGCATGTTTCTTTATAGGTCCATGGTGTTAAATAGCGATGTTGTCAGCTTACTACAACAGTGTATCCGCGAGTGATAAAATAGGTTATGCGGAAAAATTAACACTATTGAACGGGATACGTCTTAATGACCCATACGTGTTAGGGGCAGGTGAGTGAATTATTGATGAGAAGAAATGGCCCCGATGACTTCAGTGGCCGGACTTTTTTTGCAGATGCTGTTGGAGTGACAGTGTGCAGTGAGAAAGACCGGCAGACAGAGAGGCAGAGACGCCTTTATTTCATACTTTTGCTTTTTTTTTTTTTTTTTTTTAAACTTTTATTTTAATGATTTTACAATTTTTCACATACGGACAAAAAAACAGAAAAAAATAGACGCATACAATGCATACACAACCCCCACACCCCTCCCCCTCCCTCACATAAACAGACAAGAAATACCTAAATGAAAAAATAGATAAATAAATAAGATAAAATTATTAAGAAAATAAGCTATAAATACAAAAAAAAACAGAACTGGGGCAAACCTCACACGTCCACTACTAGTGATGCCAAGGAGACAGACATTTCAGGCCCGATGTGCTGCAGCACTGGGCCCCATACAGCGAGGAATTTGCAAGAGTTGCCGGAGTTGCTCGTATCTCAGCCTCTCAACATGCAAAATGCCCACCAGTTCCCTCAGCCAAGTGTCAAACTGAGGGGCTAAGTCAGATTTCCACAGCTTCAAAATACATCTTTTAGCAATTACCATGATTGTGCGAGCATAATGGTCCAGCTTTTCCAAGGCTGCCGAATGTCCAAACAGAGCGGTTTCAGGGTCCGGGGTTCAAGAAACATTTAAAACATTAGAATACCATTGAAATACAAGACACCAAAAGTTGTAAAGATTTGGACATTCCCAAAAGTTGTGAGCAAGTGTACCTTTGGCGATCTTACACCTGTTACATAGAGGTGAAAGATTTGGGAAAAAGTTATGTAGTTTAACCTTAAAATAGTGCAATCTAAGTGTAACCTTAAAGGTCACATATTATGCTAAATGCACTTTTTAAATGTGTTCCAACATATCCATGGGTCCACAGTGTGCCTAGAGACTGCCAAAATATCCCAAAAAATAACAATCTCTCCTTTTCTCACTCTCCCCCTTTCTGAAACCCCCATCTCTCACCCCCAATATACTCCGTTCAGAATTCTCGCGGTTTATGACGTCATAAACTGCACAGCCACATCCCCATATTTTCTTTATATGTCCATGCTTCCCCCCCACATTAGCAGTAGTCTATGATAACCCCACCCCCCATTTCTTATTGGTCCACGGCCACGAGATCCTCTGAAAATTTTCCGAGCGACAGCCATGTTGCTTTCCCCGCTAAGCGACAAGATGCCCATAGTACAGCCTGAATGTTACATACACCAACACAGAATGCTTTTGCTCATACTCCACTAATTTATCTTAACCACAGCAGTCTATTAATGCCTCGTTTTTAATAACACAACGGATAGGAAGCTACCTGTGCTTTTTTTTAAACGGTGAAACTAAAATAATAGTTTTTATTGGTAGTTTTGCCTGACTGGTGTAGCTATTAGCTTTGGCTCATAATACGCTGTTTATATTCCCCACAGCAGTCTGAAAATGACTCGTTTTTAATATGACAAAGGATGGGAAGATATTCCTGTAGAAATCACACTTTGAAGCTACTGTTTTCACTGGTTTAAATCGTCTGTGTCTTATTTTTAGCGTTAGCGCCCATGTAGCTTCGGTTGTAGCACCAAGTTTTGCTCCTAATACACTAACTTAGCTTTCCCCTTGCAGTCTAATAATGCCTCGTTTTTAATAACACAACGGATAGGAAGCTACCTGTGCTTTTTTTTAAACGGTGAAACTAAAATACTAGTTGGTAGTTTTGCCTGACTGGTGTATAGCTATTAGCTTTGGGACAAGCAACCAGCTATGGCTTAGCTCCGGGTAAACACTGTGTTCGCAGTCACGCAGTGTCTCTCTAGTATCGCGAGAGCACAGCAGAGACAGTGGGAGAGCCCCATGGACATATAAAGAAAGCCCGGCAGAGATTTGGGAGGGGCCAGCCAGATCGCACAAATATAGGTCATCCTGAGACCATAGGACAATCAGGGTATAGAGGCTTGCTACAATAAATGATCTGAACGGGTTTTTTCAGCAAACATCTAAAAAAATTATTAGGGACTACTTAGACCATATAAAATTGACAGCAAAGTGCATAATGTGAGCTTTAAATTGAATTAACTGAAGCCTCGAGTTTATTGAGCAGGATGTTATGCTTTTTAGCGCTCCCTCCCAGACATCGTCAGCCAGTGTTTCCCCTAGAATTTTTTTTAAGCCCGGTGGTAAGAGCTGATGAAGAGTATGCGCGCCGCGTGCGTACCAAATTTCTAGAAGAAATTGACCAAAACGAACCCCATTTGGGATGAGCCTCTTTTGACAGCCCGTTAAGAATGAGGGCATAGGGTTATGCTTTCACATTCAGTACGTTTGTACATGTGGTGTTTCTCACAGGATTTTTAGATCCTGCTGGGTGAGAATGGACCTTCTAGTGGAGTCTGGGGGCATGCCCCTGCAGAAGAAAACTTTATCCTTTTAAAGTTAAATGCATCAATCTGGTGCACTTTGAGAGGCGAAATCTGATTAATTTTGTGCTCTGTAAACATATGTCATATGTCCTGCCTATAATTATTTCCTGTAATAATTTGGAGACACAAGCCCTGTAAACTATTGAAGAAAAACACGTGGATTTCAATACAAAACAATAAACACTAAGATCTAATATAGACAGCTCCTGTCTAGGACTCATTTCTGGAATTATCTGAATCACCTAACCTTGAAGCTAGCCTACTGAAACATTTTTTTTATTTTTTTTTAGGCAAATAGCCTTGTTGAAAATAAATTAATTAACATAGGCTACACATCATGATTAGCCTATCAACATGTGTGCTACATAAGGCAAATTCCCTATTCCGACCATTATATTTCATCTAGCCTATTCCTCAATTTAAAACATAAAAATAAAGTAAGCCTAGCATTGAAAATACAAAAAAATAAAGCTTGTAGGCCTACAATAGCCTGCTGTTTTCAAGATAACTTAACAGTTTAAACAATAAATAAATATGTCCCTTGAAAATAAATGAATGCTTTTCTCTCTGAGAATGTCAAAGGCAGTAGCAGTGTGGCACTTCTGTAAACTTACTGAAACGAGTGCATGCCGTTTTTTTCTGCTCCGTCTCTGCTGTTGATACAGATTGGTTGTGTTGCCACGGCGACGTAGCGATTTTAACTATCTAAGTTGTGCTCAGCACTTTTTCCTGTTCAACGTCCCTGTTGCTGAGTCCTTAATATCTCCATAGAGCACTCCACTTGAAATCAAGTTTTTCAGAACTGTAGATGAGTTAGAAGGGTAGCTTGTTTTCTTTGATGACCTGTCCATATGCCAATCAAGGATTACATTGTGGTCCCCTGCAGCAATCACATTTGTGCCCGAAAGGTCGGGTAACATATCAAAGGTTTTACGGAAAAAGGCAGCTTCATCAATGTTTGGGCCATAAATGTTAAGAAGTGTTACATGAACAGAGCAAAGGTACCCAGTTACTATAAAGAAACGACCATTCGGGTCACTTACTGTAGAAATATGTTTGAAATCTATGTTTTTCTTAATAATAATTGCCACACCGCGGGCTTTGCTTGAAAATGTGGATTGGAATATCGGGACACACACAGCAGACCGACACAGAGTTACTTCCTCAACAACTCCTCACCTGCTCCATCTTTAGTGGTAAAGACTGTACTTTACGCTATTTTCACTGTAATAATACAGCACGGTCTCGGATGCTTCCACAAAATGTTTTATATCCGTTTAAAAGCTAAACCGAAAGCCCTTGCGCGCAAATACAAATTTCAAATACCTAACAGTAATGGTAATGGGGTTGACAATGTTGTCATGGCGTGCAGCATACACTCCTTTTATACACAGTGCAGCCATTTACTATAAAGACAACTGATTGTAAGTTTGAGTGCATTGTGTAGTATGGATGGCAGTTTGGAGGGTACCATAATATCAGATTGTATAGGTAACACCTGTACAGCTCGATTCTTCTTTAGGCTTCAACACTTAATTAATTAACTAGGACTGTCAAGCGATTCAAAAAATGTATCTAATTAATTACAGGCTCTGTGATTAATTAATCTAAATTAATCGCATATTTGACACTTTTATACCTGTTTATAAACAGCTGTATAGCCTGCTACAGTTTGTTTCTCTCTCTCTCTCTCTCTCTCTCTCTCTCTCCTCTCTCTCTCTCTCTCTCTCTCTCTCTCTCTCTCTCTCTCAACTTCTGTCTCCACAACAGACAGCGCTGCACTGCCACAGATGCCTATGCCGATTCTTTCACCATCGTCGTAGCCTACTCATAGGCAAACATATTGACACACACACGGGGCGGGTGTCCGTTTACGCGGGAGGCGAGACAGCTAGCAAACAAAATTGAGACACACGGAGGAAAATTGAGAGATACTTTTGAACCTACATTGTTGCACCCACTAAATCAATAATGCACAGACACTGCGGAGAATAAAGTAAGATGTCTTCCTACCTTCATGCTTATTTGCCCGAAGCATCCCATAAACCATCCATAGAGCCCTCGGCCCCGCCCGTTCACCTGCTTCTCTCTTTACTTTTCTCCCTTTCACCCATGCGGGCTGTGTATGCAAGCTACAGGTGCAGCTGCGCACCACTTTTGCACCGGGTCAAAGGGCATTATAGGTGTGCGATTAATCTGCATTAATTTTTCTAATCGCGTAAATGTTTCTGTGATTAATTAATCGAAATTAACGCGTTAATTTGACATCCCTATAATTAACACATTTTGTGTTTCATTTCACTTAACAAAACACATGGAATTAGTTTGTGGTTATCTTTACACAATACACTAAGGAATGTTGCCCTACTCTATAGCCAACTTCTACAAAGTAAGTTACTGATAATAACCTTCAACAGTGTAAAATTAGCCATCAATGATAGCAGCCAAATGTACTGTCTAATATCTTTCTTTGTTTACCTGCTTCCTACGGGCACTGCACTAGTTAAGATAATTAATTTACAGTAGGCTAAATTATCATAGTATGACATTACAAATTCATATGAAGCTACTGTCATGTGCACCCTTTAAATTGCCCCTCGGGACGAATAAAGTGATTTGAATTGAATAAGCTTGCTTTCCATTGCTATACCTCGTCTCCGGTCACTGTCCTTATTGTAAACATTTCACAACTCATTTATGTAATTATACAGTTGTGCATTTGGGCATTTCTAGCTTTATCACCATTCAAACAAAAAATAAACGGTTTGTGCATCCAACAGCACAACAAGACATGATTGTGGCTCTTGTCGCTCTCGTCTCTTTCTGCTACTGACATGCGCAGTAGAGTGACGCTGTGTGACGTAGACTGATAAGGGGCCTATTAGCTTTTGCTTTTCACTAACTGAATTAGACTAGATTACCCTAAATATACAGTCCGACCTGTTGGAGTCTTTTATTTCTGCAATATAAAAGCTATAGTAGGTAACTTTTTCATGTAAAATAATCACACAATTAATCAAGCCATTGCCGAGCAAGTTGACACAAAGTTGACTAAGCCGATACACTCCACAAATATCGCAGAAAAATCCCAAGAAGCGCAAAATGTTTCAGTTGTTGATTGTACTGCTGAGAAAAAGGTATACAATTCATGCGTGATCACAGAAAGGCTAAACCTCATGTAGATGTGCAGATAGTGTTGTTGTTGTTATTCCTCAGAATTCCTGATGGGGGCGACAGAAGTTACTAACTATAGCTTTCAGGTTAGGGATATGTTCCATCATAAACATATACAGTACATTAATCTTACTGAAATTAATTTTCACATTTTAGGCACAAACAATGAGGATTGATGTAATGTGTGTTCATCATTATGGGCAAAGCAATCAAAGCGTCTATCATCAGATCGTTTTCAGGTGTTGGTTGGTATAGTCCTTATTAGCCACTGCTGCCTTGCTCGTGCACATCAGAGCCTGTGCGGCAGTTGCGGTGTGTCCCAACTGGCAGACATGATGGATACCCCTCTATTATCAGGGCGCGCTTCCCCTACCCCCTTGTCCTGTGGGACTCCTAGCCAGGACGACATGTATTAATCGACTGCAGATAATTCCTAATACAACAGAAAGAAGTGCCAAGGCTGCACCACTGAGATCCGGAATGGCATACATTGTGTAAGACATGATGCATTACCATGCCAATGCTTTCTCTTGAAAAGAAACAATTATGAACGGAAGGACTGCAAGCCTGGTGTTATTTAGTTTTTTTTGTTGCACATCTCAGCTGGAAAATTGTGACAGCTGCATTGGATGTCAGTGTGACATGCCTTGTCATAGATGGTCAGATTATAGAATGGATTCACTTATTACACAACACACAAGTTGTTCAGCTATACTTCATATAGAGGGTATGCCAATACTACTTTTTGCCACTCTTGTTGTATCTCTTGAGGTTTTGTACTTTGCAAGCAAGGCATATTATAATGTTGAATACAAACTACAACTCTTAATATGTTTTTAGTGTAAACTCTAGTCACCTCATCGTCATTTTATCCCCAAGTGACTTTTGTTGACTATGTTGACTATGTCTCTTTTCCACTTTTCCATGGAAGGGACTTTCCCAAGAGAACACAGGAACCTTTTGCTAGAGCACAGGCCCCATCTTAGGAAACTGATACTCTGCATTTCAACAATTGGCCACAGGGTTTAAAGGGTTTACATGTCTTGGCTGTAGTTCCTGTCCTGAGTCCCTGCTCGAGCGCCATAGAGAACCATTGGGAGTTGATAGCAAAAATAGCAGCTGCTACCTGAGACAAAACAGTAAACACATCACTGCCTCTCTGTAGGGTTAGGTCTAGGGTTGACATGTGCACATAGACAAAGCTGTCATTCTTTTCATTCTATGGGCATCTTTATTTTTCAGATACGGTAAAAAAACATAAACAGCACTGCACAAGAAGAGTTATTCCCTGATTCAGCTCCTGACTTTTCTTCCTGGGTCTTCTTAACTCTCTGGGCATACATGTTGAAAATGGGTATCAGGGATCTTTCGGAAGGTAGATGAGACACCTCTTGAGACATGGGTTTCACAGGGGATATATTGGGGGCCAAGAATAGTCAGTTAGGTTCCAATAAAACTAAACAACGTGTCTAAGGACCCAATGTAAATGCAGTGATAATTCCTTAATGTCTTGCCCTGGTACTTGAAGCCTTCATGACTCCTTTATGTAGAGCAACGCATGGCACTACCTGTAAGCCCTATATAGCGACAGCTTTCCTATAAATGCCGCTGAGAGGCTTAGGTGGGCTCCAGGCTGTTAGGCGGCATTCAATGAATCCAAGTCCGGTGATGAATATAGTTTTATTACTGAAGACAGAATCACAACTGATGAATGAAAACATCTAGATGGTAGGGTTGCCGCGGTAGTAGGTGTTACCGGTGTTACTCGGTGTTGAAGGCTCACACCGGTGGGAGCCTCAACACCGAGCAACACCGGATAGTCTAGGCATAGGCCTATTAAAAAAAATAGACATAAAAGCCAATTGGTTAAATTTTGCGTGACGGCGGCAGTTCATTCGGCTAAATAAAAAACTAGTATGTCTAAGGCTACTCTAACTTCTAAGTTATAATAAAGCTACTCAGAAAACAATGAAACTGAAAGTGTCTGCTCCGCTCCGTGCAGCGCAGAGCCGCGTCACAGCAGCGGAGTCTCCCGTAGAGAGTTTATAAGACGATGGCGGAGGAGTTGGCTTCAAAGCCCAAAGCAAACGCGCCTATTTGGCAATATTTTTGATGAAACCCCAATACTAGGGAACCTGAAAACGTAGGCTAAACTAGGTAGTCTGCAAACTGTTGAAGATTCAGCAACGGGAGGTAACCGGAGGTAACACACACACTCACACACCCGCGCCTACACAGCGGCAGGCTGCTGCTCCGTGTCGATGACAGCTTGCGGTGAAAAAATTATAAATTGTAAAGTGTGGGGGGGAGAGAACATGTTAAGTCCCCAGTGGAAATCACGCCGCAAATATAGGCCTATCCGTGGTAGCTTCACTTAAAACATTTGGAGCTGAAGCCCCGGTAAAATGACGTCGCGTCACCGACACACCTCAAAGTGCACGACAACAGTTATTGACAACACTGTAGAAAGTTCATATGGGTTGGTATGAGTCAAGGATCACACCGAGTTTAAACGAGTGAATTTAATCCAAGCATTCAATAAACTGCGCTCCGATCATGGCTCTGATAGCCTACAGACAGGTAAAAGTGAAGTAGCCCACCAGTCATTCTGATTCGATGAGGCAACACAGTACGGTGGCTCTGGTGGCTCATATTGAACAAATTGCATAATAATTTAACCAAATGATCTACAAACACTAAGCATTTGTTTCGTTCAAGAATAAATTGCGCGATCTAATGTTTAAGATCAAAGTAAGCGCCTACAGAGCCGACGGACCGTCTTCTCTTGAAATCTGCGGTGAAGCCTAATAATTTTTTTTTTTTTTTTTTTTTTTTTTTTTTAAAGACCCTGTCTGGTGGTGTTTACTCGGTAACACCGGTGTTGACGCACGTGTATTACTCGGTATGAAAATGTCCACACCGCGGCAACCCTACTAGATGGTATGAAAACAAATCAATAAAAGATAAAGTGATGAGGGTTGTTAGTTACTGACGGTAGTTTGACGATTGTTTGACTATGGTTTGACGGTAAACAGAAAATATCATCAGGAGCGCCACTAACCCCCTTTGTCTCTTACCCCGCCCATCCGAGTGCCCAGGTATATAGATTAAACCCCACCCATGTGTCAATTAAATCTAAGTGACATGAACCAAAACAGTGTGAGTAACCTTTCAAAATAAACAATAAACAAACAGACCAAATATGCATTTTGGCCCCTACACCCTACTTTAACCTAAACCCAACTCTCTTAAAATGTGTGTTTCTCTACTGAGGTGTGGCTCCACCCCATGCACTGCAGGCCACAGCGAGGGGTTAAGGCCGATTTCCACCGGCTGCCTCTCCGGTCCTTCTCCGCTCCAGCATGGCAGAAACAGTAATACAATTAAGAGCAGTCAGTGGGTGAGTTTCCACCACGTCCGCTGCACCGTCTCTCTGCTCTGCTGCTGCTCCAGCTCTCCGGTGAAATACGCACTGCTTCTATTTCTGCCGGATGCCTGAGCTCACCGCATCAATTTAGCACAGAACACATCGAGATAGACAGGAACACAAGCGCTGACAAAAAAATAAAACCTCCGGTTAATTTTCAAAATAAGACACTCGGTGTTCACTGCAGGTGACATTCTCAAAACAGAGACACATACAAGCATGTCCACTGTCTTTTACTCGTTCGGATGGGAACAATAACCTTCCGTGCGTTCGTTGTTGTGTAAATACCTTATAGGAGAATCATATTATCAAGAGCGATCGCCCGTCACTTTTATTACCACGGGAACTCCTCGTTCTCGCGACTCCAGCTGTTCAGCGGAGCTGGCCGTGCCTGCTTTGAAAACGGAGCCGGTGGGTATTGACGGACGTGGGCGCACGGCGCAAAACCGTTGGACACCGCACGCGCAGCCAGTGGAATTCCAGGGTTAGTTTGTCAGCTTTGCCTCTTGATGAGCACGGGTTTGCTTTTTTTTGCTCACCTTTTCAAAGAGGCATGCAACCTCTAACCACGCTTCCCATGGCATGATGTTCCAAGGACCTTGGGCCTCATTTATAAAGGTGTGCGTGGAAACCTTCCCAAAACATTGCGTTCGCAGAAAGCCAAGAATGTGCTGCGCAAAAAAAAAGTAGAGATTTATAAAACTGTGCGGCGCACAGTTGCACGCAATCTTCCCTATAATTACCCACCTGTGGTGAATTGTGCGCGGACGAACTCCGCCCCGTGTCATCCCACTTCACCTCCCAGTTTCATCCCACAATCTACCATACATGGCGAATGCTAAATAGCTCCTGAATATGATGACGCACTTAATAAGCGCAGCATTTTGACTGACATGAGGAAAAAAGGGAGGCAACCGGCCACAAAGAAAGTGACTGGGAAGGAAGAAAGCCTGTGCCATGCGTCGCTGTAACTGCCACACAAACACACAAGTGCGCGCTGATCACATGATTGGCACAGTCGTTATAGTCTTTGTTAAGCTGTTTTGCCCAACTTTGTACTGTATGGAATATCATGTATTAGCAAACCTGTAGGACTATATGTAGGCCTATATAAAATGTGTTGAAATAATCCATTAGCCTATAGTCTATTCCAAAGCTAGCCTGGTCCAACCAGACCATCGTACTTCATTTCATTTGTACAGAAGTTCTGGAACTGCTATATTTGGCAAACGTTCACTCACTTGGAGGCGGGTGTCTGTTGAAGTTTAAAACTATTGGATCTGCCCAGTGCCACACTTGGTCGTGACGTATGTCATGAGCCGGCTTCTGACGGTGCGTTCCAGTTATACTGGGAACTCGGAAATGTCTGACTTCACTATATATTGTAGTCTATGGATCTACCGGTACCTGGCAACGGTAACGTGCTTGACCCTAACGCTTAATTATTTGGACGAGAAAGGTTGTAGGCGTCCATTCTTTCGCGAGCAGATGCACTGGAACACAAAAAGGTCGGAACTCGGAACTACCAAGTCGGACATTTCCGAGTTCCGAGTATAAAGGAACGCATCATTCAACTGAAACTGGACCACGACTTCGACGTCATCGTTCTTAGCCACTCGCTCTGTTCGCTGATTGGACGGCCGGAGATTTTCCTGAACGAAAAATTTGAAATTCACCGCAGCCCCAGACTAGCCTGGTCCAACCAGACCATCGTACTTCATTTCATTTGTACAGAATGTCTGGAAGTGCTGTAATTGGCAAACGTCTCACTCACTTAGAGGCGGGTGTCTGTCGAAGTTTAATACTATTGGATCTGCCCAGTGCCACTCTGGATTAGCCAACCAATCGCATCACGTTTGGTCGCCACGTGTGTCATGAGCCGGCTTTTGACGGTGCGTTCCAGTTGGACAGGGAACTCGGAAATTTCCGACTTCACTACATATTGTAGTCTATGAATCTACCGGTACCTGGCAACAGTAACTTGTTAGAGCCTAACGTTTAGTTATTTGGACAAGAAAGGTTTTAGGCGTCCATACTTTCGCGAGCAGATGCACTGGAACACAGACAGGTCGGAACTCGGAACTACCAAGTCGGAAATCTCCTTCTTCTGAGTATAAAGGATTGCAACATTCAACTGAAACTGGAGCGACGTCATCGTTCTCAGCCACTCGCTCTGTTCACTGATTGGACGACTGTAGATTCTCCGGCGAAAGCTGGGAAATGCACTGTACACCCAGACTGACTACTGAAGGAAAAGGAAATTTGGCCGGAAGTAGGCGGGCGGAGCCAGGCTAGCCCCAGACTGACTACTGAAGGGAAAATTAAATTTGAGCGGAAGTAGGTAGGCGGGCGGAGCCAGGCTATTCCAAAGCATTGTTTCCCTTCCGTGAGATCAACACATTTCCAACAACGTCAGATTATAGTTTAAACTTCCAGGGTTAGTTGTTATGGGAAATAGATGCATAAAATAATTTGCTAAATTCATAACATGATTTTATCTAACAAAATATATAGTTTTAATTAATATGTTTGGCCTTAACTTTGTACAAAACTAATTTTTACACACAGCCTAAAATATCGACTATTTGCCCGCTGGCCACTCACGGACACACCTCCCGACGTATATGATATTATTATAGAGTAACTATAAGATTACATTTAAAAATATAACCAAAACATGTATAGACCTACTTGATAAGTAAATCAACCTGCATCATTACTGCATGCCATAGACAACAGTAGCCTATATTCCCAACAATAGGTACGCACATGTAATAGATAAAATATATTGGGTGCCATGCATTTCACAAGGATATGTGTGTTTTTCCGATGACAAAGCTTTATTTCGTGGTGTTGCCATTGAGTGTCGCTGATTCCCCGAGTCAGGAAAACCTTGCGGAAGCTCTACGCATGGTCAAAAGTTGGCGTGGGAATACGCACACTTCTCCGCAAATAATCATTTTATAAATACCACCAGTTTGCCACCGCACACTGCTGTCTATGTGCAGTGCCCTTTATGTCATTACCAAAAAGCAAAGATGCTGCTAGAACGTCACGACAGCACAGGAAGACTCTTGTCCTGTTGTCAGGCAAACAGAATAATGCACTGCACCATTTAGAAAGGAACTTCTTACCACTAAGTGATTGTACCTTCACATGCAATATTACACTTTGCACCTCCCCTTTGAGTCATCGTTTTGCCACTGCTTCTTTTTTTGGAAAGCAAATGTGCATGACGCACCATCACGGGGGGCTGCTTTATTGTTTTGCCAACAGAATTCCATTTCACAGTTCTGTGCCGTGAAATGGTAGACACACAAGGCAGTGTACACGAGATGGGCCGGCAGCCAAAGGCAGGGAAAGAGCTTTTCATTAGTCTAATATTCCTCCTGTGCATTGGCCACTTTATTATGCTCCAGTTTTTTCTTACCGGCGAGAGAGAGACAGATAGAGGCAGTAATGGGGAGGTGTTGTGGGACCTTTTTCGACCTTAGATTTAAATGATTGAAAATATTCCCTCTGTTCTGTAAATTACATATTTATTCCCACGCTCTCCTTACCTTTTGCCATTTGTTTTTCCACAAGCCAAGGAGAACTTTGAGAAATGTTTTAGAGCAGCGTATTGAGAAGTTTGATTTAGCCCGCTTTGTTAAAGGTTCAGTAAGCGGAATGGTCAGTTTAGCTAACATAGGTTGCGTTCCGAATCGCATACTCTTTCTTTTTTCTATTCTACATACTACATCCGACGATAAAAAGAATCTAGTTAGGATGCAGTAGGCATACTATTGGGACATACTTTACTCTCTTATTTCATCATAACATTGCGCCTTGATCTTGCCTCTTGCTTTTATATCCGTCGCATCCCCGTTTGTTTTCATATGGAGGCTTCGTCGATGTTACATCACTTCACGTGCACACTGGATTGTGGGTCAGAATCGCCCAAATAGGATGCACTTTTCAACACTAACAATCTTGGCCGCATGAAGTAGGACATCCGGGTACTTCTAACCATCCTAAATCTGGCCACAATAATCGGGACATTCTAAATCTTTTTTGTACATACTATATAGTAGAAAGTATGCGATTCGGAACGCAACCTTAGTTAGCAGTCCCCTCCCTCGTCACCACATTAGTGCACTGCAGTCTTCAAGCAGTGAGTTATCTAGCGTCATCTCAGATCCCCATAAGTGTGATAAAACATGATAAAAACCATCAACACATACATTGGGAAGGATTTTACCTGCTCTGCGCATAAACATTCACCCCTCTGTCACTCCGTGCGTGCACCGGCAGTGAGAGGGGTGCCGGTTTGTAGCGTTCTCTCTTCAGATTGGTTATTATCAGTAGTGGGATCCCGAAAAGTTTATTTGCCGATTACATGCAGAGCTAATGACTGAGAGATCAGCTTTATGAAACGCGCACACTATGTAAGTGATCACTGTATGAATAAAGAGCGATTTAACATTTATATTAACATAAATAAATCGCTTACACACTCCATGGGGTTGGGATCTGAATGATGAGAGCAAAGTTTTTTTTAATGGTATTTGTGGTGTCTAAAGTGGACTGTGGTTGCTCACATGCAGCTCCAATTGCTCTCACTGCACCCTGACAGTGAAGAAAAATGAGGCTGAAATGTCTTTCCAGCAGTGCAAATGTACATTGCCATTTTTGTCATTAGTTTATTTGTTTTTTTCTACCACTTTCACCACATTCAACATACTAACTAGTGCATACATTTGTAGCACACACAAAGGGAATGGACGCAGTGCACTTTGGATGTAGCAATAATGGTAATGGTTGAGTTAGGGGGCATCAAAGGAAGGTAAGATAAAATGCAGTTAGGTAAGTATGTATAGAGCTCAATGCGAAACTCAAGAGATTAGAAAACACAGCTATTATTATGCATAGTGCTGTTGTTGCTCAGGGGAAACAATCTTTTTTTCTGGTCATTAGACTTATAGGTTATGGAAAGATCTTGGCCATGATTCAATATTAAAGCCACTACGAGTAAGATGGCACGTTGGCGTCCCCTTTGGACAAAAGCGGTACAGCCTCCCCCCGGACATTAGAAACATGGACTCACCTCTAACCTTCAAATCCCACCTCAAAACACATTTATTTAGGCTGGCATACTCATCCATGGACTGAAAATCTGCTGCAAGCTCTGTGCTTTTTAAACTTGTTTTAATTGTGTTTTTGCCTTGTCTTATGTTTGTTAGGCGACCTTGAGTGCCTTGAAAGGCGCCATATAAAATAAATGCATTATTATTAGTATTTTTACGACGCCCGCTGTCGCAAAGCTGTTTTGTAGCTCGTGCCAGGCGTCCGAGTGTGAACTGAGAAGGGCGCAATTAGTGCATGTCCGTGTGTTGAAAGTATGAGGACTCTTTTCGGCTCCGTGAAAGTGGTTTTGACACTACATCAACTAATGCCAGTCAGTACACACACCTGATTGCAATGAGTTGATGGAGCAGCGTCACCTAACTACTCTCTCTCACGGAGCTGAAAGATTACGTGTCCTCACAGAAAGTGAACGAACGAGAAACGGCAGTTAGTATGGATCACGATGAGGTAATGCGTTTGTGTTGTTGATGTAAATAATGACTATTTCAGATAATGGTTATCTGATGATGGTGAAGCAAAGCAAACTTTGTGTTAGTACCAACCGCTCATTCATTTAGGAGTAAACACTGCAGTCTAGTTTCGCTCTCGTGAAATTGTATACACGTTGCTTGGCAACGCCCTCCCGCCCGCCTATCACTCTCCCTTTTAGCTTTTCTTCATTGCATTCTCTTTTTTTTCTTTGATGGTTCAGCCCCGTTATCAGTCATTATGACGACAAATAACTGTCTCAAACAAGGCTCCCGCTCCCTTCCCTCACCTGGAGGGATAGGCTTCTCAAATCGCGTTGCAGCGCCACACTGAAATCTGCAACCAATACGGATATGTGACCATAGAGCCTGCACGAGCGAACCGAAAATCGGACTGGGTGTGCGACCAGACCAAAAGCAGTAATAAAAACTATATAAAAACGTTTTATTTGCACTGATGGTCTCGTTTGCTGTTAAATGTAATTTATGATTATCAGAAGAAACATGAGTGGCTGTTTAAAAAGATATTTAAATGCTACTCGTAGCCGCTTTAATGAAACAACAATGCTAACTGCTGGTCTGAGATTGGGCGCAAACCATAGGTCTCCAGAGTCACAGGCTAATCTTAGCTTATTTTGTAGCTATTCTAACACCATGTGATATTCCTTTGTGAATTGGCACTGAATTTTGACATTGGATTTAAATTGTTTACTGCAGAGCTGTCCCGTGAACATAACTTTTGTTTACTATCTCACAAAAAAAAAGTGCTTCTTCGTTTGAATCTCACTTCAGTGGGAGCAGCCAAAGAGATTGATTATGCCTTTGAACAGCTCTGTCTCAATATTTGGATACCTAAAACTCCAAACTGCAATTAAGTGCCTTGTGAACAACAATGTTATAGCAGTGTGTGATATTAGCATTAATTAAGTTGATTATTAAAAACCTGCAGTGTGTAGAATTTTGGGTTTTATTTCCTAGCAGATTTTGTAGAAAGTAATTATAATATCCATAAGTACATTTAGTTTAGTGCATAATAGCTGAAAAAAATGTTTTGAATTATTTATTTTTCCCTTAGAAAGGGTCTCATATATGTCCATATTTCTGCATATTTTGGACCAAGGCCTAGTGCCGCCATCTTGAAAGTGTCATAGTTGGAATGTCATCAGGTGCATTGTTTAAAATTTTGAATTGTTCTTGTCCTTGAAGGCCACTGTAGCTTCTGTTATTATTCAAAAGGGGTGGGGTTACCCAGGGAGCGTTGCATTCTAGAACTTAGTAGAACTTTCTTGATGATGTCATATTACACACTGCACCTTTAAGTGTCTGCAGGCAAAGCAAAACATCTTAAAATGATAATACTGTGTTACGTCCAGCTCTCTAGGTTAAGGGAAGCAACATAAAACCAGGTGTAAATGGTTAATTAAAGTTATTTATTGCACTAGAAGTAATACATTGTTTAACAAAACAGAAGGTGAAGTGAGGAACAAAATCAGGGCCAATGGATGCCGGTCAAATCAATAAACAATTAAAACTAAAAGAGAAACTACGAGCTATCTTTTAGAAATGAAAAGGAAAACAACAGCTCACACGTTCAATAATCATCAAAACAGAGAAAACAGTTGCCCTAAAACCTGAAACTAACAAACACATCTTATAAATATGCAGCGAAATCAATTTATAAATGAAACCCTAGCCCTGTAACTATGTCTCAGAGTTGACATGAATAGGTCTATACAAAAATAATATCGCTCACAGCGGACAAACACAATAATGCACAGAGACGAGCTGATCTCAAATAAACACAGAGAATGCTGCGCTACAACTGTTGGGCTGGCCAAGCAATTGAAGACGGGGACGCTCGGTTGGGACAGTTGCCGTCCCATTGCGGACGCGCCACTAGACAGTTGTGGACGGAGCATGCAGGGAGAAACTGCTACAAACATACACATACTATGCGGGAGCAGCAGTAACACTGTGGAAATGGATCATTATTAACAGTGCATGCCACCGCACATTTAGCTCTACTCGACTCAACTCGACTTTACTCAACTTGGTTTGGTAGCAGCACGGGTCGTGATCCACCGCAAATAGTACCTCATGAACGTGGGCGGGGTTGTCATACAAAGGGGCCAAGTAGAAAAGCAGAAATTACAAGCAGTTGTTGTGCTATTAACTGAACCAACCGCCAAAAATATGTGTGGAAAATGTTTAAGAAATACCCCCCTTGTATCTGTTTGCTAATAGAAGTAGAAGAATATTGTGACGGGCCATTACAAGGGAGGGTTGGTGTCCCGATGTGTGACTCTGCCACTCAGTCAGCTGTATGGATACGTGTTTTCAAATGCAAGCCGTGTCTCAGCCTGAATATTTTATTGAGGTAATCAGTGCAGTCCGAGACTTGTAATGTAATCGCTCGCTATCATTTCTGTCCCAGCTGGCTAACTGAGCTTAGCGAATATATGGACATTTCATTTTTTTTTCTCGGATCTGTGACGCATATCAAATGAAAGAGAGCCAGAGAAGGCTGCACGCGGCGAGACAAAATACACTTGAAAAGTCCCGGAGAGTTTGGGAGTATAAACAACAGAATGAAGC
This sequence comes from Ammodytes dubius, assembly GCA_026122265.1. Lineage (NCBI taxonomy): Eukaryota > Metazoa > Chordata > Actinopteri > Uranoscopiformes > Ammodytidae > Ammodytes > Ammodytes dubius. The sequence continues at coordinate 3,951,051 of CM047507.1, forward strand.
CGGTAGTGTCTGGCCAATCAGTGGCCGGCAGTCTGCCGACGTCACCTTTTAGCATCGGCTCAGCTCGCTTGGAACCTCGAGCGAGGCGATACCAAAAAACAGCCGCTACAAGGGGCCAGGTATCATTTTTTTGCTGTGGAAACGCCAAAAATGTGAGTCGAGTCGAGTTGAGCTGATACCACGCAGTGGAAAGCGCCATTATTATGAGCTATTGAGGGATATTCTTATTCTGACGGTGGGGGGGGAGTTCAATTGTCAGATAAACACTACGTGAGTAATACAAATACACTATGTTGTATTTTCAAGTTAATGGGATTGTACTCTGTGTATTGGCTTATGCATTTTGCCCAAATGTTTTTTTAGCTTGTATCACTAATCCAGGAACAGTTACTCCTAATTAACTATATGAGCTGCCTTTCTGTGGTACACTGTTCCTGGCTCAGCATCTAAAGAATCAGAGGAAAAATCAATTAGGAGGATAGGGATCTGTGTTCCAAAAAAAGCAAGCACACAAGGCTCCGGTCCAAATCCCTGTAGGCTGGGGGGTTGGCAGCAATAATGCAGCATCTTTGTATACCGTTTGGTTACATTGATTGTGCCTGCAGATCTGGAAAATGAACATTCATTTTCTCACTGATGATGTGTCTTCAATAGATGTTCTTTTTTGGATCCAGAGGACAGGTCTGGTACAAGAGTGGCCGAGCCAAGCAAATTAGGCTCCAAAGTGCCAAGTTAAGTGCAGAAGCATTTGGAGAACTTGTTCTTCCCCCCTCTGCTGCAACTAGATAGGAATACATACTTCCACTCCTACATTCCCCTCTCAAGAATCACAGTGAGAGTTACCACTGACTGAGTGCTGCTGGGAGAGGGGGATCCAAAAAAAATTGTGTTCTGCCAACTTCTGTCTGCATGCAACATATGCCTCCTAATAAAACTGACAGCAAGACAGTTGCAAATGATGTCCTCTTAAAGGTGCTGAAGCGGAATGGTTCTTTTAACTAACTTCCTGTCAGTTACTGCAGTTAGCAGTCCCCTCCCTCGTCCCTACGTCACCACATTAATGCACTGCTGTCTTCAAGCAGCGAGTTATCTAGCATCATCTCAGATCCATAAGTGTGATAAAACATGATAAAAAACCATCAAAACAGACATTGGGAAGGATTTTTACCTGCTCCATTGTAGGCGCATAAACATTCACCATCTGTCGCTCTGCGGGTGCACGGCAGTGAGACGGGTGCCGGTTTGTAGCGTTCTCTCTTCTGATTGGATACCACTTTCGGGATCCCCAAAAAATGTAATTTGCCTATTACATGCAGAGCGGGTGACTGAGAGATCGGAGGTATGAAACGTTTACACTATATAAGTGATCACTGTATGAATATAGAGCGATTTAACACTAACCTACATATATCGCTCACTTCACCTTTAACCATATTAAAGTGTTAAGTGGTGAATAAAGGGTGAACGTGTGGCTCCCTCAGTCATAATTTTTAAGCGCACAGCGCACTCCATTTCTGGATTTAGAAGTGGCGGGGAGAGGTGTGTGAATGGTTGCCTGGGCGTTGTCATAGCTCCGGTAGGTGTCGTGATGACCTTTCTGTCACATTAAGGATTTTTTTTCTATGTTCGATGTTTCTTTTCATATCATCTCCTTTAATATAATCTAATGTAAACCTGTGTTCTGCGTGTACATGCTGCACAGCTGGTGAGAATCATTTCGATCCAAAACGACTGGGGAATTTTGTTTTCATTGGTGGTGTGAAATAATTTGGTATTATAAAAGCAGTTGACCTTCTCTTTTATTGCCACACACGTCTATCCATTGACTGTTCTTGTACTTCCTTGTATCCCCCTTGAGTCCTTCATATATGAAAAGCTATGAGCAAAATCAGTGTTATTGGCTGCAGGCAGGTGTGTGCGTATGTATATATGTTGGCCTGTGTAATATTGGACTCAAGGTTCTTAACATTCTCCTGGTTCTGAAAGTGTCTCATTTTCCCTTTCAAGGCCAAACAGAAGTATTCTGCATCTGACAATGACCAAGAAAAGCAGAAATGTTCCTTGCTTTGCAGTAAAGATACCAGCAGCAAAACAAATGCAAATGTAGCAAATAACCTGTCAATTCGAATAATTATTCAGCCCCTTGTAATTCCACCTTTTGTAGATGGTAAGATCATTTGACGCAGCTTAAAAAACAAGACCTTGGGGAAAAAATTTTATTAATGTGAGCATAACCTTGAAACAGTCAAACTCCACACCCCTTTAATTTTTACTTTTAGACCAACCTTGAGATGAATTTCCTACTCCTACAATTCAACCCTTTGCCCATAAGCTCCCCCGGCTTGCGCTGCTAGAAATCCATCACTTCCCTGCAGTCACGCCTATCATTTCAATGTGTCACATATAGGAAGGGGGGCGATACATAACCGTTACCTGCCATGTCGAGACATTGTTCATCAATCAGGTTGAGTAGTGAGGGCTGTTCATTCTTTACCACATCTTAAGAAAGGGGCTCCCGTTTTTTTGCTTTTGACGTGCCTCCCATTCTCATGAGGGGGGAATTAGCACTAATGAAATGACAGAAAGGGGGAGACAACTGCTGCTGTGGTAAATGTGCAGGTGAATGAACAAGCTTTTAGCAGACAATATGTTTTTGTCTGAGGGCACTCATTGGGTTTCTCTTCAAATGAGCTGTGAGCCAAGTCCGCCCTTAAGTATGCGAGGGCTGTATATCAAATGAAGCGTTTCACATGCAACATGCCCCCCCCCCCTTACCTCCCTTGATTTTGCAGGTACATGCTTGTTTGCCGCTCATTATTTCTCCATGTTGGGAACGTTTTTCGAGATAACAATAGCACCCTTGGTACTAAAGTAATTATCCTCCATTTAGGTATTGTTTGCTTGAATCCCCGCAGAGAATTCATGAATGTAATGTAATTAAGTTATTGGCATCTGCATATATTTTGGTTTACATAGTAAATATCAGATTTTAGGATGAAATTATCAAATGTCTTGGGGGGGGGGGGGGGGGGGGGTTGTAGAGAAAATAACTGACCCTCCCCCTTGCTAAATCTAGTGAATTGTTACAGAAAAAAATCCACTGTGCAATATAAAGGGAGACAGTGGTGCATTGCCATAAAGGCTATCATGAAGATATATTCTTCACAAATATACAGTATTGATGACGTGAAAATAAAACTAAACTAAAAACTAATTTAAAATGTTGTTGTTCCAAATTTGTTATCATGTTATTTGTGTCTTGTCGATAGGAAGAGCTTTTCGGACTGTGGGACTGCAACCAATTACTTTTCAAAGAAAGGTGGATTAACTTTTAGCTAAAAGTAGTGTTTCGAAAATTTGTAACACTGATTATGTCTAAGCATTCTCCAGTATAATCATGTTAACTGAAAGACAGATTAAAAAATATATAGTCGGTAATGCGGAAGAAATTAACCCTTTGGGCCTAATTAACATTTTGGAGATTAGCATAATACCCTCCACTGGGACGTCACTTCCTCTTCGGCTCATTTTTTAAAATGAAACATCAAAGCTGAATTGGCCTCACAGACATCCCAAGTCTCCCAATTTAGCGATGAAGCAAGAGGACCCCGCCAACCACCACCAGAGAAAATCAGTGAGGGGATAATGAGGAGGAGGAGGTGTCAAAGGCTCCAGAAGGCCCTGCATTGGGAGATTATTACTCTAATGGCACTGCTTCTGTAGCTCAAGATGCCCACTGAAGATTTCATCCTTCAGTCAGTTTCTTTAGACCAAAGAGAATTGTGTGTTCCAGACTTAGTCGTTGGCATTGTGGGCCATGCTATCGACCAGGAGCTATTTCATTTTTCAGAATATAGTGAGCTCTGGTGTCACAGAGCCCATCACAATGCTATAGTCTGATTCATACTGACACTGAGTGTATGCAGATGAAGGGCTGTTTTTTTCAAACTGTACATTTTGCGAGGTTTACTGATGTATTGCCGATATGTCAGTGAAGACACTAGCTCTGATGTGAAGAATATGCAGTTGGACTTGTTCATCAATACTATGTTGTTATTGGGAAGCCCTTTCCTGAATCGATCAAATTGCATACCAGTTTGCAAGAATATGGACACAGTCTAATAACGCTGCTTGAGGCGCCCGGGGCAAAAATTAGTTACTGGTCTGGGACCATAACAACCTTGCCCCCCTACAACACCAAGCCTCAGCAGGACCAATTAAAAAATATTATGTTGTATAGGTCAGTCAAAATTAAGGCATTAACACAGGGTGGTTAATTTCTGGAATTAATGGATTAATTAATGTTTTTAATGTAATTAACGCATGCGCAGTCCGGATATATCCTGACCGCCCTGCACTAGTCATCGTTACATCATTATAGCTGACCCAGGATCTGTAGGTCTATTGTGCACAATGGCGATGCGCATCGGCAAGCGGCAGGCGGAACTAGACAGCGTTTTTTTGTTTTGACCTGCTAGTGGCCACACGTGTGTGTGTGTGTTGTGTTGTGTGTGTGTGTTCGCGGGCGGCAGTTGCTGTCAGAAGCAACAGGAGGAACAACGTTGTCTGCACTGTTCAGAGCAGAGAAGGACACTAACGTCTGCAGTTTTTAGAGGTGTGTGTGATTAATACGGGACACAATCGGCTTTCTGGCACAAATTAACAGTCCCCCAGAAAATGGGCGCAGCAAACACACACACACAGACACACACACTGCGGAATGCAATAAAGTTGTATGCAGGAATGCAAAACTTGACCAGAGTTATTTAACTTAATGGCATGCACACATATGAAAACACACAGATTTATCCAGTGATTCTGGTGTAGAACTCCAAATAAATGCTATTCTATTTGGTCAGAGGTATAGCAGAGATATTACCATATTGAATTATGCTGTGATATGTTTGAGTTTGATCTCATTTAATTTTCAGTATGAACAGTAGGCCTACACCATCATTTGGATTTGCCAAGATTAAAAAATAAAAAAAGTTAATGTATACATCCAACTTCTGTCATTCATCTTTCCATTCCTACTACAATATATACTACAAAAAATATTAAAGTTTTATGGGAATTTTTCGAATGCCGATTAATCGTGATAATTCATGATTAATCCACAGCTACACTGTGATTAATCTGATTAAAATGTGTAATCTTTTGACATCCCTAGTTGTCAAGCGTGTGCGTCTTTATTGCAATGCTGTTTGAATGCACAACAAAGCACACAAATCACTGATTCAAATGTGTTTAGTACCGTTGGTTGCAGTTTATTTGTACATATTTGATAGCTGCATCCGTCTTTTGGCACATCTAAACTATCTATATCTATCTATCTATCTATCTATCTATCTATCTATCTATTCTATCTATCTATCTATCTATCTATCTATCTATCTATCTATCTATCTATCTATCTATCAGCTGTTGGGAATGTTGTTGTATTCTGTTACGCCATGCACCTAGTACACTGTTGTGCCGCCGGGTCTGAAGCACAACAACACAAGCAAAAAGACACATTTAGCAAAATACCTTGCTCACTCTCCACACGCCTTCTGATCAAGAATTACGTAACAACGTCGTCTTTACCATAAATAAGTGGCTGGCATCCACTTAAAATCTTCCAATTTAACATAAGTTCTTTATTTATTGGCAGCCGATGTACGCTCTGTGATGATCTCGTGCCTATGTTGACATGTCAATACATTTAGTTGATCCTGCATTTGAGAGCAGGAGGCCTCAAAGTCAATGTAACTGAAGGTGATCGCTTCGTAATGGGTACAGCATTGGAGGGCAAGGCATAATCATTCTCCATCATAAAACAATACAATACAATGCAGAAAACAACCATACAAGAACAGCACTAAGCTATGAACACTATATGCTGCTTCTTCTTCCACTTGCCTTGTACTTCTGCTTCTGCTGCGTGTCTGGCAGCACAGCGCAAGCTAAGGACTGTTTAGTTATGAGAGGGATTCTCAAAGTTTGGCGCTTTGAAACGTGGAGTTACATGTTCTCAAGCAGTTAAAGGCAGCCTGCCAATAAGGTTTCTTAGAAAATAATGCAATAGAATCTAGATGGAGGTGTATTTGCTGTACGTTTGTAAATGGCTGGCATGCAGCCGTAGTCTCCCCATACAACTTGGATTTATCCTGCAGCATATAGTATTTTTTTTTTTTCAAATAAAGTCTGAGGCATTCGGTGCAACTTTGTAAGCCGTGTTGTTCTTCCAGCAGGTCTCCTGATTGCTCTGTGCCCACACAGAGCCGAGGCAGAGCAGATAAGTAGATCTAATTGTTACTCTGCTGTGCTGTATGTCAGCGAGACAGCCTATACCACTGACTCCTGGCAATATTAATATCCTCTAGCACCTCCACTTTATTTATTTAGCTTATCTCTTATTTATTCCTCAGGCTCAGACCTTATTGCTCACCTTTTCTATCCCCCCCACTAACCTGAATGTGACTGTTGGCAGGCAGGCAGGCAGCCGTGCCACAGTACGGGCGCAGTATGACACTTTGACGCCAGAGTTGTTGATAAGACAGGTCTGAACTGGGAAAGTGAGGACACAGCCATCCCCATATTCTGTGGGATGCTCTCCATCTAAAGGTGAGGGATACACCCCTGTGCTGTCCAGCCAAGGTCAACCTGATTGGTTGACACGGTCGCTCCTTCTTCTAGCCTGTTGGCGAGCTCTGCAGTCCCACTGGACAGAGCTGTCTGCTGTTACTTTCTGTTTGGAGTTATCAGCTCAGTTGGTTATCCAAGGTGTAGTCTCCTCCGGGTACATGATTGATGCATGATGATGCAATGATGATTGATGTAATTCGTCATGAAGTGGGAAAACATTTTTTATTGGATTAACCACTTAAAAATTGATAAAGTGTCGACCCTTTGTTTGGGAAAAATAGGTTGACAAGATGTATTTGCTTTCCTTAGGTGAATGCATAGTGTGCACTGGCATTGAGGTTTGAAACATAATCCTGCTGTTTGAATCTTTGTAAGAAGAAGAGAAAAACAGTGTGCCAAAGACAAGCACATAATGGATGTGTCACTTGGCTTATTTGACGAGATAATTGAAAGTTGTGTTCTATCCTTGGCTAGATTAAGTCCCGCAAATGACGGGTAACCGTCAATGAGCAGGACCAATGCACCAGCCGTTCTCTTAACTGGAAAAATCAGTCTCCAGAGTTGCAAAAGAAATTGCTCCATTTCCGGAACGGCATTCACATAGTACTGTCATGTGCTCCATTTGCTTTATTTGATAAACATTTAACTAAGAAATTATAATGCAAAACAGCATGCAGTCATCTGATGTTCTCTCAGTGAAGATGCAAACATATCAAATTGGGAGTACATAATAAAATGTGGTGATTTGTCTGCAAATATTGAGCAAAGCAGAACATCTTCATATCGGCATCTGTGCAACATAGATATACATTTCTCTGATGTGAAAGGTGTAGTATATTTCCGCTTCGTGGCTTGCTGATGTTTCTTTCTCTTGTTTCCTTGAGTGCTTCTGAAGTCAATTTACTATAGGGTTCCCACCAGAGCAGCAGTAAGGAGCCTCCAGCAAATGTATGGGCCGTTCTATGGAGAGCGAGGGCTAACTGACAGTGTTCTGATAGCTAGTCGGCATAGAAACCCATTAACAGCCGTCAGTCTGGGACTAGCAAAATCCATTATATGATCACCAAGATCAATCTATAAGGTAGCTTTTTTTGATGTCTGCGTTTGAAGCAGCCCAGGGTGATGGATGATTTTAGCCTCTGGTTTTCAGGGAACCTGTTTGAAATTCTGCCTATTTTTTCTCAGATTGGCCAAGTCAATATGCTCCCAGAAAGCCATGGCTTAACATCAGCCAGGGGGAGAAAAGTTACAGTACTTCTGGGAGTAAAAAATAGGGGAATCATTGAAAGTTCCGTGGTTCAGGAAATTATAGTTTATTAAAAGGATTTACCCCCCCCCCCCCCCCTCGGATGAATCAGCTCTTTTTCAATGGGGTCATTTTTTTTCACTTATTATGGTCCATCGACTTTGTTCCTCAACAGACAAAACACTGTCCTCTACTTGAACAACTCCATTACACAAAGCACTCTAAACATGAACATATTTCCTTACTCTAAATCTATTGGCATGACATGATAGATTGCCACTGAAAAGCTACCATCAATCAAGTTCATACAGACCGGTATTGCTGTGGGGCACAGGTACACTGATCATTTTCTCAGGGTTTAAATGAGCATGCTCATTGGAGGCAGTACGGGTCATTAGTTCTCCGACAATTTCATAAGTCTCCCATTCTATTTTTTAGCTTACTGCATTTTACTGCATGTAAGGTAATTCACATACGTCGCTGGTAATGTAATTGAGGAATGATGTACTGGTCATGTGGACTCCTTTGATTTAATGAGCTGTCACGCTCCATAAAGATGCTCAAATACAAACTCAAATCAGACATGGCGTTTAGCTCGATCTCTGGCATTATCCGATGACTTGACATGACATTGTTCAACAACCTAAGGAGAAACCCTTTCTAAACTCAATGTCCGCAGTAACTGCAGGGAATTGCTCATTGGAGATTACTAAGAACTTGGCGAGACTTGCCTTGCTGTTCAAATGGCTTTTTCGCAAGAATTGCTTTGCACCATAATCATTAACATTGAAATATCCACATTCGCTGTGTGTGTGGAAAGCCCATCATCAGCCACTGGAGTGGACACCCGGTCCTCCTGCGATGTGCATTGGCCGTGCAGCAAACAACTGGTGTGGCACTAGTAATACTCTGTCTAATGACCCTACGCAAACGAGCTAATGGGGATCCAGCACGATACCTCTGTCCTACCTCCCGGCTTCATGGTCCATGGCTAATTGTCACAAGCGTAATGAACACCTAAACGAGCAAAATAGAATCTGGACATGTGTATATGCTCAGACAGAGTGGAGTGGTGGGGATGGTATGGATTTTCATAAAAGAACACATGGACCATAAACAAATGGGTGCCATGTGCTACTGCCAATTGGTCTGCACTGTTTGGTTGGCCTGTCATGCATCCCTTTGACACTAATGTAAATCCCTTTTTGATTTATTTCCACCCCAGTGCCATAAAAAAAGGCCAATCTTGTTGTTGTATTTCTCACTGGATAGCAGCTTTCCCCGCATGTATCCAGCACCACCTTTGCCTTTGGTGTTGTGCTCTGAACCAGAACCTGTTGCCTTATTGAGTTTGCAGAGCTGGTCACCCGCAATCTCTAAAGCAATAGCTGTTGTTTGGATTTGTTTGTGGTCCCTGTCCCATTTTCTGGCACGGTGAACCAGAACTGAACCAATATGGGTCATTGCCAGGTGCCACCCAATGTTTTCTTATTACTCAAGCGTGATGTATATGATGATATTCATCAAGGTTCATTGTTTCTCAGATCAGTGGGATCTGTAGAAGATTTTCTTTTTTACTTTATTTTCAAACTGACATATGAGGATAATGTGTAATATGAGACAAATTAGATACAACTGACTTATCAAAACCACGGTCTAAACTATTGTGTTCCCTGAAGTACACAGGTACCTAATGATATTATTTAGCTGGAGATTTGGGGCAACACTTTTTGTCAATATCCCTTTTTGATCAAAATCTGTGAATACAGTATCTCCTCACGATTCGCTACCATTCCGTACTGTGTGAGCAATGAAAATAAATTTGTAAACCCTTACTCTATGTAAATAAAGGGGCTTGGACCGACCCATCATAGCTAGCAACAATGTTGTCGATATTCAAAGCTACTGATCTGCTTATACTTTGGCTTTGATCATTATTTGGCTTCAACACCTATTTATACATTGACTGGCTTGTTGTCACACTTGCTACAGTAGGCCTATACAGTACTACTAAAAACACATTCTTCCCGTATTTTCGTAGCGATAAATCTTAGGCTTAGCACAGACAGTACGGACAGGTAGCGGGATTGTGAGGAGATATTCACACATTTTGACAATAAGTGATTTTTTACAAAAGGCCACTTTCTCCAGAATCACAGACTCCACCATTAACATTTTGTATATTTCAAAATGACACACCCACATGCAGCCAGATACTGTTAAAATTCATATATAAAAGAACAATTTGAGTTCCACCTTATCTTAGCCATGATCACAGTCATTAAGCTTCTTTCCCACAATGCACCAGGCACAGAGAGACATAAGAAATGAGAGGTGCAGACAAACAAAATCAGTTCTCGTCTGCACCTTGGTGTGGCCAATTAGCATATGATAATTAGTTCTGGACTATTGGCCTCCTGGATGGTTTCATTAAAAAGTATCACACTGAGACCTCATTAGCGCACTAATATAAGGGGGACTGTTGGACCTGTTTTATTCAGGTGGATGGATCTCGTTTAAACTGGACCAGTGTGTGATCAAGGCTCTAGATGTTTCGATGTCTCCTGTAAAAGGAGTGTCAAGTGGCCATTTTGATTTGTTCTTGTCTCAACTTCTGTGTGTGGGTTTTATGAATATACCTGAGCATTATGTAAAGTGTTGAAAGAAGGTTCATCATGTGCTCAATAATATCCCCAGGCGTGTAATTATTCATGAAGCATTGACTGATTGCGGCCACCTTGATAAGCGGAGCCAGGAGAAGATGACAACAAAAAAAAAATGGTGCTAATTTGAAAGAAGTCAAACATAATGCCTCCAAATTCCCCTGGCGGCTTTTAGCAACTGTCATTGACGGGAAAGGTTATTGTGGCCTGCTGCCAGCTAAAGGGGGGGATGGTGAGGAGTCTCCCTGGATCTTATCAGAGCAGCCCATCCAGCACGGCGTTCCACTTCCCTGCCCTTCTTCTCTCTCGGTCTCCACTGAGATTCTGACAGCTCCAAGTTGTTTCACAATAAACCAGAGGAAGGCTGTATAGGAGCTATACTGCAAGTATAAAGAGCAAGGGGGGGGGGGGGGGGTCACAATCCCCATACTTCCCTGCTATTTAGTATGCTAGAAAAATATGTAGGATGTCCCAATGCATGTGATCAAATGAAGCATGCCATCCTTGTGTCACCTTAACTTTTTTTGTAACAGTCCCTCCCTAAAAACTGCCATGAAACATAATACAGTGATATTTTTTTTCTACTTTTGTTTTTATAAACCTTTTATCCCACTTGACCTCTGCGTATACATAGCAAATATTCAAAGTTGTACACAGTTGCTGAGTAGAAATTCATAAAATATTTGAAAAAAAATCCCTTGCCAAAATGTATTCAGTTAACATTAGCAGAGCCACAGTTATACACAAAAGAAGCGTAATCTTACCCTCCAAGGCCCTTCCAGTCTTTGCAAAAGAGAGTTCCAAAGAAAGTGTTGTATAGTGAGATGGAGGCTGTGTTGGCAAGACTTTCCTAACAAGATTTGTTTCGTAAGAGGGGAAAGGAGTTGAGCTGCGAGATGAATTATTGATATGAACTCAACGGTGACCCGCCACAGATCAGGGCGCAAAAAGTTCAGCGCTGCAAATCCTTGACAGCACTCATTATAAGACTGAGCCAGCTGCAGCAATATGTCCCTCAGTACCTTTTGTTGCTGTCCTCATGGAATAACTCTTCAAATGTTATCGGGTGCCAGATGGTAACACCACAGTGTGACAACAGGTGTCAAAAGCCAAAGCTGCTAGAAAGACAGTTACAACCCTGTAGTGCAAATTGCTCGACAAAAAAAACCCTCCGAGCGTGAATCTATAATAGCACTTGTGGAGGTGATTTCCTCTGAGATTTAAGCTACTCCGAGGAGTAAAAGTCCTATTCCTGTATTTATTAAAGATTCCATAGTATGTTAAAGGTGAAGTAAGTGATTTATTTATGTTAATATAAGTATTAAATCGCTCTTTATTCATACAGTGATCACGTATATAGTGTGCGCGTTTCATAAAGCCAATCTCTCAGTCACCTGCTCTGCATGTAATCGGCAAATACACTTTTCGGGGATCCCACTACGAATAACCAATCAGAAGAGAGAACACTACAAACCGGCACCCGTCTCACTGCCGGTGCAGGTGCAGAGCGACAGATGGGTGAATGTTAGCGCGCCTACAATGGCAGAGCAGGTAAAAATCCTTCCCAATGTCTGTTTTGATGGTTTTCATCATGTTTTATCACATGTATGGATCTGAGGTGATGCTAGATAACTCGCTGCTTGAAGACCGCAGTGCATTAATGTGGTGACGTGGGGTAGAGGGAGGGGACTGCTAACTGCAGTCACTGACAGGAAGTTAGCTAAACTGACCATTCCGCTTACTGAACCTTTAATTTTCCGGTTCCAAATAGTGATTTGGCTTTCAACAAAAAAAAAAAAAATCTTATTGTGAAGTGTCTAAAAACGTTTTATAATTATTATCGTACAAATGCTGAATCTCCTCTTTTCAGCCTGTCTGAAGCACAGCATTTAAGAGCCTTTCACTCTTAGCCACGTCTTCCAAAAATCCCAATCTGCTCTGATTGGCCCTGAATCCATATTGATGTTGAAAAACCACACAAAAAAATAACATTACGGATACACGTTGACCTCAAAGTTGTGCAGCTAGATTTCTAACAGAATTTTGGAACCTGGTTGAGGCCAATTTTCGAGGGCTTGGAGCAAAAGTAGGTGACATAGTTGGCGAAAATGACTTTTATATATCATTTTAAAGGTCTTGATAAGTTCTATCAAATAGTAAAAGAATAACGTCACTATACATTTTACTTTTTAAAATAAAGGCTGTAAAAACATGAAGGTGTAAGTGATGAAAAGGCAACAGCTGCATGTAGAGCATCATCATTCAAACGAATACACTGAATAGATACTTGGTAATAACGCGCAGAAGCCCTGCCAAGATCTGAGTGAGCAGATTACCAGAAGACTATGGCATCTTTCATATTAATTTCAGATAATTATCTATACTTATGAAGACACCAGAACTGCGCCTGGTTGAATCTTAATTGCCTGACCTTGATTACCATTGGATATGGCATCGTACAGCCGAGCTGGACATGATGAATGAACTCAGGGGATGCACAGAAGGGTATTTGGGAACCCAAGCTGAAGACAACAGTGATGGAAAGTGCAACGCGACCATTTATAAAATGCAAGTGCTGCTCATGGAGTCAAAGGGGTTTCCACAGCTGTGCATAATACAATCCAAACACTCCCTGTGCTGGATGCAATGCTGAAAAGACTATGCATGTATATTCAATACATTGGTTTGTCATACCCAAACCCCAAAGGAGCACATATCCAGTCATATAGTCTACAGATTTTAGCATCTAGTTTATGTCAACACCCAATGGTACTATGCTAGTTTACTATGTCTTGATAAGCGCTCAATACACATCCAAGCAAAATGTGTTGTTTAATTTGCGATGCATTACAATTTAAGTGATAGTCTCTTTGTTTTTTCAGACCGAAGCACACATTCCTTTCCAGCTATAATGTGGATAGATATCTAAAGTTTACAACAACATAAAACATTGTGGTAACACCACATTAAAGTTATAGTTTGATGTTTGGGAAATACACCAAATACATATTTTCGTGATCAGTTGAAATGATGGCCGTGACTTGTAAATTAGACCCAAGTCTTTTATAAACCTGAATTACGCTTTAGGTCAACTTATAATATTAGCAACTAATTTAGTTTCCATTGAGTGTATTGTACCAACTGCTGGCTTAAGATCATGTATACCTAGAAATTGTGTCAATAGTGTTTATTATTTCTTTATATAATATATCAAATATATATCATATATATATATGTTCAATATATTATATATATATATATATATATATATATATATATATATATATATATATATGTGTGTGATATATTGTACTTTTCCTCAGTATTCCAGGCCATTTCTTCCTCAAATATTTTTTTTTTCTTTTTCGAAAAGGGATTTTGATTTACTACCCCACTGAAACACACTCAATTTACTTAGCAGTCAAACAGACACCTAGCCTGGCACCGCTAGGCTAGGTGTGAAATTTCACTTCAGTAGTCAGGCTGGGGCTGCGGTGTTTTCATGGATTCCTGCTCAGGCAGATTTCTGAGAGTGGCTGAGAACGATGACGTCGAATTCGCGCTCCAGTTTCGGTTGAAGTCAGAAGCCGGCTCATGACATACGTCACGACCAAACGTTATGCGATTAGTTGGCCGATCCAGAGTGGCACTGGGCAGATTCAATGGTTTTAAACTTCAACAGACACCCGCCTCCAAGTGAGTGAACGTTTGTCAATAGAGCAGTTCCAGACCTTCTGTACAAATGAAATGAAGTACGATGGTCTGGTAGGACCAGGCTAACAGACACCCCAATTAACCTGACTTCCTGTGGCTCCCTACGGAGGGGGTGTGGGGTGGCGATGGGGGAGAGCCTGTTCACTAGTGAGACCCAGGAATGAGAAGGAAGAGTAGTTTCATTCCCAGCCAACATGCAAGCTGCTCACAGGCAGACTTTCAGAGCTGTGCTGAGAAAAGAGCTGCACTGTGATTCTCCAAATGGGATTTTCTTGTTTGCTAAAACTCTCCTGCACTCAGGTGCTTCGGCCTTGGAAAGATGTGTGCAGATGCACCGAGGACGTACTACACCCCTCACATCTTTGCACTTTTCTTCATGACATTGTTTCAGAAGTTGAATCCCTTTGGCAGTTTTTTCTTTGTCTCTGCCGTAGCACATACACATTTATTTTTGTCTTTATTCTGGATTCTTTGAAACAGTATTACTGCTCACCTTAGACATGATCCTTGTATTAAACCACATAGCTTGAAGGCTTTCCCAAATCTCTTTGTCTTCTAACAAAGCTTACCAAGGTTTCCTGTGCATTAAAAAAAATCAATTTTGATTTTGTATCATTTATTCTAAAAAAGTGCCTCTCACCGCAAGTTGCTGCACTTAATTATATTGGCTGTATCTTGTAGATGAAAATCGCCAACCAATCTGACACTTTAAAAAAAAATATATATTTATTTGGCATTTTTATGCTTTTTATTGATAGTGTAGAGACAGAGTTGAAATGGGGCATGCAGAGAATGACCGCGGGCTGGAATCGAACCCGGGTCCGCTACTGGCCGAGGCCCATGGGGGGGGGGGGGACGCCCTACCAACTGAGCTAAGGGCGCCCCTAATCTGACATTTTCTCACTGACAAAACTGAACCGATACACCAAATTCCCCAGATGAGAGACTTTCACATTATCATACAGATTGAAGTGATTTCCGGTGTTTGATTCCTCTGATTTTCCAGTGCACAAGCTTGGAGGGAGGATGTCTGGCTACATTTCACAGCTGATGATCAGCGAAACGCATGCAGAGCTGTTGGAAGGAGAAGCCCCACACAGCCTCCTGGGTTGTGTGGCGGTCAGGCTTGGTACGGGGGCAGCAGCAGTTATGAACAGATCACTGGTGGTCACTGACCAGATGTTCGGACATTAGAGGCAATGAATAATTAATGAGGCCGGGAATCACCACATCTTCAATATTGCAGGGGGAGAAAATGAGTGTTCATAATTGAAGCTCCAATACAGTGAAAACTGATATAGTTCTAGATGTTTGCTTTTTTTGGGCTGTGGATATTGACAGCCTATTATGATAATAACAAAAAATGCTTTACTATAGAAAGAGAAACAGTCAAGACATTAGTGATTTAAGGTGTGGTGCAAAGGTCCTCAGGTGGCAATCTCATAAATCTTGGAGATTTAATATTGTATATGCAAATACATCAAATACACAACAAGCTGGTAAAGAGAAACATTTTAGACAGGTGTAAAGTGGCTGGAAATAAAATAAAATTGATGCCTGATGATTTAAGTCCAATGGCGACATGCAATGCCACTCTGAAGAAGTTTGCCCTTTACACAGTGAGGGTGAAAAGAAAGGTTGTGCTGTAGAATGTAGAAGTCAGGGTGGTACATGGGCATGTAGCGTGACAGACTGGAGTTGGTGTCCATGTAACAGCCCTGCTTTAAATGGAACCACAATCTTTCACAAACCTTAACCTTCCGTTGTAGATGCCTTATCATATATTTGTTTGGCATAGCCATGACCTTACCTTCACCTAAAAGTTACTAGAATTGATATTGTTATAATGAAGCAAGCAAGTTCTTCTGTTGGAGCTCACAGTCCCTTGGGAAGACCGCTTGGAAGAGGCCTTTGAAAGGAAGCTAACCAAGTACGATGGACTTGTCAGCAGTTGTCAGCAAGCTGGATGGAGAGCAAGGTGTCTCCCAATAGAGGTTGGAAGCAGGGGCTTTGCAGCACGGTCACTGTCCAGAGCCTTTAGTACGTTGGGCATCGTAGGACTGAGGAAGAGAAGAGCCATCCGCAACACCACCGAAGCGGCAGAGAAAGCCTCAAGATGGCTTTGGCTCAAGAGGGGAGAGTCATGGGGGCAGAAGTAGCTAGTTTGCCATCTGGACACAAGCTGGGGTCTGATCAACCTCAGCTGGGTCACCTGGAGGAGGGTGTATGATGTTGAAAGACCCGAAACACCCGATGATTCCAGGAATCATCACTGAAGATGTGTCCAGAAGCATCAATAGATGTACTTGCACAGTTTGGCATAGCCATGACCTTACCTTCACCTAAAAGTTACTAGAATTGATATTGTTATAATGACATTCTATCAAATGACATGTAAAAACAATGTGAAAGGTGAAGCTTGTAGTATCCCTTACCAGCAGAGAATCTGTTCACCTGTCTGGCCACCACTTCATGACTTTGGTTCATCCTTAAAGTGTCATTGTTGGGCTCGGCAATGTGGCTCTTATAGCAAAAATCAAACTTCAAAACATGTACACTACCTGCTGACTTATTATTAAGTATATTTGCCTGACATTCATCAGGTGGCCAAACACGCCACTTCAACTGAATGGTGATGTTGCTCTATATCTTTTGGACTTCAGCGACTAGTTTGACATATCAGGTTAAAATGTGATTATTATGTATATGTTTTATTCTGGGTTTCCCCTGCCAACAAGTGGCCAAACAATCAGTTATTGCAGATTTAAAGCTGGGGTATATGATTTCTGCGAGGCTCCGATTCTCTGTTCTTATTCGCTGTTGGGACTTGGGACTGTCCATTCACTTTGGCACCGACGTTGTTAGTGTAGAGCGTGTCAGGGAGGGACCAAAGAGAACAAGTGGAACGTTTGAGGTATTTGGATTCGAATCTATATCCCAACTGCTATTTTCTCCCCAAATCATAGACCCCAGCTTTAACTGAATGTTTGTCACATTTGAACAAGAATACTTTGACCAAATTGTCTGCATTATATTTCCCTCATGTCTATCTGTATGCTGGTTGTTTTTGCAGGCCCTTTTACATCTCACATTTTCTAGTCAAAACAGCGCCCGTTGTCTCCCCAAAAAATTACCTGTTTTTTTGTTTCTGTATGAGGCATGGACTAGAACTGTATCATGTATCTCTCTTAAGGGGATCCATTCTCATTGTTCTCAAACCTAGGACTAGGTCTGTAAACAAGAAAGTAGCACAGCAGCAATACAATAGCAGCTAGAGCAAAAGAAGTAGCTCAAAAAGCAGCAAAAGAAAGAATATGTATTGTACGTTGAAATGACAGATAGACACTATCTGTGGCATAGCAGGATCTGAGGAGAATATATAGGGCATCTGCTTTTTAAACTGAAGCTTTTATACATTTCCTATCAGACGTGTGCATATCCATTTTTTAGTGAAGGAATTCCCTCTGACCACACTCCATCCATTTGCACTGCAGAGCTTCTCCGTTTGTTCATTGAATCTGACCAAGTCTATCGTTGTTTACAGAAGAATCAATTTAGCCAACCTTGACATGAAAAACCATTGCTTTGGAATTTCCCTTAGAGGAATTAATGTGCTTCTGACTGTCTTTTGTCCCTGCAGTGATAGTATAATGAAGAATGAGATGGTGACAATATTTTGACGTTCATCTGTGTGCTTGTAATCAGCTTGCCGAATCAATATCTCATCTGTTATCGTTTGATTTAATGCCCTCCTCTCCACAGAGGGTGGAGGGTCTCTGTTGCACTATCAGCCTTTTATCAAAGCATTAGGGGCCCCACTAGATCGCTATCCACTGAATCCTGAGCCATCAGACATGACCTTGGAGTGGTGGCACATTATGAAGTTAAAATGAAGGGCTATACGAATGAAGTATTATGAACTGAAGTTGGGTTGCCAGATGAAGCAGGTTAAAATTCTAAGCTTTTGATTCACCGTGACCACATCCTCCCCTCACTTCTTCTGTCTGTTTTTTTTTCTTATTTTACTCTGATGGCCATCCAGCTCTGCAGCAGCAGCAGCTTAGCTCCCCAAAGACCCACCGAGGCTAAGTCGAAAGGCAGCAATTAAACGGCCATGCTTGGTTTATTTTTTTTCTGCAAAAAAATATCAAGGCGCCCCTTCAGATTTGTCTGTCCTCCGTGCCAGCTCCCCTGACAGTAATTTAGATGATGCATGTAAAATACCCCCCCCCACACACACACACCCTCAACCCCCTTTTCCCCCATACACATCCTTAAAAATGGTTCCAGTCATGCGGGATAACATGTCGACTTATAACAAGAATTGGCAGAGGGGTATTTTCTCAAGACACTAGAGCTGTTGGATATGGTTTACGTAACGTGTTGCCAAATAAGCCAATGACAAAAAAGCCCATGACTTCATTTAGAACGCTTCTGAGATTAAGTGCTCTCCATTTTGGAGCCATCATCATTCCCACTTGTTGTATAATGTTCACTGGAGGGACAGACCAGTGAGGCTTGTGCCTTCACTGCAATATAACTTTTTTGGCGTGCTTTGTAGGTTTCTCAACTCGTTCCACTGTGGAACTGTTAACTCACAGTTAATTCCCACATCTATATTTCCAGACCAGAAGTTTTTTCTTCCATATTCTGAGTATTCCCAGGGCATGAACGTAGCAATGTGATTAAACAAACAAACGATATGACACAAAGCAGGTTTCCACCTTATGTATTTCCTTATGTGAGGCACATTGATGAAGACATAGTACGTATAAAAGCTAGCCTGCTGGTGGAGGTTGGACACACATAATAATAATAATAATAATGGATTGGATTTATATAGCGCTTTTTATTCCCTAGGGACTCAAAGCGCTTACAGGGTTCCAGGTTCCATTCATTCACACACAGTCATACCGGTGGTGGTAAACTACCATAGTAGCCACAGCTGCCCTGTCTGTCAGACACTTCATGTAACTCCTTTTGGCTATATTTTTGTTCTTAAAAATGATGTATTGACTCTTTTTACATATGCACATAGTTACTCCTGACTCAATGCTTGTTTCAGTGCTGACTCACATGTTGGCTTTAGTGGGAAGTCTGAGAAGACTGGTGACTGTGATGACCACTGCTCTCATTTATGAGCTTAGCATATGCATAAGACAGCCATATATCTCCTTAATGAGCTTCACTATCATTAGCCTAGCATATTACGTAGCCTCCTGTGTGATTTGAATATTCTGTGCAAGGTGTTTACTTTGGAAGCCACATTAAGTGGCCAATTGCCTTGCTTTTTATGTTAATGGTGAGGGTGATCTCTTAGTAACGGCTTCAGCATTTGAACTGGTATTTACTGTCAGGACTACCACAGGTAGCTAGCTAATTGGACAAGCTTCCTCTTAGCACCTAATTTTGTACCTTTGAAAAGGTTAGATAAAAGCATGTCAAGTGGAAGTGAACTAGAGACATGCTCATTAAAAGTGAACCCAGTCAAAGGGAAGGTAACTACTACATAACTCATTTACCTGAGGACTTAATGGAGGACTTTACAGTGCAGCCCTACCAACATGCATGCCGAGTGCTTATTAACAGCCCTGCTTTACCTGCAAGCCCACGGAAAGGGAATAAGACTTTTGCTGGATTTGGCAAAAAAATGGGGTTTTAGCCAACCACATAGACACTAACACGTCTTTCAACCTATCCGTGCATATTTAAAGCACAGTAGAGAAGAGAGAAATGAACATGAGGTGTAACAGGGCACATTTAATTACTTTGAGCATCCATGTGGTGTGATAGGTGCCTGCTGTTCAAACAACCAGCACAGCCTCCACCACAATGCAAGCTGCTGACACCGCAGCTTTTTACTCCCATCTGATAGTCTTTGCCCTCAATCTCTCTTGATCAGGAACTTCAGAAAACTTGCAAAGTTATGCATTTTTTTTGCAGAGCCTATACAGCAGGAGAGGAGAGCCCTGGATATGTCGAGTAAATCTGACAGTGAATGACCAGGAAGGGAAAAAAAGTCAGGTAGCAGCAAAAGACTGTGTGCATTAATGTGGGATAGTACATACACTTATATGATAGTTGCATCAAGCATATTGGTAAAAAAAATGCTAGTTTGTCCATATATATGTTATTATATTAACACCATAAGTTAATACCAATTATGATAACGCAAAGCAAATTCAATTCCCCAGATAACTTATTTTCATACAAATGAATTGCTCTGTGCACTGGTGAGAGGGGAAGGGAGTTCTTCCTTTTCAGTTAGCAGACACCAAATGGTAAGACAAGCCTTCCCCCAACCTCCTTGACAGATAACTGAAAAGCTGCATTTAAGACGTTCGACCTTGCGAAAGACTTGGGCTTTGTTTACCGTGGTTCAAGAACGTTCTAAGAGCCTTTCAAAGTCAATTGAGTTTCCACCAAAGAGTTAGGCTAGAGAAATTGCTCCCAGCTCAATCTCCAAGGCT
The DNA here is from genome assembly GCA_026122265.1 of Ammodytes dubius. NCBI lineage: Eukaryota > Metazoa > Chordata > Actinopteri > Uranoscopiformes > Ammodytidae > Ammodytes > Ammodytes dubius. The sequence goes on from CM047507.1 coordinate 3,971,771, forward strand.
ATTTTTATCCATCCGACTGACAGATCAAGTAGCACTGATCAGCACACCTGCTTCTCTGTGCTGAAGGGGGAGAGGGAGGCAAAAAACTGGAGCTCATACATCAATATGTCACCGGCCAGGACTGTCCAAGGGGCCCTCGGGAGCAAGCTCCCACCGTATAGGTCATGACCAGAGACCCACCTAAAATCCCACTTCCAGGCCTGTGCTGGCCTCAGTGCCACAAGTCATTTAGTCCTATACATGTGAAGGTGGGCAAAGTGTGAGGGGCTGACTTGACCACCCTTTGTATTTAAGGTTAGACATGGCAGGCAACAACAAAAACATAATTTAAGTCTGTTTATTTTGCCCTGCATTGTATTTTTACGATGTATTAAATAAAACAAGGCTGTATTCCAAATCTGTTCTGTGAAAATGTTGCAGACTAATGTGTCTTTAAAATGAACAATTATTGCTATGCATAATTAGTAAGATATTGCCACGTTTGCATCAAATCAAATATTTCCGGAATAATTGTTTTAGTAAGTAATCAACTGGCAAAAGTACATGATTCTAGTTACAAGTTAAACTGTTTACCCTTTTCACCTTCAATGTCATTCCTTAATATATAAGATATCTTCAAAAGCATTTCCACAACCTTGGAATATTTCAGCTAGGTGATTTGGACCCCCCCCCACATACACACACACACACACACACACACACACACACACACACACACACACACACACACACACACACACACACACACACAACACACACACACACTCAATCACCTCTGTATGCTTGTACTAGAGAATACTGGCGAGTTGTCTGACATGCAGTATTTACCGTGTATGTGTCTCCTTTGAAAGAGTGAGAGCCACTGCCTGTCAAAGCGCGACATACATGTCCATTGAAACATAAGGCTTTCAGGCGGGCGGCTGTTGGCCTCGGTGGCAGTTTTCTGAAGAGTGATACAGCTGGGTAGTGCACAGTGTCTGACAGGTTGGAAGACTTCTGAATCCATTCCCTGCCGGGGAAAGGTAAAGCCTTCTAATTGGCAGCGCAGCAGAGAGCCAGTGTGTGTTTGCCTCTTGAGGCCTTGTCACACTGTGGCTGAGTGCTGATGGTACGAATGTTGCAACGGACCCGGGAAGATGGAGCAAACAAGAATTTTCAAAGGGGGTTGCTTGTGACTGTATTGCAAGAATACTACCACACAGAGCTGGACGCTGCTTTTGAGTACATAAAGACCTACTTCACCGGTGGGAATATGAAAGTGTATTGAACTCTGAGATCCTATCTAGTATAAATGTGCAAACATTTGTTTTAATCGGTTTATCCTGCCTGAGAAAAGGCAGAAAGAGTATTTTATGGTCTCACTGTCCAACCCTACATTTTACGATTGTGACGTCACACTAGTAAAAATGTAGGGTTAGGCTTAAAAGGACAGCTGGGCCAAGCGAAGACTGAGGGAAGACTGAAGGAAGAAAAACTTAATTCATTATATTATAATAGTGATGTTTTATTTTATAATGATAGAACACGGTTCCGTATGGGTGAAGTATTCCTTTAAGGCTCAGAACTTTAATGAGATCATAGGACACATATTTTTTTTAAATTGGGAGTCATTTGTCAGTCTTTAGGGCTAGTGATACATCGCTAATGTTGCTAATGTATATTATGTGTCTCTTCTTTCTTTTATGTGCTGGGCACTGTGCGGTCCCCCACCATTTCATCCAGCAGGTGAGTCTAGGTTTCCTAGATAGTGCTATACACTTTGCGCTACACTACAGCAAAAGTCTGGGTTGTTGAGCAAAAAGATGCCTTTCCAGGACATGATGAAACCATTTGTTTTGGTGCTGCCTGAGAGGTTGAAATAAGCAGTTCTTTCAACCTCCTCTTCAGCAGTTTGGAACTCCAAACAGTTGAATAATCTGAATTACCCTCCATAAGAACAACATAATGCTTAATCTGCATTCTGCCACTCAAACATGATTGCCAAAAGGAACAGTGTGGGATACTGTATATTGTACCATGAAACCCTCTGACTTTTTACAATGAAACAGCTAAGAAAAACTGCTGTACCACTATACTGCTTAATACTGTACCCCCCCCCCCACACACACACACTAACACACACTTCTCCCCTTCTGTTGACGAGTGGTTATTTGATCAGGGGTGTGTGCACATCGGAGGTAATGCATAGATCACTGAATTACGGCGGTCACTTTCTCTCTCCTCCTGTGCGCATTCCCTCTGGGTGAGCCGAGGTCAAATTATCTGTTCACCTCTCAGTTGACCTGTTATACATTCTCCAATAAAAGTGCTCAGAAGCAGACAGTTATAAAAAACAACCCAAGGTCCAACCTCTCCGCCCCTGTTGTGTGTTGTTGTTTGGCCGTGATGTATCGGCCTAATAATCGGTTGCTAGCGAGACGAGCGAGAATATATATCGCAAGACAGTCGTCGTTGCCTTGGGAGAATCTGCTTAATAGTGGGTGAGTACATTACATATTGTTGAAAGAGTAGACAACATGCACCCTGAGGCTCTGTTGTTGGTCTGTGACAGACTTGGTAGGAGATATAAATCTGGCCAGGAGCAATATCCCTTAGCCTGAAGAGAATGTGTCCTTGTTGTGAGTATGCTGATAAATGATCTCATATTACGATTCACAAATCTACTCTGTGCACAGTCAATCAACGGAAAACTACAGCTTGAAGAGTGTGGTTTAAGAAAAGTGCATATGTTGTTTGTATGCGGAAGGGGGGGAAAAATGATGGTGCTTGTGGATTTATTCACAAGTAGGTGAACTGTCACCGTTAACAGGAACGAGGCAGCGTATTGGCTTTTTACTGCATTGAGGATTTGGCTTATATAGAGACGCTTTGATGAATGTCTTGACACATCTGTGACCATTATTTTAGAACACTCCGGCAAAAAAATCAATAGTGTTTTGCTGCAGCCGCCCCAGGCAATGATATCCATGAATGCGTTATTCACCTCTTTATGCATGAAGATTTAAAGCGCCCGTTCTGTGTTGACTAATGAATGAACTGCCTTTGTCAACACACTCTATAGCCGTGGTGCACAAGAGTATCTAACCACCTCCAAAATGTCACTGTGGATGTATCCCATTCATATTCCATTCAACCCTTCCAACCTCATCAATAATAGGTAAGAGGTATGCTCATTGGAGACACAGCAGGGGGAGAAATGGGTGCCCCTGTACCCCCTAGTGAGGGCCTTGTGGAGGCATGGATGGTCACGGAGGTTTTCTACTGTTCCTTCAAATTAATGAGGCAGATGTCACTTAGGCCAAAAGGAGCTCCTCCTTGGTGCATTGAGCTAAGAATCAAATCAGGGTTCCACCTCCTATAATTGGCACCTGATGTGTCGGATGATCTGGGTTATGCTGGCATTCATTAGACTTAATAATGCAATCCAGGCTCCATGCATGCCCCCTCTCTAACCAGCTGTCCGAACACAAACCCTAATACCAGGCCCTCTGCGGTGAAGTAGTAGTGCCATCTATTTGTCCACCGTGCTTTCCCGCCTGCCTAGCCGTCAATCACTCCACTGAGCTAGAGACAGAGAGAGAGAGAGAGAGAGAGAGAGAGAGAGAGAGAGAGAGAGAGAGAGAGAGAGAGAGAGAGAGAGAGAGAGAGAGAGAGAGAGAGAGAGAGAGAGAGAGAGAGAGAGAGAGAGAGATGTAGATATACCAGGGTTACAGGCAGCACTTTGATAAGAATGTGTGATTATGTGGGCAGCATCTAGACAAGCCTTGTCCCAGCTGGACCTCGGTCATCAGGTGTGCTTGCTACTGAGCCATTGCTGGCTGCTGCTGCCAATCAGAGCCAGTGCCGAGTCCGCCAGACCGTGATATTCCCAATCCTGAACACTCTGCTGGCAAATAGTGAATCCAGCCTGTCCTGTCCAATCAGGCTTGAGTTCCCCAGTATTGCTGTGTGTGCAGGAAGCGTGTCTGGGGAGAGCAGAAGGATGCGAGGCCCTGCTCAGCTGGAGAGAAAAAAAAAGGCGGAACAGTCTCCGATTCTGCCCCCTCCACACTTTCCTGCCAGTGGATGGTGTACTAATAGCGTGACTTGTCACACACTATTCTTTTTCCCTGACCAGGTCTATGCATAAAGCATTATGGGTAACTTCCTGCCAAGATCCTAAAGACATATGTGTAACACTTGTGATGTGAATTCCCCTCTTTATTAATCATTACTTCTTAGTGCATTTGAACAGAGATGTAGACTTTGCATCTTGTATTGTGAATCCAGAGGACATACTAATAGGAGCTCCGCCTACTGGAGGTGTGTGGGCGGGGCCTAACTCTTCTCAGATATCCAAATACAAACAAACAAACAAAGGCAGAGTGGCAGGCTTTGTCAATTAGGAAGCCATTAGAGTCAACTAGGCAAACATGCACGTGGCACGTCAACAACGTTTTGTTTGGGTGATGTGTTTTTGAATAAGCAACCAATAGCTCCTTAAAGGGATAGTTCAGTATTTTTGAAGTGGGGTTGTATGAGGTACTTAGGTATAGTTAATATGTTACCTTATGGAGATGGCTGTCAATGCTGTCAAAAGGAGTTTGGGGGAGAAGTAGTGGTAGCAGAAGTTAGCCTGGTACTTTTGACCAGGGGCCTGTTGCATAAAACTAAGATAAGGGATTAACCTAGGATATTTCTGTTATCCTGACTTTCATTAGCCATGATCCGGTTGCATAAAAGCGGAGGGACATAAGTTACCATGGAGATTTATCTTTTACGTTTAGCCTGGTCGGGACCAGGCTAAACGTAAAGGATAAACTTATTCTGTTGCCTGATGGCTCAGTCAGCTGTCATTCCGATCTGAAATCAAGGTGTTTAACAGTTATTCCATGATCTTCTGTGTACTGCTTTATTTTCATTAGCCTATTTTAAATTACCACATAAAAGACTGCATTGTCATTTAGTTAAATAGTTATTTTTTATTTATTTAACCTGAACCATTTATAATTAACTTAATTATAATTAGATTAAGATGAAATTATATAAATTATAATAATTTATGTGATACTCTGTTCATATTGCAGGCTATATTTATACAATTGATTATCGATGGCAGATGACGTTGCAAATGTGGGTCAAATAAATTCACTTTGTACTTAGAACTATATCGAGGTTTATCTAAAACAAAATTCAAATATCAATGAAAATTTCCTTTTTTCTGTAATCTAACTTAAATATATCCTAGATTCATTACACATTAGGTGAAATTAATCTAGAATAAACATACTTTTCAGAAGGTCAACATTTCTGTATTCCTTTTTCTGATTGGTTGTATGTAATATTTTGAGATACTGGATTTTTGATTCCATGATCAATCAATCATCCAAAAAAAAGGCCTGAAAAATTTCACTTTGTAATGAATCTATGAAAGTTTCACTTTTTGAATGGACTTTCCATGATATTCTATTTTTTAGATGCACCTTCAGACTGCTCGCTGTCACCTATTTTATCATGAAACAATGCAGGGACATCAAGATCAGTTGGCAGAGAATACATCTGCTGTGTGAAATGAACTACCCCCTCACTTACGGTTTAAACTAGCAAGGCAAGGCAAGTTTATTTATATAGCACAATTCAAACACAAGGCCACTCAAAGTGCTTTACAGGGGCAAGATTAAAATACATAAAACACATTAGAAGACATTTAAAAGCGAATGAAAAGAAGTAAAACATTTAAATTAAATTAAAAGTACAGGTTAAAATGGAAACAGAAAAGTCTTCAGACTCGATTTAAAAGAACTAAGGGTTGCAGCAGACCTCAAGTTTTCTGGGAGTTTGTTCCAGATATTTGGTGCATAAAAACTAAAAGCTGCTTCTCCTCGTTTAGTCCTAACTCTTGGGACTGTAAGTAAACCTGTCCCAGACGACCTAAGGGCTCTGGACGGTTCATAACGTATCAGCAGATCAGTAATGTATTTTGGCGCTAAACCATTTAGTGCTTTATAAACCAACATCAGCATTTTGAAATCAATTGTTTGAGTGACAGGAAGCCAGTGTAAAGACCTCAGAACTAGGGTAATGTGATCCACTTTTTTGGTCCTAGTGAGGACTCGAGCAGCAGCGTTCTGAATTAGCTGAAGCTGTCTGATAGATTTTTTTGGAAGGCCAGCAAGGACACTGTTACAGTAGTCAAGTCTACTAAAGATAAATGCATGGACAAGTTTTTCTAAATCTTGCTGAGACACAAGTCCTTTAATTCTTGATATGTTTTTAAGGTGGTAGTATGCTGACTTATTAATTGATTTAATGTGTTTCTTGAAATTCAAGTCGGAGTCTATGACAACACCAAGATTTCTGGCTTGGTGTGTGGTTTCTAGCATAACAGATGTAAGCTGTGCGCTGACTTTTAATTGTTCATCTTTGGCACCAAAGACAATTACTTCAGTTTTGTCGTTGTTTAATTGAAGGAAATTTTGTCACATCCAATCATTGATTTGTTCAATGCACTTACTCAGTGCTTGTATCGGACTGTAGTCTCCTGGTGATATGGTTATGTAAATTTGTGTGTCGTCTGCATAATTATGGTAGCATAATTTGTTCTTATTCATAATCTGAGCTAGTGGGAGCATGTAGATGTTAAACAGAAGAGGCCCAAGAATGGAACCTTGGGGGACTCCGCATTCAATATGTGTCCGCTCAGATGTGAAATTGCCTATTGACACATAGTAGTCTCTGTCCTTTAAGTAGGATTCAAACCAGTTTAGTACAGTTCCAGAGAGTCCAACCCAGTTTGCTAGTCGATCTAGTAATATGCTGTGGTCAACTGTGTCAAAAGCGGCACTGAGATCCAGTAAAACTAAAACAGAACTGTTGCCACTGTCTGTGTTTAAGTGGATGTCATTGAGGACCTTAACCAGAGCAGTCTCAGTGCTGTGGTGTCTAGCAAGGCATTGTGGGAAAATGGGCCGTCTTTTCCCTTTTTACATCAGTAAATCTGTGTTCGATCTCTGAGTCTACTTCTGAAAGCTGTGGGCTGGCACTTAACATAATTACTTACACCTGGCTTGACGAAGCGTCCCCTTTTCATCCTGGATTGGTGTTTATACAACTGACTAATCCAAAGTGCCCAGGCTAGACTTTGTCAAGGCTGGCTTTATCAATCATCCTGGATATCTTAATTCCACTTTTATGCAATAGGCCCCAGGTGACAAGAGTTAACACATTTTTCTCCACCAAAATTGCCTAAAATGCTTACCTAAAAAAATCCTTCCAATGCAGGTAGCCTATCCTCTTACATTCACAGTGTATGACATCTCGTCATCACTTTTGAATCACTTTGCCTATTTCATTGCTTGAACCCTACTTAAAAAATACTGAACTATCCCTTTAAATAACCGTTGGTACTCTCCATACAGTTATGAACCTGGAAAATTGAATGCTGGGAACTGAGACCAAGTACATTTCCAGCTTACCTAATGGACCACAATGCCAATCAATCGTCCAAGCTTGGTTACATTTTTGTATGGAGAATTAGAATAAAGTATTTCCCCTTCATAACGTTGGAAAAAATGTGGCAAAGAAAATGTTTATGAACATTATAATTGATTTTGGCAGCGTCCAAAACTGCCCATTTCAAATACATAAATGATACCACGCATGTACCCATCATGCATAGACTGTTGTCTTAATGTTGTGATGTCCTGTTTTCTTGTTGTGCTGTTGTTGATGTTGTTGTTGTGGTGTCCTAATGTTGTAATTTTACGGTTTGTATAGAGACAGTGCGGAACGCGTCATAATCGGAGGCCACGCCCATCGTAGGGGAAAACAATACACATCACTCCATCCACTTTATATTGAATGACACCCGTATTCGGCAAACAAACTTAATAAAAACGTAATACGACATGCCTTTCACAAATACACGTTACTTTCTTTAAAGCCACAACTCTTGTCTGCTGTTTTTGTGAAAAATTATTGAGTAATTTTCAATAGCGAGACAAAACTCTTAACTAATGTATGCTGGGCTAATGTTAGCCTTCTGCTGTAGGCTAACCCTCACGGACGGGGAAAAAACACCTCAATTTTGAAAATTACTCTTATTTTTCACAAAAACAGCTCGTATGGACAGACAAGAGTCGTGGCTTTAAAGAAAGTAACGTTATTTTGTAAAATGGATGTTTGAATAAGTTTTAATTAAGTTTGTTTGCAGAAGACGGGTCTCCTTCAATACAAAGTGAATGTAACAGTGTTCAACGGTTTCCCCCACGATGGGCGTGGCCTATTTCATGCACTGTCTCTATGGTGTTGTTGTGTTTTACTGTTGTAAAATTGTGTGTTATTGTTTTTATACTTCGGTGTGAGGTTTCCCTTTTGACAGAGATGTTATCCTCTGTTTCCTGCCCCGGGACTACAGATGAAAATTTGTTTATACCTAACTCTGGTACTGCTAATGAGCTGAGCATTGTCCCTGCTAAATGAACAAATACATTCAAAAAAATACACTGAGCACTAAACATGGAATAAAGCTCTAGATTCAGTGTGAGGCTTTGGGACAGCCTGACTCTTTGTATCCGTATGTCAGAAGACAGCATGAAATCCGCTCTGCAGCTGCACGAGCTAAAGCTAAAGACTGTGTGTGTGTTGAATCTGACCAGACACTGAATCATTGTCAAGCTCCTATCACTCATTGTATGTGCAGAATTAGTGATGATAGAAGGGTGGGACTTACAAAACAGGTGGTTGACTCTTTCTGAGTGCTAGTTAAATACAAATGTTACAGACGATTTGCTGTTCTTCTGACAGGACAAAGCGAATGCACAGTCAACTACCAGTGCTAAGAGTACTAACAGTGAAGCTAGCACCCAGTCTTGCAAATAGAAAGCTATTGCATAACACTATTCTGACGAAAATCCCCATTCACACATTCAAACACAAAGTAGCAGTCTCTCTCTCTGGCCTTCTCACCAGCTTGCAAGTCACCAGTGTATATATGAGGTGATTCCTGTTCTCCCGTTAGCCAATATGGAGGTCCACAACTGAGTAGTTCATTGCACAAAGTGTTGAGTTTCCATTAGGGTTGCCGCGGTAGTAGGTGTTACCGGTGTTACTCGGTGTTGAGGCTCACACCGGTGGGAGCCTCAACACCGAGCAACACCGGATAGTCTAGGCATATATGCCTATTAAAAAAAAATAGACATAAAAGCCAATTGGTTCAATTTTGCGTGACGGCGGCAGTTCATTCGGCTAAATAAAAAACTAGTATGTCTAAGGCTACTCTAAATTCTAAGTTATAATAAGGCTATTCAGAAAACAATGAAACTGAAAGTGTCTGCTCCGCTCCGTGCAGCGCAGAGCCGCGTCACAGCAGCGGAGTCTCCCGTAGAGAGAGAACATGTTAAATCCCCAGTGGAAATCACGCCGCAAATATAGGCCTATCCGTGGTAGCTTCACTCAAAACATTTGGAGCTGAAGCCCCGGTAAAATGACGTCGCGTCACCGACACACCTCAAAGTGCACGACAACAGTTATTGACAACACTGTAGAAAGTTCATATGGGGTGGTATGAGTCAAGGATCACACCGAGTTTAAACGAGTGAATTTAATCCAAGCATTCAATAAACTGCGCTCCGATCATGGCTCTGATAGCCTGCAGACAGGTAAAAGTGAAGTAGCCCACCAGTCGTTCTGATTCGATGAGGCAACACAGTACGGTGGCTCTGGTGGCTCATATCGAACAAATTGCATAATAATTTAACCAAATGATCTACAAACAACTAAGCATTTGTTTTGTTCAAGAATAAATTGCGCGATCTAATGTTTAAGATCAAAGTAAGCGCCTACAGAGCCGACGGACCGTCTTCTCTTGAAATCTGCGGTGAAGCCTAATCATTTTTTTTTTTTTTTTTTTAAGACCCTGTCTGGTGGTGTTTACTCGGTAACACCGGTGTTGACGCACGTGTATTACTCGGTATGAAAATGTCCACACCGCGGCAACCCTAGTTTCCATGCATCGTTTCCAAGTCCCATTAGCTTGTAGGAATTAAGATCACAACAAATGGGGAAGCATTGTATTTAGGAACAGCTTTCTCACATTTGTACTGAAATACAATTAGTGCAATTTTTCCGCTAAACACTGTCAACAAGGATATACTTTGAGCAAACAGCGATCCAAAACGTTGTAGAAAAATGTGTGGGCCATAACACAGAAACAATGGCCGCAAGTTGCTAACATTTTTTCTTTGTTCCTTGTTCCTCTTCATTTAATCATGAACACATTGATCGAGCAGATTTTTGTTTCCATCAAATACACCAACAAAATTCTGTTATAAAATAACAATTTTAGGATATTATGTTACAGTTGGATTAATGCGATCCTTATGAGTAACTATCAAATTGCTCGTAAGTGATTATGTATTGTTAATTCAATTGAACACAAAGGCCCTTTTCCAGCAACTCGAGCATGATGAAACTAGAAGCTATATCTAATGATATTCATTTATATTTTCAAATAATGAAGCTGCATGTGTTTCGGCTTATGACAGCACCAAATGAGTGCAAGACTATTTATGATTTCCATTTTCTGATTGTACACAATCACAGAGTAGCATTTTCTGTTTCATTGTCAACAAGCATTTAAGTTTATTGTCGAGGAAAAACCTTTGCCGAAGAGGGATTTTATGTGTTGAAATCATAACCAATTTATTTCAATCTGGGCTATTCAGAGAGGGGGAAAATGACTTGCATTACAATGATACATTATGCATTTATTCATTTGCAGGGGAGTGAGTTAAATGATAGTTGAGCATCTTGTGGCAGAGGGGATCGTTGGGAGGAAGAAATCGGATGCATTTTTTTTTTTTTGTCTCCGATATTGAGCTGCACAATAAAAAAGGCCGTCAGCAAATTCTGGGCAAAGTGGAGCAGCATAAAAACAAAGGAGAGATGAGAGGCGTAGATAATGACTGGTGTTGTTTTATTCATCTGTGTGGGAATGGATGCTGACCAGTGTTTGTTTGTGTTGAACTCACGGTGTTTGCAGTCAGAACTGTGAGATCTGTGAGAGTGTAATTAATTCCCTTCTGACTGCCAGCCAGCATTGGTTTCAGAAGTACAGCAAGGGAAACATTGAGTTTGGGTTATTTTCTCTCACTAGCACCGGTTTAGCGTCCGCAAAAGCCGGCGCGATTCTTTTAGTGGATGCGGCCCTAAATGTGTTTGGGTGTGTCAAGAAGGCACAGACTGCGTTTGAGTTGTTTGGCAGGTTGTTTCAGAAAAAAATCTCTTCATCACCCGGATTTAGCCTTATCTTCTAAACTCGCAATATGCAATAACACATCACGTTCAACGTTTGCCAATGTTGAGTCAATGTCCTTGCAGATATTGTTCCAAGTTGTCTCCTGACACAATAAACATAACAAATAGTTTTTTGTATTACTGACTCAAATGTTCATATATGTCAAAAATTTCCCATATGTGCAAGTGTAATCATGCATTTTAAAATACATTTTTCGTTTAATATGAACATACTGTATATATTATTGTATTTTATATTCATAGACTACCGACGTCGTCACTAGAGGCAGCAAGCAAAAAATACTGGGGAAAAAAGTTAGTTGTGATTATGTAAATAATGTCATCTGAGAGAAAAACAACAGATTGTTGTTGCATAGCTTAATGTAACTTTCCTTTAGCACCTCCACAGTGGGATTCGGTGTTAGACGCTGCCTCTATGACTAGACTTTGGGTATAGGTTTAAGTAACTAAAACTCCATGTCCATGTTAACACACCAGCACAACACCGATCTCTTTGTTTTCCCTTCATACTATAGCAATGACCCCTTAGAACTTAATCAGAAAAGGAACCTCAAAGGGTTCCTGTTTAACGCAGCATACTGTGTGAAAGATCATTGTTGAAAACATTAAGGTGCTCTGTATTTGTATAGGTTTGCTGCACACTGGACAAAGCAGCCTAGATGAAACAGCCGTGCCCTCTGTGTACTTTTGCCCTCCGTTAAAACTTGGCAACGAGCGGCACTTTCAAGTCTGCCGAATGTGGGTCACACACAGCGCTGCGCTTGTGGTCTCTGTGGTCTCGCTCTGCATAAATAACAGCACATCAGTAGCTACTTCAAACGGCCTCCGCAGGGCTGGGACAAGGCCCACTGTGCCAAACGCTGCTCTTTAGACTCTTCTTTCTTCAGCTGAGTCGACCAAAAAGGCTTGATTATATGGACAGAAATTCATAGCACTACTCTAATTGCCCTGACATCTAACTTGTCATACATGTTAAGGGGTAGGTATGCAGAAGCGAGTACATTTCCCAAACGTTTTATTTTTGGAAGTTTTAATTTCGACTTGTCAACTAGTCTATAAGCAAAAAAAACACAGTAAACTGTAAACTATAAGGTTAAAACCTTTTAGTAGCTTCCTAGACAATAGCAGAGACGTTTATATAAAATGTAATAGTAATGTGAGCCACAATTATTATTATTAAGCACATTAGAAAACGTAAATTATGAACATAACTATGGATTGGAGACTGACCGATGACCGTCACTACGGTCTAAACCGTGAATGATACTCTCCATTCTACCTATCTTTCGAGACCATAATATCAACCGAGTCGTATGACCGACCTTTAGAGGCGGGGCTCGGAGTGCATTTAGTATCCAGGGGAGCACGCCTCTTCCTCCTGCCTGGAACGCCTCAGCCAGTTCCGAGCGACAAGAGATAGACGGTCATCGGTCGGTCTCATAGATCCATAGTTATGTTCTTAACTTACGATCTATTTCGACCTCCCTTAGACCGTCACTACGGTCTAAACCGTGGATGAGTCATATCAACAATGTCGCAAGGAAGAAAATTCCCTGGCATCAGCCCGCTCGGTGGCAGACATGAGAATAGTGGAGCCTAGGGCTGGGCGATATGGGCTAAAATCAATATCTCAATATTTTTTTACCATATCTCGATATATTTCAAATCTCCTCTAGAGCACATCCTAAATGCTCAATTTAATTTATTTTTTGCATAACATCACACCAGTAATATGATTTAAATAGTCCCTGCAAAATGTGTCTGCACTAACGATGCATTAGGCTACATGAAACAACATCTTGTTTATATTCTTTAGTGCTTTCTATTGGAACAATTTGAAACTTGCACATGGCAAAGAGTTTGCACATTGTATTGATTATTCCACATCCTTCCACTCCCATACAATGGATCCAGCATTATTTTATTTGGAAACAGTTTTTTCCATCTTCTGTTAATATGTAAACTGAGAACACTAATTATGACTCATTACAACCACTTAATTATTGTTTATCACCACTAACCCCCTGAAGATAGCAGCCACACTTTAAATGCAGAACCGGTTTTTCTCCATAGTAGTATTCTGTTTTATTTTATAAAAAATACTCGCAAATGTAGCCTACTTTACGTAGACTTTTAGTTAATAAACGGTGTGCACCTCCCTTGGTGCTGACATGGACCTATTATAAGAGGCTGCCCGTAATAAATGTGATGCTGTGATTGTGTGACGTTGGACCAAAAACTCTCCGTGAAGTCGGAGTAATCCGCCCCCCCCGGCGCTCGTTCACCTTCCTCTCATAAGGACCAGGGCAGGCTGTGCTGTGTACAGCGGCCGCTAATGCTGTCATGTGCGCCCACCTCTCCCGGTCGTTCGCCTGTGTAGCCTTCTTCTCATAAGTATGGACCTACAAAAAAGGTCCATGCTATGAACGACAGCCACCATCGCCGTCTTTTGCGCCCCCTCCACCCGCTCGTTCGGCTGTCATAAGAGCACAAGAGCATAGTGAGTGAGTTGCCAATGCATGTGAGTCTGTGAGGTAGAGAGCCACAGGAAAGAGCGAGAGAAGCGAACACCAGCGAGTTTGCCGGTGGCGGCGGCGGCTAAAAAAAACACATTACGTGCCAATTTGTATTCGATGGTTGCGATAGGGTAATTTTATACATCCCGTGGAGAACATCTCGCGATACATCGCATATATTCGATATAACGCCCAGCCCGAGTGGAGCCCATAGTTGAGGACGCAACGTTGACTGTATAAAATCTGGTGAAAGTGCATGGAGTCCTTTTAAAGCTGCCCATGACGTGGCCACACTTTGTGTAGAGTGAGCCACAAGGCCACCAGGCATCGGGAGTCCCTGCATGGTGTAAGCCTGGGAAATCGTCTCCACCAGCCAGTGGGAAAGACTCTGTTTAGACACTGGGTGGCCCAACTGTTTATCAGCATAACACACAAACAGCTTAGTATGTGACTGCCTCAGCTGCTGAGTACGGCTGACATAAGCCCTCAATGCTCTTACTGGACACAATGTATGAAGAGCAGCTCTTCCTTGGTATGCTGGATCAGGGTGAAATGCCTCCAGTTCGATAGCTTGATTAACTGTGTCTGGCCTTATCACCTTAGGTAGGAAGCAAGGGTTTGGCCAAAGAGACACCCTCGCGTTCTCGGGCTTCCACCTTAAGCACTCGTCACTAACAGACAGTGCATGTAGCTCACTCACCCTTCTAGCTGAACATATGGCCAAAAGAAATGCAGTTTTTTGTGCCAATCCGGCTGATCTAGTGGTTCGTATGGGGCAATAGCCAAAGACCTCAACACCAAAGGGAGGTCCCAGGATGGGGCTCTCAGGCTCAGGCCTGGACGCAAGCGGTTAGCGCCCTTGAGGAACTGAGACACCATGGGGTGCTTTCCCACAGAAAGACCTCCCACTGTCTTGTGAAATACAGAAATAGCGGCAGCATAGACCCTCAGGGTGATTGCTGCCCTCCCCAAGTCCAGTAGGGACTGCAGGAAGAGTAGCACCAAAGCCACCGGACAGGTGACCGGGTCCAACTCCCTATTTTGGCACCATGACAAGAAGAAATTTCATATTTGTTGGTAATTGGCTCATGTAGAAGGTGCACTGGCATTATTTATCGTCTCCAGGACGGCTTCACTCAAATCTTGAGAGATGGACTGAGGAGGGGCCAGGCCCATAACTGCATCACAGACGGGTTTGGGTGCCAGATTTGGCCCCGTGCCTGAGAAAGAAGGTCTGCCCTGTGAGGCAAGAGCAAGGGTTGACCGTGAACAAGACGGAGAAGGGCCGGGAACCAAGGTCACCCCGGCCAGTGTGGGGCCACTAACAGGACCCTGTAGCACCCCTGGGCAATCCTGTCTAGCACATGGGGTACCAATGGAAGCGGAGGGAAAGCGTATAGTAACCCTTCCGGCCACTCTTGACGGAGCATCCAGGCCTAAAGGGCTGCACGGTTGCCTCAGGGAGAACCACCTCTGGCAATGGGTTGTCTCCCTGGATGCAAATAGATCCACCTGGAACTTTCCAAAGTGAGCTGACAAGGTCACTACAACCCCTGGGTGTAGTCTCCATTCGAGAGGTCCGGACCTGGAGAGGAGGTCCGCCGCTATGTTCAAGACCCCCAGTATGTAAACCGCCTTGAGTGAGGCCAGACGTGGGAAGGCCCAAGTCAGAAGCCTCTGAGCCATCTTTAGGCAAGAGAGGGACCTCGTGCCGCCCTGATGGTTGATGTTGTAAACCGTGGCAGCATTGTCTGTTCTTACAAGGACATGTCTGCCCTGTATGAAGGGAATAAGAGCCTTGAGGCCCAAATAAACTGCCCTATGGTCACTACACTATGGTCCGCCTCGAGGGGAGATTGCCCAAGGGGACTCCCTGTGTGAGCAACCTGATGTCCCGCCATGGACGCAGGGCTCTGAGACATGACTGTGTTATCCGGAGCTTTACATGCCTGTCCCTGTGTGGGTTTAGGTTGAAAGCATTCAGCCACCGCTGTAGGGGCCACGCCTTGAGGAGGCCCAACGGGATCACCACCACAGCTGCCGAAATCGACCCCATCAGTCTCTGAAGGTGGATTAGTTCTAGGCGCTTGCCTAGGCAAAAGATGCGCTGGGCCCCCAGAATTTTCGCCACTCTCTGAGGGGTGAGTGATGCCCTCATTGTGAGGGAGTTCAGACATAGTCCTAAGAAGACTGTCTCCTGTCTTGGCATGAGGTTGCTCTTCTTCAAGTTGACCTGGAAGCCAAGAGACTGAACGTGGGACAGGATTGTCCCTGTGTCCTGCACTACCTGCTGGCTAGACGGAGCGCAGACTAACCAATCGTCCAGGTACGGTATGATTTTTAAGCCTACCCTCTGTAGGGGCATCAAGGCAGCTGCCACCACCCTGGTAAATACCCTGGGGGACAGGGAGAGGCCAAATGGGAGGACTTTGAACTCGTAAGCCTGTCCCCAAAAGGCGAAGCGTAGGAACTTCCAATGTTCCTGACAAATAGGGACGTGCAAATAAGCGTCCTTGAGATCGATAGAGGTGAACCACTGCTATTCCTCTATTACCTCCATGACGTGCCTTGTGTGCAGCATCTTGAAGGGTAAGGTTTTCATAAAGGCAGTTAGCCCCTGAGGTCCAGAATGGGGCGCCACCCCCCATTTTTCTTTGGAACCAGGAAATATATTGAATAAAAGCCAGTGTGCTGTTCGCTGGAACTTACTTTTGCAATTGCGTCTTTTTGTAGCAGTGTGGCGATTTCCTCGGCCAACACGTCTGCTTTCACGGATGTTATACGGACCCTGGAAAACGGTGGGGCCCGCTGCCGAAATTGGAGCCTGAAACCCCTGGCGACTGTTGCCAGCACCCAGGGGTCTGAAACGTTCTGCTCCCAGCTGTCCAGGCGTAGCTGGGAGTGAACCCCGGCGGCTGCCCCACAAATCCTATTCATGACCCTCGGGGGACGTCTCCTTTGGGGAGCCCCTCTTGATGTTGAGTGGGACTGAAACCCCTGCTGCAGTGGCCTTACTTTAGCACCGCTGTAGCCCTGGTTGCCTGGGCTCTGACGTCTGTCGCGCACCCAAGGATCTTGACGGCCCTCAGCAGTCTGATATGGTTACTGCCGGCCAGTGGGTCGCTGCCCTGTCCTCCCAGGGTGAGTGAACGTGTGTTGCACACTCTCCCTGGCACGTGCAGTTTATTCATTTCATTTCATTTCATTTCAAAAATTTTATTTAAGGATAAGCCCCTTGAGATGTATCATCTCGTTTTCGAGGGGGTCCTCAAAAAACAAAAACAAAAAAAACATACAATACAAATACAATACACAAAACAAACTATTCAACACAAACACACACTGTACATACACAGGCTCTCACAAATCTCCAAAAATAGCAACAATGAAAATAAATAAATAAATAAACAATAACTAAATAAACAATAACAAAAACAAATAAATATGTGCATTCAAAAACAAGAGCAAGGTGATTTAAGATAGGTAAGCAAAGAAATCTTGAAGCGTTGTAAAGAAGTGATTGATCTAAGTGAAAAAGGCAAATTATTCCAGTTCGAAGGTGCTTTAAACTTAAATGCTCGTCTCCCAACTTCTTTAAAAATTCTAGGGACAACAAAAAAAGGTTGTTGAATGTGTCTGAGTGAATATGATGAAGTAAATGGAACTAGATGCTGCTTGAGATAAACAGGATAATCAAAATTAATGCATTTAAAGACAAAAAGCAACCAATGAAAATGTCTCCTCAAGTCAGGGGGAAGCCACTTGAGTCGATCATACATAAAACAACGATGTGTTTGATAAGGACACCTCAGAACAAATCTACAAATATTATTAAAAGCTACATTTAAAGGCTGTAGATGTGTATCTGCGGTATTCTGATAAATAACATCACCGTAATCAATAATGGGAAATAATAACTGTTGAACAATATATTTTCTGACTTTAAGAGTGAAACAGTTTATTGACCTATATAATGTTCTAAGCTTGAAATTTACTTGATTTCTAATAAAATCAATATGAGGCCTAAAAGAAAATTCTGAATCTATCCAAAGTCCCAAGTATTTAAATTTGTCAACTTTTACAATTCATTCTTCTTCAGCACATTCTGGGAGTCTGAATGAAACATTGAGCCCGGCTCCACTGGCATATTGGTGAGCTCGCTCTTAATACTCGCTGGGAGGTTTGTTTGAGCCAGCCCGATCTGCCTGCTGGACATCATGGCTGACGACATAGCCGCCCCCACATCGCGGGTGAGCTGGGAATGGGTGGATAAGGCCGCATCTACCAAGTTCCTGGTGTCACGGTCAGCTGTGCTAACAGTTTTCCTGATAGCTGCCAGTAGGATAGCCAGAGCATTCCCTGCACAAGCTGCACGAGCAGCTGCATTGCAGGTCCTTCAAACCAAGCGGCCCGTCTTGTCGCACTCCTTTCGTGGACACCGTGGGTCAGCTGTGACCTTCTCTGGGCTGAGAGAGGTTAAGGCTGCCATCTCCTTGCATCTCACCCAGACCTGTCTCCGACGGGTATCGTGCCTTAGCCATCCTCTTGCAGCCTGCATTAAACTGAGGTGCTTGGCTGGCAGTACTCTTGTTTCAGCATCTTGCAGTAATCTTCTGCTGCTGGAATAGCCACTGAGGGACGGGGTTGTGGAATGCCAGCCCAGACCCCCTCTGTCTTCCTTGGGACTTCCACTGGGGTGTCAAGTCCCAGGATCTTGGCAGTGCTCAGGACCCTTGAGAGCACACTATCTTGACCCGGCTCTTCCGAACACTCATCTGCAGAAGCAGATCCCCCTGGATGGGTTGAGCTGAGGCTGTGTGGTCCTGCAGCAAACTCCGGTTGTCCCTCCTCTGCGAAAAGGGAACCCGGGCATAGAGGGATATAGAGTCCGGGTGGTTGGCTTCTGGCTCCTGGTACGATGACATATGTGTCTCGGGGGATGTTCGACCAGAGGTATGAGCCTCAGAGAAAGCTGCACTCTGAGAGCGAGTTTTAATTCTGCCCACCCTGTCTTGTCAGGCCACGAATGGCAGACAACATTTGCAGCTGTATATCCTCCCGTCCTGCCGCCGCCACTTGAGGCTTGTTTTTTACTACGGCCATGGGAATGCTCATGTTGGCGTTTGCGTGAATGGCTGCTCTTAGAGTGGTGGTCCTTCTGCATCCTACAATCGGTTGGAGAAGGAGCACCTGCTGCAGAGCTGGGGGGGAGGGGGTTCTCCAAGCCAAGCCCCCCGAGACCTCTCATCCAGCGGTAGGTCCAATGCCGCTAGGCATGGGGAGTCCACATAACAGCTCTCTTTTTCTTTTTCTTTTCTCCCTCTCCTTTTTCCTACAATGGGGAATAAACAAAGAAACACGTTTTCAGGGAAAATTAAGTTGACCATCAAAATAAAAATCAACTCTGAAATAGTACGAATCACCACTCTTGGGACATACGAGGAAAATATATAAATAAAGCACTTCTATCGCCGACAGGCAGGGGCTTTGTTTGTTATACTTATTCTTAGTATTTAAGAAAAGTGTATCTCACCCCAACACTTGCTTTTTCCTTGCAGGCTAAGGGGAAAGCAACAGGTGTTAACAATCAACAACAATCAAACACCATGTGCTACAAAACTACTGCAGACCTTTCGGTGCGCCAATAGTTACAACATGTAATCACAGGGAAACCAGTTTAACAATCCTCAGGGACACAAGGCACCTGCACAATAATGTGACGGATTACTAGCTTCCTAAATTTTCAAACACAATTTACCGGTCTCTCAGATGAGGCGAGAAAGGCAAAGAGGAAGAGGCGTGCTCCCCCGGATACTAAATGCACTCCGAGCCCCGCCTCTGAAGGTCGGTCATACGACTCTGTTGATATTATGGTCTCGAAAGATAGGTAGAATGGAGGGTATCATTCACGGTTTAGACCGTAGTGACGGTCTGGGGGAGGTCGAAATAGATCATCATTACTGACTAAACTACTACTAAAATAAAGTTAAGAAATAGAATTTAAAACAAAATACATTTCTTTTTCTTTGCAGTATTACGAACAATAACACATCACATGAGGAAATAATGAAAAGAAAAACGAGTTGCTGCGTCACTAATGGAGGAGAACAATGGTGTGGCGGCGCTCTGGTTTTTCATCCCCAACACTACTACTTAATAAACGGAGGCTGTGTATGAATACCAGTGTTGGGAACGTTACTTTAAAAAAGTAATTAGTTATAGTTACTCACTACTTGTTCCAAAAAGTAACTGAGTTACTAACTGAATTACTTTATAATAGAAGTAACTAGTTACCAGGGAAAGTAACTATTTGCGTTAGCCTACTGTAAAAAAAAAAGTTGCTGTAGGCCTATGTCAAAATTTGGATTTTTCTGTGCAGTTTTCACAAGTCAGTTGAAATGAGTAGAACAGACAGGTAGGCCTACTTGTAGGCTACATAACCTTCAATATGTATTGCACATCAACAGACAGCAAGAGGTTTATCCTGCACCTGCAGTATTTTGTTCTCAACAAAAGCAGTAGAGGAAACTGCTGAATGTACCGTGCTGATCTGCTATATCACTGGATTCACTTCAGGGGTGTCGGCTAAAACACCACTTCAGGCCAAAAACGTCAGACTATGAAGCATGAGACGATGAGAAGAGGAGTAAGGATTTATTCGCTGTTTATTTCCTTCTTTAACATGCACAGCAGCATAAAGATCCCAGGAAAAGAACAATAGCAATATTCGGCTCGTGATGACACGCTAAACAGCTGTTGCAACCGGCGAATCGCGGCCGTTTAATAGCGTGCATAAATTATAATTTATAGAGATCGGGAAACTCAATGCATTTACTCACAAGGGCGATGCAAAAGAACTCAGGGAGAGCACGTTTCAACCGTGGATTGATAGGTGGTTACTGCGCCAACGTGCACGCTCGTCCCTCACACAACAGAGAGAGAAAGAAAAAGAAACTTCACTGAACAGGCGCTCCGGCTGACTGACGTGACGGCGCTAACTGACAGTTATAATGTCATCCACACACTCCTCTCCTCACTAGCAGTTTGTGTATTATGGAGCCAGGGGTGCGTTCGGATTACACAGTTTATTCAATCAATTCATAGTAACGCACCGCATTTAACGTTCAGTAACGATAACGGCGGTGTAACGGCGGAAAAAGTAATTAGTTAGATTACCCCGTTACTGAAAAAAGAACGGCGTTACGTAACGCCGTTCTTTTAAACGGCGTTATTCCCAACACTGATGAATACACACACATGCACACTCACACAATTATTAGTCAAGTAAATATGCTACTATTCCACATGTCGGGCAATCAATTTACTAATCGACTCAGGGTTCCCGCTGATCCTTAAAAGTCTTAACAAGTCTTAAATTGAACTTGCATTAAAGGCCTACTTCACCGGTTTGACTGTGATGTCTTTTACTGTGACATCACAGTAATATTTACAAAGTACGTTTTTTTTAACCCTATATTTCTCTTTCTGTGATGTCACGAGAAAGAGAAATATAGGGTTAAAAAAACACTCTTTCTGCCTTTTCTCAGGCTAGGATGAACCGATTTTAATTTTTTTTGCACATTTATACTACATAGGATCTCAGAATTCAATACACCTTCATATTCAAACCGGTGAAGTAGGCCTTTAAGCTGTAGGAACCATGCGACTAGTATTTCTGGTGCAGACGAGTGAGGCAGCGGCATCTTGACGTTTTAACCGACTAGTCCTGTGCATCGCTATAGCTAAGGGTTAAGTAGATCCCATCCCATTGAATATACAGCTTCTCTGGTTTGACTGCATTAACTCTGTCAAAGCTGAAACCTGTCTGCCCTTCATACTGTATATGTCTCCAGGGCTTTTTAAGGCAGCTAACCTATGGAAGATAATGAGGCCGCCAGTGGTCATGTTGAATAAAGTGGGATCCTCTCCTGGCTCTCGTTAAGTGTCAGTGAAATGGAGCGAACACCTTTGGCAGAGCTGTCCAGTCCAACATGAGGCCAGAATATATATATAAAAAAAATTATTAAGACCTTTTAAAGCTTCATATTGAGAAACATGTTTTGTCTGTCATGTAGAGAAATCCTATTCAGCTGAAAAACTGCTTTAAAGAGTTGTTTTCATTGCAGCATTCTGCCGCCACTCTTCATGACATGGGAGTAGGACACCAACCTGGCGCCATGGTCAAATATGAAAAATTTAAGATGGAAATGTCAGGCAGTTCAGTGTTTCTTGTTGATGGCTGTTAAAATACAATAGTGGCACTGAGAACACATGATTCAAATCCAGGATCACAGTCGTATTTAACGCTAATGTATAGCACAGTATATAAAACTGCATTGCCAATAGCAAACAGCTATTGGATTGTGATCATTTTTCTTCTGATTAACATTTCTGGTTGTGTGTTGACTGCGGTGGCACGATGCAGAACTTGTTCCTTGCAATATTGCAATTTACAAATGAACAATCACAGCTGTTTGAAATGAACTGAAACTAAAGTTCTCAGATGAGTGGCTTCTTGTGCATGTTAAATATGTCAAGTTAGCTGCACAACAACGTGTCTGCCAGTGAGTCAGGTTTTAATATTATATTTTTGAGGTGTGTGTGTGATTGTGTGTATGGCATAGAGATCATAAAAAGTCAACTTTAGCTCAGTCTCCATGAATAAATGAGTCAATTAATCCCTCCCCCCAAAAAATAAATGAATACAAAACAGTTAAGTGTTTACATCAATTAATTTCACACAAGTTAACATTCAGTTATTATTATATTATTTTTAACATTTATTAACCACCAATGCTTTTTTCCTTAATAAAAATGGGCCCATATATTTTCATGTGTTCTACGAGCAACATTTTCACTTAAAGCTCAGATAACTAAGGCAAGGTCAAGAATGCAAGTACTCAAGCCGCCCATGACAACACACGCTACACACACATTTCTCCATTCTTAATTAGCAGTAATCACCGGCCCTTTTGTAAATGCTGCTGGCTGCCAATTATGAATGATTACGCACTATTAGCTGGCGGGAAGGTGACAACCGGTTCAAGGCTGGCCCCCTTGTCACTCCGTATTATTCAGTAGAACGCTGGCACTCAACAGCAATGGAAATAGCTTTTCCCACATACGTATGATAATGACCATCCAGCTGGAAATGTGCCACCAGCAGTAATCTCACATAATTGTAGTCACATGTCAGCTCATCCACAGTGAAATGGCAGACATGGAGGAATTTCTGTAATTGTTTGACTGTTTTTCTGAAGACCAGGCAGTGTTAAGCCTAATTTATACTTGTGTGGTAACACGTAGCCACAGAGCCCCCGCGGAGCCGCAGAGATGCTGTGTGGTGGCCTCAGACCCCAGCAGAGCCGCGTCGTGCACCAACTGAATATTGTGACTACGCGCCGGATGCCGCCACAGAGGTTTTATTGGTCATCAGAGCAACAAGGAGGGATTTCAACAGCACAGGAGCTCTTCCTCATTATCATCAAACTCAAAATCTTCCAGTTTTAATTTGTTTAGCAACAGATTTCGCCGATTTACATCAAAAGTGCAGTGTGCAATCTGCGACACGGGCAAACTACTATAACGGTTCATGCGAACGTTCAATGTCCGCGCTACATTGCAGAGGCGCACGTCCGCACAAGTATAACGGCCCCCACACACATCCTACCTCTACTGCGCGTCTACCTCGCGTCTGCGTCTGACTTTTTGTCACAGACTGTGAAATCAACGTAGAGCGCAGCACACATCCAACCTCAGACGCACTGCTGAGGCGCGTCGGAGGCACGTCTCCAGCGCCGCTCCCCTTCACCTCAGGAGGCTCGCCTATTTTTTTCTGAGAGCAGCGCGTCTCTCTCGCGTCTCTGTGCTTTAACTGAATGAGAAATACTCTGCTGACAGTCATACCAGCAGCATTCACTCTAGTTACACGTTTACTCGGTGTGTTATTTCAAAATAAAACATCCCTCAGTCGTATACGCGAATAATCCCTTTATTTCACGATTTAATTGTGCAATCAAAATCCGAGGGATTTAAAAACTAATTTTCAATTAGTTCTGGCATTTTATTTTTGGATAAATGACACATATAGAGATCCAATATAGTGAAGAAATAAAAAAGATCATGATGAGCGCAACAGCTTTCCGTTGCTCTATCTGTGTCTACGGCCTTTTCTTCCCCGACCACACCCCCCTCTCTCTCTCCCGTATAAATCAGTAAAGTGTTTTTTGAAATACTCTGCTGAGAGTCATATTGACTTCATACTGGAAGCTTTCGCTGTAGTTTCACCATTTCCTGGTGTGTCCCCTTCAAAATAAAACTTCCAACAAGCGAAAATAGGCCATGGCAAAAAAAAGAAAAAAAAATGGCAATGGGGCGCACGGATTACTGTCCAGACTCAATATAAATCATATGCATCATAGATGACATGAAATAACTTCATTTTTAATGGGAATTATCTATGAAAACTCTATGTAGAAAGATAGGGCTTTTAGAAGCAGCAGCTGCTGAGACGTTGCATGTGTGTCCGAGAAAAGTCCGAGAGAGGCAGCAGTAAGGTAACGCGACGCGCTCCAGAGGTAGACGCAGGATGTGTGTGGGGCCGTAAGTTAGGCTTTAGACATGTTCAAAGTCATGTTCAATGCATTCTGTCACAATTATGTGAGTGATTCTTGATCAAATATATAGTCATTTTATGGTTATGGATTTTCATAGGACAGGTCCGTAATTACTTAAGAATACAGACAATATTGAAAGAGGACTAATGTGTCTGTTTGCCATGGTTCATCTTCCAACCTTAAGTGTTAACGTGTTTTATAGTGACTTTTCATTTCATCATGAAATGAAAAGTCACTATAAAAAACGACATGACAACAACTTAACGGCCCGTTTAAGCTTGAATGATGACATGACAATTACACGTCGAAATTATTTAAGTATACAACCATTTTTTTGTCAAACTGATTAGCAGCTTTTGGAATATTTAAGGCTGTATGATTAGTTTGTTTGTGTTTTGACCACAGCAGAAACAGGCTTAATCAGTTGATACAATTATATACATTAGACTAAGTCCACAATGCACTCTTCGTTTACCCTCACTTTTGGTCTCCACCAAACCCTGAAACGAACAATGAGCTAAAAGACACTTGAACTCTCTGGATAATTCTGTTGGTAAGTCAGTATAGTGAGTCACATAGTCACATATATAGTATGGGACTAACTGTCAATCATTTTATACTCTGTACCAGCCATTTTTAAATGACCTGTCTCCTGAACAATATACCCATTCAGCTTTGACTTGGCCACATTTAGCAAAGCAGAAATTGTAGTTTGGCGTTGCTTATTTTTTAAGATATTTTTTTTGGCATTGTTATGCTTTATTGACAGTGCAGAGAGACAGAGGTGAAAATGGGGCAGAGAGGGGAGTGACATGCAGAGAACGACCGCGGGTGGGAATCGAACCCGGGTCTGCTGCTGGGCCCGGCCCGGGAGGGGGACGCCTTACCAACTGAGCTAAAGGCGCCCCCAACATAATTTTTTTTTTAGCCTTTTTGGCTTTGCAAACTTTCTCTCATCCTACCTTCTACTTTCAGTTAGTGGTTTCCAATGTAGAGAAAGTGAAAGGAATAGCTAGTTGTAGGAATACCTTGTGTGTTGCAACAGAACAGGCAGAAACCCACTAGCATGACTCAAGATTGTTTGTTTAAAGTTATACTGTGTAACTTTTTTATACACAAATGTCAGTTGCAGTGGAGAAATTGCCAAAACATGTTGACACAAAGTTGATTGGGCCCACAAAAGCTCCACAAAACTCTCTCTGTATTTCTCAGTATGGCAACGTTTACAAACTGGTGTCGCCCCCCGGCACTGGTGCAGAAATCCCAAGAAGCGCCCAAGAAATGTTTCAGTTGTTGATTCTACTGCTAAGAAAAAACCTGGACGTAAAGCAGTGGGGTATACAATCCATGCAGCAAATAAGGCTTTCCTCAGGTAGATGCACAGACAGTGTTGTTGTATTTAATCATAATTCCTCATGGGGGCAATATAAAGTTACACACTATAGTTGTAAGAGCAAATGGCCTATACTGTATATTTAATCCCAAAACAGGCAGGCTATCAAAGTATAACTTAATCAAGTGTGGTGCAGAAGAATAATTTAAATCAGGCAGACTGGCAGACTGGATCAGGAACAACAGGAAATAAGATTAGCACAATGCAAAAGATAGGCTGTGTTCGGAGAGCCATACTAACGTCCTAATCATACTAATTTTGACGTCAATTTGAGTATGTGAAGGTTGTGTATGCGAGTTTGGGTAGGCGAAAAATGCCCGGATGAGTACTTACTTCCGGGAAGATTTTGGATATGGATCGTTTGGATACTTGTCCTACTCAACCGCCCCACAATGCATTGCGTCTTTTCAAACGACAAGGACCTTTCTTTTTTAATTCTTTATTTACAATTCTGCATTTCCTGCACAACACAGGACTGTATGTAAAAATCTAGTTCTATATCTAACCTGTGGAGGGCGGTAATACGCTAAACAGCGTTTAAATGGCCAGAATCTTATAAGAAGAAGAAGAAATTCTTTATTGCTTGAGTATACTTCAGTGTGAATGTTTCGACGCACCTCACATACACAATCGATCTTTAAGTAGACAGTATGTAGTATATACTGTAGATGTTGAGTATGTAGGAGGGAGGACGTTAGTAAGGCTTTCCGAACACAGCCATGGTCTAGTAGAGGTCTACTGAGGTAATCAGAAGGGAATGGGGAACTGGTCAGGTGGAGAAACTGGCAGGATATTGTTTGTAGGAGGTCATGAGTGGCTGGGTCCCACACTTGAGACCAGGGCCGACTGAGGGAATGATCAGAAATGATTCATAACACGTCTAGGCAGGGCTGCACAATTAATCACAATGTAATCACGATCACAATTTTGGCTTCCCACGGTCAAATTTACATGATTGTGCAATTTTTTGAAAACGTGTTCTCCGCTGCGAAGCAAATCAATCCCTCCCCAAACCACTCGACGATCATGTGTCTGAAGCATTCAAACATGAGGATAAATGTATAGTGCACTAGTCTATCACATGGATATGAAATGTGTTCAGTGTTACGTTTGCGTGACAGTCCAACACAAATATTTGTGTCACTAAAATCAATGAATAATCATGGTAAAAAAATGATAATCATAAAATAAAACAATCATTTTGGCCATAATCGTGCGGCCCTATACGTCTAGGTTAGATTTATCACTGTATAATATAACAACCCCAGTAAAAACCCACTGCAGTAGTTCTCTCCTAGGGTCTGAGATCAAACCTTTGACGTTTTTGCTGTTGATGTTTCAGATAGCTGACTTATGTTCTGCTGTCTGTGGCTGTAACTCTGCCGGGAATATCTTGACATCTCATTTACATTTGGCTGGTTTTTCAACTCATAACAAATTCTGAAAAATACAGCAGCAATGAATGGAAAAATTGACCCCAGGCAAGCACTGCACATTAACCATAAGCCGAAAAAAAGAAAATATTCCTTTTAACCATCTTCTATTATGGCAGTATAATTGAATCTCTGTCACGGCTTCTTTGAATGACATGCAAGTGGGGTGGGCAATCCAATCGTGGTGGCACACATTTGAGTAATAAGCTTGAAAACATTTGCTTATCTTCTTAACCACTGAATAAAGATAGAGCCGTTCCCCCGGTTAAGAGCTGTAGAGAAGAAGATAAATATATATATATATATATATATATATATATATATATATATATATATATATATATATATATAATATATATATATATATATATATATATTATATATATATATATATATATAAATGGAAGCAGAAGTCAAGGGGGGATTTGAAACTCATTTACATTGCACAATTGATTTCTCTTGCAACTACCCCTGTCCGCAATGTCAGTCATTCCCCCTCTTTTGAGTTTTAATTAAATCCCCGGCTGAATTCTTGTTCGAATTTCTGATTTAGAGCCGCAAGTCAATTGCAGCAAGAATGTTCAAAGATCAATTCCAACAATGCTTCCAAGGGCCTGTGTGTCTCTGCAGAGGGAGTCAGAGGAGATAATATCTTCCCGTTGTAACCATCCCATCCCTGCTGGGGGGTGGGGTGGGGGGGCACTTCAAAAACAGGGGCCTATCAGTTCTCCTTTCCTCCTCCTGATATGATCTCATTTTCTACATAATTAGAATGTGATGCTGCTCATAACGGATGGTAATAAAGATTGAATTATCCACAATGTAATGGTCACAGACACCGAAGCACATGGCCTATATAGTGCATGGTAATTCCTCCTATACATATATTGTATGATAACATTTAATGTACTCTTACATAGATGCAATGAATATTATGTATGCAAACTTCTTACATGAACCAATATACATACACACTCATAATCAATTAAATATGCAGTGCATATTATTTCTAAATCGGATTAACACAATACAAAAGCCTTCTACCAATTATATCTGAATTATATCCTACAGTAAAATATATGTGCTAACCTCTAGTAATGAAGCATGGGAAATGTGCGGATTGGCAGACATAGCGGTGTAGTAGCCTGTATATGAATAGGACCCATTGAGGGACCAAGGTGCCTGCTTCCTCTCATTACGCCTATCCTAAGGCATGTTCTTTGATACATTTCAATGCAATGGCCACAGCTTTGATTTAACATCCTTAGTATTCCTTCACACAGCCAAGTTAGTTGTTCTGTCAGAGATGATAAAACTCCAATTTGGCGAGAGGTCAAGTGAAATATTAGCAAAGGGCCTCCAGCAAAACCAGACAATCAATTACTTAACGCTATATTCATAAATCAATCAATGAAGCTGACAGCTGATAGACGAAAAAAAATGCTTCAATGGCGAGACAATTGGCATATTGGCTTGCGGCGCATATAATAAGATTCTCCTTCATCTTAATCAGTGAATGGTAAAGTTGCCCAGTACCTTGGATTTACTTCTAGATACAATATTGCAGTAGCCTGGCATCGCACGCCTACGTACTACTAGGATCAGTAACTATGTTGGCTATGTTAGTTATGTTAGCCAACTTTAGGCTGAACTAACGATTATTTTGATAATCGATTATCTGTCGATTATTTTCTCGATTAATCGATTATTAATCGATAGTGTTTTGGTCCGTAAATGTCAAAATGGTGAAAAATGTTGATAATTTTCCAAAGCATGTTGACGTCCTCAATGTATTGATAGCCAACACAAAGATATTTCAGTTTACTGTCATAATAGGATTAAGGAAACCAGAATTTTCACATTGTTGACTGAAATCAGAGAATTGGACTTTTTATGAAAAAATTACTCAAAACGATTAATCGATATCAAATAGTTGGCGATTATTTAATAATCGATTAATAGTCGATTCATCGATTAATCGTTGCAGCTCTAGCCAACTTGAGTTATACCTACTTGTTGCACAGGATAGTGTGCCACCATTAGGTACCTGGCTGGTACTTGTTTGGTGCATACTCTGTTGAGTTTTCAAACAGAAAGTATGACTTTTACATAGTGGAAAACCAAAAAAGGCATCTAGAGTAGAGCAATAGTAGTTCCATCTAATGGAAAAATGACATATGGCAGAGCAGTGTCAGGTTGTCTGCTTTCCGCCCTGTGAATGTTTCCAATCGGCTCAAGCACAATGACCCTGACAACCCAAGTGTTGCTGGGACTACAGAACAGCATGCTCCAATGACTGTTGTGCCACAGTGGAAACTTGAAATACAAAAAACAGCATGGATGGCACAGAGGGTTGTATTAATGCATAGAAACGTACCTGTGCTCTGCCTGTATCTGTCCATGTGGGAGTACAGTATGGTGGAGGCACCTAGAGTTTTCCCCCTCTCCTCGGTATAAAGCAGAGTGTTAAATAAGATTAATCAGTGGCGCCCTCAGCTTGGGTTTAGAGGCCATTTCCCCTGAATCTCAGTGTGGGCCCTCTGTGGCCCTCATCGGCCAGCTTGTAAATAAATCAGCCCCAACCGTATGGCTCTCGTCTTCGGAGATTCAATTTACCTCACGACCGCTGAGCCGCTGTGCACTTTTCTCACATCAGGAGACGGCAGCAAGCTGGACAGTTAGAGTTTAAAGACGATGGAGTTGGGAGGGTAAGGTGTGTGTGTGTGTGTGGGGGGGGGGGGGGGGTGTTCTTATGCACAATGAGTCTGGAGTTTGACAAGATCTGGCGTTCAGCCCCTCTCTCTGTCTGACAGGGAGAATGAGTTGGAACCGGAGCTTTGTCAGGCAGTCGCAGTTGTTAATTAGTTTCTGGCCTTTCAATTTAAATGTGCCAGGAGACGGTACAGGCAACGCTTAAGCCATTTGCCATCGCTGAAAGAGTGATCAAAGCCATTTCGTCAGTCACACACAGTCCATTCCAAAAACGGGCTGAAGACCTTTTTTTTTGCATTTTCAAACAAAACTGTCTCAGTTCAGGGAGATACCGTCCCAGAGAGATTTGATCGATGTCTTTTTTATTCAAAGGTCAAATGCACTCTGAATGGTCAGTCAGCACAGACTCGTATTGTGTTTGAAATGAATTGCATCTGTCGTGTGAGAGAATAACTACTTGTTGCTCTGTTGGAGTGTAATTATCAGGCAGAATTTAGTTTTCATACATTGTCTTCATGTTAGTCATTGAGTCATGTCCAAGTACTTTGCTTGCCATATCCATTTTCAGATAACTCAGAAGATGTGTTACATTCTTGGTATCAGGCGCAATAGAGTTGGAGATGTAGGTGTACTTTTCCATGTCAGGAACCAGGATAGATGTTTGTTTTTTTAATAATGTGTCAGATACAGAAAAAAATAGAGAAGCTCAATAATAAATGTGTCGCATCTTATTTGTGTAATCATTAAAAGTTGTACAGTGAGATGTGCTGAAACTTATTGTAACCCTTATTTTTAGATGGGTAGCGTCCTCCGGTCACTTCTGGATAGGCCTGCACAATATATCAAATTTTTATCAAGATGCCGATATTGGCTTCCCACGATGTAATTTACATGAATGTGCGATATTTGTGAGTGCGTGCTCCGCTGCGAAGCAAATCAATCACTCTCCAAACCACTCGCTGCTCACCACTGTTATATCTCACCATACCTGTCACTGTCGCGACTGCAGAGCGCTCATTCTCCAAACTCAAGTTGATAAAGACTTAGTTAAGGAGCAGCATGGGACAAGACAGACTCAGTGGACTGGCTATACTCTCTATTGAGAACAGCAGAGCGAGGACTTTGGACCTGAGCAGCGTCGTAAATGACTTTGCTGAGTGCAAGGCCCGTAAGATGAGCTTCGAATGAGTGAGTACAGCTTCTCTCTGTTATGAAGTGGAATTTGTGTAGCTTTGATAGTGTCGGCTATATTTTAATGTTTGATAGTTTGGAGACCTCATCAGGCAGTGGTAGTTTGAGCCCAGGTCAGGGCAGGTTGTTAGAAAAGTGTTGATATGGAGTTTTGGCCGCTGTCCGTGGTGCTGAAAGGATGGCTTGCAGTGGCTGTGCATGTGTGTGTCCAAGCGTGTGTATAGCTCCTTGTATACTTATTTTAATTATACATTTTTGGCACACTTTGATTCAGTTCAAAATCAAGTTTTATACACATCCAACATGCAGGTACAATGAATGGAGTACAATAGTTTATATTTTGCTTCTAGGGGATGCAATGAGGTCAGGTGACTAAACACCTCATTTGTCTGCAAAGAAGTGTAGCACAAGGAAAAGTTAAAGCAGTGCTCTGTTGATTTGATTTTGTGTAAAGTTTTGGTACAAAATTTTGATTTAGATTTTTCTTTGTGGAAATGCATTGACTTCAGGTTAATACTGAGGATACATTTTGTTATGCAAAGATTTGTACAATAGCGGCAACCCAGTGCACTTGCCAATGTGCTCAGTCATTCCTGAAATGATCCCACTAAAAAACAAAAGGGGGGTAAGAAGGAACAAATATCTGTTCAACACAACGACCTAACAATATCCATTTAAACGTGATCTGAAAATGTATACATTAAATAATAATAAAATATGTATTCTCAACAATATAATTTAAATGTGTGTGATAAGGTGTGTAGGCACATTTTAAAGGTCACATATAATGCTAATTTTTATAGGTTAAACATTGTAATTTGGATTTCTACTGGAAACCCTTTAAACTCATCACAGTGCCATTGCTGAATCTCCTCTTTTCAGCCTCTGTCTGAAACACTCCATTTTAGCTTCTGTCTCTTAAAGCCCTGCCTTCCGAGAAGCCCAGTCTGCTCTCATGCTCACTTAACAACACTCGATAAAGCAGAGTCAACACTCTCGCCTCCAGCCTCGGATTGTTTCATTTAAAATACATTGTGCTGCAGTGCAGAGCCAACAGAAACATTTCAATCATGCGAGACTTCATAAACGAAAAGGTTAAGAATGAACAATTAATTTATTGGAATGTGTTGGAGATATTTAAAGAGTATTTAGCGATTACAACCCATCGCAAAAATCATCTGAAGGGGGCAGCGAAATCCTGGGTTGAGCAGAATACCCCTCGATGGAGCCTAGACACTGGTGGTGGTGAAGAGCTGAAGCTCTGGATGATGATGCTGATGATGATGATATTAGGACTGGAGGTGAATGGGGTGGAGGAGGGTTGCATCCATCATTGAAATTGCATCGATCGCTGAAATGACAACTGACAGCAAGTTGAGGGCGGTTTTAAACGTTGATGGGGAACAAGGTGATTGGCTCACAGATGTTAAGGTGAATGTGATAGGTTTTGAGCTAATAGAGGGAACCTCCCATGATGAGCTGAATTAGTTGAAGCAGCAACTAGGCGAGACCATGAATGAACTGAGGGATGATCTGCAAATAAAGAGCAGTGCAGATATTCCGTCTTCCTGTAGAACTTCCGCTAAGCTTCATGTGTCACCATCCTATTACAGATAGAGCACAACACTCTGCCTTGTGCCAAATGTATTTTAGGTCCTTGATTATCATCTCACATACAATTAATTACAAAAAGAAAATAACTTTTACTACAAAACCCTCTTCAAACACCTTTTGATTATCAAACAGGGGACGTCAGAGCATGCAATGAATTGAACTTGTCTTGTACCAGTCTCAATATCAAACAACCTGACTACACATCCTACCTATGCCTGTTCATTCCCATTGTAATCCTTGGGATTCAGTTTTTAATCCTATGATCCCGCGATACATAAAAGCAAGGTATGCTCAGCTACAAAACGATCCATGGCAAGGAGAGTAATTCTGTAGTAATATGTAAACCAGTGTCATCAGTATTTCTGGCAACACCATTTCTACAGTGGATGGAAGTCTAATAAAGGGTGTCTTGATGCAGCAGTATTGTGAGGATTAGGACAGCAGACACCTCATGTTTATACATGAGAAGCAAATGTAATGCTGATGAGCTAGGCGGCTTACTGGTAGAACCATCGGTATACATTATGACTGCTAACAATGCTAACAAGCCATTCCTCAGGAAGCTGTATTGCTAATAGAGAAACCTTTTTCTCTTTCTGAGGCCAAACAAAAGGGGGCCAAATCAAATCGATGCATACGTAATTCTGAAATAGACAATCACATGCTCAGGATTTCTTGACATATTTAATGAGCTTCAATGGAGAGTGTCCAGACCAACAGGCACAGCAAATTTAATTTGCCAGTGCCTAGTGGCAGGTCTGGATTTCCAAGCTAGTTGTTTCCATGAAATAACTTGTTTTTTCTAACGTGTTAATCAACACCTAAATGAGCTGCTGATGCTTCACCAGCTGCAATGGAGCCTGAGCACAGGGGATTATGGAAATGGCTCATAGACCGAAGGCAACACCTGAATGCATGTTGATGGGAAAATGTCTTCCTTGTCTGATGAAAACAGCAAGCACATGCTTCATACTGTCATCATCCAGGGGTTCACAGCTTTTCACCTAACAATGTGTCGACAGACAAAATGTGCTGAGCTTGAATAAGACCTGACAGAGGGTGTTTATGGGTTGAATGTGGGATGACATGACAGGTTGAAAATGCACACACACATTACAGATCATCAGGAGATATTCACTGATTTTGAAAATAAGTGATTTGGACAACAAGCTTTTTCTCCAGAATTGCTGACTCCACTGTTTAACTGTTAGGCTCTATGTCCAACCCCTTGTCTTGTATTTTGTCTTATTTATTTTCTCGAATAATGCTGGTTGTTACTGGTTGAGTTTGGACTTTTACAACAAGTGATGGTTGACTGTTAAGGGGCTTGGTTGATGGTATACCCCACCAGCTTTCAGGGAAATTGCAATGTCTCACTTACTGTAAAGAATATTGCAAAATCAGCAGCTGTACATCTCCTCGTGGATGTCCATATACTGAAAGCACAGTGCTAGCAGCTTCTCTCAGATTAGACTATACAAGAATATTCAGGACCTTAAGTGTACTGAATTAGCCTCACAACCCCTTTATTTGTCCACCGGAAACTTTAACATCAGAGCTAAACACGGCATTTGGAGAGTAATAGTAGTGTGAAAAAGTTTTTCCCTGATTTTACAGAATTGATCATTTTCTTTTTTTGGTATAGTTCTTTTTATTTTGGTTTAATCTTTGTCTAACAACAAGCAAACAAAAAAACAACAACAGACAAGACATAAGAACAAAGAAAAGGGAAAAAAGGACACGTGTGTATGTTGTTCATTGCTTGATCTTCAGAACATCCTCTGAAAAACATGCTGAAAATGCATCATTAAAGACCATTAAATACATTTTATAGAGCCCTGTTCTATAAAATGATAAGAAATCTTTACATACATCACTGCTTTCTATTCGTCAATGTAAATATAAGACCTGTCATCCTATGAGCAGCAGAGTAAAGATGTTTTCTTATACTTTTTTTAAACTGAGACACATTGTGTGGTATCAGCCGGCGGTGAGTAGGTTATATAGAGCAGCAATAGAAACATGTAATCATTTGAAAATATTGTTGTGTTTTATTGGTTTTCTCATGTTGGGCGATTGAAGAAGAGGCTGAGCAGACGATATACCCTGAGTGGCTGATATTTGATATTTAATTAAAAAAGACAAAATATCGACCCTGCAGTCCACAATAAACACCATCAAATAAATATGAAGGAAAGCATCCCCATTTCAGATTTTTTCGCAGACACGGGATTGTGAGCGGCCCTTAACATTTTGATTTGCTTTCTCTCTCTCTCGTGTGTTGCCCTTTCTGGGAAGTGCGAGCAGCCTGTCAATAACTGTCAGAGGCTGTCTCAGTCAATCAGGCCTGTAAGACTGCTTGGGCCTCTGGTGGTAACAGGAGGATCTAACAGAAAACAACCTATAACTGACACAGCTCCAGATCTATGCATTGTAATCACTGGGGAAGCGAGCCAACCTCTCAACGGCAGCCTTAACCAGCATGCCTGCCTGACAGACAGTGGACACATGTGCGGTGTAATTGCTTTTTCATACCGTTCAACCCCTTTTAAAATTGATTACAGGCCATGTAAGCGGCTACAGTTGCGGCGAGTAGGGGGGAGGTGGGAGTTGCAATATTGCTTGATAGAGTCATGCTACAAAATGTGTATCTGTAAAGAATGGGGCCCAGCTACTCTTTTTATTCAGTGATGCTGCACACATTAAGTCATCTCCCACAATGGGTCTAATCCTACCCTCTGGTCCTGACTGTGTTTGACACACCACTAACAAATGTAAAATATGCTGTCCAAAGATTCATTCTCTCTGTAGTTAGTTTACTTATTTCTTCTGGTCCAGATTAATATGTCCAGGATCATTGGTTTTACTCATTTAATGTTTTAATTCTTATTAAAAACTGGTCTACATTGTGTCATGAGTGATACAGTATAATCTCCATTATTGATTGATTGTTCAATGTACCACACTACGGCTTATTGTCAAATGTAAATCACTAATTTAAAATATTAATGTAAATGTAACGTGTTTCACCAGTAAATAGGAAACAACATCGTAACTAACTAACGAACAAAATAAATAAAAACAAAATTGCGCTTGTTACATCTCCATGAAGCACTTACATGTGGCACTTTGTTTGGTTTATTTGAAGCTATAGTACTGGCGGGATTCTTGTTGTTCTGAGTTTGTATCTTCATGTTTGAATGCACTTAATGGAAGTCGCTTTGGATAAAAGGGTCAGCTAAATAAAATGTAATGTTATGTAATGTAATGTAACAAAAGAAGATAAGTCATAGAGGCTCTCAGGCTGACTCAGGCTGCCTGTGGAGATACAATACAATGATGGCCCAATAGGCAATATACTGCAAAGTAAACCTTAATGATCCTGACTTTATTATGTGGACTGTGGCGTGTAAAGACGGGAGTCGGAGGCGGAGTGTCAAAAGACGGAGCTAACTGCTTTAATGACATTAATACACTTGTCGAGTAACAACAACGGAGCAGACAGTAAACTCCTGATAGTCTCAAAACGCCAACAAGACAAAACAGGAAATTCCCCCAGTCATAACAGTCCCCCCGGAACCCCGGAACTTCAGTTCCATAGGTGAATTATGTAAAAGCACTACACAAGCCCCCCCAGAATTCACCCATAGTCAAAGTCCCCGCGCCGGAAAGGCACGATGGCCCGGCCGCGACTAGAACGAGTGGCAGGGGCCGAAGAGGGGAGGGGCGTGGTGGGTGCGGCAGGACCAAGCCCAGGACTGGGCGGCAACGGCACCGACAAGGCGGCAGGGAGCCCAGCGGGGCGTGGCAACGGGGGGCGTCCACGGCGCGGAGCCTGGGCCAACTCCAACGGTCTGGAAATGTCCACGTGGGCAGGCTTGATCCTGTCGACAGAGACAGTCTCGGGCCTACCACCGACGTCCACGACCAGGCTCTTATCCCCGTGTCGCAAGACCCTAAACGGCCCGTCATATGTCCCCTCATCGCAGACACATGCGAACGAGGAGAAGGTCAATGCGTCCACCAGGCGCTCGTTCTTGACATCAACCAGCAGCCCGTGTGCGCACAGAAAATCTGCGCCGAGGAGGGGGAAGGAGACGTCGGCTGTAACAAAATCCCATGTGAACCGTTGACCTCCAAAACATAAATCCACAGACTTCGTGCCATACGTTCGGATCGGGGTGTCGTTGGCAGATGTTAAGGGAGGGCCGTGCAACCCGCCGGCGGCGTCGTCCACCGTAGCCGGCACCACGCTCCTCTGTGCACCGGTGTCGCAAAGGAATTTACGCCTGGAGAGGGTGTCCACGATGAACAGCAGCCGGCCCTTTGTGCCTGCGCTCACGGCCACTACTGAGCGCAGGCCTTGGCGTTTCCCGCCGCGTTGAAAGTGCACGGAGAGCGGCACCTTTTTGCCTTGGCCCCGAAACGTGCATGGAAATAGCATAAGCCCGCAGCGGCAAGGCTGTCGGTGGACGCGTGCCCTCCGCCAAGGGGAGCGCTGCTGCCCGGACAAGTGTAACTGCGTGTCGGGGCCAGCACATCCGGGGCGAAACGCTGGGTGGCCAGAAAGAACCTGTCTGCCTCCTCTGCCAGAGCCCGTGGCTCCGTGATGGATGTATTCGCGAGCGCTGTCTGGACGTGTGGTGGCATGTGTCGCAGGAAGAGTTCGATGAAAAGGAAATTTGGTACCTCCGTGCCCAGCAGGTTTAACATCATTTCCATATGTTCGGAGGGTTTGCTGTCCCCCAGGCCTTGAATGGCAAGAAGACGCCGGGCTCTTTCCGATCTTGACAGTTCAAAGATTTTGAGGAGGTAAGCCTTGAGCCCTGCATATTTATTTTGGCAGGAGGAGATGTAATAAAGCTTACTGCCCTGGCTGCAGTGGAGCTCCCCAGTGCTGAGACGACGTGGTAATAGCGTGTGGCATCATCTGTAATCCCACGGAGGGTGAACTGAGCCTCTGCCTGTGCGAACCACGTTGCCGCGGACGTCTCCCAGAACTCCGGCAGTTTGAGAACGATGGAAAGCGCCATGCTGTTGCGATCGATATTCAAATCAGTCTCGGAATCTTCAGCGGGACTGACGTCGGGGTCACCAATGTGGCGTGTAAAGACGGGAGTCGGAGGCGGAGTGTCAAAAGACGGAGCTAACTGCTTTAATGACATTAATACACTTGTCGAGTAACAACAACGGAGCAGACAGTAAACTCCTGATAGTCTCAAAACGCCAACAAGACAAAACAGGAAATTCCCCCAGTCATAACAGTCCCCCGGAACCACGGAACTTCAGTTCCATAGGTGAATTATGTAAAAGCACTACAGGACTGTCTTTATGTTTGACATAGTGTCCCATGTGGGGCGGCAATGGCGAAGTGGTAGGGCGTTCGCCTCTGGTGTGCAGGGTTGGAGGTTCGATCCCCCATCTCCCCGCCACATGTCGAAGTGTCCCTGGGCAAGACACTCAACCCCGAATTGCTCCCGATAGTTAGCTTAGTTAACTTAGCACCCTAGTGCTAAGCCTACCCTGCGTGGTAGCTGCTGCTATCGGTGTGTGAATGGGTGAATGTGTACAAAACAATGTAAAGCGCTTTGGGTCTGTGAACAACGGAGATAAAGCGCTATATAAGTCCATTTACCATGTTGCTAACTTCATACCAGTGGTATTTATTAACTAAAGATGAAGTTTGCAGTGTCTTTGCAGCCAGCTTGGCAGATCCATCCTTTTAGTGTCTGTCTATTAACTCTTCATGTGGTGGTTGTGAAATGAAAGTATTGTTAGGTACGTAGTCCTTTCTCCTGCATATGAAATGTGTTTTTTCTAGCTTGTAATATGGATGAATGTGTCCGTTCACATTGTATCATTTACCTAACAGGACAATCACATATTGGAAGCTTTGGATATTGTTTTGAGGGTCTTTTTCTTCTCCCTGTATGAAAAGGATTTGCTGCCCTTGTGTTTGTACAGTGTTGTGTGTAACTGGGCTGAGTTCTCTCTACAGTCTCTACAAGCAATGCAATAACATAGAAATAAAAATATAGAGTGTGTTGTTGTTGGTGATTTGATTACTTGCACAATTGTTAAGGGGATTTGCACCACGTAGAATGCTATGCTGCAGAGTTATTACCTTATTTTGTTGCAATTAAAATCTAGTCTTTATTATTTTCACATAGAGCATATTCATTAAAACACAATAGCAATCAGGATTCATAGGGCCACAAACACACATGTATAGAAATAATGCCGTAAAGAAGTTGTATTCTGCTCTCGCTCTCGGTTAGTTTAGCTTAGCAGATAGCTAACAAGAAGTTCAGGTTCCTTGAAATAAAGTCCAGGATACAGGATAGAGTTTAGGCCTTCGTGATAAGGTTCCATTTACTTCAGATGATTTTTGTAAAACTGTAAAACATACAAAAAAGGACTTTACAATATATTCATATTCAACACTACTAGCATTTAAATGAGCACCCATAAACAAGGCTTTTAGGTCCCGCTAGCTTCAATGCTAACTTACAATGTATTCTTAATGTAAAATGCTGCCGCGATTAGCATCGCCAAATTTAAGTTAAAACTAAACACTCAGAAATTAAACAAACATAGTTGCTATGCCACTCAGGTGATTTAGAAGCTTTAGACATAAATACTCACAGATTGAGACTTTCTCAGGACAACAAAGGAGAGAATTAACCGTATGCTGAGCGCTCTTGCTGGTTGCATCAAAACTAAACTAACACAAGGTAACACAGGAGGGTCAAAAAACACAAAACACACATGCAATGTCGTTTGTAACCACCAGGTGTCTTCAGCAAAAACTAATTGTGGGGGCAGAACAAGTTGGCTCAGATCGCCAGAAATTCCCAATTTTGATCCAATTGTATTATTGTAATACGTAGTATTGTCATTGCAATTTATCCTTTTATTTTGGTAGGGAACAAAATTGTCGTCCTTAACGTTAGCCTCATTGAATGCAAACCTAAATAAATAGGTGGAAAAAACAAAACAAATACTTCTGCTTCCATACTGATGCACTGTATACAGTTAAGCAATTAACATCCCATCATGCTCTGTGGCTAGTATAACAATGCACTAACAATGCTTAGTCAGTGCATCAAAGACAGCAAGAGAGATACATTTAATTGTTGATAGACATCAGGAGCTTCAGTCACTAAGACTCAACTGGCTTTTGTTTTCCATTTGAACATGACAAATGTCACATTTGCATATGTCATTTAATATGTCAAGAAATCCTGAGCTACCAATCAAATCGTTCTTTCTGATATGGGCGGGCCAGAGCCCTATATGTATAGTGCTCTGGCCCGGACGTACCGGATGATGACAGTGTGCCGCCGAAGCCGTGGTAGTAAACAGAGATGGCTGTGGGTATGTTGTTCGTGTTTGCAATTTGGAAGACGGCACTCAAATCTGTCATTAGCAAGTAAGAGGAATGTTCTGTTTTGCCGACCGACCACGCCAAAAGTTTAATTTAACAGTTAAACGGGGCTTAATATGTCACCTTGTTCATTGCTCTGATTGGTTGTAGTGCTATCTAATTGCGTGCAGTGACATTTGAAATGCACGCGTTTGTGCCGCCCCTTGAGTTGGAAAGGTCTATTGATCGTGGCCAGACCCTCTATCGTACAGCCATGTGTAAACAGGTAATATGATCAGAAGAGTCATCCTTCAGCATATTCTCCACAAGTGGGTGAGTGCAAGTGTGCTGTACACCACTAGGAAGGATGCAGGCCTGATTGCTTGACCCCTACAGCACCACACCACACTTCATATACCAAATGATGGAATACATTACAGGACGAATGGTGTTGATCCTGCCAGAAGAGTTGCTTAGCCTTGTAGAATCAATGCCAAGGAGGATTGATTATGTTCTGGAGACACATGGTGGCCCAATATGTTACTATGACAATATATTGTTATATATATATATATATATATATATATTATATATATATATATTATATATATATATATATATATATATATATATATATAATATATATATATATATATATATATATATATATATATACAGTCCCCTCCATAAGTATCGGAACAGTGAGGCCAATTCCTTTATTTTGCTGTAGACTGGAAACATTTGGGTTTGACACCAAAAGATGAATATGAGACAATAGCTCAACATTTCAGCTTTCATTTCCAGGTATTCACATCTGGATCTGATACACAACTGAGAAGATATAATTTTTTGAAAAAGAACACAACATTTTTAGGCAAGCAAAAGTATTGGAACAGATAGACTTTAAATAAATTAAAGTGAATAAACCGTAATATTTTGTCGCAATACTTGCTTGCAATAACTGCATCAAGCTGTGACCCATTGACATCACAAACGTTGCATTCTTCTTTTGTGGTGCTTTTCCAGGCTTTCACGCAGCCTCATTCAGTTGCTGTTTGTTTTGGGGGTTATCCCTTCAGATCTCCTCTTTAGCAGGTAAAAGCATGCTCTATAGCGTTTAAGTCTGGAGATTGACTGGGCCAGTCTAAACTTCCACTTCTTGCCTGATGACTCTTTTGTTTTTGCAGTTTTTGGATCCTTATCTTGTTGCATGATGGAGCATTTTCCCATCAGTTTGTGCATCTTTCTTTAAATTGGCAGACCGAATGTACTGTAGACTTCTAAGTTCATTTTGCTGTTGCCATCATGTGTTATATGTTGTTGTCAAGATGAACCTATTACCAAAGTGATGGAAAGGCTAAAGTTTGGAGAAAGAAAGGATCTACTCATGATCCAAACATACAGGCGCATCTGTGAACACGGTTGAGGCAATGTCATGCTTGGGCTTGCATGGCTCTTCTGGGACGGGCTCATTAATTCTTCATTGATAATGTAACACAATGATGGCAACAGCAAAATGAACTCAGAAGTTTACAGAAACATTTTGTCTGACAATTTAAGGAAAGATGCAACCAAATGATTGGAAGATCCTTCTCATGCAGCAAGATAATGACCAAAACACAACAAAGGATTAATCAGGGGCAAGAGTGGAAGGTTTTAGACTGGCCAAGTCATCTCCAGACTTAAACGTATAGAGCATGCATTTACTGCTAAAGAGGAACTTAAAGAGTAACCCCCTAACAAAAACAGCAACTGAATGAGGCTAGCGGTGTAAGCCTGTAAAAGCATCACAAAAGAAGAATGCAAAAGTTTGGTGATGTCAATGGGTCACAGGCTGATGCGGTATTGCAAAGCAAAGGTTTTGGAAAAATAGTACGTTTTATTCACTTTAATTTATTAAAGTGTATCTGTTCAATACTTCTGCTTGCCTAAAAATTGTGTGTTCCTTTACAAATAAGATATCTCTCAGTTGTGTATCGGATCAATGTGAATACTGGAAATTAAAGCTGAAATGTTGAGCTATTGTCTCATATTATCTTTTGGTGTCAAACCAAATGTTTCAGTCTACAGCAAAAATATAAGGAATTGCCTCACTGTTCGATACTTATGAGGACTGTATATATTGTTTTCCTTTGATTTGTCTGCCCTCTGTGGAGGCTAAGACAACCTTCATATAATCATATTTGAGATGTTTG
This sequence comes from Ammodytes dubius, assembly GCA_026122265.1. Classification (NCBI taxonomy): domain Eukaryota; kingdom Metazoa; phylum Chordata; class Actinopteri; order Uranoscopiformes; family Ammodytidae; genus Ammodytes; species Ammodytes dubius. Next base: position 4,014,102 of record CM047507.1, read on the forward strand.
AACCAGTGAATATCATTAATATTTTGCTTTTTTGTCCCAATTTTCTGCCAGTCAAATAATCGATTACCAGAGTCAAATAGTGTAACATTTACAAACTGTGTCAGAAAATCAATCAAAATTGTCATGAACGATGTGGATGTGATCTTCTTGTCAGATTGTGCTGTCAGCCACAATACATGGCCCCCAATGTTACAGTTTCCCAGAAGAACTGAATGCAGCAATTTGCCTCAGTCAGAACCCTGAGCCCAGCTATTATTGGCTGGGGAGAGTGAGCTCTTCCCACAAGCATCACAATGGGAGTGTGTGTGTGTGTTCAGCAGAGCTTCTGCCCTTTCAGTGTCTCCAGCATCTATATTTTTGGAGTTCACTCAGCGGTCTCTCCAAGTCCTGCCGTGTGCAGATCCCTTTTGCTGCGTTTTTGTTCAGCTACACTTTCTCCTTTAGTGTCAAGGATTAGTCTGACATCTCCCGACTCTCTTGCCTCTCAAATGAGTTGGACTTGTGCTGAAAAGCTGAGAGGGTGCTCTCCTTGTAAAGCCGAAACTCACACTGCTGACGTTCCTCATCCTTGCCCTCCACCTATCTCAACTCCAGTAAAAAAATAAAATAAATCCACGAGAAGTAGTGATCCTGTGGATGTGAGAGGGGATAATGTGCGGTTTAAAATGACTTTGGCTGTGGAGCTGCCGTGGGCAGTGCAATGCCTAACTCAGCCGAGAGACCTGGCCCAAAAAAGCTTATAGTTCTGTCAGCATCTTTTCAGCAACCCTTCTCCTCCACTGTCCTCTTTAGTAGGGGAGAATGAGGTAATGTGAGACATCGGGTAATGTGAGACACCCCCTGTATCTAGGCAATGAAACACATTTTTGGTCATGTGAGCATTATGTTTTCAAGACCCTCCCATTTCCCCTTGGCCATGAAGGAGAGGACCTCATGGTGCTATTGTAAGCATGTTGTTTTCACAAAAATATTTGATTTGTATGTAAAAGTAAATGTTCTTGCAGTCAACTTAATCAACTGTTGTGCCAAAGCAAATTGATTCAGGTAGTAACACTTCTATCATACATGTTGATGAACTACCAACATATGAAACCATGTGATGATGCTAACTGAAGATTAGCCTGAATTGCTGAGTGGGTTAAAGTGAGACAAATTACTAATGTGGGGGGGAAGCATGGACATATAAAGAAAATATGGGGATGTGGCTGTGCCGACTATTAATAATAATAATAATAATAATAATAATAATTACTAACAGTCGGCGAGAATTTGACGAGTATGGGGGAGGGGTGGGGGTTTCAGAAGGGGCTAGGGAAAAGGAGAGATTGTATTTTAAATATTTTGGCAGTCTCTAGGCACACGTGGGACCCATGGATATGTTAGAACACATTTAAAAAGTGCATTTAGCATAATATGTGACCTTTAAGTTTCAGTTTCGTTTTCATCTCCATGGTATACAGCTGTTTGGACCAGCTGATCGGCTCCCGACAGCAGGAGTCAGTATGCGTTCCAGTTGTACTGGGAAGTCGGATTTATGGTGCCAGTGATAACTGAACTAAATTATAAAATAAAGCTATCTTTTCCTCCCTCTATCTTTCTCTCTCCACTGCACACTCCGTCACTACTATCCATGCTTAAAGGAAGCAGGATTATAACCTCATTTAGCACATTATTTTTAAATATTTTATATTATTTATTCTTTTTTTTTCTCCCCCATCTAATTTTGACGATTTTTTGAAAAATGTGTTGGTTTGTAAGCGCTAAGGGAGCATGTTTAAATAAAACCTGTGAACCTTTTAAATGTATTTTATTTCATGTTTCTATGTGCTACACAGGCTTAGATATTAAGGTTTTGGTAGACGTTGACAATTCGTAGTATTTTTTCAGAAAACCCTCAGGCATTAAGGACATGCATCCTAGATTGCCATAGTCATCAATGGGTTAAGCAAAAGTTTATAAAAAGCCTGGATGTATGTGTATCAAGCTGAACTATACCAGCATCACAAAATAACATTTTAAGCATTGTATAAGTGCAAGGTCAGAATCAATTCAAAAGGTGTCATCCTCTACCCAAGAACATACTGGAGATAGTGCGGATCATGCTGGTGCTCCCCCATTTCAGCTGCCGGGTGTGAACCAGGATTTTCTGCACAAAAAGCGCATACATAATTCAACAAGAAGGCTTTGGAGTGTCCACAACTGAAGACTTGGCATGGATCAGCTTTGAGGGGGTCTTCAGTAGAGCATATTCCTCCCATGCCTGCTATGGATGGCTGGCTGATGGAGCTCAAAATAGGCCAGCCAATCTGCTTCCAAATGTTGCTGGACCAGTTATCTCCTTTGTGTCTTGTTTTTGGCTTACCCTTGAAGAAAAAAAGTGTAATGAATTGCATACAAGTAAATGCAATTTGAAATAATGATACAAAATAGTGCTCCTTTTTTTCCTCAAAATGTTTTTATCATTTTGCTGGGAAATGTCTCATTGTGTTCTTTTTATTAAGGAAGAAGTGAGTCAAGCTGACCTTTTAGTTTGAGCCGCTTGACGTTGTACCCAGTGAAAGTGCAGCAAAAAAAAAACGAGGGCGCTGAAGGGGTGAAGTTATTGACTTGAGCACATTAATGCTACAAAGAACCCCATGACCTCACAGTCAACCTCACAAAATGATCAATTATGTCATTTTGGATGTAATGAACAGTGCAGCCTCTAGGGGTCTGCTATCAGAGCCTCATGGCCGTATACTCTCCATCGTTAAACATCCACACTGTGTCAATGTGTCTGTGCATTATCCAAACAGGCCACGTAATGCTTATTGACCTGGCATGTCTCTGAGAGATCGTTGATTTGAATCTGTTTTTTGTTCAACATGGTCCCACGGCTTGCCAGGGATTGTCTGCCAGCCAGCCAGTGCCTGCCACTGCCATGTGCCCGTGTGTGTCCCTGTATGCAGATTTGATACCCAAGGCATTTATCAAGCAGGCAGGTCCGCTGCACCCAGCCCTCATGTGAAGCCATGTGGAAACGTGTGACTGGCAGCAGATAGGGCGAGGGGAGCATTTTAGAGACACGTTAAAATTAACCAGTGTAATGAGGAAATAAGTGACTTATTGGCGCCGCAGTCATTCCCTTCATTAAGGCCCATACTTATGATCATCCGTCACGAGTGGAGCAGCCAACACTCTACGGCAGGCGGGTTTTATGGAGCGTGGATTGTCACCTTATTCCAATTATCCGCTACCTTTTGGATGTGCTAAGAGAAAAAGACGTGACGCATCATTAGTTGTTGCTGCAGTATATGGGTGGAGAGAAACAGCTTGTCTGGGATCAGCAGTGTCTGAATATTTGAATACATTGTAGCAGCAATTAGCTGATTTGAGTGGTGGCGAGGAAGGGTGTTGGTGTTGAGGAGAATGACATAACTCAACCATTAAGTGTGATGCTTCAAAGGTCACATATTATGCTAAATGCACTTTTTAAATGTGTTCTAACATATCCATGGGTCCACGGTGTGCCTAGAGACTGCCAAAATATAAAAAAAAATAACAATCTCTCCTTTTCTCACTCTCCCCCTTTCTGAAACCCCCACCCCTCCCCCCCAATATACTCCAGTCAGAATTCTCGCCGACTATTACGTAATAGTCGGCACAGCCACATCCCCATATTTGCTTTATATGTCCATGCTTCCACCCCACATTAGTAACCAGAAACTTCATGATGTCATGATAAAAGTGCTCTGTGTGAAATAAAATAAAAGTTAAAAAGAAACTGGCTGTATTTGATGCAGAGGATGTATAATTTATTTTGTGCAGTTCAGGGCTGAGACAGAGACAACCTCAGTGTGTTTTTGCAGAAACAGCTTGTGGTGGCTCGTTGTAATGGCTAGCCTCCACATGTGGTGATATATGAGGACAAAAAAAAAGGCTGCCGTCTCCCTAAGAGCAAAACTCTGGCTCAACATGCAGGACCGCCTGCTATTTTCAAACATTAGGAAAGCCCTCGCCACAATGATTTCTTCACAGCATATGTTTTTGTCCTTTTTTATGCTTGTTTTTCCAAAGGTAATGCATGACATGAATGCGTTATTGGCTGTAAATCAGTTCTAGACTGTGTGCGTGGAAGCGGGGTTGTAAAAAGGAATAACACACTTTTTTCATCGTGATGTGTGCACCGCACGGATACAAATAATGAAGCCATCCTCCAGTTGGGTCCCTTTCATCCACCATCCCATATCGGCTAGAAAAAAATCATCTACATCTCACTGTAGGACTATATTCAACCATATGAAAATGTATAGTGTTGACTTTTCTGTCAAGTTTTACAGATCAGAATCATTCCTGTATGTCTAGAGTTTTTGCAATTTCCTTCTGTTGTCACACAACATACCATTCCATCTAATTGGTTTGACGACAACATCTTTCGGCATGTAAAAGAATGTTTATGCTTAAACATAACATGCAATTTATATCATCAGTATGTTTGACTGGGATTCGATGCAATTGACTCAAATGTGACTGAAAAATACTTTAACTTTACTTGATCAATTACTGTATAATAAAAAATATAATATAATATATAGGATCCAAATATTCAATACAAATCTGTCCAAAAACAAAGTTGCTCACAACTAGGCCCTGGAATGTTACAAACTCCATCACAACACTTAGTTAATTATTTGATCAAATGAACTTTAAACATAGACTAATACACATAGCCTAATACATATTTATTTATTTATTAATTTATTTGTTTATTGAACAGGGACAATGTACAGCACATAAGCAGTACCAGATTTAGCTATAAGCTAATTTTCATCTGTAGTCCCTGGGCAGGAAACAGAGTAGTACATCTCTGTCAAGATGGGAAACCTCACACTGAAGTATAAAAACAATAACACACAATTTCACAACAGTAAAACACAACAACACAATACGAACAATAAAATCACAACATGTAGGACACCACAACAACAACAACATCACAACAGTAAGACACCAAGAAAACAGGACATCACAACATTAAGAAAACAATCTATGAATGATGGGTACATGCCTGGGTTGATTTCAGCCATGATTTCATCTTACATTTAAAACCAGCAAAGGTGTTCCACTCTCTTATCTCGCTTGGTACTAAGTTCCAAGACTTGGTGGCTCTAACTGAAAAAACGGATGTGCCAAACTCAGTGGATCTGTGCATACATTCATACAGTACATACATACATATATACATACATATAATAAAAACATTTATAAATAACAGAAATGTCTCGCATTAAACCTTAGTTAAAGGTTGTAACAAAAAACAAAAAAATATAACATCAGCAAACGTACATTTCAAATAATATAAAATGCATTAATGTGCAAAAACGTCAATGTTGCAGCTGCTAACAGTGGAGCTAATTGTAATTGATTTTAAGTGCAAGCAATTTCGTCATACCCTTTTGTTTTATTCCCCTATATCATCTGGCTATAGGCCTAATGAACCAGTAAATAAAACTATGGAGGTTAGCTAAGGTGTTCAAATAAGCTGTAAGAGAAACGTTTTTATTGTTGCCCTAAGTTGCATATAACATGTGTAAACAGCATCTCATACGGTGGCTAAGTTTATATTTGTGAAAACCTAAATAGGTCCCTGTTCCACTAGAGCCAATGTTACTTGAAGATTAAACATGCAACTGTCGCTCCATAGTCAAACATAATTAACTCATTTAATGCTAATACGCTAGTAAACAACTAGCTTTGAAGCTTTAGCTTTAATTATAGATGTAGAGTGGGTTTCAGTCTGATAAGCTCTCTTCCTTCTAACTCAAAACCACCTAGATTTTTTTACTTTTTCCTGACCAACATCTTTCTGACATAACTCGGATGTGTAAATTGGTCAGAGTTTCCCTTAATGTGAAATACACGGTGTGAGGTTATAACAGCAGGAACATACAACTCAGACCATAGTTCATGATTGTCCTTAAACATCTGGAGAGTGTGTGTATGTTTAACAGAGGTGAATATAAAGTCTGTTTGCAGTATCTATGAAAACAAAAAGCTCTCTTGACCATTCTGCATCCATCCATCTACCTCAGCCTCTCTGTCCCACTTTGCTCCTCAAAGTTTTGACACATTTAGCATTTAGCCATTATAATTGGGGTCACCTCTACTAAAGTGTTAACCATAACCCATAATGACATCATCCCTAATTTAATTTTATCGCTGCGGATTTATGTACCTTTTTACAAACTGCGGTTAACTGCACTAAAAAAAATGAGTACAGTATATATAAATGAAAGGGCACAACAAATACTCATTTGTTACAGTAACGAGACCAAGGGCCGGTTTCACAGACAGGGCCTAGATTAAGCCAGGAGTAGGCCTTAATGTGGACTAGTTAAACTGGGAGGTTTAAGTCACTGTCATGGATATGGCTTAAGTTTGGCTTAGTTAGTCTGAGACTACGAAGTCCTGGAGTAAGGTAAGTAAGCCTGATTGTAAACACCTGCCCATGAGCACATGCTGCTGGTCCAACGGTGATCATAAAAACCCGGAGTGGAGCAGAAACACCATTGCTTGTGAGAAAAAACAATGGCAGAGGCTAAAAAAATCCCGTCAATAAACTTTAATGAATTTGAAAAAAATCTCTTAAAAAAAATAGTTTGAAACCATCCAGTTATTGAATCTAAAAGCCATACTGCTGGGACTGAGCAAATAAATAGTTGGGTCGCAATTTGCAACAAATTCAATTAATGAAAATTTTACTAAGAGAACAATACACCAACTTCAGGTTATCTTCATTATTATCGGTATTTCACATCTTTCTCATTTATAATTTTGACATATTTAATGATATCTGCACTGATAGACTCTGTTGAAAAACCCGAATTAGTTAGTAACAGAAAATGCTATATGATTCTGAAGGAAGTATGACATGAAAATTAAAATTATACAGGCGGAATTGGACATTATTTAACCTTTATTTTACCAGGCAAAATTGCTTGAGGTCAAATGACCTCTTTTCCAAGCAAGGCCTGGCCAAAATGGCAGCAGCTAGGATGAATGAAATATAAGACAAACATAAGAATAAAACAGAGACAAATACATTCCAGTGGGTGAAGAAGAAGAACAATTTTGAGGCAATGATAAAATACTATTCAGTGAAACATTGACACACACCAAAATTTGCCATTAAAAAACATGTGAGTCGAGTTTTAAAATCATTCATAGTGATGAGTTCCTGCAATTTGAGTGTTTTTTGAATAGTGTTCCAGGGAGCAGAGTACATGAAAGCCCTCTTCCTAAACTCAGTACGGGTTCTGGGGACAGAGGTGTAAAGAAAGTCCAGAGAGCGTAAACTGTATGACATGAAGTTGGAAGAGAGAGCTATGATTCAAACAAGATACAGTACTGAGACAATTGTGATTACTAATCACAGTGAAGATATAAGTAGAAAATAAAAGGTGTTCATGTTGTGTTTTGTCATTTTGTTATTCATGTGTGTCAGTATTTTAAATCACAAAACCACATTTGAAAACAGAATTGTTTTAGACACTAATTTTATTATGCTGAATACATCTTCAATTTAAATGCATCCATCTAATAAACTCAAAGTTGTTATTTCCAGTGCATTTTCCATATTGAAAGTGGTCTCGAAATGTAAGTTTATCAAATAAATGTTCTGATAAGACCTATCCACAAGTATTCTTCTGGCTGGCCTCTGCAGTGGGAGTTGGTCTTCATTTTAATATTCAATTAGTCCATGCTCTCTCACAATCACCACTAAGCTGAAGTTAAACCTGACCCTTTGGAGATAATTTAAGATGAAATTTAGACCTAGAGTAGCTTAGTCGTACCGTTCTTGCAATTGGCTTTGTTTAATCCAGAATAGCTTTAATCTAGGATATTTAAACTGAGTCTGTGCAAGTAGCTTGAATTAATCAGCTCAACAGGCATTTTAGTCTCGGACTAGGCTTAAGCCTTGTCTGTGAAACCGGCCCAAATGTTATTTGTTACACAATACATCTGTAGCAGCCTGGCTTTTTCTAATTTTTCCGGCCACACAAAGGAAAAAACAGGGTAAAATGGGGGTCTGAATAGCTAGGAAAGCATGCGTAGCATTATGATTAAGTCATTTACCTGGGATGACAGCATATTATGTCCATGCATTCACCTCCCTGCCTGTTTGTTTTATGTGTGACCTCTTTTCACACCTGCATCCATTCATTTACCCATTTAACAAGGACCACACTGATTGAGAGAGGTGGTGAGAGAGAGGGGGGGAGAGGGCGATTCGATTTCGGAAGGACAGAATTGGATTTGATGCTGGGGCATAATAGCTTTCATGGGCTTTTTTTTACAGTGCTGAATAGCTTAGCTTCAGCTGCCTTGATGGGACCGAGGTGTAATTCTGAGAAGGGATCACACACAGCCTGTATCCTTATTGTCCCAAGGCAGCCAGCAGAGCTTCTCTGTCTGTGTTGGGGGGGGGGGGGGGGGGGGGTTCAGGCTTACTTTCAAAATGAAAAGAAATATCCGGTGTACAATGTCACACTCTCACAATCTCTCAGATCGATGTTTTCCAAAACTGTTCTGTGATGGATGAGCTGCCGCGAGGAAACAATAGTTGTGAACTGGGCCCTGGCAGCTTGCCAAACTCTAAAGGGAATGATAGCTAACCTGCTGTGAATTGTCGTTAAAGATGGTGGCACGTCTGTGGGCAGCACAAAGGCTTTGTTTGTGTGTGTGTGTGTGTGTGTGTGTGTGTGTGTGTGTGTGTGTGTGTGTGTGTGTGTGTGTGTGTGTGTGTGTGTGTGTGGAGCAAAATATGATTCCCTGTGACTGAGATGAGATGTATTCAGACTCACACAGCCACCATTTGAGTAATCAGCCTTATTCCTCTCCACTTGGTCTGCTCTGATTTCAATTCATCTGCAAATTGTTGTGAGGAAAACCGTTCTGCTAGAATGGGGGACGTATTGTACACCGTCCTTTCTTCAAATGTGTTAGCTTTTTCTTTGATGAATGGGGTAATTCAAGACATTGTCGACTGATAAATCAATTTCAAATGTGAAAACGGTGGGCTGTTGAGCTGTTGTTGGTAAACCAAAATGCAACTTCAAATTGTTTTCTTTGTTTTCCCCCTCCACCGCTTATTTTTATCCAACTGAAAAGGATTTTGGCTTGCCTGTGTTTTTTCTTGGTACTTGCTTATTGTTCATTCGAAGCATTGTTCTACTACTAAAAGAGACGTGGGATGAAGAAGTAACAAGGTAACTGGTTGTTTTTTGCAGGTGCCACGGGGGATTCTCAGCCCGCTGCGGTGCCCTCGGCTCAGGGCACCCTGCCTCACTTCATCCAGGAGCCGGAGGACGCCTACATTGTCAAGAGCAACCCCATCAAGCTGCGCTGTCGGGCCGCTCCCGCCTTACAGATCTTCTTCAAGTGCAACGGGGAATGGGTGCACCAGAATGAACACTTCTCCCAGGAGTATAAAGACCTCGACACCGGTAAGATGAACACACCTTAGTGACCTTCTTCAGCCAGTGCTCACATGTCATTTAAAGGTGAAGTAAGCGATTTATTTATGTTAATATAAGCGTTAAATCGCTCTTTATTCATACAGTGATCACTTATATAGTGTGCTTGTTTTAATAAGCCGGTCTCTCAGTCAACCGCTCATGTAATCGTCAAATAAACCTTTCGGGGATCCCACTACTGATAACCAATCAGAAGAGAGAACGCTACAAACCGGCACCCATCTCACTGCCGGTGCACGTGCAGAGCGACACATGGGTGAATGTGTATGCGCCTACAATGGCGGAGCAGGTAAAAATCCTTCCCAATGTCTGTTTTGATGGTTTTTATCATGTTTGATCACACTTGAGATCTGAGATGATGCTAGATAACTCGCTGCTTGAAGACCACAGTGCATTAATGTGGTGACGTAGGGACGAGCGAGGGGACTGCTAACTGCAGTCACTGACAGGAAGTTAGCTCAACTGACCATTCCGCTTACTGAACCTTTAAGACTGTACTTATAGATTTAGATCAATGACTGAGCTGCAGCGGTTTTTCTCACTTACTTGTCGTGTCAGATTACAGTCTCACAGCTGTATGGCAGAACTATTTTTTTTTAAAGAATATGTATGAAAATGTCTGTTAAACCAAAAAGCAGTTTGCTCAAAGCAACTTTACAACTTGTCAAAGTCTTTTGTTGTCAGTTCTGATATATGCAAGACATACAGTACATCAGAATCGAAATGGCGTTTATCTCTGGCCCACAGTGCAGTTGGAACGATAAAATAAATAAATAAAAATATAGAACATAACATAAATTCTAAATACTAAGTAGTGCAAAGGAATGTTCCGTGCAATATAAACAGAAATCATAAAAACACGGGACGAGATATTAACTGTCCGTTGTGCCAATAGATGGTATTGATGCTCACACATGAGGTTTTCCTTGATGTTGAGTGACGTGGGAACTGATATGGGACAGATGTAAATTTCGGGACACATCCTCAGTAGTGTACCTTTGAATCAGTGGGTGTTTGGGCCTTTCATCACTAGACACCCTCATCAAAGGTGGCCAGCTACAGGGTGATCAAGCCTGTGCTTGTGTCCCATGCCCAATCATAATACATGTCATGGTTGTTGGAGCAGCCCACGGGACTATGCAAGGCAGGGGGGTCCTCTTCCCTGAGTCAGGCCTAGAGCTGACCGCATACCTTGTTCACCCTCCTCCTGAAGGGTTCTGACCTGGGTTCTCAAGTGGGTGATGGGGGTGGGGATAATTGAGCATGTCATGTTGCTGTTTTATGAGCCCAGCAAGGGTTCTTCCGCTTGATCCAGATCCACTGGCTGCTTCTTTCGGCCGCTTCAGAAACTGATCTTATTGTCTGTCGCAGAGCCTGTCCATGGATGCCAAGGTCTTTCAGCAACCTGATTGTGGAAGAAGCCACAAAACCTCTACATCCCACTTCAACCGGATAGATTTTCGGATTCCATCCTCGTTGCTGCGCGTCTGCTGCCAGTTCTGTGTAGCGCAGTTTCTTGCGCTCATAGGCCTCTTCAGTTGAATTCTCCCATGGGACTGTGAGCTCTATGATGTTGACAGACTTCAGTGACGGGGACCAGAGTACCAAGTCTGGTCTAAGGGTGGTGGCTGCAATCTCAGGTGGAAAGATTAGTTGCTGGCCAATATCAACTAGCATCTTCCAATCCCGGGCCTTGGCTAGCTGCCCAGCTTCTGGTTTGGAAGGGGGATGGTTGTGCTTTTTCTGTCCCTCTCAGATGGTGCCGTGATATAATTTGTTGCTCTCAGGGGCAGGGAGTTTGTGGTATTCCTTTTGCTCTCCAGAGCTGCTGCCAGATTCTTGAGGACCTGGTTGTGTCTCCAGGTGTAGCGGCCTTGTGAGAGGCTGGTCTTACAACAGAATATATAGAATAGAATAGAAAGTAAAAAGTAGATCATTAATAAGATAACTAAACATCTAAGCACAACTCTGCTGCTGGAAACCACTGAAACAAGACACTGATACCGGTACATCCAATGCATGTTCCTTCAATCAATCTGTTTGGATGGCATTATCATTGATTATTTACAAACATTTTGTAAACAGTTTTCTGTTCCTTCTGATAGTGTCAGGCTGAGTGTAGAAATGGTTTTATCTGTGAAAACCGGTTTTAAACAACAAAATAAAGACGGTGAGGTTGTAATTTAGCAGCCAGATATGCTAACATTTGCAGCAAGTATGTGTCATTTAGTACCCGGAAATACAGGAAAGATCATGCATTGCGGTGTAGCACATCACTCTGCATGTTTTCAGGTCCTCATCACTGCGTTTTAAACTGTCCTTCTATAAAAATATCTCTGTGGCCTCAGATGGTTTAAGCCTAGAAGCCGACAAAAGCGGAGCAGCTTTGGAAGCTTTCAAGCTGGGTCAGGCGATGTGTGCTCTATGTGGTCATTTTAAGCTCCTTTGCAGAGCTAGATGGAGTTGTACCACATCAGCACAATCCAGTGCGCACGTGAAGTGACATCACATCGACGGAGCCTCCATATGAAAACAAACGGGGATGCAACGGATATAAAAGCAAGAGGCAAGATCAAGGTGCGATGTTATGATGAAATAAATAGGTAAAAGTAAGTCCCAATAGTATGCCTACTGCATCCTAACTAGATTATTTTTATCGTCGGATGTAGTATGTAGAATAGAAAAAAGAAAGAGTATGCGATTCGGATCGCAGGGATGATCACATTCAGAAATAGCATTACGACAGTAGTTTCCCCTGCCCCAAGGTAGTAAAACAGCAACTTTATTGCACACTTTAATTGTTCACTTCTCAAATAACATTTTCAAATTCAAATTTAATTTCAACTCGGCCACCTTCCAGATCATTACCAGTGAGTAGATGTTATGGGGTCACCCTGACTTAAAGAGCTTCCCCTGTGAGGATTTCATTAGTGTGGGTGGAGAGTGGAGAGTTTCATTAGATTCTGAGTACCTTTTAATTTAGCATGAAAAAATGAAACCTTAGTGATACTGAAACGTAAAGAATATTGGTCCTAGTTTGGCCATTCAAAAGCCCTCTTTGTTAGCAATGCTTAGTTTAACTACTGGGGGTGGTAAAGCCTTATACAGTTTTAGGATTTCACATACATACTCCAGCAACATAACAAAGCAACCCCACAACTTTCATTGAATCAAAGGTTGCTGAACTCTGATTGGTGCATGACATTTGTGACATCACCTCCACCTCATACCAGTGAAGGTGAGTCGGGAAAAAACACATAAGAAATTCCTCTAAACTTTCTGACTTTAACATATGAAAGGTGTTAATGTAGGACCCCCATCCCTCATGGTAAGAGGTTGATTGAGAAACTAGTTTTTGGGGGGTTTTGAACGTACATTTTGTTAGCCTCATAGCATAATTGCCTAAATCATATTTACTCTAATCTACTTTTACTCTACATCTAATCTACTCTACATCTACTTCACCCTACTCTATAACCCTTAAAATATGACTTTTTAGACAATTATGTTATTAGGCTAACGAAAAGTAGATGTAGAGTAAAAGTAGAGTAGAGTAAATATGATTTAGGCAATTATGCTATGAGGTTAACGATTCCTGAGTGGATCTCAAGTGAATCCTGACTGACCTGCCAAGAGAAATAACAGTATTAGTGTTTTTTGATGAAATTTAAACACATATGTTGTACATGTAGTTAACTCCTCTTAGTTTGTCTGTACAAAGAGTTGTATAATGTTTTCTATGACTGGATGGAACTGTCCAATGTTAAGCAGGCAGGCAGTAATAAGGTTTCATTACAGAAGATATACTGTATGTTAGAGAGTTTTTGGTGCTAAACCCAAAGACCCCTAAAGTCAAGACATCTTGTCCTTACGCTGCACCAATTATTGGCATCAAAGCTATGTACTATATCAGGGGTGGCCAACCCGCGGCTCGCGAGCCGCATGCGGCTCTTTGCCCAGCTTTGTGCGGCTCTTCAGTTCATATCAAATTATGTGATTATAATTTTTTTTTTTTTTTTTTTTTTATACTTTTTTTTGTGTGGGCCTATGTGTGTGCATGTTCGCAAACGTTTCATGCGGCTCTTACGTTCGTTTTACATGTTGTCTATTATTTCATTTTTTATTTTATTAATGTGTAGGCCCTATGTGTATGCCTGTTCGCAAATGTTTAATTGAGGACGCAACATAACGTTCGCAAACGTTTGGTGCGGACGCAACATAAAACTGCCCGCTCAGCTTGGAGGGAGGTTTTCCGTGACCGTGAGTAAACTATTTGTGTCAAGTTCGCTCCAAAACAGAGTGGGAGAGTTCATATTTTTTGTTGAACGTTATGCCAAGCCATTCTGCCTTATATGCCAGGCGTCATTTGCGCATTTCAAGGCTTCAAATCTTCAGCGCCACTTCAGCTCTCTCCATGCTAAAAGTAAGTCCCACAAAGCAACATGCATAGTAAGAGAAAAACGCTATTTTAAGTTGTTATATTTTTGTTTGTGGACTTGGTTGAACTGAGAGTTTGTGTGTGAGACAGTGCACACAATGTTCATTGTTGAAAATGACTGCCCTGTCGTCTTTAGTCCAGTCCTGTCATTATCACAGGGGCGGCCTTAACGATCTGGGGGCCCGTTTCAAGTCCTAGTGTGGGGCCCCAGTGCCCCCCCCCCCCCAGTTCAAATGTTATTTTTTATTTTAATTTTATTTTTTTTATTACATTTTTTTCCTGATATGTATCCTAGTTCAGAGATGATATGTATTTTTTGTCTTTCTTAACTTTTTTTCATCACACAAACACTCCAATCCACTGATATGAGATCAGTTTGCAATTTTTAATTACTAAATTAATGTTAGGACTGTGGCCACTAGAACTGGTCTCTGTTCAGCAAAGGTCTTGAAAACAGCATAAGTGTGCTTGTGACATGCGTGCCACCCATGCATGTGTATAGGCACGTGTCCCAGCAGATTTTTGAAATCTGAATAAAAAAATTAAAGTTTGTAGTTAGCGAGTGTAACATGTTCTTAGCAAGGGCAGACTTTCATAAATAAAGGTTTATTTTTTTAGCAAGATATTTGGTCAAAAGCTAGTGGTCATCCGTCCCTCTGTCCAGTTGTTAGGCATCTGGCTGCTAGCAAGTTATGTTGTCTTGCTAATTTTACTATTCATCTGAGCTGAAATAAATAATGACTTTTTCCTTTATTATGTTCGCGAGAATGCACCAGAATGCTTAGATTACATGTTAAAAACACAAAAAAATCTTCTGGGGGGGATGCCCCCAGACCCCCCTTCAGGGGTTTAGCTTTCTGACAAACATTACAATGGATACTAACATGATTTGGGCATTTGGGATTATAAATCATCTTTGAATTGGTTGTACAGCATATCACATGCTATTCATTCAGGGGTGCGATGGCCACCCCACTCTAACTCTGTGGCCCACCTTGGCCACCCCCAGTCAAAATGTCCTGGAATCGCCACTGTGTGTACCCGTGTGTACAATGTGGCTCTTTGCAGTAACACAGTCAAAAATGTGGCTCTTTGTCTCTGACTGGTTGGCCACCCCTGTACTATATACTTTACATAATATTGAACTGCTATACTAAATCACTGGAATCCCCCTAAACATTTTTTACTGTATTATTAAAGAAATAACATAACAAGCCAGCCTTACTTGAACATCCCGTCAGCTCTTGTTATCAGTAGAACACCTGCTTTATTGGCCTATTTCCTCTTGTATAAGGCACATTAAATGTTATGTTCTGAAAATTAAAGGGTTTTAGATGCGACAATAACCTTGATTCAGTTTTAAAAAATACTGTCTCAGAGCTTTCAATCACGTTTTTAAAGCCTATAATCATCACCCTTTTTGTTGCCATTCTTTTTTATTTGTTGGGTTTAAGCCCTACTTGCACTGTTTATTTTTGTTTTAATGTTCGGGTTAAATTGAGTAGGTGAAAAAGTTATTCGATATTTGGACCATTACTCTTAAAGGTGAAGTAAGCAATTTATTTATGTTAATATAAGTGTTTATTCATACAGTGATCACTTATATAGTGTGCACGTTTCATAAAGCCGATCTCTCATTCACCCGTAATGTAATGTCGGCAAATAAACTTTCCGGGGATCCCACTATTTATAACCAATCAGAAGAGAGAACGCTACAAACCGGCACCCGTCTCACTGCCGGTGCACGTGCAGAGCGACAGACGGTTGAATGTGTATGCGCTTAAAATGGCGGAGCAGGTAAAAATCCTTCCCAATTACTGTTTTGATGGTTTTTATCATGTTTAATCACACTTATGGATCTAAGATGGTGCTAGATAACTCGCTGCTTGAAGACCGCAGTGCATTAATGTGGTGACGTGGGGACGAGCGAGGGGACTGCTAACTGCAGTCACTGACAGGGAGTTAGCTAAACTGACCATTCCGCTTACTGAACCTTTAAGCTAATCAGTAAGGAGATACGTGGTTCCTCGGGGCTATACACCAGCTGGAAACTTTTGAATAATAAGTGAATATACTGTATCAACCAGTTTCTGCAGCCAACACGTGTGGAGTTAATTCTGATTTCAGTTTCCAAGTCGAGGTTATGATTTGCAGTGCGATGAAAACTGTGGCACGCCGTACCCATTAAATGCCATCAGTGTATATGTCAGGTGGAAGCTTGTTGATTACAGGACCTGATGGAAGGCCTCCTGAAGGGATTTCTGGGCGAACAACAAAGCCAATGTGACACCTCTGCTGGAAGGCTGTGTGATTAGAGGCTATGCAATGCTTGTCTTTCTGGTATTCATGAAGGTCCCTCCACATGAAGCAAGGAGAAGCTTTAATTGCTTCTGGAAGTTCATTACAGTGTGATTGCTGTGCTGTGAAATTGTTGTAAACTTGATAATGGCACACATGAAATTTACAGAACTTTAATTGTACAAGGGGGAAAGTTTACTTGGTTGGTATTTTGCCAGTTCACTATATATGCCACATCAACCATCCGGAGCAGGAGGGAAGTCAATCAGCACATTTTGACGTGAGAAATGTTTGAGCGAAAAGATGACTTTCTCAAGGCTTCAAACAAGCAACCGCGTGTGTGAACTAACCAAAGCAAAGAGGCTGGAGGCTTTACAAATCGTTAGCCTCATAGCATTATTGCCTAAATCATATTTACTCTACTCTACTTGTTGTACTCTACATCTACTCTATTCTACATCTACTCTGCTCTACATCTACCTTTCGTTAGCCTAATAGCATAATTGCCTAAGTCATATTTTAAAGGGTTATAGAGTAGGCTGTAGAATAGAGTAGATGTAGAGTAAAAGTAGAGTAGAGTAAATATGATTTAGGCAATAATGCTATGAGGCTAACGAAATAACAAATGACACATTATTCCATTTAAACGTTATTTATATAGTACACTCTTGCTTACAGAAATAAACTCAGGAGTGTTTGCTGCCTTACCTATATTAGTCTGGTATGACCACTTGTCAATGGTGTAATGGTGGCTAAATCGTTGAGGCTTTTTTATTCAGAAGTGACTTCAAAAAATGCATTAATGCACAAACTCAGAACGACAAGAATCATGTAAATGCATTTACTTTGAATAGGCCAAACTACAAAGTGCTACACAGAAGTGCAACATATAAGTGCAATTTATTTTGTAACCATCATCATCTTCATAACCAAGGTGCAGTCGGAAGAGATGGGGCTTTCCATTTGGGAGCCTAAACAGCAAACTGTTGTGATTTTGTTGAGTGTATCAGATTGGTCAACATTTTACACATACATTGTCAATGTTGTTTTGAGACCCTCTGTATTGTTGTTTATTCAAAAATATTTGAACATACACCCAGGGCTGTCAAACCTATCACCAGATTCACAGATATAACATGGTCCTGGGGCGCTCCGATGGTGTGTAGTGGATAGCGCGCGTACCATATTGGCTCCAGCCTCCGTTGCAGTGGTCACGGGTTTGAGTCTTACCCGTGGACCTTTACTTCAGGTCATCCCGCTCTCTCTCTGTCTCCCCATTTCAACTCTGTACTGTCAAATAAAGCTTGAAAATGCCAAAAAAAATTATCTTAAAAAATAAAAAAATAAGATAACATGGTCCTGACAATAGCAAAAATAGACACACAAAAGAAAAAAGCACTTGCACAATCGGATTGTGTAGAATAATAACAACAGGTCCATGGAGCTATTACTTTGAGTTGTTTACAGGAGGACACTTATTAGTATTCCTCTTTCCATGCTACAGACCATAGTGTGAATAATGGTGGTGACTCATGTTGTGGAATTGAAATATGATCCTCTAGAATGATGAGAATTAGGCAATTAATACCAGATGACACAATGTTTAAATACAAAATAAACAGATCTTTAATGTTTGCAAACATGAGTCAAGACAACAATACAGCAATGGGATTGTAATGAAATGACTGGAGAATGTTATAGCAAAATCTATTAACGTACGAACATCAGCCTACGTAATACATTGTCAGGGTTGGAATAATGAGACATAACAACATATGTTGGTGCGGCCTAGTCTCCAGTACATACTATCTTAGTTATAACAACTTGACTTTATGTTACATAAGACTAAGGTCAGAAATGTTTGGTCTATACTATGAAGATTCACAATTTATGACAATACAATATAGTATAAATATATTTCATATATTCACACAATATTAATTTCCATAACACTCATCTTCCACATTGTTAGTTCCCCATCCAGTATTCAACCTCAAACATGATCTTTCTGTCTTGTTGCTACTGAGACACCTTCATGTATCTGTGAATACTGCAAATTAAACTATGCTTTGAAATGTTTTTAGTTTTTTTGGAAAGTTTCCGGTAAATTACCGGAAAGTTTCCGGAAACTTTCCACGGGAACTTTGGCCCGGGAATTTTGGGAATATTCAAAATGGGAAATTATAGGAATTAACTAAATGTCTGTAATTTAAATAATTTTTTTTTGACATCCAAACATAACTCTAAACATTTAAACACTATGTTTGGGCATAGGCAGACATCCATGCAAAATAATACAATTAAAAAACATTACATTTGAACAGATTTATTTGTAAGAAGAACTTTATCAAGTTGATTATTTTATGAACAATCAATAATTTCACTGAACAACAAAAAGATGAATGTTGAGTTAAATATTAGTCATCTGTCTGAACCCAACCATTCAATAAATAAAGTCAAATGCCCCCCATGTGATGGAGGAATGCACAGAGCATGTAGGGGGCATGGCCTCAGTACCCCTGCAGTATTGTATTTGCATAAAATCTGGTTGTTTTAGTCAAGATTATGCTAAAATAAATTTGTGCCCAACTATATGTAAAATCACAGTTTAAGCCTCTGTAAACCTGGACTAGTAAAAATCAATATATGATATCAAGTTGGGTGTCTCAATAAACTTTAAAAAAAAATCTGATTTGAAATTAAATATTCATAAATATATTAAAACTTAGTTGAAAAAACTGCTTTTTACAGTCTAGAACGTTTGCCTGGACTGAAATAACATAGTTAAGAGAATTTAGTGCATTTGGGTGGCTTTAAATTGAGTAAATTCCTGTTTATTCCCGTTAATTCCCAAAATTCCCGTTAATTCCCATAAATTCCCGTTAATTCCCATGGAAAGTTTCCAACTTTGAAAATTCCCGGAATTTTGCAACCCTAGACCTGACCAACTGAAGCAACCCCAGATCCTACTGTACACTGTCACACAGGCTTGTACAGTAGGCACTAGGCATGATGGGAGCATCACTTCATCCACCTCTCTTCTTACCCTGATGTACCCATCACTCTGGAACAGGGTCAATCTGGTCTCATCAGACCACACAACCTTTTTCATTGCTCCAGAGTCCAGTATGTATGCTCCCTGGCACATTGAAGCATTTTATCCTGATAAGCCCCACTGATAAGTGGTTTTCTTAAGGCTACACATCTGCCGAGTCCATATCCCTTATGTTCTTATTGCATTGTGCTTGTGGAAATGCTCTGACATTCACTATTAAACATAGCACAGAGTTCTACTATATTCTCCTCAGTTGTTTTCTTTGTGTTATGCAGACCTAATAATAATTTCACCCCTCTGAAACAGAGTTACATCTTTTCCAAAGCCACAGCATATGTCTTCTTCCATGGTTGTTTAAGAAATAGGAAGCTATACACTACAGTTAGGGTTAAATAACGTGTTGCCAACTGAAACATATTAATCACTGCAGTGTTTGAGTGATGGAGGGCTCTTAAATATCAAAGCCTAGTAAAATCCAGGTAGTGACTTTTTTTTGGGCGGGCATTGTAGGGTCACAGTATGCATTGTAACATGTCTTGTCAGGAAAAGACACATTTCTAATTAACAACATTACCTACTTTATTGTGCCATGAAATTGTGCTTGTTGGCTTCCCGTCAAGGCTTATTGTAGCACTAAATGGAACAGCGGAGACATAGTTAATGTGATTAGTTACACCTGTGTTTTTCCATTTTGACAAAATGTGTAAAGGCCAAAACAAAGGCCAACTGTTAGAAGGAGCTTTTTAATGACATTTCATAATTGGATTATTGGTGTGCATGAGCATATCTAACGCATGAATGAGCCAAAACACTGAACCCACATTCAACATTTGAATTCGTCACAACTAATGGCGGTGTTCATGCAATGGACAAACTAATTGCAAAGCTTCTCGAGTGATAAAATGTGTCTCATTGCTATAGTGATGTACAGGTGTATTCCAGAAAAGCATGACAACACCACCGGGTGTGGTTATACAGTAAGTGCTATGTATACAAGCTTTTAGTACAATGTATTGAAACATGAGTATAAAAAGCTAGGGGGCAACAGTATCGCCTTGAGTTCTGTGTTCACCTCAGCACTCCAATTGGATACTAGGGGGAGGAAATGGGATGCAGGGGATAATGGCATATATTGCTGTCTTCTTAGTCAAGATGTTTCGATCCTGCAAATAGGGGCTTTAATGTTAGTCTTGTTAAATTCACTGGAATGATCCATTTGAAGTGCAACCATTTAATATAGTTACCTCCCTAATACGTAATAGTATGGACACTGTAATTCAGAGGTCTGTGGGCTTATGTGTGTAACATGACCATTTGAGATGCCTGTTCATTGTATAATCAGTCGCTGGGTGCTAAACGCTGACTAGTTAATGCAGATTCATTTTCCTCTTCCATCCGTTATGCTTATCGCCGATCATTTTTGAAAGGGAAAATGTGATGTATATTTCATATTCATTAACTCAAATTAGGCTTGGCTTGTTCATCAGCATACGCACGTCATTAAGTGGCATGCTGCCATCTCCGGCTCTTTACCGACCTGGCAGCCGACCTTATCTTACTTTAACTGAACCTGTTCTATTATTATCCACTCAACTATCTCCCATTACCATTAAAGGGGAGTGAAATGACAGCCATTTTACCTCGACTTAACTCTATCCCTGTGCCCTGGTTATACCTCTTACTACAATCACCACACTTAACTGCCTGTGGCGCTGGCCTGGGCCAAATGAAATTTTTCTTTGCCTATCTGCCGACCCTAAGTGGATTAACCATTAGAAAGAGCCTGAGGATGTCATCCCCATAGCCCCTCTGGCACCTTATATCAGTCGCAAAGGCAAAACCACGGACAAGGGTGGTCTTAAAGGGGGAAAGCTTTGCACTGGCTCGGTAATAGACAAGCAAGGTTGTATATTGGATTAATAGGGCTAATCAGAAAAGTAGATCAGTGAAGAATTGAAATGTTATTGATTAGGACACAAGGCCCTCAGTGCCACCTGATAGCATCTCTTATTTACCAACTAGCCTGATGATCGCTGGGCGCTGATAAAAAGCGGACAATGCCCTTGAGTTTGCCCAGCAGTAAGGGTAAGGACTTTGCATATCTGCTTTACAACACCTGAAGACAGGCAATCCTGCACAGTGTGCGCGCATGGATATTGATTTCATTTTGTTATAGATTATTCTAGTCCTATCTATAAGAAAAAAACATGGTCAGCAACTGCTTGCGGAATACATTTTATCAAGTTCATTTTGAATGTCATTCTGAGGACAGAACATACTCAACATTGTAAATGTTTCTTGTGACTGTAAAGTGTGAATGTGGCTTCGGCCTGTTATTTAGACTCGCAATTGTGAACCAACATTCAAGAGTCATACAGGGAGAAATCCATCATAGAAGAGAACAAAAACAGATACCATTTTTTCATCCACAGTAGCCCCATCGTCGGACCAGAATGCAATGCAGCTATGCAAGGCAATTGGCGTTTTGAGCAGACACACCCCAGTGTTCATAGAATTGCTGGCTGTGTGTGCAACAATATATTTATTTGCTCACAACCCCCGCTGAGAACGAGGGCGAAAAAGACCACATCTTGTTTTTTTTCTTTAGAAGTGAGATAGAAGTTGGTGAGGCAGTTTGATAAGATATATATGGGGGAGGCTTAAGACACTTTATCACAATCTAACTCTGGAATGCACTTAACAAACCGATGATACATAAGGTTGATTTGTCCTTTAAAACAAGACTCATCTGTCCTCACTTATCTCAGAACACCACACTGAATCTAAAACGTTTACAACTCGAGATGAAGATTTAGTTGCACTCTTTCCCACTGATGAAGTTCTAATTTGGTCAGTTTGGCATATTATAGCAACGTAACAATGGAGAGCGAAGGACTGGGATGAGATATATGCAGAGGACAGAAATAATAATCGAGAGCCTTTCATTTATTTGCAGGGCCTACCTGTGGAGCAATACTTTATTCAGCTCAATGCAATTATGAGAATATCCTTGAAGCCTGTAGTACAATGAGATTGTGTTAATAAAAAAAGGTGTCATCCACCTATTTTCATTCTAACTAAGCCGTATTTAACTACAATAGTTGAATGGCAAAATTGGATAAAATTCCCACAAAAGGCTTCATGAGGGTGTGAAGCTGTACGTTTTATATCTGTGAAGACCTTATTAAATAGGAAAATATTACAAAGGAGGATTGGCGCTACTGCAGAGCAGTTTCAAACCCCAGTTTAGACTAGCCTGATCCTACCAGACCATCGTACTTCATTTAACCCTCATGCACACCTCGCACCATTTTCTGCCATTTGGCCTTTTTTTTTGTTTTTGTTTTTTGAATAACTTTGGCTGTGCTTATGTTAGCCTAATACATTTTGTCCAGGGTTAATTTTTATGAAGATACTTTCTGAATTTCTACTCAGCAACTTCATAGCACCTATAATAAAGGCAGGACATTTTTTTGTTACACTTGACACCCTCAGACCATTTTCTGCCGTCATTCACTTCCATTCAAAACGGCCGTTTTTTCAAAATTTGATCCTGCTGACAAACCAGCATAAAATATATTTTTCTATTATTTTGTGCTTTCATCCTAGACAAAAGATTGTGATTTTCACCCCAACTACTAGTTGGTGCCCTTTAGGTATATTTTACATGGGCTTGAATGACAGGCTATTTTCCTGGTTGTCAGTCCTGCAATAGTGTTGCCCCCCAAAGGTCAATGTCAAAAAATATTTCAACCTAAATGGTGTTGATGTGTTGGTAGGGATACCAGTGTGTGGTGTATATGTAGATATTGAGAAATTATGGTTTGTGTGTGTGTGTACAGACAGCCAAACTTCAAACACCCAAACTTGTATGTAAAAAATGGCTCAATTTGAAAGCATTAAAATCTGTAAAAACCTATCTTTTTCAAACCATAGCCATGTTGACATACATATGTAAATGTGATGATATTAGGCATGCATCCCAAACTTAAGACACCAAAATTACACTTTTTACCCCCACTTAGCTGAATTATTCATTTACTTCACCTTTTACTGATAAGTCAAATTGCTCCCTAAAACAAAACAAGAAAAAAACATGATTTTTTTATAATTTCTGTAATTTTTTAGAGTTGCAGACCTATACATAATAAAATGAGCAACACATGAAAGGTTAGGGTCCATATGGATACCTAAGGGTTGTGTCTGTGTGTTTGTTGTGAAATTATTGTGTGTGCGTATGTGTGTGTCTTTGTGTGCTTCCATATATATGCAGCTAAAAGGTGCTATTTTGGGGCTTTCAAGTGGCTGCTCACCCAGCATGCATAAAAGTTCACTGAGACTCTCCCAAAACTGTGTGTGTGTGTGTGTGTGTGTGTGTGTGTGTGTGTGTGTGTGTGTGTGTGTGTGTGTGTGTGTGTGTGTGTGTGTGTGTGTGTGTGTGTGTGTGTGTGTGTGTGTGTGTGTGTGTGTGTGCGTGTGCATAATAAGGCCACATTTGTTGTGGTAAAACAAATAATTTTTAGTAGTTTATATAGATTGTATTCATGTGGATAAGAATAAAGAACAGCTCAGAGCCTCTTTGATAATGGAAAATCCTTCGTTCGTAAATACTCTTTGAAGTGATGCGCACTCCTGCATCTTGCAGCGCTACAAAGATGCCGATGAAGTGAAAACAAAAGTCTGGGAAAGTCTGGGTTTGTTTACACAGGTGCAACATTGACCAATGTTTTAAGTATGGGTGTAGGGCACACTGCTCATTTACAGCATGGCCAAGCATTACCAATGTCACAGACACAATTGCAAAAATTGCCAGCGAAGTGTGTTCTTCTTCCATTGAATGTCTTTTTCTCTCTCTCGCTCTCTCTCTCGCTCTCTCTCACACACAAACAAACACACACACACTCACTCATGCTCACACACAAACGCGCACATACACCCACTCACTTACTCACTCACACACAAATGCGCGCGCACACACACACACACACACACACACACACACACACACACACACACACACACACACACACACACACACACACACACACACACACACACACACACACACACACACACACACACACACACACACACACTTTTGGGAGTGTCAGTGAACTTTTGGGTGAGCAGCCACCTGAAAGCCCCAAAATAGTACCTTTTAGCTGCATATATATCTATTCTAGCCTGTTCTACTGTTCGATTTATGTTTTTTGTGATATAAATGTTGCTGTTTCTCAAAAACTAAAAATGCAAGAATGTCAATCTTTTTGTTAATCGTTAATAGATCCTATCTCGTAAACATCCACACAAAAAAATCCATCTTGCATCTATTGTATGGAAAGGGTTCAGCTATTATCATTTTTATATATAGAAAAAGTGTAATTTCATCACAAAAACTAGCCTGAAAAGGGTAAAAAACAATGAAAAATCAATGAATATTAAATATGTATGTAAAGAGCACAAGTGGGGTAAATGGTTTATAAAAAAAAAAGTAAAAAAAAACATTATTGTATAGTGTTTTCATGGCAGTTAATTGGGAGTGGCTTCTTGTGGCCGCGAGGGTGTCAAGTGTAACAATTTATTTGCATCTGAGCATGCGCAAAAACTAAACATGCCTCAAATTTTTTTTGTGTGTAAATCATTCATATGCCCTAGACTCTAGTTATTCCACTTAAAAAAATCAACTCTGCATCTATTATATATAAAAAAAAATCATTTTCTTCGTTTTTAGGGGGAGAAAAATACTGACTTTGACACAAAAACAATCATTTTAAGCATTAAAAGCAAATGAAAATCAACTAATATTAAATATGTATGTACAGAGCACGAGTGGGGTAAATGGTTTATAAAAAAAAAAGTAAAAGAAAACATTATTGTATAAGGTTTTTATGGAAGTTAATTGGGAGTGGCTTCTTGTGGCCACGAGGGTGTCAAGTGTAACAATTTATTTGCATCTGAGCATGCGCAAAAACTAAACATGCCTCAAAAAATTTTTGTGTGTAAATCATTCATATGCCCTAGACTCTAGTTATTCCACTTAAAAAAATCAACTCTGCATCTATTATATATATAAAAAAATCATTTTCTTCGTTTTTAGGGGGAGAAAAATACTGACTTTGACACAAAAACAATCATTTTAAGCATTAAAAGCAAATGAAAATCAACTAATATTAAATATGTATGTACAGAGCACGAGTGGGGTAAATGGTTTATAAAAAAAAAAGTAAAAAAAAACATTATTGTATAAGGTTTTTATGGAAGTTAATTGGGAGTGGCTTCTTGTGGCCACGAGGGTGTCAAGTGTAACCAAAAAATAAGGGTGGCACAAGGGTTAATTTGTACAGAAGGTCTGGAATCACTCAATTGACAAACGTTCACTCACTTGAAGGTGGGTGTCTGTTGAAGTTTAAAACTATTGGATCTGCCCAGTCCCACTCTGGATCTGCCAACCAATCGCATAACGTTTGGTCGTGACGTATGTCATGCGCCGGCTTCTGACTACAACTGAAACTGCCGCACGACCTCAACGTCAATGTTCTCAGCCACTCCGTCTGTTCGCTGATTTGACCGGTAAAAATCTGCCAGGGAGAAAACCCGCTAATATACCGCGGGACCAGACTGACTACTGAAGGGAAATGAAAATTGAGCGGAAGTAGGTAGGCGTCATATAATACCAGTAAAATATGTCAACCATATTGACACAGATATAACTTAAGTTCGAATTGTACAATCAGGTGCGCAACTAATATCAATTGATTGCACACGAATGAATGATAGGGGTTAGGGAAGTATAGGCCTACCACTACAATATGAAATAAAATAAGCAATTTCTTGTTTACTAATATGTGGCGTTTATTATTTTGTCTAATATGGGCATGGTGCATATTCCTATTAAATGGCAGGATGTCTTCAGGATTTTACATAATGACAAATTCCGGTTTAGTTGATTTGACCCTGCAAGTCTCCACTGTATGTATTTAGCTATAGCTATGCTGTTTCTGGATTAGAATGTTACATTCATTTCTCAATTTATGTTTTAAGTTCTGCAAATTGTGAGGAAAATGAGCTCATTCTGCGAAACAGCAGAACCTGCCAGATGTTGACGAGATCTCCTGTATTTTGACATTTGGTGAAGTTTCTGACATTCCAACATAGTTTCTGAATCTTTTGCTTAACAGTTGAATAAAACAGTGTCAGGTGCTTCAATTAAACTTGTATTCTGTGCATAATGTGATGAACGATGCCAGCCATTCCATCAGAGTGCTGTTTGGATACTTTATTCGGATAACTTGGTATACTGCACGACTATTAACTCTGGCGATATATATCTGAGAAACGAGAGCTGGAGAAATATAAAGGGAGCTGTATGAAAAGAATATTCCCAAGCCTTAGACCAATATGGGATTAAGATTTGACTCAACATTGTTGGAGGCGTCGGTCTGCAGAGCCTGTAATGGAATCCAACCTCAGCCTGCCATAAGGAGTGGCAGCCAAATAATTCCATTTGTCTGTCATTCTGTGAGGTGTGTAAGGAGTGCCATGATTGACACAAGAATGGAAACTGCAGTAGAATATAAAGAATATTGCCACGTATACAGTATGTATTGCTGATGTGTAAAAACATGATCAATAATGGAACAATCACAGTAAGCTTTTGCTTTGTGATGGTGCACTACAAAAACGTCGGTATGCTATGGAACTAGTTAATCACTTCTAAAGACAATGATACAATTGCTATAAGTGACGTTCTATAAATTCACATAGAATAATTATTATACACAAACATTCTGGGATCTATCTATCCATCTAGCTATTTATTTATCTATTTTATCCACCTATCTGGACACACTGATTAGATTTATGTAGGGTAGATTTAAATCTATGGTTGAGTAAGAGAAAAAGTAATTGTAGGTATATTTGTGCGTATGAAAGACAATGGTCCAAATAAGTACCCTAATGTACCTTAGAGGGCACTACCCCAGTGACAAGCTGTTGTACCACTAACGGTACGTACAATAATGTGTTTATTCTTCTATGAGTGTTACAAGAAACAAATCCTATAAAATCTCCACTAACGTCTGATAAATGCCTCTCACTGTAATGCAAGAATTTCACATCATTAAGACCCATGTTAACCTCAGGAGATCCGTAGAGTAAGTGCAGTGTAGATGGGACTTTTTTAATTCCATCCCCTGAAGTAAGCTTAGTGCTATTATACTACTGCAAAGCAAACCTCTGCACTTCCTTGTACGGTTGCTAGAAAACCCTCTCTGTCTCTCCAAATCTGGGAGATACTCCCCGGGGCACCCACTGGGAGAGCTGACTGATCCCCTGGGTGCTGGGTGTATGATCTGGTCCTCCTCCCACCCATATGTCCCTGACCGGGGGGGAAGGGGTGGGGTGCCGTCAGTCTCGGCACTTCCCTAATGGTGATTACTGCCTCCAACCTGGGAGTGTTTGAGAAAATCAGCATCCACCTGACTCTATCAGGGGGGAAACACTTTATCCTTGTTTGTTTCGTGCTTGTGCTGTAAAGATTCACATACTCTCCTTTATGTGATTTTAATTGAAGCAGTTAAGCCTCCTCCTTGGAGGAATCTCGCTACTGAGCACTCAGAGTTGCACACAAATATGTTATGTATAGAATGCAGGTGGGCAAGAGTTACCCAAGGAGCAGGTAGAAAGAGATGGGGTCAAGCAATGTGTGTGCGTGCAACCCGATCTGTGTGTGTGTGTGTGTGTGTGTGTGTGAAGGGCCTGACTAAAGAAGATAAACTCCTCAGTCCTCACCTGCCTCCTCACCGGCCTGTTGGAGCTTTGTGTGAATGTGTGTGTGTGTGTGTGTGTGTGTGTGTGTGTGTGTGTGTGTGTGTGTGTGTGTGTGTGTGTGTGTGTGTGTGTGTGTGTGTGTGTGTGTGTGTGTGTGTGTGTGTGTGTGCGTGTGCACGTGCGTGTTTGTGTGGTCAGAATGGGGGTTGCCAGATTGACAGAGGGTTGAGCTTGGTAAACTGGCAGTGACACCTTAGCAACCTTCTAGCGACCCTAGCTTCCAAAGCCTTGCCTGGGCTGTTCCACTGCGCTGCGTATACTGGGGCTGAAACATAATGGCCTCTAAAGCTGGGATTGATGTTATCGTTGCCCCGGGGTTGCTTTGTGAGCCAGTTAATGGGGTTGTTAACCGAATGTGGCCCGGACAATGCACCTTACACACACACAAGCACACACACTTCTTCTTACCACCAGTATAGACTTCGTAGGGGAAAGGAGAGGTTATAACTTGTCTTTTTTCTTATATAGCCTTACCACATGTTTGCTGCCAGGCCTGTGGACTAGGCTGTATAGGTTTTATTTTTTATTTTATTTTATTTTAGTAGAAGAGAGAAAGGAGCGCTTTGTTTGGCAGATGATGTGTCAGCAGGTTTCAGCTTTAATACCCTGAGGGCCTCACTGGAGTATGGATTTATGCACTATAGTGTTTATATACCCATGACCCATGGGGAGGAAGGCACTCAATGGCTCTTCCTGGCGAAAGTGAAGATTACAAACAAACTTCAGGAGCTGCTCTGCGCACCCCATGGTTTCAGCAGGACAAACCCTTCGTTCCAATCCCCATACTTCCCTACTATTTAATATGCCAGAAAAAGATTTATGATGTCCCAATACATGCACATCAATTATAGTATGCTGAAAATACATGAATGCTCCACTAACTCCAATTGAATTTTTTAGTATTTGTCTTTATTCTTGACATTTCTCGACATAATAAAAAAAATCTTCCTTATCTGATTTTCTTTTCTCTTTCCTGTGGCCCTTTAACTTTTCTGTACTTTAGTATGTAGTGTAGTAAAAAGAAAGAGCATGTGATTTGGAACGCAGGGAAAATTTCAGTACCTGAAACTTTTTTTTAATTCTTTGGCATTTTTGCCCTTATGCTGGGCTTACACTACACAACTTTTCACGCGATTTGACAGTCGCAGACAATCTTCCAATGTCGGACTGAAATCACAGAAGTCGTGCTGGAGTTGTGGCGCGCTCCCGTAATCTCAGTCGTTTGGTGTAAAGGCCAGGACACACCAGTCCGACTACCCGAAAATGGTGACTGCCGATTCAGGGAGCTCCAGTCTTCCCGTCGGGCCGAAAAAGTGCAAAAGAACACACCAAAACGACTGCTGATTATCCGTACGCTCTGCGCTTGCGCGGGACGTAATGTCTCCATAACAGCAGGCGGCGCTAATCTGTATTGTGGCCCGAAAAAATACGGAAGCCGGAAATGATGGGACAGCTCTCTAGACGATAAACATAGATAGAAATACGTATTTATATTTATGGACCATAAAGAGCACCATTTTTAGCAGAGAGTGTCGAGCATGGTGTCGGGCAGTCAACAAGGGTTGATGCATGTGAGTACTCGCTGAACGAAACAAACAAACACATCAAAACGATGGCTAACTGTTGTTAGCTGTTTGTGCTACCCGCCTCACTTCCGGGCTTCACTGATTCGCTAGCCCTCCACAAATCAAATTGCTCAAACTGAAAGACTGTCCGCCGCCGATTGAACATCGGCTCAAAAGAAGCCCGACGACATCAACTACAACCGATTTCACGGCACACACCAAACAGATTCGTCTCTCCGTCCCCTCGAAACTCTCGACGGCGATTATCGGGCCGGTGTGTCCTAGCCTTTAGGTGGTCATCCGACCCGATTTCAGCCAGTCTTATTCCCGTCTTGACGTTCCAACATTATCAAACAGGTTTGATATTATCGCTAGTCTTAGGGGGTTGGCTCAAGCGAAATGACGTAAACACTGTCACACTCTCGCATGCACCAAGCACGACGCAGGAGGAGCGGCATTTGTCGCGACCTGTGTCCGCCGCCTGTGAGGCACTTCATAAGGAAACTTTTTCCTAGCAGCCTCGTCTGGAGAACCAGGCTGACAGCCGCGCAACCTTAACACTTTACCGTCAAATACAGGGTTAGGAGTTAAAGTTATTGGGGGACGAGATCAGCAAATAAAGCTGGTCAAATAACTAAAGGAAGTCCCGGCTCGGAATATTGAATTAACCTTTTTTTAATTAAATAATCACAATCGCGTTTGCGGAAATAATATTAATCTCAAAAGGAATCTAGTTGTAGTCTTGCAATATGAGACCCCCTGTCTTTTCAAAATCTCACTCTGTGACTGATAACTAATGACTAGTTGTCTTCAAGTGTGAGTTGATTGTCTTTAGATGTGAGAGTGTTTCAGTCTTCAGTCTTTTCAAAGTGTAAGCCCAGCATAAGTTGAAGATTGAAGTTTAGAGATTGATAGGAACTTGGGGACATCACTTTGGCATGACATACAACAAAGGTCCCCTGTTGGTTTGATGCTGTTGGAAGTTTTGCAGTATACATGTTGAAGTTGGAGTCAGCTATTCTGGAAAGGAAATAGTGATTTACATTGTTTCCATCATCCATTTGCCTTTTTTTCAGGTCCGTTTCACTATTCAATATTCAAGATTCATTGGCCCTCATTTATCAAACTTGCGTGGAAACTGGTGCAGATTCTGGCGCAAATACCTCCCTACGCCAGGTATCGGTGGGATTTATCAAACAGTCGTATCTCGCCAATCTCAGTGTACGCCAGGCCATTATTGATAAATGCGGCGGCTGAAAACGATCGTATCACGCCCCTATATTTTCTCAGTTTAGAGGCCTCGCCCAGAGGTTTTACGACATGGATATGCGCATTACGGCACAGAAGAGGAACTTCTCTGAAGTAGAAATTGACAGAATAACAGCGAAAGTAGAAAAAAAAAAGAGTTTCATTTCGGAGCATTACAAGCGGCATCAAAGAACGACAGAAGGCAGCAGTTAGGAAGGAAATAACTGCTGCGGTCAACAGCGTTGGTGTTGACAACAAACGATCTCCAGCTGAGGATTTTGCATTTTAGGTTTACATCAGTAGGCTACTATCGCTCAAATGCTATAAAACAGCATATACAATTATATGTCGCCATTTCTTTACATAGATGAAGAAAAAGTGGTCTGACTCAAAAATCGCCACTAAAAAAAGCATGTTGCTGTTCTGAAATGCAACCAACTGAGGGTGCGGGCATAATATAAGTGGTAGAGGAGAAACAGACGCACCAACTGTCCGGTAATGGTCCCCATAAAATAAATACAGGTCTGCAGAGATTTGAATGATTAGAATGTATTGGCCCTTTTAGATAGCACTACTCAAAAGGGTTGTAAAAACTAAAAATAACACATTTTGCGTTTTACTGTATGACAGCACGAGTGGTCAGCCCGGCTGTCAGCTGCACAAGCCGACCCGGCAACGATCAGCTGTGAGAGGCCCACTGTCCTGCTCCACCAACAGATCGGAAAAACGTGCCGGTTAACGGTGGAAATAAATCGCTCGCTTAAGCGATCAATGACACATTAAAAGAGGAACTAACATCTAAAAAGTGCATCAAATAAATAAAATGTTAAGCTGAATGTTGTGCCGTGTATTTTTATCATAAAGAGCAGTGTAGGCCTACTACATATTTAATACTGTGGCTAACATTTTGAATGAATGCAGACCCCGTGCCTCAGTGTCCCCCCAGCTGCTCCAGACGGAGACAACTGCCCTTACGCAGTCCCATGCAACGCTCCTAAGTGGCCTGTGTGCGCACTATTGAATCAGTGCTCCTACTCAGTTGCACACCATAAGCTGCACATTTTTAAGTGATTAATATCTTTATTTCGGTCTGAGCAAACACTGCATTTGTATTATCTTCTAATAATTGTCCAACAAAGTAATCGGCTACCCGGCACAGCCTGCACTGCGAGTCCATGCTGTTTTCAAACTTGCGTACACGAGCTGAGAGCTGGCGTGGGATTTGAGCGTATCCTACGCTCACGTCTATATTGATAAATGCCGAGGTTTGCGTGGAAATGTGCGTACACCCACTTTTCTGGTCTATGCAAGGTTGATAAATGAGGGCCACTGTGTTTATTGTCGTATGTACAATGAAAAAGATGTTCTCAGTCATACAAAAATTCTTCCTTTGTTTTCCACAGACTGAATGCCAAGAAAGAAACATGAAAATATGCAATATACAAGTAAAATAGAAAAAAAGCAGAAACAATACAGAATATACAATTTACTGTGTGTGCTGTCAATGTGTAGCAAATTCCTGTCTGCTGTATGTTAGCAGTTCATGGCATGCAAAAAGTAAAAGTAGAAAAAAACAAAATACGCACTAAAAAGAAGAAAATCTTGGCATTCCACTGCGGAGCGAACAAACATGTCTGCCTCGGGGGGTGCCATCTTGTAGCAATAGCAATAGGCAGTCTTTACATCCTTCTTCCTATAGCGACTTCCTCCGAATGTGTCTTGCATATATAATGTGTTACCATATCACAAACATGGCAGGGTTGTAGCTATGCCCACTGAGAACAAGGTTTTACTACATGCAAGGGAATCCATCCACACTTGTCAATTTGGTTCTAAATTGTCCAAATGACTCATAGTTGTCCAAAATTGTCCAAATGACTCAAAGTATCGACCCACAGTTCCTTTCTGCTCATTTGGCAGTATAAAAACAAAAACCACTTGCATTTGAAAAATGAAGCTAACAAGGGTGTAATGCAGACAAATGTTGCTCTTGAACAAGAAAAGGAGTGCAGTCCCAATGATTAGAATTGATGTGCTCAATATGTTGCATCAGGTTTTTTTTAAGAGCCTACCTGAAGCAGAAAATGTGGAAACCTAAACTAAACACCACCGCCGCCCTCCGCTCCACTGCCTGCTAACACCACAGCTGAATCCAGCCGCAGAGAAAATACTGAAGTTACTGATGACTTCTCACATGAGTGGGCTGCCTCAATGTATCTCTCTGCGTTTAGCTCCCCCCTCCGCACACAGATAGAGACATAGGAAACAACTTTCTCCCTTGTTCTTTTTTTTTACGAGCCACTGTACTTCTTAATTGCTGCCGTTCTCCCCACCACCATCGTCGTATACGGTGTCAACTTGTGTTTCTCACTGTCTTGCAACATTGCCACAGATGTGACAGTTGTTAGCGTCATGTGTTTGGTTTTGGTCAGGCTCCATTTCGCGTTTTTGCAGCCTTGAAATTGGGTATCATTTCAGTATGAGATGTGGCTGTGGGTTGGGACTGTCTGTGGTTACAGAGCTATGGAGTGGGTTGAGGGGGTGGGGGGGGGCTAATAGAGTTGGGAGGTGACAGTTGTCTTTGTCTTTTTCTGGAAGGAGTAAACAATGCTTTCCTATCAAATATATTTTCCCCAAGCCGTACAAACGTGTGTGCTTGTTTTGTGTGTGTGTGTTGTGGCGTGCATGTGTGCGTGTGTGTAGGTGTGTGTGTGTGTGCTTGTGTGTGTGTATTTCCATGTGCCCAGGCTCTTGTGTCCATGCCAGTTTTTCTGGTGTGCAATATGAATGTGGGCAGAGGGAAACGGTGTCTAATTTGGGGATTCATTTTGAACAAAGCCTCAGTACTTAAAGTGCTACGGTTACTGAACAGTGGGGAGAGTTTTTTTTTTTTAAAGTGGCTAAAAGATTCTTCCTTCAGCATTAAGTCCTGGTGTGGATGGCGGCCACACTTTGCGAGACTTGAGGCGGAGGTAATGAGACCCATGTGGAGGATGGCTCTAATGTGCTATCGCTGTTCTGAGATCTAAGGTGGAGTGTCCTCGCTTTATACTTGAAAGAATTCTGCTGTGGCTCTTACAGCGTGTGGGTGGCACACAAGTGCAGGAGAGTACATGGGCAAGATGGGGAAAGCAGAATAATCATTGGTTCTAATTAACATTTTGTCACATTAGGCCTTTTGCTATCAAGATATATTTTCTACAGATGAAGGTTGAATAATGAAGCTATGTGTCTTGCTTATGTTTTGTGATGGGACTTTGTATAGAGTGTGCATGGCCAGTCCTCCACAATGTATTTCAGGATCAGCTGTCCTCCTCTCTCTCGGCTGTATCACTCCATTGCTATCCACATTTATTTGGTTTGGTTTGGTGGCATTGTTTTTCACCACTACACATTCACACGACCACACACTTAAACTATTGGTTAACAATTACATACATTTAGTTTCACCCTCAGAGGCCCACAGGTCTGGTATGTGTTGATGTTGCATTAAAACTTGTCACAAAATGACATAACCAATGTTACAGTATATATACGTATTTATTGTCGACAAAGTAAAGCATTGATGGTGAGCCCCTTAGAGGCGCAACATTACATATTGTGCGTTAAATGTATTGTGTTGCATTATCTGTAAGTTAACAATTGCTTGTCCTTCCCAATACGACATTTGGCCATGGCCTAAGAGCACGGACATGTATGTTGTTCTTTAGAAAGTAAGAATTAACATTAAAATGTTTGATAAAAAAATAGTTTCAGAATCATCCAGCTGGTTTTTAGCATTAGCAAAGAGCTTCCAATCAATGATGTCACATTAACAGACACATATCACATGTTATTTGTCCTGTAGTGTAACTTGCATGAGGTTAACTAACAGATAATGTTAAAACAAAAAAAGGGGGGGGCTCCGACCCCCATTGGGTTCCAAGACTGTGACATGAATTTTTCCACCCTGCCCCTTTGAGAGTCTATGCCCACCCTTCTATCAAAATGTGAAGCTATCCATTGATAGAGAATATCAGTTCAGTTAGCTCCATTAGCATAGGGGCTAACAGTGCCGCAAACTATTACAACCAATGGAGAGAAGACCAAATGTATGTCGTGTTGTTTGCATCAGCAGTGAAGATCTGTAAAGCCCTTGAAAGGCATCGAGAAAGAGATGACACAGAGAGATTAGCTGATTAGAAACCTGTATAACATTGACAGTCAGAATGGGATTTGCTGGGTGATGGGCCATATACTGTAAATGTGCATCATGCCTGCCACGGTAGGGTGATTCCTCACAAATTGAGTATGTATGTATAAACCATATTTTTGCATAATGACATGGTAATATTCACTGACTGATGCAATCACAGGATGATGATCTAACCTTTTTGTTCTACTGGCGGAAGTGGTGGAAGGTGAATCAAAAAAGTAGCATCTCTTTCTTTCAGTTATTTGTTCGTTCTCTATTTTTTTTTAATCGGCCAGAGGGTTTATCGAGTAGAAAAGAGTCTCTGATCGATGGTTGGTACCTGGCAGAGACACTAAGGGGCCACTCACACTAGGGCCGCGGCCCCGTGCCAAAGCTCATTAGCATACTAAAGTCTAGAACGTTTGGCTAGTGTGACCACGCCAACTTGTATTCCAGCACGGAATAGCCCCTTGGCCACGGCACACTTGGGAGAGGTGTGCCGTGGCCAAAGTACAGATGCTAATGAGATGACACGCACAATATTCAAAAACAGTCGTATAGCCTACAAGTAGACTACGCTCCAAATCCTAAACGCGCACGGTGACGTAGGCAAGGTGCAATCGTGCCCAGGCCACAAGCAGTGTAACCACGGGCCAGCGGGGGGAGTGGGGAGGGGGGAATCGTGCTGAATCTTCCTGGAACAGGCAAACGGCCCTAGTGTGAGTGCGCCCTAACTCAACAGCCGGTGTCACCATTTTTTGCTGTTGGGCCAGAGGTTAGCAGCAAATTCACACCCTGCTTCGAAAGGCATGTAAATTAGTGCTCGAAGGTGGAATCACACCTCCACAATCAAACCCTTGACTCCTAACCAACCATGTTAATTTGCATACAGTAAATATGCTTATGGGGACAGAATGATACAATTGTACCCGATTGGTGATAATGGAGCTGACATATGCTACAGTGCTTACAGTGTTTAGATTTGGAAATTGTTACGCATGTAATGGTGTGTAAAATGAGAATGTGCAACTTTGGCTCTTGTATCTAAATCAGCCCTCATCAGAGTGGGGCGTCTGTCATTGTCTTTCAAAATTAACCGTATGTATGTACCAAAACTGACAAAGACTATTTATTTAAAGACTTCCGCGGTGGGAATATGAAGGTGTATTGAACTCTGAGATCCTATGTAGTATAAATGTGCAATCATTTTTTAAATCGGTTCATTCTAGCCTGACATCACACTAGTAAAATGTAGGGTTAGGATTAACAGGACAGCTGGGCCAAGGGAAGACTGAGGAAAGACTGAGGGAAGAAAAACCTCATTCATTATATTATAATAGCGATTTCATAATGATAGAACGCCGGTTCCGTATGGGTGAAGTATTCCTTTAAGTTCAGGAAATCTGTACTGAGAAGCGGCAGTTGTTATTTATACGACTAATGAAGGTCAACCTATCAACTGTTTAATAATAGCTTCTCTTGCATTTCCTTCCAAATGTATTTGTTCGCATACTCTTTTTTTTATGTTGGCAGCCATGGCTGCTCAAAGTATTTAAATCAGTGTAACTGTCATGGTCTGTCTTTGTCTTGTCTTGTTTTGGTGTTACCCGGGTTTCCTGTTTTATTTTGGTACGTCTGTCTTGTTCCTCCCCATGTCCAGTCAAGCTTCCCTCTTGTTTGTTTACTGCTCCCTCCCCTAATGTGTTTCACCTGTCCCTCGTTGTCTACCCTGTCTTGTGTGAATATAACTCCCAGGGCCTATCCGAAAAGTCCAATCTCCTAACCTATAAGCCTCCTTTCCTATACCTTAACCCCTAAACGTCATCGGGGTTAAGGAGAGATGAAAGGTGCTTCCTATCGAACATAGGAAAGGACAGCGCTGTTTCAAATGAATTCGACTCCACTTTTCCTAACCGACGTCATTGCGCGACGGCGAGTATTGCTGACGTGAAACTACACTATTCTCCGAAAATTGACTACAACAAGCGCTCGTTTGATCCATGCGTTCTTTTCATATTGATTTTAATCAGGTTGTCGCCAACAGAGTGAGAATCACTCCCATATATCCCAATTCACATGTGGAATAAAAAGAGGCTACACTTATGTTGATGTTGAAATGAACTGCCCCCAGTAACTTCATTAAATGTGAAGTTGGTATTTTATTTTCTTATGGTGTAAATTATGTGCTACGAAAATAACTATTATGATGTTGGTCTTTTATGAGTTCTTTATTATCTTTAGTCTGTGTGTGTGTGTGGGGGGGGGGGGGGTATTTTGTTTTAGCCGAGTTAAATCTTCCTCTCTTCTCTTCTCCTCTCCTCTCTTCTGTTTTACCTCTCGTTCGTGTTCGTGTAGAGTCGGTAAACTCCGTCGGTGGCTTGTTGCTTTAAATATTGCCGCCGTAAAGGATTATGGGATACCACTATCTCCTTTCCTTTCGCATAGGTTGGTCAGGAGTAACCTATGTTAAAGGAGGGTTAAAGGATGAATCGAGGCTCCTTTCCTATGCCTTTCCTAAGCATTTTGAGAATTCGGATCACCTATCCACCGAGTACTTCCGGTTCATCTCGATAGGAAAGGAAATTTCCTATGCAAAAAATACTTTTCGGATAGGCCCCCAGTGTTTCTTTGTTCCCTGTCCGAGCATTGTACCTGTTGTGTTCCATGTGCCGTGCCTTTTTTTGCGTTTCTGGAGTTTTTGTGTTTTTCTTTGGACAATAAATTACCCTCACTTGAAACTTTCTGCATTTGGGTCCTGCTTGCCTGTCTGCCTGTCGTCACCATAACAGTAACACTAAGAAAACTGACTTTTTATGCAAATGCACCAAAAACATAAACAAATAAAGTCTTAAAAAATGACATGAAATAGTCCATGCAAAATGTTACCTTCTGTCGGCTCCCCCCTAGCACAATAGTAACTGTTATGCCAAAAGTCAGGACAAAGGCTGTTCTAGGAGGGAGAAAATGAATGAAAAAGTATTGCATTGTATTCATCTCTTGACAGCAAAGTTAAATTGAAACGTAAAAATATTCACTCTTTTTATGTGGGGAAATTACAGTATAACGACACTGCAGCTTTTGGGCAATTTATTTTTCAATTTCATTCCACTTTTGTAGGCACCTACTGTGCTTTCAAGTTTGTATTCCCTTCAACAAGTTGGAAGCGAGCAACCATAAGCTAACCATGGTTCACTCAATAATTGGACGCGGCTGTCCAAATGATGTATTGTACATTATTTCAAGACCCAGTAAGTTCCATTGTAAAGCTCTAGCATACACATCACCATTATAGGATAGGAGAAGGGTTTAAGCTAGTGCTAGCTGTCACTTGAACTATAGGAATCAGCTAAGCATCAAAATAAACTGAGGTTATACGGACTACCAACATTTCTACTGACCCCAACCATCTCCTGAACAGCGAGTGCCATTTGTTCCCCTTGTGTTGGTGATATAGGCTTCTAAAATACAGTATAACAAGTTTAGGCTTAAGCGCCAATAGAGACAAGTGAACTACGAGACCCACAATGCAATGCAATACACAATGAACCAGCTATTATAGACAAATGTTTTAACAGTCAATCCTTACACCCATAAGGGCACTTCTTTATCCCAGATCAAATACAGGCTACATGACGTGTTTTGATATTGTAATGTTGTGTTGGGTGTGGATTTTTTGGGGGGGTCCTGTCTTGATGTCTTCATGCTTGTCTTTTCTGTGACGCAAGACAAAAGTCAGACTGGCTTTGACGATAAAGTTATATTGTATGGTATTGTAGAAAGGTCTAATATTTATTTCTGGGATAGCAACTCATTGCCATCTTAACTTTATTGGATGGTTAACAGAAGAGAATCAGAGGAAATATCTGGAGAGAGAGAGAAAGATGCTCTGGGACAAACATTTAGGTCTGAACTCAAACCCATTCAGCAGAAAGCAATGATTCTAATTCAACATTTTTAAATGAAGTTTGTGTCATGTATGTTAAATAGATGTTGTTGAGGCTTACATCAGCAACACTCTCCTCTCCATAACATAGTTCCCACTCCAGCCATCTTGCCAACCTGTGTGTGAGTCAGACATTTCTTCTGCACCTTGGCTAAGAAAATGATTGTTACTAAAAAAAAAGGATGCAAATATTTTGCACTTACTGTACATGGTGCACCTACATGTAGCATGTACATGTGGCACTTTGTAGTTTGGCTTATTTAAAGCTAATGTACATACATACGTGACACTGTTCTGCCCTTCATTGTTGAATGCACTTATTGGAAGTCGCTCTGGAAAAAAAATACATCAGCTAAATTAAATGTAATAATGTAATGTATAATGGCTGACTTATGACTCAGTGGCAGCACTCCTTCTCAGCCTCTCTAAGCAAACCACCTGTCGACAGCTGTTTTGACTCCAGCTACTGTGTCGCCTCTCTGCCAGGAAAGGCTTACCCACACCTTTTATCTCCATCTCTCTATCAGTCTGTCTGTCTTCTATCTCAAATTCATTTTTCTCTAAAACACTGGCTCACACTTTTTGGAGCATCATTGTTTAGTCATTAGTCATTATTTTCTCCCTTCCCCATACGCACACACACACAGCTCTCTGCTTACTGCTCGAGAAAATGATGAAATATGCTTGTGTGTCTCACTCTCTACTGGGGCTGGGGCTGAGGTAGCACCAGCCGTATGATGCTGCTCTGTTTATTCTTCTTCTTAAATTAGTCCTTTTTTCTTCTCCCACCTCGAGGCCTGTCAATCACTATTCAAACTACCCTGGTCACCAGAATATACACCGCAGTGCACCATATCGAGACAAACTGCTTCATTTGTATCAGCCTTTCACAGCCCGTCAACCGTGTTTGGTATGACAAAAAAATAAAAATTAGCCCACTATTTAAATAAAGGATATACTAATAATACTATTCTGTTGTTGTCATGCGTATCAGGCACATTGGAGACCACCCGTCACCAAACCTTCTCCATTTCTTAATTCCACCACAAAAACTGCCAGCAGGGATCCATTGGCGTAGCCGCGGTGCCATTCACTGGGGCTTTAATTTGATATTCACTGGGAAAGCGCGCTCAGCGCCATCGCAAGCTGTGCAGCCGCAGCATGAGGCTGTTTGACTTTAGTAAGAGGCATGTCAGATTATAGAGCGATATTTATCACAGAGAAAATGTCTGCAGAAGAACGGGAGAAGTCAGAGGTTGGAGGGGGTTTTAGGGTATTGGTCTTTTTGCAATCCCCAGCACATTGCACATCCTTGGCCTATAATCCAGCTGCATAAGGCCTGCTGCAGGCTGCAAAAGGCTCGGAGGAGCAGTGAGAGAACATGTGTGACAGGCCCTAAGCCCATGACTCACATTAAGAATGGGTGCTGCTGTATACCCAGCTCAAGCTATATATGACAGGGTGACGAACATTTCTGGGGACTTGCAGGGAGTTGCCTAAGAGGATATTCAAATGGAGGTTTTGTTCCCGTCTTAAATGTATTCAATAGACTAAGAGCATTGTACAGCTTTCTGTTTTTTCACATGCCTTTTGTGTTACATAACATAGAATGTTGTCCTTGTGTCGCCTGCACAGCTGTTTGAAGTGGTAAAGTGTAGTCCAAATTATTAATGCTAATTCTGCTACAGATTTAGCTTTCCTCTTGTTAGCAGTGTTGAGGGCTTAAAACTTACAGTAGAGGTCCCTGAGCAGCTTAGCAATGCTCTCAAAACTCTGCAGAGGGGGAGAATGCACTGATTTAGGGAAGTGTGTCAGTCTTTCCTTTTAGAATGCATAGCTAATCCTGTAAAACCCATTGATCCCTGACCCAAGCCTGGAGATGTAGAAAGGTATTGATTGCTTCTGTAAGGACTCTGATTTAGAGAACAGGTCTTTCCTATTTCGGTTCTGTCCATTAACTGTTGTTCTGCATGTGCCTAAAACAAATGCCTTAACCCAGTCTCTAAATGTGTCTTTAAGACCTCACCCAACTGAACCCGACTGGTAGAACCACATTTGAAAGGCCATAACCCAAGACCAAAGGCTATATGTTTAGCCAAACTAGTTGCATGGCTCTGTCGGTTGATAAGTCCACTAGTTTAATCCAAACTGTGATCATCAATTATTGTATAGATTTAGATGATATTTGTCTTTGTCAACATAATCAATATGTTGTCTAGAACTATCACTTTATTTCTTTAACCAACCAAACCAAATCTGAACCCGACCCACATGTTTAAGGAACCAAACAGGTTTGGCAGAAGACTCTATATCTATAGGGCATCTGAAATACTTTGGGTATTGTTTCTAACTATCTCTCCTCCTGTGTTGTCCCAGGGCTGAAGGTGCGCGAGGTGATGATTAACGTCTCCCGTCAGCAGGTGGAGGATTTCCACGGCCCTGAAGACTACTGGTGTCTCTGTGTGGCCTGGAGCCACTTGGGAACCTCCAAGAGTCGCAAAGCTACTGTGCGCATCGCCTGTGAGTATGGAAACACTTATGTCTGATAGTCTGAAGAAATGAATGGGTTTTCCAGCTTGTAGGTCACCTATTTTGCAAAATACACTTTTTTTCTATTTTTTTCAACATGAATGGGTCCCCGTGTGAGTAGAGACTCCCAATGTATGAGAAATAACAACCCTCACTCTTTTTCTCCACCTCCACCTCTCTATAAAACCTGTGTTCAAAAACCCCAGTTAGATTTCGCTCCCTGTATGACACCATAAAGGTGCGAACACACTACACGCGTTACCCGCGTATGCTTTACGTGCGTAACGCAGCTAAAATGTTGCTTGATAATTTTGTGTAAAAAATGGTTCTACGCGCGTAACGTGCCTAGTCTACCTACCGATATTGTATTTCCCCTAATCAACCATGGCTGCGATCAGACCCGACCCGACACAACAGCGTGCATGTCCGCACAAAAACAACAACAACACGGCCAACAACTGTGCCAAAAGACAAACTGAACAGCACAAATAGCCCAGCATTAAAACAGCATTGCATATTCACGGCAGCTACATAACAAACACAGTTACAGCAGCATCGGTGCACGGCGGCACAACATAAAGCCAAGTAGCCAACATTACCCTACCTGGCTGTGACAGGGGACCGTGGCTGGCGTGGATCAACACCGGTGCTTCGCTGTACTTGTCGTGAAAGTCCCCCAGACATAGCCGTCATGTTTGGGTTCATAATTTGAGGCGCTAGCCGCCTGCACACAACAGGGTGAGTTAACTAATGCTATACGGCGCTAACTTGTTTTATCGGCTAATTCACTGAATTAACCAGGAAGTCCATTCTCCTGGTTTACTTTCCCCCACGTCTTCTATTCCCGAGCTGCTGTCATACAGCACCGGCTGCTTGCAATACATTTTCCTCCTCGCTGTCTCTCAGCCTCTGTGTACAGTACACTGTTCTCCGACCGTGCCAATGTGACGTCGGGTTAAGCCCAACCTGATTGGCCAACGCGGCTAATCGTCACGCGTAGGAGCGTAAAAAGTTACATTTTTTGAACTCCGTGCGTAGCTGCGTAGGCGCGTTAGCGTATATACGCGGCTCACGCGGCTAACGTGTTGCTTTAGCGCGAGTAACGCATCTACGCGCCATGTACGCGCGTAAATTGCCGATTTTATACGCGTCTGTACGCGTGTAACGCGTGTAGTGTGTTTGCACCTTAAGGGGAGAAGCCCAACCCCCTCTTTACCAACCTAATTTAGCACTACCCCCTCTGTGTCACATGGATATTTCACATGGAAAAATATGCTTTTGATGTATTTAAACTAGGGCTGTCAAATTAACGCGTTTAATTTCGATTAATTAATCACAGAAAAATTAACGCGATTAAAAAAATTAACGCAGATTAATCGCACTTCTATATTGCCCTTTGACCCGGTGCAAAAGAGGTGAGACGATAGCGGAGCTGCACTTGTATCTTGCTGACACGGCCCGCACGGGATTAAAGAGCATAGAGATGGCTCTATGGACGTGTTATGGGTTGCTCCGGGCAAATAAACATGAAGGTAGGAATACGTCTTATGTTATTCTCCGCAGTGTCTGTGCATTATTGGTTTAGTGGGTGCCTAATTAACAATAGGTTCAAAACAGTACCTCTCAATCTTCCTCTGTCTCACTTTTGTTTGCTAGCTGCGATCGACACCCGCCCCCTCTCACTCTTCCAAGCATATGCCTGTCTTTTTTCCTCCTGTGTGTGTCGTGTCACGTGTGTGTGTGTGTGTGTGTGTCAATATGTTTGGTTATGAGAAGGACGGTGAATGAGTCGGCATAGGCTATGCGCACCGCACCTGTGGCAGTGCAGCGCTGTCTGTTGTGGGAGATTGACAGTCATTTAGCCTTGT
This sequence comes from Ammodytes dubius, assembly GCA_026122265.1. Taxonomy (NCBI): domain Eukaryota; kingdom Metazoa; phylum Chordata; class Actinopteri; order Uranoscopiformes; family Ammodytidae; genus Ammodytes; species Ammodytes dubius. Next base: position 4,057,564 of record CM047507.1, read on the forward strand.
TTTTTTGTGTTTTTTTCCAGCGCTAGTAGTTCCTAAATTTATTTAATTTAGTAACCTGGCTGAGAGGAGGAGACAGAAGTTACGAGAGAGAGAGAGAGAGAGAGAGAGAGAGAGAGAGAGAGAGAGAGAGAGAAACGAACGGTAGCCTATACAGTTGTTTATAAACAGGCATAACAGTGTCATATAAGTATGCGATTAATTTAGATTAATTAATCACAGAGCCTGTAATTAATTAGATTAATTTTTTTAATCGCTTGACAGCCCTAATTTAAACATACTGTAAGTGGAGATGTCAATATATTAAGTAAAACTTAAGTGGTTTTCTTAACATAACTTCCAGTATATTGCATACAAATACGTAAAAAGGAAACTTAATATACGCAATATTCTAAGTACACTTTCTCCATATTTCCAACACAATTAAGTTATATTTTCAATACATTATGTTAACATTTTCTGGCAGTATATTTTTGTAATATTTGTTTTGTTTTATAAGTATATGTGTAATGCACTATAGATTCACTGTCAGTATACTTTGCACAATCATACTTGAAATGCTTAAAGTATATTAAAACACTAGTGTACTTTTTTGGTACGCGTTAGTACCAAATAAATAGAGCAAAATATACTTATGTATTTAAGTATACTTTTTGCAACTTTTAATATATTAAGTACAACTTAAGTGGTTTCATTTTAACTCAACTTACATATACTGCTTTTAAATACATAGAAAGTATACTAAACACACTAAATATATTCAAGTATATTTATTTTTCACTTGGGTGTGCTCTGCTATATAAAAAATAAATCTGCATTCAAAACGGTGAAATTTATATTTTGATGATGGCACTTCCTGTATGCACCATAACATACATACTGTACATTCGTATACTGAATTTATATTTCTGAGTTAATCAACCCCTCCAACCAACTGAGCTCCTTGCTGTTGTTCATTCATTAAGTGACATCGATACACAACGCCTGCGTATGAATCAAAAGACAAGAGAAGAAGATAAATGATAAAAAAAATAATGAAAGTGTCACTGTCTGTTAGCCAGTGAAAAAAGAAAAGCTTTGATGTTGAAGTAACCCTTAAATACCTACTTCACCAGTGGGAATATGAAGGTGTATTGCACTCTGATATCCTATATAATATAAATGTGCAACATTTTTAGAAATCGGTTCATCCTAGCCTGAGAAAAGGCAGAAAGAGTGTTTTATGGTCTTACTGTCTAACCCAGTTTGCCCAGTTGTGACATCACAAAATGTTAGAAATCGGTTCATCCTAGCCTGAGAAAAGGCAGAAAGAGTGTTTTATGGTACCACTGTGTAAAGTCTGTTATGGCGCTTTTCCACCGCATGGTATCAGCTCGACTCGACTCGACTCAACTCGCATTTTTGGCGTTTCCACCGCAATTTCATGGTACCTGGTACCTGCTAGCGGCTGCTTTTTTAGTATCACCTCGCTCTAGGGACCAAGCAAGCTGAGTCGAGCTAAAAGGTGACGTCGGCAGACGGCCGGCCGCTGATTGGCCAGAGACTACCGTCTGCCGGCTTCATTCTGTTGATTATTCTCCCCTTGATTCTCAACAACTCTCCGGGACTTTTATGTGTATTTTGTCTCGCCGCGTGCAGCCTTCTTTGGCTCTCTTTCATTTGATTTGCATCACAGACCCGATTTTTTTCTCTCCATATATTCGCTAAGCTCACCCATTTGTGTTGGCTGTTGGGGAAGTTACTTTGAACATCCGAGAGGAGACATAGCAGCTAGGCTAAATAGCCTATAGCAGCAAGCTGGGACAGACATGATAGCGAGCGATTACATTACAAGCCTCGGACTGCACTGATTAACTCAATAAAATATTCAGGCTGAGACACGGCTTGCATTTGAAAACACGTATCCTGAAACAAGCACTTAACAGTCAACTTTATCATGCCCGTGTTTACGTGCATAGGGATGTACGTGACGCATCCCTACAGCTGTGTGGCAGTCACACATCAGGACACACACCCTCCCTTTTAACGGCCCGTAGCAATATTCTTCTACTTCTTTTAGCAAACAGATACAAGGGGAGTATTTTCTTAAACATTTCTCATCCGTGTTTTTGGCGGTTGGTTCAGTTAATAGTGCAACAACTGCTCGTAATTTCTGCTTTGCTACTTGACTCCGGAGTTGGCTTTCAGCCCCTTACGACAACCCCGCCCACGTCCAGGAGGTACTATTTTCGGTGGAAAACGACCCGTGCTGCTACCAAACCAAGTTAAACTGAGTCGAGTTGAGTCGAGTCGAGCTACATTTTCGGTGGAAAAGCGCCATTACATACTCCGCGAGAAGAAAGAACAAAGTTCTCGTGACAGAGCTGCGAGAAGAAAATGACGTCATTTTCTTCTCTCAGCTCTTGTTCAGCTGTTTCGCAGCTTGTTCTCGACACATCACCCGGGCCGAACTTTCTTCTCGCAGCTTGTCCGAGAACTATTGTGTGATTGGTCAGTCTGAAGTCAATGAGGAAAGCGAAGTGCCCGTTCTAAAGAAATAAGGAAAATCAGCTGGCGCTACTGAGTCAGTTATCATGGTAACAACGCGCCGCAGTGAGGAGTTCGGCAGTGGAGTTCTCGTGAAGTATGTAATGTCAGACCAGAAAGAACTTCTCGTAGCTCTGTCACAGAGAACTTTGTTCTTTCTTCTCGCGGAGTATGTAACAGCCTTAACCCTACAGTTTGCCCAGTTGTGACATCACAACTGGGCAAACTGTACAACCGATTTCTAAAATGTTTGCACATTTATACTACATAGGATCTCAGAGTTCAATACATCTTCATATGTCCACCGGTGAAGTAGGTCTTTAAGAGAATGGACCATTTTTCTACATGTTTTTTTTTCTGTGGAGTTTAGACACTAACTGTGTGAACAGAAGCGAGCTGACATTATCTTAACAGATAATTAATCAAACGAATCACTGGTGAAATAATCCATCCCCAGAAAATAAATGCTGTCTGATCAAGTTTAGACACAATCAGCGATTCACAGCCAGTGTCGGGGCCAAATCCAATACAGCTGCCAGAGGGTGTTATAGGCTGAAATCCCTCCCCATGCTGCTGAAACACTCCTTCATTTGTTGTGTTTATTGGACCTTGTTTGAGAATGATACACTGGAGAAAGTACGAATTTAAGTTTAAATAAGATTTGATGTTGCAATCTGTATTCCAGGATTTGCATAACTTTGCACTTGCCAAAAGGGCAGACATTTATTTGAAAGCAATGTACTGTTTATCGTCTTTATTTAACATATACAGTGGCATAGTACAGTCCCAACAGCTACAACAAAAACACACGCTCACACACCTACCCACGCACATACATAAATATAGGTGCCGTCAATAGTGTATGCACATAAACGCCCGGCATGATCAAAGCAATCCTTTGCACGCTTCCTCCATCCAGTTTATCCTTCAAACAACCTTGTGGACAGCCTATAGCACAGGGCCATTGGATCCTCTCTCTCTCTCTCTCCTACACCGGGCTGTAGTGGGGTGTTGGAGGTCTTGGCGTGTACTGCCTGGAGGGGAACCAGGCCTGCGGTCCTGCATTTTAGCTGCTGAACAGGATTGAGGCCAAGCTGACCAAACCGTAACACTTTGACACACCTGACAGCTGCCTCTTATCTCCCCCACACAGACCTGAGGAAAAACTTTGAGCAGGACCCCCAGGGGAAGGAGGTGCCAATCAACGGGATGATCGTTCTGCACTGCCGCCCTCCAGAGGGAGTGCCCATGGCGGAGGTAAGGGCCCACTGCTGCACCTCTCCCCCAAAGAGAGAGACGCTCATACCCCCACTGAGCGGGAGGGAATCAGGCATCAGAGTGGCCATTTTCTTTATTCTGCAAGGGGGTAAACTCTGCTCCGATTCCTTTCTGGTTTCTCTGACCTTTTTAACAGATTGATATAGTTGTTGTAGATACCAGAGAGTAAGTGCACACGAACATTTCAGAAAATGGAAGTGGTTCGGTTGCAAAGTTGGGCTAGCCACCTGATGTGAAGATATTCAGGGTACCTGCAGGGTCTTAAAAAAACATTTAATTTAATATTCTCAAATAAGCTTAAAAGTATTGAATTTCACAAACAAAATATTACACTGAAAAGGTCTTGCATTTTTTCATTTCCCTTTTGTAGGTTAAAATACATACTTGGAGAGGGGTTGCTATGTGACAAATAAGCACCTTTTGACTTTGTTATTAAGATTATACACATTGTGTATGTCACAGCGCTATTGTTACAGTATTTCTTACACTGTGAGTTTATAAATGTGAGTTTTCTTTAATTAATGTTTTTTAAAGTATCTTAAAATACATGGGGGGCTCCGGTGGCGTAGTGGATAGAGCGTGTACCATATTGGCTCCGGCCTTCGCTGCGGTGGTTGTGGGTTCAAATCCGACCCGTGTACCTTTCCAGCATGTCATCCCCCCTTCTCTCTCTCTGTCTGTCTCCCCATTTCAACTCTGTACTATCTAATAAAGCTTGAAAATGCCAAAAAATTAAAAATGAAATGTAACTTGGATATCCATGCGAGGTACCCTTGGATTGCACAGCATGCATATTAATCAAAAAAACTATAATGAATCGATAAAGTCAAGACGAAAGGCACGCGATTGAGTGTTGTGAGTTGACACTGTGTTGAGAAACATCTGGTTTATAATTGGGTCAGGCCACAAAGTGATTGTTTCATTTAAAGTTGGGGATGATTTAAGGGAGAGCGGGACGTGGCTATGTCGTTCTCCTACTGGATTCCCTGTTTGATGGTTCAGCAGCTGCTGCTCTGTGTTGGCAAAGACATGAAAGTGATGAAGGAATCTAGTACTAATGCTAATCTCATTTAAGGGTTATGGCCATTCACAGACTGATTAAACTATCTGACAATTACTTCAATGACAATCTCCATTCAAAATTCCTTAGTCAGGACTGGCTTATCCATGTTGTGAAAGGCCATAGAGTAGGGTAAAGTAGATGTAAGTAGAGTAGATGTAGAATAGAGTATTCTACATCTACTCTGGACCAAAGCAAGGAACTAGCAGACTTTCCCAGTGTGAATATACACCCTAAGTCGCTCCAATGCACTTATAGGTTTCTCTGTAGAAAGAGGGAAGTCGTGCCATGAAAAAGCCACAGGCTGTTTCTCACAAGTATGTTTACCTTTTTTTTAGTGTTGAAGGTGCACCGGTCTCAAACCAAGTGTTGCCTGCAGCCATCTCACAGCTTGACACAGCTGTTTTCTGTTTGTGCTATTAGAGGTTTGCCAAGGAGCACTCCGGTGGCGTAGTGGATATAGCGCGTACCATATTGCCTCCGGCCTTTGTTGCAGTGGTCGCAGGTTCAAATCCAACCCGTGGACCTTTACTGCAGGGCATCCCCCCTCTCTCTCTGTGTCCCCATTTCAACTCTGTACTGTCTAATAAAAATAAAATAAATTGAAAATGCAGAAAAATAATCTTTAAAATAAATAAAAAATAAGGTTTGCCAGTGGAAAAGTTTCAAATGTAAAAGAAAAGCAAAACAATTGTAGGTTTGCGCCACCAGTAAGTTAACACATCTCCCATACAGATGCAAGTGATCACTGAACAGTGAAATAAGGCTGAGATGTGAAAGTAAAGCATTGCAATGGAAATGTGTGGAAAAGCCTTTAATATACAGTTTTAACATTGTTTACCTGCTAAAGAGCAGTCCGTTGCGAATTGCCATTCTGATTGCTTTTCAGGCGTTCAAATCACGCCAGTTGGCAACTCAGACAAACAACTCCCAGTGAGACGGAGAACAGATGTTTCGCACAGCATGATCGGTGCGCGCGGGGCAAACATAGCATTTAGAATGTCTCAGTGGAAGTGCTTATCATTCTCAAAATACAGGCTGTCTTCCTCCATATGTAGTTTAATCAGCATGTACATTGGACTTGTAATTGATGTGTGAAGGGAACATAATTCAAGTGGTGGGGGTCAACCTAGGGCTCCGCGCTGTATAAATGATTCAATGTGAGTTCACCATGAGGATAAATATAGTTGAATTTGACCCAATCACATCCTCCTATCTACTCCCTTTGTCAACACAAATGAGCCCAGCCTACAAGAGATGGGAGTGAATAATGTAGAGATGTGGAGAGAGAGCGCATGTCAAGTATCTTCAGCCCTAGTCGATATCAGCGCCCCATCCTCCATTAAATATTGAGGTAGCGTCCTCCGTGAGTGCGCTGGTGTGAAGTCTCAGAGTGCACCCACAAACGCGGTGCGGGCGGGGGTGGGGGAGTCGAAATTACCCAATTCAAACCAAATTAGCCATTCTCTACATCTAATTACTTGTCCATTATACTGTAAGTTTGACCTGTTTTTTTCCTGGTGTTTACTTACACTTGCGGTTATGCTGTGTGGACTGAAAATGAGATTGGCAGCACTTGCTTTTCTTTAGTTTGATCCTATAGACTTGGATGAGATTGGAACATACAGCTCCAGAAAAAATTAAGAGACCACTCCAAATGTTCAGTGTCTCTCGTTTTACTATTTATAGGCATATGTTTGAGAAGAATGAACATTTTTGTTTTATAATATGAACTACTGACAACATTTCTACCAAATTCCAATAAATGTTTTGTCATTAAGAGCATTTTCAATAAGTTATGTAAAGATGAAGATTTAAGAAAAATCCAGACTTGTCTATTCATTTTTTCCAAAGCTTTATACACCATGCTTGTCTAAACTGAACAGCGAAATCGCATGAGCATCAGATGGAAGGAGTCAGCACATTAATGTGAAAACATCCTTCTAGTGTTGAACTGTGCACATACACAAATCTGCACAGTTAAGGTCACATGTCTTATTCGAATAACAATAACAATACAAAACACACATCTTAGAGGGGTGATTAGAGGAAATTACATAAGTTAATCGTTCAATTATTAAAATGGCTATTTGTAGACCAACAAACCAGTTTATCAACTTTAACAGAAGAATACAATATTGCAAAAATAGCTCCTTAGAACATTCATTGGAAAAGCTGTCCTAAATGCCATTGGTATCTATATATAAATGGAAGGTAAGAAAACTACTGCTAATTCCATTATGTGTCTGTAACATGCATAGAGTAGCTGTTTCCTGCATGAACGTCAGACATAAAGTGCTCTTCTTTATGTATGTTTGGTAACACTTTACAATAAGGTACACAAAATTGTAGATAGTTACTGAGTAACGGATGAAAAATGAATGCGTAAGTACTACATAGTTATACAGTTAGTACCATGCAGAGTAGCTGTTTCCTGCATGAAACTAGAAACTAGAGCATCCCCGCAGCGAAACAGCAGTGTCGTCTTTTATTCAGTTTTAGCCCTTTTTCTTCACTACCGCCTTTGAACCAGGTGACTGACTGTTTCAGAGTGCTGTCTCTCTCCTCTGAGGCTAAAAGTTTTGCAGCTATTTGTCTTGAATTAATTTTGACTACATCTACTTTTGAACAACTTGGACTTAAATTCTATCTACTCAAAGATCTTGGATGGTTCTCTCATTTTTTGATTTTTGGTGGATTAAGTTTCTCACTACCCTCAATCAGCCTTGCTGGTTTGCCTGCTGGCAGCTAGCCGCCGGCTTCTACCAGGCCCAGGCTACAGCAGTGACCAGTTACCACCAGGCCCAGCAGAAGCTAGCTACCATCAGGCCCAGGCTCCAGCTGCCACTACAGCAGAAGCTAGCTACCACCACAGCAGCAGCTAGCTGCCACCACAGCAGCAGCTAGCTGCCACCATCAGGCCCAGGCTCCAGCTACCACCACAGCAGCAGCTAGCTGCCACCATCAGGCCCAGGCTCCAGCTTACATCAGCTGTTGGCTCCCAAACCACTTTCAACTTTTTACCAACCCACCTGATCTCAGCATCCTACTCAAGCACTGCAGGTACAAAGTTTATTTAATTACTGTTGCTGTCAAATCAATCCACATCAATCAACATGGGCCCAAAAAAAGCCCAACAAGATGAGGAATCTCTTACATTAACCACTGTGCATGAGCTGCTTGAGCAACAACAAACTTTTTTTAAAGATCTGATGAATCAACAAGAAATGAACTTCAAATCTTTTGTCAAAATGTTTGTCGATGCCACCACCCTAAGGGTTGACAACATTTTAAAAGATGTACAGGATATCAAAAACAGTTTGCAATACTCCCAAAAGGGCATGGATGATTTCCACAAAAAGCTGTCTGATAACTCTGCTGCCCTCGTCAAACTATCGAACCAGTGTCTTCTGGTACAACCCTCTATGGACAAAATAACTAATAAATCTGAATATCTGGAGAGTCAATCACGGAGAAACAACATCCTCATTGATGGAGTACCCGAGGAGAGGAATGAGACATGGCAAGCCACGGAAGCTAAAGCAAAACAACTGCTGGCTGAGAAGCTTGATCTTGACCCTAAACTAATTGAGATTGAATGTGCACGGCGCAATGGAAAATATAATGAGGAGTCCAACAGGCCTAGAACAATTTTTATGAAACTTTTGAGATTCAAAGATAAGGAAGAAATCCTGAGAAGAGGAAGTAAGCTCAAAGGATCTAAAATCTATGTCAACGAGGACTTCACTGAACGTGTGCGACAGAAACGCTCCGAACTGTGGCCACAGCTCAAAGAAGCACGGGACAGGGGAATGGTGGCCTATCTGCGCTACGACCAGCTGATTGTTCACCCACCTCGAGTCATAACACCTCGCCCAACTTAAAATGTTGTCAATTCCTTCCAAAGTTATTTTTTTAACAGTGATTCTCTTATTATTATGGTGACCAACAACCTAGATATTTCTCCCTTCTTACATGCTGACCCTGATAGTGACAACATTGACTCTGAGAACAAATTAAACTCGTGTAATTATTTTACTGAAGACTCTTTAAAATCAGTCTGTGTAGAAAAAAATATAAAAGACTTCAATTCCTTCACACTATTTCATTTGAATGTAAGAAGTTTACCAAAACACTTTGAGTCTCTAACTGACTATCTTACATTATTACCTCTTCATTTATCGATAATGGGTTTTACTGAAACTTGGTTAAATGATTCTAAAGTGTCTTTTTATTCCATAAACGGCTATGATCATCTCTATCACCATAGAAAAGATAGACCAGGGGGCGGTGTATCGCTCTATGTGAAAAATTCTATCAAATACATCCTGCGAGAAGATCTATCAATTGATATTGCCAACACAAATTCTCATGTTGAATCAATCTTCATAGAGGTAGTGAATGCACCATGTTTTTCTGGCTGTACTGTTGTTGGCTGTGTTTACAGACCACCAAATGGAAATGTTAACTCCTTTGTTGATAATCTGGACAAGCTTTTGAATTCCATTGAGAAAGAAAAGAAGCCGTGTTTCATACTAGGGGATTTTAACATAAACTTACTTCACGCCAATTCAGAAACATTTTTGAATACATTATTTGCTAATGCTTTCTTTCCCCTTATATCACAAGCCACTAGAATAACTTCATCAAGTAAATCTATAATTGACAACATTATTACCAACCATACAAATAAAAACGGATTATCTGGTATATTATATACTGACATATCAGACCATCTTCCTATTTTTACAGTTTATCACTCCAATGAAATAGGTCAAGATATTACGAAAATGTTGTTAAGGAACTTTCAGGATGTCTAATGTGAAGAAATTTGAAAATAATTTGTCTAGTAATCAATGGAATTCAACTTTATCAACTTATGATTTGATCAAAGCATATTCTAGTTTTAGTGATGAATTCGTTGGCATTTTCAATGAATCCTTTCCACTGGAAAAATAATCCATCAAGCCCAAAACTCACAAATCTTGGCTGACCAAAGAGCTAAAAAAAAGCATATCAAAAAAACACAAACTATACAAAGACTATCTGACAAATCCATCTCCCCTGAACTTCAATATGTATTCAAAGTACAGAAAT